>JABSTQ010010258.1:0-600000 GCA_013358835.2 Ixodes persulcatus
GATTTTCATTCTGTGCCTTTGCAAGTTCCGGAGGTGTGGGTACACAAATGCTCGCAGTATCAATCCAATCTTTCCATCAGTTGGCTAAAAGTGACACGGCGCTCCAGCCAATCATAGGATCTCCGACGGCATGCCATCGTTTGAAACATCCAAAGGTCATAACGCATGTCTGACCTTGAAACACCGGAGTCGCACGATGACCTAACAAAGGCTCCCATGCCGTGCACACTCCACTAACGGTCCAGACAGTACAGAGGTGCCATTAAGGTCTTAGCTCAACATCGACATAGCCTCTGCCTGGAGACATTTGCTGACGTCATCATATGCTCCTCTTCAGACGCGGCGGCTCTGTCTCTGAAGGTTGAATATCCAAAGATTCGCGCACACCGCATCGCTGGGACGTGAGGGATTGCAGTGGCGACTTCAGGGACGGCTTCAGGGTCTGCGTTTAAGGTCCCCGAAGCTTTCAGACGCAGAGCGATAGCGCCTTTCGCCTGTGACCTTTTCTCGCTCAAAACCGTACATGTGGAATTTCCCAGAAGCGTCAAAGGCCGAGTCACTCACCATCTCATCTCCTGCGCCAGACTAATGCTATAGGCTTCTACGCAGGACGAAGCGCGGCTGTCCCCGGGAGCCAACTGCCATCATTATCAACACCCTCACCTTTCCACAGCCAACAATTTGTTGGCTAAACAAAGGTAACCTTGGAGGGGTGACGCCCGCGGTTCCGGTCGCGCTGTGTGGTCACTTTCTCTGCATCGTTGTCTTGGCCGACCTCTGGAAGACTGGAAGACCGGGTTCTCACCCTCTGCTTGACCTCGTGCTGTCCAGGGTACGTCGTTCGCCGAAAAAATAAAAGAAGCACCTCATCGCGCAGTGGCGGTTTGTTGTCGGGAGGGTACGAGGGCCTCGCGCTGCATCACGGGTGAAGGGGTGGTCACGTGATTCATCCCCGACCGTATCGATCGGATGCTCCCTTTTTGGGTTTTGCGTCGTTTGCTGATCACGTGCACGAAGTGAGGAGGAGGAGGAGGTGCGTTTGAATGGACCTCTCAAAAACCACTACGCACTCCTTCTTCTTTTTGTTAAAATATTTGTGTGCGGTTTGCTCGATTATGCTTGTTTCTGGCACATCTCTGTCTTCTATAGGGATATAATTATAATGCAATTAAATGCAAAGGTGCAAGCGAGCTGCGATCCAGTCAAGTGCCATTATACTTCGTCTCACCCTACGATGAACTAAAGGCAAAAGCAACGGACCGACAGATACAATCGCGAGCCACTTAGAAATTTTGCGGTTTTCCGCTTCGATGCACGTATCGGTGCCCGGGTCTCGGATCACTGATGAGGGGACGGGTGGAGAGTGGTTCGAATCTAAGAGCACTGAATGACTCAACAATTTTACATCGCAAAGAAAGCGTCGAAGCTAAAGAAATGATATGGCGCTTTTGGATTCGAGCATTTTCATCCCCCCCTAATCAACGTTAAGCGTGTCATAGTATATCGTGGAACGTGATTGGACCTGGCGGCCCATGGCTTTGGCCTTTAGTCCATCGTAGGATGAGACAAAGTATAGTACTGTTTATGTATGTAAGTACGTGCGTGTGTGAGTATGATGTGCATCATTTTGTGTGCGTGCGTGTATTTTTGTGCTGACATGACATCTACACATCATCTCCAAGCGTTCACTTTGCCCGGATTCCTTGAAAGGCTCTTTTGAAACTAAAATTATGAGCCAGCAATAATGTCATTCAAGCGCGGAGGTGATGAAACTCTACTGTTATTAATGTCAGGTTGCTCCGATTTGCTGCCTACTTGGGGGACATTTAATGTCAGTTTACTCCGATTCGCTGCCTAATTGGGGAGGGGGGGGGGGGGGGGAGGAGCTATTGTAAGTTTGCTTGAGCCATCAGCCGACAGTCATGTCGCTGCTTTTGCGTCACTGGTATAAGGAACAAGAGCGCGAGTAGCACATTAAATCAATTGCAGAAGATTAAAAAAAAAAAAAGTAATTCAGTGAATGGCGCGAATGGGCCGTTTTTACTGCCCTGTTTTTTTTTAATGGCTTTACATAGGAATGTACCGACGTATCTAATTCACTGTGAGCGAACACAAAAGCAAAGCCCTTGAAAACGTAAAAGTAACGCTATTCCCCCTCTCTCCCCGGATGTACGACGCCAGTTTTGAGCGAAGGCGCCGGTCAATGATGTCGATGACGACATCTCGTACGCTCAAGTGACGCCATGATTGGCCGGCGCGCTTCCCTCTCCTCGCAGCCTCTCCCTATCTGCCATTTTTGAACGAGGGGGCCGGCGAGGATGAACATTTTGAATAAATGTCTATACTTTTATGCAGTGTTGACGGTACCGATGCTACATATAACGATGTTACTTTTTTTCGGTAACGTATACTCGTTTACATTTTTAGGATGGCAATGTAGAACGCACATACGTTTAGTTAATTCGAGTAAGCGGTAACGTAGTTACGTTCCTCGTTACATCTTCTTCCTAAGAGTTAGAAAAATTACGTCAATTTTGTTCGTGTTTGGGGCGAGCACGCCACATGAATTCTTATGCCCCTCGTTTCTCACGGAAACACCATATATAGCTCCCACTTTGTTCAAACATGGCGGTAACGTGAAAAGAGTTAAACGTTTTATTCATAAGCAAAAATCAACGCGAAATTAACGCGCGTTACGTTTTATCTGTGACGGTAATGCGCTCCTTTTATTTTGAAGTAACGTAGGTCCGTAACGCGTTCCTTTTATTTGCAAGTAACTATTTCGTTACTTTTTTTTTTCTTTTTCTGTGAGGCTTACAACAGTGCTTTTGTGTATACAGGGACTTTACTCCGGACTGTTGGAACGACCGACAACAGAAGGTATAATACAGTCGGGCAGCCGCTTGTAAGTTGTGACTGGCCGCAGGGAAAGAATACTTACGTCTCAAAAAGCTCGTCCAATCGTAAAAAAACAAAAAAACAAACAAACAAAGTAGCGCTGGTCAAAGGAGTTACGGATTCCGTAGCACAGGCTCTTGAGAAGAGCTAAAGCGCCTGTTGACTGACACGTACACACATCGGGCGACATTCGTGTGACCCAGGAAGCGTGCAGGGTAGATTAGCCAGACAAACGAAACGGCGTGCAGAAAGTCCAAGGCTCCCCCCCATGCTCCGTTATCTTCGAATGACAATAAGCAGGCTCTCTTCGGGTTGATAACAAAGAACTCATCACGCGGAAGAGCCTGCACGCTTGCAGATCCATTGCCGCACTATATGACATTGGACTCAATCGGTTCGACACAAGCAACAGCCGGAAATATTACGAACGCCATGAAGTATCCTGAATTTGCTTCGAAGTGCACGTTCACAAAGTATACATGTAAGAGACTGAGGGGGGGGGGGGGGGGGGGAGAGAAGATCAGAGCGTGCGGTGATGTCAGAGAGCCGAGCTCTAATTGGAAGGATTTAGAGGGTGTACACAGAAAGGCTAACTGCCTTTGTCTCTACACCCTGTCTTCCTCCACTCAGAGCAAACGAGAGCGGTTCCGGCGTTCCGTGTGCGTTCGAACGCCAGACCCTAGGCCAGGCACGTTCTCTCCCCTCCCCTCCTCCCTTCACCCCCCCCCCCCCCCCCCCTCAAAAAAAAAAAAAAAAAATCCCGGCTACGTGCTTGCGAGGAGCAGACGACACTCTCCTTCGCTCTGATCTCCTCCTCTCCTTCAACCCACCATACCGAAGCGCAACACTGCGAAAACAATAGAGAGTTTTAGTAGATCGTTCCGATACCTCCGATACCCCCGATACCCCCGATAACGATACTATATATGTAAGCGCAAAGGCGGAGGCAGAGTATCGGGTATCGTTATCGGAGTCATCGGAACGATCTACTAAAACTCTCTATTGCCAGGCCTCTATAGGGAGTATTTACTGGACGCCATATTTGTGGGTGCTGTTTAGAGCGCATGCTCAGAACGAGCTCACATCAATAGGCTGCTAAGACTGGCACTCTTGATGGTGCGGAATGCACGTTGCAAAAGAACTGTGGAAGCTCGCCGTCAGCACGCACACAGCTATGGCCGCCAGTGAATACTCCCTATATAGAAGTGTGGATACAAGCGGCTATCACGGCGCAATCAGTTGGCCTGGTACATGTTCAATATTGCGACCGCTGCACGAGGTGATAGTAGCTAACAATATATCAGTGCCTTTTTTTTTTAATTTTCTGCTAGCATGCTTTTAGCAATAAAAGTAATTTGCAATGTCCGTATATGCAATTCTCGAAAATTATCTTTCAGATAGAAAATTCACAAGTTATTGCTATACCGACGCCATCCCCTTACACATACCGCACCTCCTGTGTGAGCAGTGCAATATGTTTTTGCAACTGACTTTATTGGTATACCTTGCAGAGCAGGGGTATATACGGTCGTCCACAGTAAAGAGTTATTCAATTCTCCAAAAGAGGGAGCTCTTAGAATAACTGTTAAATTCTGTTCATAAAAAAAAAAAGAAAAAAATATTGCAGTGGTCGTTTTTTTTACCAAATACATTATATATTTACCAAATACATCATTTCTGAACTCTGAACCATGTTCAGAGTTCAGAAATGATGCATTTGGTTTGGTTGAGTTGAGAAAATGTTTTATTTGTGGAACTGAGGGTGGGGGATGCCTGTCGCCCTTGAAACTAGACATTGGTGACAGGAGGAAGGGGAGGAAGGTAAAGGGAGTTATATGCAATGTACAAGCCCTGCCGACTTTATGCAGTCGATCAGGGAATCTAATATTGCTTTCCGGTGTTCGGGGCAGCCGACAGGGAGGATCCATTCTTGCAGGCAGCTTGGTCTCACAGGCTGAGAGAGCGACTCCACAAAGCATTCTTTCTTTCTTCTGCACTACTTGGACAATCCCAGAATAGACTTTCGGAGATTGTAGACCGTTCCAATAATTGCCTTCCGCGCGCTGCCATCTTCGTCTACTGGGCTGCGAAACGAGTTCTGAGCATGCACAGAAACTCTCTTCTGCCAAATATCAAACTCCGCGCATGCGTCCAAGGTCCAGTGATATAGGCATTTTGCGCCCATGGACGACAAGCGCTGGAAAGGTAATACCTGCCAGCTGGGCGCGCGCTTTGGTGGTTAGCACCCGACAGGGGTTTATCTTGCTCATTTTGCAAACACGATGGAACGTGTATTTGACCGATAATAATCACTCCGCGATCGAAAGCACCTTCCATCAGAAGCACTGCGCAGCTTTATAGCATGCATATATGGTTGTTGCAAGAGAACGAACAACGGCCATCTAGATAGATAGGTGTTGCTTTACACGGCTTGCACGTGACGTCATCGGATCATGCTAATAGTATAGTATTCCTACTTGTTATTAAAAAAAAATAATCAACGGGAGCGAAACGCACGCAGCAAAAGATGCGCCATCAGCAGCAAAGGCCTCCACAATGGCCGCCGGCGTGACGTCAGTGCAAGCCACGTATAGGAAGCGTTAAAGCGCGGTCACGTCTAATACACCATACAAAAAAAAGACCGCCTGCAAACCGTATAGACGTCTTTCTTCCTTGTCCATGTCACACTGCATGGTCATACACATGAGTGGACGTAGACATATTCGAAGCATACTCCGAATATGCTTCGAATATGCTTGACGCGTGGTCCGCAGACAACTCTGTCGTCGTGTCTTTTGTATATAAGATGGTGTACGAGCCGTGCGACTGGGGCTTCAGATGAGGAATAGGATTTGGGAAGGGGAGAGAACTCACTGAAGCAGCCCCTTAGGAAGCGCAGCCAGATCCGACACAGGAACCGCGCCAGGAAGTAGGGCCACAGGAAGACCATCAAGATGGCAACCCAGGCCAGCTTGGCGACGGGGACCTTTCGGCCGCTGGACGGTGCACGGAACCGCGGCATCGTGGGATGGGGTCGAGCGACAGCGGGAAGGGGGACCATGGTCGGGGGTGGCTCTACAGGATTGCCGCTGGTGTGCACCTGCTGCAACCGCGGTCACCGACACATTGCAGTCTGCGCAGGCTGCAGATCTCTCGGATGCAGCTCGAGCGTATATATGTATACAGCGCGCACTTTCTTTTTTTGCCTATCTGAGAAAGAAGGTGTCGGGCGCAGCGTAATCCACGCTATGACGACATCGCGGTTTCTCCCCCACCCCCCGATAAGGGAATAGAGTTGTTTGCCGCGACAAACACCGCGTGGAGGCTGCGAGGATTGTTCGCGGAGCGGTGCATGTTTCGAGGCTGTCCTTCTAAGCTCCGTTCCGCGTGCGCGCGCGTGACTGTTTGTCCATCCAGAGGCGAGCTCTCATGTATACTTCGGTTCACCTTAGCCCACACGTTCCTGTATGTCTCAAGCGCCAGAAAGAGTCTTGTGTCGTCGGTCCATTCATTTCCGTTCAAAACATATATTTCTGATCATGATGTTAAAATCCTAAGACTGGGAAAGAAACTGAAAAAAAAAAAAGTGTAAGAAGACACATAAATAAGCGGACAGACAAGCGCCCCAAACTCAGCTAACAAATTTTACTCCGTCCACAGCTTTTATAACCACCTCCCAAGGTCACCGCCAAAGCACACCGATACGCTTCTCCCTTTTCAGTACAACCACAAGAGTTCACCATTGTACTCTGTAAGGGCGTTCTTAACAAAACACAAAAGAACGACGGCAAGCGCCTAAAACATAAGACAGAACCGCACGCTTCATACAATGTCCTCTTGAACAATATAGAAAGGACCTTCCGGACAAAACACACACACACACACAAAAAAAAAAAAAAAAAAAACAAGTACAGCGTAGGAAAAAATAATACATTCCTGTGGATATATGGCATTGAGGAAATAAACGCAGTAGTTGAGTTTGAGACGTTTTTTCCCCCATGTATTTCTTCTTCGACCAAGTGTCCCTGCTTTTACCACAGTCTCGGGTTTTCTACATCATGATCAACATCCACCAGCTCGCCTGCGCACTCACATGTTTTTTCAATACATTCACATTTTGAGAAACATTTTGGACTGGTTTCCTAGCTGCATTGAAGCTTGACTTACGCAATTACCCGACGTGTTTATTCTAATCATTTACTTCACTACACGTTTCACTGCACAGTTGTTATACATTCCTGAATACGTGTAGCCAATTCCGAACTCGACACTTTGTTTTTTACGTTCCGTTTGTGCTCAGTTAGTCTATCATTGATACATCTTGAAGTCTGACCTACATACTTGAAACCACAGGCCAACGGTATCTCGTTTACTACGCCTTTTTCGCAAGATACTGATTTTTCACGGTGCTCTTTTTGACATCCTCTATGTCCGTTTTGAAAAGATGTCAATCTACTAAATTTGAAGTCCGTAGTGAAAACGGTGTCGACACCAAACTTTTTGGCAAACGCCTTCAAGTTGCGAGATATGTCATGAAAATATGCTATAACAGCTCTCCGGTTCCTTTTTTCCTGCTTTTTCGTCACATCTTTGATCTGTATGGACAGTTGTCTTTTAAACCCCGCATCTTCCAGTCTCTTCCACTGTCTCTGTACCGCTTGATTCATGTAATGGGTGCACGACCTATCCAGCGCATGTATATAACCATACTCGTTTTCACCTCAAGAGAAAAAGGAAGTTTTGCGCATTGTTCATACGCAGCGCGATATAGTTGTTACAATAGGTGGTTGTAAGAGGAGGAAGTGATGTTCTTTTGCATTGGGAACACGTACGTCTTGAGAAGACAACATCTATATAATCTAAAATGTACCTACATGTATCTTATTTCTCTATTAAACGGGGAAATTAATAACCCTCCGCGATGAGACGGACTTCTTTCACTACGGTTCTTGAGGTGAAAACGGGTATAGAGACTTGACCACTCCGATCTTGACGATCCTTGAATGACAGCTATGTTTGGAAAGGACAGGTTTTTGCGTTATCTTGTACGCACAACCCTTTCTGTTCTTACACATTGTGCGTTCTTTCCGAACGTTTTTTTTTTTGTACTTGCTTCTAATGTTAATCGCCTGTACGACGCGAGCTGTTTGCTCAAGGATGTACCTCGGTTGCCAACGATAAAGCTATGAGTATGGGCGTCTAACATCCAGAAAATAACGTCAGGAAACAAAAATCGTATGAAGATTTTTTTTTGTTTTTGTTTTTAAACATGTTGAGTTTGACTAACTTACAGGCAAGTTGAGAGGCAGGGCAACGACAATCTGCTATCTTTTTCTGTATTAAAAAAAAAAAAAAAAAAAGAGCTTGGGCGTTTTTGCGGCGGTGCCATTTTAAATTTTGTTACCACATCCGGCATGGGCCCGAACTGGACACACAATCAAATCAAAGCTAGAGATGCCACCGACAAAAGCGGCGAGTTTACGAAGAGCAAAGCGCGGGGTCGCTTCTGACATCTCTGTGGTGTCGCCGAGAGAGACCCGGCTGCTTTTTGCCCTAAAACCGTTTCAATTCCCCATGCACTTCAAATCAAATCAAAATTCTTTATTTTTCTCCATTTGGAGAGGGAAAACACTTGGCCCTTACTTTTGGTGTTTGGGGGCTATCTAGCCAGCACCATTTGGAATAATATGAAGGCCTCCGAACGCCCCACCCTTCCTCCGTGGAACGTAATCACGGTCCGATGGCGTCAACTCAGCACCGGTGCCGAGCGATCCTTCGACGCGTTGATTCGACACGAGGGCCAGCCGAGCACCGACGCAGCAGTCGTATCCAATCTGCGTCTTCGCTCGATCTCGCTGCGATGACGTCAAAATTCTAGGCTTTTGATTACTCTAGGTGGGCGTGGCTTATGACGTTCACTCTTCGTGATTGGTCGTAAGGCGTTCTTATCGGCCAATGCCGCAATCTGATTGGCTGCGAAGCAATAATGAGATGCTGGAGACTCGCCATTATCGCCAGCGCTTATCACTGGCGAAAAAAAAAAAAAGAAAGAAAAAAGTTATTGGGTTGTGAAAGGCAAGCGTGGCGTTCGATATCCCGTCCAAAAGAGCCATCTCATGTTCGAAACACGTTCCATAGTCCGGCAGACAAAGATGACGACAGCCGCGATTATCGGAATGGTCAGGCTGCACATCCGTGCGGTTCGCATTATATATATATACACCAACTCATGTTTACAAACAAACCGGAGCGCCCGGAGCGCCCCTAGCGGACGCCACCGGCGCCGCGCATGCGCGATGGGGGTGTGGGCAAGAAACTCGCCGTCGCCCATAAACACACCATTGAAATGCGATGTTGTCGGCGTCAGTGTGAGTCCCCTTGCCCTTTTTCGCGTTCGAATTGTTGGTTCTACGTCTTTCAGGCAATGTCTGACTATCTTCAGCGGCGTCAGCGAAATTACCGAGGCTCGTTACACCGCAAAACTTCGCGTGAATAATGTGACATGTGGCGATTCATTCCGCGTGGACGCCGCAGAATGTACGCTAAAGCCTGATTCGCATGATGAGATTTCTCGGAATTTGCAGTCGCGACGCCGCTCGGGCTGCAAAAGCGTGAACCGTAGCTGAGATGGTCGACGTCGATACTGAAAATCGCAAGCAGGATCGGACCAACTGAATTAGGCATAACAAGTCGGTGGGGGTCACTGGTAACAATGATCAACATCTCCTTGTATCTACTGTTTTCATCGAGCCTGCTTACCAACCTTCAAATTTAAGTCTTTTGAGGCCTGCACTTCTTATCGCAGGTACCGGGCCAACATTTGGTCTACGGACCGGCGTTGTCTAAGAGAGCAGACGACAAGCAGAAACGTTTGAAAGAGCAGACGACAGTTCGAACAATCAGGCGGCCGTTTGAACTTGAAGACGCACTGAACGTAGTCCGCAGATGGTCCGCACAACTTGACGGTTTTCTGGCGTTCATGTTGGAACAAAACAAATAAATCTGATGACCACAAGTATCCGTGAATTCAACCCAAAGTGCTTCCCGCCCAAGCAATCATTGTCCGACGGCGTCTGCTTTTCCCCTTTCACGGCACATATCCAGATTCTCGGACGAACCGAGCACGTGAAAACTGAGCTTCAAACCTTTCTCGACACTTTTGGTACGGCCCCAGGCGCGGCGTTTTGACGAGAAGGCAGGTTTTTGTCTGGTTCCTTTCAAAACAACGCAGGAATACACGTCTGGCATGGGGACTTCTGCCCACAGCCCCAGACCGGAAGTGCGACCGACGCGCCACCACCGCGCCGTGACGTCACAGAGATGAGTTCGTGTATATATTAGTGATGGGCCGAACTTTTGCCGAATCGAAAGTTCGGCGCCGAATCTTGGGATTCGGCAAAGCCGAACTTTTCTAAAGATTCGGCAAAGATTCGGCAAAAATACATTGTTACCAGACTTAACGTTGATATTTAGTTTTTTCCTGGCGAAAAAAGGTTTTATGTTTTTTTTTTCTTAACTTAAATGCAACATGTAATGCGTATTGACACAGTTATTACTAAATAAGGTGATATTCTACAAGATAATTGTATCGGTGTCGTTTTCGTGTGTTTACTGGCAATTTTAATGACTCCTTGCAGAAGTGGCGTGAAAACGAGGTTGAGTAGAAGCGAGCGTCGCGCAGTGGCGCAGTCACGAATCACGCTACGAGAGTTTCGGTTTTGAGGCATTATCAGCGCAAGCCTGCATGTGTCAGTCAGTGGATTGTGCGCGCGCGAAAACGAATGCAACGGTTGCTGAGCCTTCATTAGAAGAGATAATAATATTATTGTAAATATGCATGTTTTTTTTATTTGATTCACTTGACGTTTGCATGAAAGTGTGCGTCCCATATTCACAACGTCTCGTTTTTAACCTTTAAAATACCGGTTTCTGGTGTTAGGACACAGACGAACGTTTAGGAAGATAGGGAGAGTTAGGCATGTCGGATGTGCAACGTCGAGCATTATAGTTCTGTGTTTAGTTTTATGCAGGTACATGAAAATCGCGAAATAACGCTAATTGAAAGAGCAATATTATTTTGTTTTGACACACACTACTTCTGAGCCGAAAACAGAATTGTTATATATTTGCGAGGAGTGCTTTAAAGTAATTGTCGGCCAATGTTTCAACTACCTCGTTGCATCACTCGAAATGTCAAAAGCAAATCACGTTATCCAGAATGTACCGCATCATTTGTCACTTGCGCAGTGGACTGCGTAAATTACTGGTCGATCTTCTATTCTTGAGGCAGGGAATATTGGAGCGAACCACACACGCTCACAAACGCACAGTTACCGCGTTGCCAACTCCATACCTCGCCATAACCGCTGGTTGTACTACACTGCACGACGGTAACCGCACGACTGCACGGCGTCCATTTGCAATCCATGGCCCCGTCGCGTTCTCGCGCGTGCGCAGACATTTGCCGAATTTTTGCCGAACTTTCCTGCAAAAGTTCGGCATTTGCCGAACTTTGCCGAATCTGAAGTTCGGCAGATTCGGTCCATCACTAATATATATATACTCTCAGAGGTTTCGCACATCGATACTGCAGCGCACTGCACTCGGAAACTGGTTTTCCTTTTTGATCAGGTTCGCCAATAAGAGTTATGGGAGAACGGCGACACGCATGCTCCAATTGTATGCGCAGCGCAAGTTCGTCTGCCTTTTTGCGCGGGAGAGGGGGGGGGGGGGGGGGTTGCGGTGACGTCAGAATGCCGAGCTTTGATTGGCTCCGTTTGGAAGGATAGTGGGTAGACCTCGAGGACGTTAGCATTGACATCCTTTGGAAGGACAGTGGGTAGACCTCGAGGATGTCAGCATTGAAATCTACCGCTATCCTTTCAATAAGAGCCAATCAGAGCTCGGCGTTCTGACGTCACCGGAACCCCCTACGCAACAAGCAGACGAACTTGAGCTCCGCGGTTACGGTAACGTGATCTAAGCAATACCATCTATAGGAGATATAAGGCCTGCGAATTTTGTCATCATTGGTGGTTCCCGGACTGCCCCAAGTGGCAAACACGCTGAAGTTTTACGAGAGGGTCATTATGAAGCTATAGCTGCGTTACTCTATTATATCTATTGGCTGATCTAATTCAATGAGGATCACTGACTGGCGTTTCGAGTGCACCGCAGTAGATGCCCCGCGTGGCCGAAATAAACGATATATCGCATTTAAAGGACCCATGAAACGATTTTTCTACTTTCGCTAAATCCTACTTGGAATCAACGTTAATAACCGAATGAACACGCCTTAGTTTTTCTTTCTAGGCAATGGCAGTCGCCCAAAAAAATTCGAAAAATATGAGCATCGTTCATCCCCTGAACTTGAAGCCAGAACACGGTCACGTGGCCTGGTGTTTATCCTAAGCCGACAACGTTGATCATAGCCACGCGCTGTGGTCGGCAAAATAGAAAACGCGTGCTGAGCTCTAGGCATTGTTATATAGTTCGGCTGATCTGATCACCGCAGTGGTTGGCCGGTTGGCCACGAGCCACTACCCGCGAGTGTCCGCCGAGGCATTGACTGTTACGAGCCGAAGTCGAGTCCTCACGCATTTCTCGTGTCCAATCCACGAGCCGCGCTCAACTGTCGTTAGGCGGGTGGTTTAGATCCCACAATTATGTCATCAAGCTTTTCGAAGGCAATACTAAAAGAAATACAGTACAATCTCGATAAACGGAACCTGAAGGGACCAGGGAAATCTGTACCATTTATCAGGAGTTTCATTTACTGAGAGTATGCAGTGTAGGTACACTAAAATGTTGAATGCCAGCTTAAATGCTGTTTCCACAAGTGCACAATTTGTAAACACCAGCAAGTGAATGTAGAAGGCAAAATAATGAACAAAAACACCAAATCGCTGCTTTTGTATATTCACATTATGGGTCCAATGACGGGACGGCTCTCACTCCGGGCTCTTCTTAGCCACAGCGCCAAGCACTTCTCAAGCTCTTCGTGTTCGGGGAATCGCAGCCTCATCCTCTTTGGTCCAAATCGCGTACTGCTGAACGCACTCCGCAGCTTTTTCTTGTCGTGAAGAATCCTTGTCAGGCTACTTTTGGGAATGGCATACTTCGTTGCAAGCGCCGTTTTCATGAAGCAACCGCTATCGAAATCATTAATGACTTCAATCTTTTTTTTTTTCTAACGTGAGCGTACGGTGTTTTCGCTTCGTGGCCGCCATCGCAGAAAGTAGGACACGGCCTAAGATGCGAGCAGAAGCCCTGTTGAGCCAAGCCTACCCAACATAGCCACCTATGCGCAAAAATGAGAAAAGAAAACTCCAAAAAAACATGCGTACATGCTAATTTTGGGCAATAAAGCTAATAAATATTAAGAACATTTATAATACTGTTTTATTACTCAAGAGTTATTTTTCTTTTCTGCAATAGCGAAAAATATGTCGGCGTAATAGTTTCGTTTTCAGTTCCGTTTACCCAGAGGCGCGAGAATGTGAGTTTCGATTAACGGGAATATTTTTACATTGCATGAATACAAAACCAAACAACTCCGTGATAGTTGTTTCGTTTAAGCGACAATTCCGTTTAAGCGATTTCCGTTTATCGAGATTCTACCGTAGTTCCATTTTATCCTCGCAATTTTACCGCGACCAAAAAAATGCTGAATCAGTGGCGGTCTGTGCCAAACAGTATACGCCTCTGTAAAATCATGAACATTCCAACCCGATATCGTTTCATGACCCCTTTAAAAGCATTGTACTGTTTAACAACTGGGAGCATTTTCATGATTCGTTGTTCCGCAGAGCAGACCGCAATGAACTTCACGCCACGCGCGCATCTCGAAGACCCCCGCAACTCCGAGACCGACTTGGCGCGCGGCACTCTGCAAACAGGTGCGGCGCAGACCCGCAAGCTTTCGCCCGACGACAACATATATATAGTTCGTATACCTGCTGCGTTCCGGGCAGCGTATGACAGGACTGAGTCACGCATCGTCAGATGCGTAGTTTAGCTGCGCGCGATCAGTTCTCTCCGTTTGCACACTTAGAGAGTCCCTGGATAAACTATAATATTCGGAGCACATATATCGAAAGTGAGAAGGTTATGATCCAGCAAAGCACAATTAAGAGAGTCAATCGCTGCAATCTACAAAGACAAAACTAACAAAAAACAAAACAAAAAAAGTTAGCTTTTTGAAATTGAGCATGACGTAAGAAAGTGAAACGTCACGCTCGGCCCGGGAGGGGCTTTGCGGGAAAGTAGATGCACTAGAGAGTGTATTGTTGAATGCGATGATGCGCAAAGGAAGACATAAACGTGTTTGTGATCCACTGCATTTGCGGCGGCGGCGTAGAGGCCCACAGGTGCATGCTCCTGCGGGCAGAACGCGTCTATTTGTAAAGAACACGTCGTTGGCGTAGGGGTGTGAGTGAAAAAGAAGGTTGCTTCGTTTACTCGAATAATAATACATCGTCCATGCACCGCGGGCTTCCTTCATTGTGTACAAGTTTCAGGCAATACTTTCGCGTGGAAAATTTTGACATTTCGTGCAGCATAGGTGTATGCGTCGGCAGACTGCCTTAGGGTGACATTCAAAGCCTTTGGTGTGCAAATGCTGTGAAAGACACGGGCACAATAGTGAGGACTTTTGTGAAATGTCTTGTTTCAGAGTAAAAGAGTGAAAGGCTTTGAAGGGAGGAGCTTAACCTGCTTTTCTTAGCCACATACTGTGACCAATCGAAGGGACAATCACGATGATTGGCTCCTGCCAAAGTAAAGATATGGTGATTGCAGAAAGGTATATGCTTGGGCGGGTTGGTTGTACAGTGTAGAAAAAAACAAAAAAAAAACACGCAAAAACACAACAACACGAAGGACAAGTAGAAGGACGATGCACAGAGTGCTCTGTGGTGTACGCCGACCAGTTCAGTTGCGTAGCCGGAGGAAATTAGGAGAAGAGACTGGCTCTTCTTGCCCCAGCCAATCAGGAACCAATCACGGTGACTATCCCCTCACCCGCTCCACGAGGAAGCAGACGGACGCACCGCTTTCTTGTCAGCAAAATAACAAGAAAAATTAAAACAACTTTTGTATAATAATAATAATAATAATAATAATAATAATAATAATAATAATAATAATATAATAATAATAATTTTATTTGCACTTCCAAGGGCGCAGGTGGTGGTGTGCGGGGCTAGACAGACAGGTGAGAACCCTTACGCGGAGCGCCTGTCAGCCCACCACGTACCACCTGCGGGAACAAAACAATAACTTAAACATACTGAATAATAAATAAATATGACCACTGTGGAAAGAAAGGGGGGGGGAGGGGAAAGAGAGGTAGTGTTGATCACGAGGATGCCAAAGAGGCCCCATACACCCTCGACAGCTCCTTGGATTCAGTTCGGTTGGTCGGCAGAGGGCTCCGCACATTCAGGGGGAGTCTCAAAAACTCCCTGATGGCTGCTGGGAGCGTCGAAGAACTGTGGCGCATCGTTCTCCCCCGCAGCTTTTCGGGTTGTCCAGTCCTCCTCCCAATTCGCACAACTGTGGTGAGGTACGAGCCGGTCAGAGAACCGTCCAGGACCCGGCATGCCAGGCTCATGCGGGACACTTGCCGCCTGTGTCGAAGGGGACGCCACCCAAGTGTCCTCAGCCGGTCGTTGTAAGTTGTGTCCGGCCCGAAGGCATTGCCGCCCACCCTACAGCAAATAGTACGAGATGCCCTTCTCTGGACGCTCTCGATGCGGTCGACCAGATGCTGCTGAGATGGGGACCACGCGGAACAACAGTACTCAAGAGTTGGGAGCACCATTGCCGTGTACAGAGTGCGTAGCGCACCTGGCTCACAGGATTTCATTACACGTGCGACAAAGCCCAGCGTACGCCGGGCCCTGGCGACAACACCAGCGATGTGGGCTGGTGAGTGTCTTGCAGGGAACCAGGTTGGCACCCATAAGTCTGTATGCGGGTGGATCCGTTTTTCTGCTGGCACTGAAACGCATCACGCCGCTCTTGTTGGGGCTCAGATGAAGGTGGTTGGCAACGGCCCAATGCTCCACTTCCTCAAGGTAGTCCTGGAGGTGCCGACAGCTGCTGGGGTCAGAGGCGGGCGACAGGATGGAAGTATCGTCAGCATACTGGACCACCAGCAGCCTCTCGCTCTGCGGCATGTCATTTACGTATATAAGAAACAAGGTCGATCCAAGAACCGAGCCCTGCGGTACGCCTGACTCAACCTTCCACTCATCAGAGCGAGTGCCCCTATATACTACCTGCTGGCTGCGGTCTGCAACAAAGCCGCACAGCCACACCAGCAAAGGGCCGCCTATGCCTGCCCCACCCAATTTCCGCCTCAGGATGGTTAGGTTGAGGGTGTCGAAAGCATTCGTTAAGTCCAACTGCACCAGGTCTGTTACCACTCGGTTGTCCATGTTGTTGCTGATGTAGTGGGACAGAGTAGCGAGAGCAGTTTCGAAACTCCTGTTTCGACGAAACCCATGTTGCGATGGCGATATGTGTGAAGTGTTTTCGAGGAAATCCAGGAGGCATGAGTTGACAACTCTCTCAAAAGTTCGACACACAATTGATGTAATCGACACAGGACGATAGTTTCGGGGGTCGTTGGAGGGTTTCCCATGTCCTTTGTGAACAGGGGTAACAAGGGCCCGCCGCCAGGACTCTGGCACGATGCCTTCATCCAGGAGGCCCTGGAAAACCATTGACAGCGACGGTAGAGCGTGAAGTGAGACCATCTTGAAAAAAGCAGGTGATATTCCATCTGGTCCCTCACCTTGGGTGGGCCTGATTTTACTGATGGCCTCCCGTAGTGACTCAGATGAGAAGGCGATGGAGGAGAGTCCCGTCTGAGAACCACTGTGCATGTGCAGTTGAGGGTGGTCATCCGGCTCGGAGCCATCCAAGCAGTCTGATGTTAACCTAGCGTTGACCGCAGAAAACTGGTCAGCGAAGAGTTTGGCGATTTCCAACGGTTTGTCTGTGACGTGGTTCTGGTGGGCGAAACAAGGCCGTTGGGATGTTGTTCTCACTCGGCTGATATACGACCAAAACACTTTGGGGTCATCTTTGGCCTTTCTTGCAATGCCTTGCACATATTTCTGGTGAGCGACATAGGTGGCCGTCTTTACTCGACGTTGCTGGTCCTTTGCAAGCCGAAGCGTGGCTGGGCATTTGGTGCGGGCAGCCTTTTTAAACAGGGTCCGCTTAAGTCTAGCGGCTTTGAGAATGTCTCGAGTTATCCAGGGAGAACGTTTTCGTTTTGTACTTTTGGTGGCCCACGGTACGGAGTCCCGCTGAATTGCAGCCGCGAAATCGCACCAGAGGTCATAATTGGCCAGTATGTCCCCGCCACCAGATGTCATGCACCAGGGTGCAATATGGGCAAGCATGGCCAAGTGGCCCAGGTCTGCTTGGTCGTACCTCCATAATTTCCGTGCAAAGTACCCCCTTCGAGGCACAGTCACCGCATAGGCCAGTTCAATAGCACGGTGGTCACTTCCCGGTAAACCGTGGGACACCTCACACGACATTACTCGTGTTGGGTCGGGCGTAAACACGAGGTCCAGGTAGCTGGGTGCACCGCTCCGCGTCGTGTACGTAGGCTCAGAACATACCTGGGCAAAGCCAGCAGTCGTCACGGCATCAAGTAGGGTGTCATCAGCGCAGTCGCAGGGGATGGGGTCATCGTGTGTCAGCCAGTCAATGTGGCAGTTAAAGTCTCCAAACACGAGAATGTTGGTATAGTTCTTCTGTGATGCGCTCTGTAGCGATCTGTCGAGCAGCCTGTATGATTGCTCACGCGACGACGGCGGACAATATATACGCAGCATACAAGTATGGGTCCGCGGGGAAGATGGTACTCCACAAAGAGTCCCTCCAAGTCCGGGTGCTCGAGGTCCGTCCGGCGGTTTACACACAACTGTGACGGAATCGCCATCATGACGCCTCCTCCAATACCCTGTCGGTCCCTCCTGATAATAGTGAAGTCGTCGAGGCAAAGAAGCTCGCCGTCAGCTACGCTGGGATCCAGCCAGGTCTCTGTGAGCAGGAAAGTCATGTTTTGTGGAGATGACGCACAGAGAGTTTGAAAGTCCAGCAACTTGTTTTTTAGGCTTCGGCAGTTATTATACCAGAAGCTGGTTGTCTTGTTGATGCCTGCTTGCTGCGCGGTAGGTGATGAAGCTCCCGGAGCACCACCGTGTGCAGGATTGTTGGGAGATCGGAGGACGCTGCCGTCGCCAACGCTGGCCGAAAGGGAGCCTGCGTTATCGAAAATGTCGTCGGAGAATGGAGGGAGAGTGCACCGAAAGCAGGACCACGGCGTGTCACAGTGGCTGAGGCGCCTATATTCTCGAAGGGGCATGTAAACACATCCTCGGTGGCACCAGTGATCGCGTTTTGGCGTCGAATTTCATACATCCTTTTTCATGTGTCGGGGATCTTATCTGAACATTAATTTGACATTTATGACTTCGTCACTGTGGCCATCATCTCACACCTTTAGATGACGTACTTCCCACAAAATAAATCTCGACGCAAGGAATGCCATCGTGACCCATATTCAGCGAGTCATCGTTTTGGTGGATAAGATTTAGTGTGAATCTAATGTCGAACACAGACAATCGGCAAGAATACGACAGACGAATAGTGCCATCGATTGAAAGCGATCCAGTCCTATGGCAGTTGCAAAAAAAACACATCAACCTCTTGGGGGGCCCCCCCCCCCCCCCCCCCCCCTTTCCCCGCTTGAGCTGCTCCGTGCGAATGTGGCGCTAGCGTTTGGGATAGAACGCGGAAGTTGGAGAATATGGCGTTACCTGGATCAAAACATAATTATACTTGGCGTCAACTATTTCGTGCTACGTTGTCAAAGCCAGCCTAGCCTCCACAGTGCTCCAATTCTGCAAAAGCTAATTGTGCGAGCGCATGCTAATGAGGCGGAAAAGACAACGCCACATGCTCTCGCAGCTGTGCGGTACTGCTGCACAGTGGAAGCTACGCTAGCCTTGACAGTGTAGCACGAAATTGATGACGCAGAGTATAGAAAAACGAAATTTCTCTGTGAGCCGACGTCCACCTAAGCCTAATATCGTAAAAAAAAACAAACAAACAACAACAACAACAACAAACGAGAACTCACATTGTGGACGCTTGTGGGATTTATATCAGATTGGCAGATCGGTAGAAACAAATCTTTGTCAGTTTATGCAGTTTGCGCTCCAGCGATTGGAAACAAAGCACAAGATGATGTCATTTATTTAGATACGAGGAAAGCCTTCGATATGGTCAATCGTGAATTGCTTTTGGTGAAGCTGCCTGAATATGGAGTAAACGAGAGGTATACATACACAAGGTGGTTCAGAAGGTATTTCTCGGGGCGCGAGAACTTTGTATCGTATTCAAGGAGTCATGTCTGCCACATACGTCGCTACTTCTGAGGTGCCTCAGGGATCAAATATTGGTCCTCTTTTATACATAATTTGTTTTTCCAATTATCTTTTTGACTGTATAAAGTTTTCTCGGATGCTGCAGTATGCAGATGACGTAAAAAAATATTCCACAAAATTGAAACCCCTGGAGATTGCTTGAAATTGCAAAGAGATATTAATGAGATCAGTATACGGTGTTCAAATCAATGTCTAATGTTAAATTTAACAAAAGACCAACGTCATTACATTTAGCCCCGCGAAATATAGTATATTTATTTATTTATTTATTTATTTTCATACTCTCAAGGCCCGGAGGCTCTACAGAGAGGAGTGGGTGATACAGATGAAATCGTTGGCGAACTTCTTGAAGTATGTGGCATCCTGGATGGACACGATGGAGGCAGGGAGGTGGTTACGCATTCTTACGCGCTGAACATGTGTGAAACAGAACGAAAGTCTGAAATTCGAGATCTCGGTGAGCTATTCCCCCCTTCGAATGGAAGCACAGGTGAATGATGTATAGTTGCTTCATTATTGAGGATGCTTGGCATGGTGTCCAGGATTACACGGAACTTTAAAAACCCGGAAACTGTAATAGTACTGTATAACGGTTTCGTCCACTCGAGATTAGAATTTGCATCGACCGCGTGGAATCCACCGACTTCGTCTAGATTAGAGAGGATTGAAGGATTGCAGGGACGTGTTATTCGTTTGGTATATGACCGATATTTCGGTAAGAAATATGATTATGATCATAACTGACTGCTTCGTAAATTGAAAATAATCACACTTGCAGAGAAAAGGTATGTTATTTTTGCAGACACTAATGGATCGCGGAGTAGCTTGCCCATGCTTGCGAACAGACATAAGCATTCGTTATACTACACCTCGCTTCTTGAGATATAATGAACTTTTCTATGTTCCTAGAAATTCAAACCTCTCGCCTCTCACGAGAATGACTTGTAAAATCGTTAAAAATCATAAAGACATCTTTTGTAGGTGACGTAAGAACGTCACCTACAAAAGATGTCTTTACGATTTTTAACGATTTCAAAAACGTAGTGGTGGCGGAAATGACATAGGAAATCTGCATTTCAACGTTGTCTTTGTACTTTCATTATTGCAGTGTTAGCATTGTTTGTTTCGTCTTGAATGCATTATGATGTACAACCTGTAAGGTGTTTAGCTGTTGGTGGACATCTTCAACTAAAGAATAAATATATAAATAAATATCAATGAAAAACACTAGTCAGCAAGAAACATAATATTGTTGTTTTCACTGTGGCTGGTAAGTTTTTCAGCAAGAAAGAAAACTGATGACAAGACGGCTCGCCCTATAGAGGTATAATTCCAGCCGAGAAACGCATCCGATTTCACGTAATTAGATACGCCAGTTTTAGCCCAGAAGTGATCATCCGTGCCGCTTTCCGGTATGGCCGACTGCGATGGTTAGCAGACGAGCACCGGCTATAAGCTGTGTACAGGTATGCTGAAGATCCCAACCGGTTTCCTTGCATTGTTTCAACCGGTGCCGGAAGTTGCGAAATATGGACCAAGATTTTGTAATGAGCAAGCGAAGTAGCTCCTAAACAATAAAAATTAGCAACAAAAAAAAAGTAAGAAAAAACAAACAAACAATTATTGGTCACGTCGAGTGCTCCCATTAAAGTGCAAACACCAGGACTGCTCCTCTGTAATGCAAAACCGGATAATACGTAGAAAAAAAGAAAAAGAACGAAAATAATTCTTAAATTTTGCCTTTTTTAGTTGCGAATGCTGTCGAAATCGGACTTTCGAAAAGAAGATCTGGAAAGAGCAGCCAAAATAAATTTACGGTTGCAAAATCTCCTAAAATCAGCAATCGAAAAAAGAAAGAAAGCAAAAGAAACACACATAACAACCTAATGAAGCAAGCGAACGATCTAAAAAAAGGGTAGGACGTTAAGATATTATTAATTATTTCGCGATTTTCATGTGTGTGTGTTTAGACAATCCTGCAAAATAATTCGGCACACGCACCAGCTGCACGGGGAAGAACTCCTAGATATAACTTCTGGGAATAAATGACTTAAAAATGAACAAAGAAACATTGGTGCACGAAATAAAGCAAACGTATGTGATATGCCAGAATCAGTAATAAATGTATGTCAGGTTATTTGAACTTTCTTAATCATATATCCCAGGAAAAACAAAGTGTTATGCCATGGACGGTGTCACAGCTCCCGTCAACAATATACGTTGCATGCAATTAAGATAAAAAAAAAAAAAGAGAATGCCCATTGGTCTTTCGAGTTTTTGGTGCTTTATTCCGCTGCTGTATTGCTATTATTTCTGTATTTTTGTATTTATAAGACTAGATTATATAATTTTATACAAATAAATTATTACTATTATTATTACCCCTTCTTCACCCCCCCCCCCCCCCCCACACACACACACACACACACACACAAATATTCGGTGATGGGTCCTTTCCGTGAAAATTGGATCACCTATGCGGAGAGCAAGTCATCTGCTTCCTGCGCAGGTGTTGCGGTGACATTAGAACAACGCCGAGCTCTGATTAGTTTTGATTGGAAGGATAGGGGGTAGACTTCAATGCTAGACGCCTTGAGGTCTACCCACTATTTTTTTTTCAAATCAGCCAATAAGAACTCGCCGTTCTGACATCATCGCTACCCCTGTGCAAGAAGCAGACGAACTTGTGCTGCGCACTGATGCAGTACCCCAGCGACCAATTAAATTACACCGCGGTTATATTTCAGGACTCGCTGGCTCACAAAAGTTTCCCAGTGGTGGATTGCGGTCCCATGACCCGACCTTTCATCCCGATAGGAGCACTGTGCCGTAACAACGGACACGCCTGAACTGCTGTTGTTGTACCTGAACAAACTCTACAAGTTGTCAAACACCTTTCTTTTTTTTCTCACTCCGATAGTTTGTTGTTGTTCGTTTCTTTGAAGTTTGTACTTGACACCTCAATGTTTGGAGTGATTGACAGTTGTTCTCATACCTGTGGCGTACGTGCGTTTGCAACATGGCCACCGCAGCCAGAAGAGTTTTGTCGAGTCAACGTTACTAAAACACTCAGTTGGGAAACTCGCCGTCGAAACCTGGGCCGCTGGCGTCCACCGAGACCGAGCGAAATGCGACAACAGCGCCACTCTTTATCATTTGTCTGTACTGTGGTCACCTTGAGCTTTTAGAAAGCCTGTTTTTGCGTAAAAACAAACAGAAAAGACTCTTTTTGTATGAAATTTATTGGAGTTTAGTACAACATGAAGGGCGCGTGATGTTTTTAAAATCTTTAGTTTGCAAGGTTTTGCGGCACTATTAATATTGTTTTTATACAACCATGCCTCAGCGGTGCTTTCAGGTAGCGCGTCCCGACCTAGGTGCATTTTAACTTCGGTGGCATTCCGCGGCGCGTCCGCTGGGGAGATGGGGGTGGCGCCCCTGTATCTGTGTCGGCGCCGGAATGGCCGATTAAAGCCCAAATAGAAGTAACGTGCGGTTCCTCGAACGGCCGCTGCGGAAGATATGGTGGCGTTGTGTTCGTCATTAGCTCGGTGCTCGAGGACAAATCAGGGACACTTTTTCAGAGCAGTCTCTATGGCAGTTTCCCAACTGAGTGGTTTAGTAACGTTGATTCGAGTGCAGGGCACTCGATGCATTTCCTTCCCTTCCATCTTTCCACTCCACATTTGTTTCTACTTCGAAAATGATAATTTATCCACGAAACAATTATGTTACTAGGTCTCTCAAATAAGTTTCCCGAACATTCTGCACTTCTACAAAAAGCAAGTAAAAACGAAACAAAAACGGTTTCTTTACAACGTGAACGTGAGTTTAAATATTTCATAAGCAAAGCGTGGACAAATGTTTTCAACGCTTCATCTACAAAAAAAAAAAAAAAAAAAAAAAAAACCCGAATACAACGAAATCTCAAATTGAAGGACACAAAGACAAAACCAAGGTGCCCGCGGACACTTATCTCAAGTGAGAACCTCAGTATTTACGCTTTCCGCAGCAAATCGTGGGTCAGTGCTGAAGAGCACGTTTTGACATATCGAGTGCTCTGATGGCGTAAAAACATGACATATCAACCCGATAATGGGTCTAGACCGCAGGTACACTTGAACATTATCATCTGTTTCTTTCGAAGAGCTTGTGAAGAGTACATACGCTTTCCCCTACAGGATCATAATAGCCTCTGTCAAACAAATCTCCAAAGGTTTATGTGAACCCTTCAACAGTTGCCGATCAAAATAAATTAATAATAAAAAAAAAGATGGTACGTACACATCGCGACACTGTTAGCGCGAACACGACATCGGCGCATTTTCGCATTTTACTTCTAAATAGTATTAGCGAGCACGAAATTTTATCACTTACATTATAGAACTAAATGAGCTCTTTCCGTAGCAATAATAACTTGAATGACATCACTTGGTTTCAAAGAGAAAAATTGGAAAAACCGGCGATCGCTTGTTCGCGCTAACAGTGTCGCGCTCTGTACGTTTTTGTTTGTATCATTTGTAAATAGAGCAGCATTACGTCGATTTTACCGCACAACAGGTGGATGAATAATTAAAAATTGTGGACCATTAAACATATGCCAAGAGAAGACCTTTTACTTTTACTGGACGTTCGCGCGGTCTTAGAAGAAACGACGGGAATATAAAATCCTTCATAAACACTTGTGGCGCTTCTTTTTTTTTTTTTTTTTTTTTCTTTTATACAAACAACACACGCTGGGTTGGAGCTGGAGATCGGTACCCGAACTCGAACAAACAGCGTCTTCGCCAGAAGTTATTGTGGAAGGGGCAGAGCAAAGCCGAATAAACTTACCGAAGTGCTTGACGGTCATCGAGTGCAGGGAGATCACGTACTCAAAACTGCTCCCAAAGTCGCTGCCGTAGTAGAGTCGTACGAGCAGGAACCAGCGAAAGGCATTGTCTTCGGCGCAACACATGTGAGTATATCGCCGCAATGGTGTCGTACACCGCTTCGAAAACTTTGGAGAACCACGGAAACCACGACTTTCTCGAAGCGTTTCGAAGTCCGGCGCACTCACCGGCCCGTGAAACGAACTCCGGCGCCCAAAACGACGAGCCAAACCAGCCAAACTCCGCGCATCCTCGCACCGAACCAACAATCCGAAAACGAGCTTGGCGCTTTAAGTTACAGATGGCAGCACCGTGGCAGCACCGACAAGAAAGAAACTTCGGAAATGCTCACATGACGAGAGAAAGAGAGAGAGAAAGCGTGTGTGTGTGTTGTGTGTGCGCGCGTCCGCGCGTGTGTGTGTGAAAAGGGTTTTTTATTGGACATTTCCGCGGTTTTCTTTTTGTTCGTAGACGCATGGCAGCTGTTGGTGAGAAGACCGAAGAAGATATATGTCTACAGGATACCCTGAACGCTTTCTTTTGCGACCGTGTTTCTATCCAGATCTGTTGTACGACCATTTATTTATTTCACCTTTGAAGGCCCCACAGGGAATACAGAAAGAAAGAAACGTACAAACACCACCTCAACATAACTTTTGTGGAAAAAGGCAACTAACTGCAATGCAAGACAAATGAAGACTGTCAGATGTCAGATGTTTTACATTTCTCACCTTTCTCGTGCCAAGAGATCAGTGACCAACTCCAACTCTTCATCATCGCTAGAGATTATCGCGCAAAAAAAGGTTTCGGTAGTTTCGATTCAGGGCTATTAGACGCAGTGTTGCCAAGCTTCTACTTCCAACTTACAAATCCAGGCGAACTATCAAAAGCAGCTGGCAACTATGTACCTTACTCACTCTCGTAAAGTCTCGCGGCGCTCGAGATTGAGCGAGACTGCTGCTGCGCTCGCGAAAAAGCGGCGGAGACGGCGAGCGGCGGCGAAGCCGTCCATGGTTCGGTGAAGCAGTAAAAATAAAAACAAGCTGCTCGTCCGCTGATATTTCCCCCGTGACAGGCTGCGGCTAGCACGATGCCGTTAGGCAAGAGCTTTAGGATCTACCACAAAGTGAGACCTCCGAATCCGTACAGTGTCCTGCTCGAACAGAGAGCGAAAAATGAGACCCTGCTCTTCGAGTCCCGCGCCGTGGCCGTCTTGTGTAAGTGGTTCCTCCGAAAAAAAAAATTCATCGTTCGCTACTTAATTCTTTGAGAACCGACCTTGCCACCGCTTCCATTCATTCATCCTGCTTATCAATGGGAAGCGTAACGTGCGATCTACTGGGACGATTACGAGAGTTTGACAGGAATTTGTTCTCTTTTTTGCATAGGAGAGCTTTTGGCGTTGGTAGGGTTTCGTCGTCCGTCTGTTCTATTGTTTAGCATTTTGGTGGATGTCGTCGCGAGTTTTTCGTCTTTCGTGGGATCGCAGAGCGCAAAGGAAGAGTTTGTAACACAGTAACAAGCTTGAAGTCGCGTAGACTTGGCGCAAAATGTGGGGACTATTTGGTGGTGGGTACGATTATTAAAGTACCATTGTGATTGTCACCTGCTGTTTTTCTCTGGTCCTAGGGCTCCGCTCGACGTAAAACTTCTACAATTCCCTATCTCCGACGCTGAAAAAATGTTTTCGCCGTCCAAATACAAATGATATATACATTTTTAAACTTGCACGGGTTTTGACACTTCATCTTGTGTTCACCCGTAGTTTCAACTTTGGAACAAGTCTTGACGTCGCGGTCGAGTTTTCTCGTTGGTTACGGATGGCTGATTTGGGACGCGTTAAAAATAGAACTACTAGTTAGTTCTGTTCTTTTGTGTTTCTCTTTTGTCTTACGGTCGCGATAAACTGAGGAACAGCTTGAGCGAGGTTGACTATGCTTTCAAATTGCCTTGATTAGTTCGCGTGTTGTTATTAAAGGGCTTATGTGGTTTTAATAGTTTTTTTTAATGAGCACTGTTTAGTTTTTATAACATTAGATATACGTTTGTAACCCTCTGTTCAATTATGAATTTTTTAGCACAACAAGAAACAGACACAGTCAAGAAGGAATACACCATGCTGTTGGATGCTCATGGGTGCTTGGGTGTTCTGCAGCTGACATCTGGTTAGTATTTTCGCCTTTTTAACAGTGACAACTAGACTTGGAGCAACTTTCAAGTGGTGAGTGACGAATCTTGTTATAAGAAAAGGAAGGAGAGCCAAGTGCTTGAGCAGAGATGTTGGCAGATTGTCAACTGTCTGCCCGCTGACAATGGAAGGGAAAAGTGTAACGATAAACAAATGAGGCAGTAAAACATAGCAAAATGCACATCCGTCTGTTTTGATTGCAAGTCTGACAAGAGGATGGGGCATTTTAGTTCATTGTTTCATATCATGCGAAGTTCCTCTAGTAATGTCGATGCTGGAAAAAAACAAATAATGTTAAATGGAAAGCTGTGTTGCTTAAAAAAGGAAGTCAGTGTTACTACGCGCATCTGTATTTTATTGTTGGCTGGTGGTCTGAACGTAAGTAAAAAAAAAAAGATCAGTCAGAAAAATGAAGTCAAGATAGTTTTTATAAGATTAATATTCTGCTGCATTGACAAACACTAAAATTGAAGGTACACTAAATCTGAATTGACAAATGGCAAGGTTGAAGGTAGGACAGAGTTGGAGAGGAGGTGACATTGGCACTTCAGTTTTTGCTGTCTTTCACTTTTGCATGCGTGAATTGGGACCACTTTGATACTACAACTAAAAAGATCTTATAGAAAATATAAAAAATAACTGACATAACATGACCTTTGCAATAGGTTTGTTACATTTGCCTCCATTTAACGACAAAATATGCTCCTCAAGGCTAGATAATTAATGCATACAATCTAATCCACGAAAGGGATCGCAAACTTCTAACGGTGTAAATTGTGCTTTTAAGAGGACTAATTAACTTAAAACTAAATGAACTATGCGTCAATTGAACATCACATTGGCCATTTTCGTTCTTAAAATCATTGTTGCCAGCCATTTGAGGTTTTACCTGAAATCGCAGGAGACGTTTAACTGCCCTCGAGAAATGTCAAAGTCCCAGGATATGCCTAATTAACCGCCATCAAGAAACGTTAAAGCAGCCCGCGACAGAGTAAAACAATGTCTCCTGAACTTCCTAATACCCTAGCTGAAGCGCAGTAAGTCAGTGGCAAATCCAAGGGGAGGGCAAGCGACGGGGCGGCCGCCCCCCCCCCCCCCCCCCCCCCCGACCCCCCGACCCCCTCCTCGGAGGGCAATTTGAGATGGGTGGACCCCCTGATGCACACGAAAGAATGGGAGAATAGCATCCTTACAAATTTTCCCCCCCCCCCCCCCCCCTTCCCCAAAACGGAGTTCTGGATCCGCCCCTGCAGTAAGTTGCATTTTTCTAATTGTACCTATTGCCGATTGCACCGGCTTTACGCTATAATTAGTTTTGGCCGAGGCTGGAAGTTCAGACGCAGCCGATGCAACGAGCTGATGGAACCAATCGAACAGCGGACAGCGTCAAAAGCGCACCATCGTGGTGTTCGTCATGTTTCTGTAGGTGTTCTATCATCGCTGAACCATTATCATAAACAGAAAAGGTCCAGTGACGTGCGCTTTTGACGCTGCTTGACTGGTCCCATTATCTCGTAGCGTGGGCTGCATCTGGACTCAAGCTGAAACAAGGTACAGAATCGGTGTTAAGAGCCCAGCAGAAGCTCTGCCTCCAGCACTGGCTCGTTGCCTTCTGCCAGGCCTTGGCTCTGCTCGCGATGAAGTGTTATTGAAGGCAGAAAGCTTGCGGCTTGAGGCGGGGCATCTACCGAGTTCTTTACCTGTCACTGACTATTGAAAACAAAATGGTGGCAACCACGAGGCATTCGGAAAATGGAGTGTCGATAGTCTAAGCATAGCTTGTGAATGAGGTTTCATGTTTCCAGTAAACACCGATAAACCACCGAGCCGGTTTCATGAAAGTCGGAGAAAATAAAAAGAACTCGAACGATCCTTTTTTCGGTGAGCTTCTATGCATGTACGCACCCTCTCCCCTGGCCTTGCTTCCCACTGTCGCCAATTTCGAAGGGCGCAGTCCTGCACGACCAACGCTGTCGGCACCCATCTTTGTGCGTGTTTTGCCTTTTTTGATGGTCCTTTTTTTTTGAGCCTTCGCAGTATGGGGCATAATAAAAGCAACGAAAACCGATACAGTGTCACGATGCCAATGTCTTCTGAGGGGCGGAGGCCCTTTGCTTGCCCTTCGTTTATGGTTCGCAAGCAACCCCCCCGCAGGTGGCGCTCCTTACTCCAAGAAAGGTCTATTAGAGCCGCCTTTGAATAGGAAAAACGCACGGTTCATGAAAAGAAAATCTTCATCTACAGTTTGGTTTTGTGTTGACCCGGAATAGGCTTCTCTCCTTATCTCATATCCTTCTCTCATCGGGACCGGGTCATTTTTTTAAGTAGTAAGGTCGTGCGCATGTTCCCTTGGGGGATGGGTAGTTCCATGCCTGTGTCCTATTTTCTTCAGCATGAAGCACGACGAATGCAAGTTTTTTTCGTCAGACTCCGAGAAACACGAAATCTTTGGTAAATAAAGTAAGTAAAAAATAAATAAATAAAATAACCCAAATTCAAAGAAACCAAGCCCCGAATGCACAAAAACATACTTATAAAGTGGTTTTAGGTAACATCAGCTAGAGATGCATGTTTTGGCACTATAGATTTTATTTCAACTTAGCTTGCAGAAGATTCTTAAAGGGGCACTGACACATCAAAATCATATTTTTTTTTTATTATCCGAAACGATTGAAAATGATGCCGGGACATTACCCTCAAAATTCGAAACTTGAAAATTCAATATTTGTGAATTAAAAAAACAATTTCCAAATGCCGAATGTGAAGTTCCCGCGCGATCCGCGCCAGTGCAGTGAGTCAAATTTTGCGGTCTCCTGCGACTCGACTTTTTTTCAGACCTCCGCTCTACGCTATGAAGCAAAGCGCCGTTGCTACGGCGACCCCAAGCGAGGAGGAGGTGATATCACGCCGGCGCGGGAAAAAAACCGGTTTCTTCCCCTACTCGCCGTGTTGTTCGCCGACGAGCGCCGCCAAGTTTTCCGAGGGAGGGTACAAATCTAGGAAGCAACATCACACCGAACTCTGATTTCTGGTATTTCAAAAAGAGGGGCCGTAGTGCGTTCGCAATTGCGTTAAAAAACATGTTTTACGATTGCCGTTATTAAATGTTATAGAAATGTCACCTACAAAGCTTCTAAATTTCCTGATTTTTGACGTCACCGATCAAAAGAAGCGAGGAGGTGAGCGCGGGAAATTTAAACGCCAAAAACAAAAAGGCTCGCGCGCGCGCGCAGGGAAAATTTTTTTTGCGATGCGTTTTTTTTTGTGTGTCTATGACTACAACTTGCATCGTTTTAGACAATAAAAAAAAATACGACCTTTGGGTTGTCAGTGCCCCTTTAAGGATTGCTGGCAGGGCTGCCTCGGGGGTTCGGAGGCAAGGCGCCGGCCTACTACAGGTGCCCAGGTGGCGGGTTCGAATCCCGACCGAGGAGGCCGCAGTCTGACATCGGTTTATTGTGAAGAAGGCAGCGTGTAACCCAGATTTCGGTAGCTTGTCAAAAGATTCCCCGGTGGTCGAAATGAATTCTCGGTCCTCCACTGGGGCATGCCAGATGCCCTTCGCTGGTTTGGCACATAAAATCTCAAAATTTAATTGATTTTGCTCACAAAAAGTGAAATAGAGAACGTGTTTGAGAGTTCAGCAAGTTCCACTTTAGAGAGTGGCACCGTGCTGAAAATAATTTACGCCAGAGAAAAAGACTTCACCTGCAGGAATGAAACACTTACAGCATCTGTCAAAAATTCTGCAAGCCGATTAACTACTTTTTAAATATGTGGCTTTCGAAAGAAAATTACAATTTCGTGGTAGCGTTCCCCTTGAAACACCGGACGGGTCGCACATTTCCAATGGTCTCAATTGCGCTCCTGAGATGCCAATAACCCGGAACTTAAAAATAAAAAAAAAAAAGCGGCAAAGGGAATGCTAGTTGGAGCTGCACATTCTGGTTCTGGCACTGCAGTTCGTGTTCTGCCTTAACTTGCGGAAGACTTCTAAGGTGGCCCTCGAAAATGCTTCGCAGGCGACGCGGTGGTGCAGCTGCTGGTCCTCGTCACGGGCTGCCAGTCGGTGGGCAAGCTGGGTGCTTCGGAGGTGTTCCGCATCACGGACACACTCTTCGTGTCTCTGCGCAACAACGCCCAAGACCTGGAGAAGGTGCAGGAGGTGCGCAAGGTGCTCAATGCGGGCACCTTCTTCTTCGCCTGGACTCCCTCTGGCAGCACTGGCCAGCCCCTGGACCTCACCCTGTGCGCCCAGCGGGCGGTCGTGACCAGCGACACCGACAACCGCTTCTTCTGGTGAGGTGGCCCCCTTTGTTGCTTTGCTCTCTCTCTGTTGTTAACGCAGAACGTGTTTTGACGGAGGTGAAGTTTCTATTTGTGTATTCGTCACCATGCGGTCACCTCAGTGGCTCCGACGCAAAGCGCCGCGCCCTACCGACCCTCAGGTGGCGGGTTTGAGTCCCGGTCGAGGTGCCCGCAATCTGACAAAGGCTTATTGCGGGGAAGTTGCCATGTAACCAAGCTTTTGGCTGCATTTAAAAGATGATTTCCAGGTGGTCAGAACTAATCCCGAGGCCTCCACTGGGGCGTGACAATGCCCTTTGTCGCTTGGGCACATAAAATCCCCAAATTTGACTTTGAATGTTACCTGGCTAAGCCGTCGTTTTCAGCTAATGTTCTGCTAAATTGCGCAATCGGTGGCCGCGAGTGTTAGCGTGCCGCAGCCCGGAGCACATGAAGTGAAGGCTTGCTTTGCGGAACTCTGAGGTCCCAAGTTCGATCCACGCCTCTGCCTGTTTCGATCTGGAAGAGCGTCATACAGACGTGCGTTCATGTGCTACTGCTGCACGATGCACGTTGAGCACCCCAGGCCGGCAGCAGTTCTGCACCGTCAAAATTTCTCATCTACGGCAAAGACACCGGGCGCACGTTGGGGCTGACCAACTTCCCGCTGCCTAAACAAATTGTTGTAGAAAACTATTAAAGCTTACTTAGAACGTTTGGAGAGACATATCCTAGGCCTGCATTCATTCATCCTTGCAGAACACGACATGCTAACTAGTAGCGAACTGATGCATTCCAAGTTCAAGTTCATTGCCCTCAAGGACATTCCTAGGAATGTATTGCATTAGGAGAAGTGAAAAAAAAAAAAAAAAAAAAACTCTAAAACACGTTTTGCAATATACTACGAAATATGCTAATGTACTAATAGTATACTATACTAGGATTCCGATCCAGCTTTCCTATTCTGTACTATGTCCGGTTGGCAAACATTCGGCCATCACCTTGTGTGGGAAGGCTTCAGGGAGGTCTTTTGACTTGGCCCCTTTGACGGGGTCTTTTGCAGGAACCGTACCCTGCACATTCCCCTGTTGCGCTATGGGGTGGACTGTTCCCGCTGGCTCCTCCGCGCCGTGTGTGGAGGCGTGGAAATGCGCACGATTTACTTGGGAGGCCAGCAGGCCAAGGCGTGCCTCATCTCGAGGCTCAGCTGCGAGCGGGCGGGCACACGCTTCAACGTCCGGGGCACCAACGACGACGGACATGTCGCCAACTTCGTCGAGACTGAACAGGTAAGATGGGCTCAATCAACACACGTCAAACTCTTGTCTATTAATTAAATGCGAAAATATCTGTACTGCCATAATACAGGACTATTTCAGAAGGAAGGAGCGGATTTCAAATTTTTATTTCGGACAAAGTGTAAAAGACAGAAACACGTTTCGTGCATCGCTGGATAGAGGAAGGCTCACAGTTTTTCAAAGCCGGCCCGGAAGTTTATTTGATGTCATATATAGCACTGCGGTTTTTTTGTTTATGGGAAATTGGGTGGTTCGCGGTAAAATTTGCTTTGTGTGCCACAGTTTGTGGAACATGAATCCATTGGTGTGTAAAAGACGTGAAAGGAAGGATGTTTGTCCCACCTGTGCTTGCTACTCTTCAAGATTCGAAACGTTGAATTGTTGGAGGTGTGAATCAAGGAACTAAGGACCTGTCGATCCGTGTGTTGCAAGAAACGGACTACCATTATTTTTTACGGTAAGAGTTCAGCTTTTTGGTACATGCTTGTAAATAGATTAGCTTGAACTTTAGAATTTTAGAACAGGAGAGGACAGCTGTCTGTCTTCTCCCGTCTTTTCTTTCTTTGTGTTCGGGTATACTTATAAAGTTCAAGCTGACTTATTTACAAGTACTGTTTTGATGTTTGCCGTGCAACACGTGGTGCTCATGTTAAGTGCAAAGAACCTCAAGGACCATTAAAATTTGTACCTTCCACTATCCAGTGATTTGCAAAATGTGTTTCTGTCTTCTACAGTTTCTTTGAAATTTGCTGCTTCTTTTCGAATAGCCCTTTATGTCTGGTTTACTTTCATATGGTTGGTACTTCAAGTGCCCGTCCCATTGTTACAAAGTTAACACAACTTTATTTTAACATAAAGAGAAGTTGTGGTACGGTTGGCACGGGCACTTGATGTGTTCATGCAATAACATTGTTGTTGCGGAGGTTTAAAAATGTTTACTGTAGAGAAAAGTCTGACTACTAGTATATTGAAGAAACATTGTAGTGAGCTTGTAATGCATGTACCGTAAAATCCTGTATGAATGCCGACTCATTTTGAGGAGGAGGGAATCCGCTACAAGCTTGCATGTCTTTGTAACCGATATTGCATGCGCAGCACGGCCAACCCAGTTTCTAGGGTGAAATAAACGCGCGGGAACCTGTTCTGAGCTTGCTTGGTACACATACAGATACCGCAAATCGCGCGGTTGATACGCCTATGTTTCTGAATTTGTGTCCTATGGATAATTGGCCAGAAAAATTTAATGGGCAATCTCTCGGGAAAGGCCATTCATACGGGATTTTACGGTTGTGGAGGAGTTTGAGGTCTGTAGATAGAAGCGGGAATATTGTAAAAAAAATTCTAAGGCGAAAGCCTTACTTGTTTTATTGAGCGAAAAAGCGGCGTATATGGCCACAAAAATATGACTAAGCGGAATGCGCCGCTCAGTCGTATGCTCAAGGTCGACGCTGTTCTTGGCGTCGTCCTTGAGGTCGTCCTAGACCTCTAGGACGACCTTACTTGTTTCATTACGCGAAAAGGCGTCGTCGTTGTGCCCGAAAGATGGCCATAAACACATGTGATCAAGCACGTGCCGCTTGTGCTCAAGTCTGGGAGCGTGATGTCACCGTCGGAGTGCCGTGTGCAAAAGGTGCGCTTTGGTGTTCATCTGTGCTCGTTGTGTGCTTCGTGCGATGGACTCTACGGCCTCGACATCGGCAGCAGCGTCTACATCTGCGGCGGCTTCCGCAGGAAAATGTGGCCGCCCACGCAGATACGCCACAGCCTCCTTAAGTTTCCTCGGCTAGGCTTTCGTTCTTGGCGTCGTCCTTGACGTCCTCCTTTAGGTGTCGTTCTCAACGTCATCCTCTGGTCGTCGTCCTCGACGTCCTAGGCGTCGTCCTTAAAGTCGTCTTAGAAGTCGTTCTTGATGTCGTGCTCTGGGACGTCATCCTTGACGTTATCCTTGACGTCATCCTTGACATCATCCTAGGCGCCGTTCTTGATGTCGTCCTGTCCTTGAGGTTGTCCTCGGCGTCGTCCTAGACGCCTTCCTTGACGTAGTCCTCGAGGACGTCCTAGATGCCGCACTTGGCGTCAATCTCTAGGACGTCATCCTCGACGTCATCCTAAACTTTTCGAAACGTTAATCGAAAAAATTTCTCTCGTGGTACTATAATGCCTTCCTGTACGTAAGCAGACTTGAGTGTCCTCCTGTAATTTTTTTCTGTTTTCCTAAATTGTTTACATAACAAAATCCGCATTGATAATGGTAAAAGAAACTCACAAATGCCATTGTAAAAAAAAAAACAATAGACAAATTTGGTTAATTAGGTACTGAATGCTTTGTCGGACCTTCACAGCAACATTGCAGTAACAGTATATGATGAAGTAGTTTCATAATGAAGAGAGCGATAACCTGGCTTTCCACCAGCAGTTTCTGTTTTATGAACCCTCGAATCTGACTGTCACTCCGTAGTGTGATTATTAAGGCCACTGTTCAACCGCCCACAAGGGGTGGGCATGCCTGACTCGAATTGCCGGCGTGCACATCTCACCTGCGGTCTCCTCCGGCAGGTCATCTACCTCGAAGACCAGATCACGTCCTACGTGCAGACCAGGGGCTCTGTTCCCCTGTTCTGGGAGCAGCCGGGAGTGCAGGTGACCTTCGACTTCTTCATTTGTCTCCCAGTGTTGCTTCTTGGTAACGGGGTTCATTGTCTGTTATCATGCCCATGGTCACTGACGAGATGAGAGCGGCAGGGCATCTCTCCGAAAAATACAACCCAGCCTCCAAGCACGTGCTCTTTGCCTTTCTCCGCGATTTGGCCGCGCGTGCGGGCTCCAGGCTCGTGATACGTTGAAGTGTTGTCGAAGCTAGGAAGCTTTAACTGGAAGCGGGACAACTGAAACTCGTCCCCGCCGTCCTCATTTCGTCAGTGGTTATAGTGTGACGCTACGGACCTCTTTTATATGTCGAACGCGTTTGCTTTTTTTTTTTTGCGGTTCATAGGTCGGGTCCCACAGAGTGAAGATGTCAAGAGGCAGCGAAGCATCCGTGCCGGCTTTTGAAAGGTGACAATTTCGTCTTCGTTTTGTTGGCTGGTCGCTGGTGAATTTTACACAAACCATCGCCAACTGACCAGAGTAGTGCTGTTGGAAACTTGCTGTTTGATTTCTAAACCTGATGCTCAGCTGTGTCCGATCGTTGGTGAACGTCGGTCTTTCCGTCTCTCAGGCACATGTCCATGATCAAGGAACGGTACGGTGACCAAGTCATCATCAACCTTCTCGGCAGCAAGGAGGGGGAGACCATGCTTACCCAGATGTTTCAGGTGTTTCAGACATTCTTTTTATCTTTCTGTGTGCGTCGCAGATGCGTCGACTCCCGTTGAGCTGTTTGCCGAGCAAAAGCGTGCAAACTCTTCTGCGGGAAAAGCGGGACATTTAACTCTCTGGCTCATATTGACTGATTATACGTGTTATGAAACAAGCCTACCTTTTGTCTTCACCGTTTGCAGCATCATCAGAAAGCGTCGCGTCGAAAGACGTCGATGGTGTCGTTCGACTATCACGCGTTGTGTCGTGGCGGGCGTCAAGACAACCTGATTCATCTCAAGAACCAAATCTCTCCTCACCTTACAAGCTTCGGCTGCTTCTACTTTGATGGTCACAGCGTGCAAGGGTGAGGTTTACGTCAGACACCGCTTACATGTCTGAGTCGTCCGGGAGCAATACTGTACCTATGTCGGCATAGCCAGATGGCGGAACATTTTTTCCATTGTGGAGAAAGGCATTGCCTTTAGAAAATAGGAAAGTTTTATTTAGTGCCAAATAGGTGGAAATTTTGTGTTAGTTATGGTACCAAAAATTAATGTAGATCTCTCAAACTTCTTCTATTAGATCCCGAGTAATGAGTTTGGCAGACATTGATCGTACCGGTAATCCTTACAAGTGACTACGTTGCAACAGGGTAGTCGTGGAAAGAATGACGACAGCTCCTCCAAGTTTACTGTGATCAAACGTCCTATACATACGTTTAACGAGAGAACAGAAACGGATGGAGACTTTTTTCTGGTCTCTCCCTAAATCTATGAATCGTATAACACACCTGCTCATCCTGACTTTGACAGGCATTCTATTTCTCAATACATAACTTAAGTGCTGTTAGCAGAAAGGTGGTAAGTTGACTGGCAGTGTTAGTACAGACATCCCTTCAATTTTGGAAACTTTAGAAAGTTGTATCTGTTGACCGAGTGATTAAAAAGTTACCGGCGGTTCTTTAGTATCTTTTGTCAGCCATGTGTCACTGTTGTGTTTCGGGAACTTCGATATGTTTTAAAAGCTGTACTTCTAAATTACTATGTTTCTGTTATAAAAAATCAAAAGAAGTAAATACTACTTGTCCTTTCCATGGAGGGACTAGTAATCTGGCCACACTGAAATGGGGGTCACTGCAAGTGTAAAAAATAAGAAAAGTATAATATATTTTAGGAGCTGTTTTTTCATACCTATTGCGCGTCATGTACTCTAAAATCCAGATCATTTTTTTTTTCTTTTTAGTGCCCTATACTTCTCATTTTAAACAGCATTTCCGTCATTACGTTTTTGCAGGCAGCAGACTGGGACGTTCCGTACCAATTGCCTGGACTGCTTGGACAGGACAAATTCTGTGCAGACATTCATTGGACTGGAGGTGGGGACCTTTCTAAACTTGCCTTTGGCTTTGTGCATGGATTGGATTGAACCAGTAGTTTGTTTTGGCAGGTTTTCTTTGAGTTTGGTGTACCATTGGATTGGCACAGTTCAAGCTGAGCGGGTGTCAATAACTATTTTAGTTTATATCTGCACAGCTGCAGCAGCTTCTGTGGTGCAACAAATAGGCTTTTCTGGAGCAATCCGTTGGCTCTGTGTGTTTCAGTATGTATTGATGAAAAGGCCTTGATCAGGAACATAAGTGGATGATCCAAGCTGTTATTTTTTGATACAGGTCACCTGCTAGTTACAAATGTGTCATTGATGATAGACTGACTGCTATGACAGAAGTCTCGGTGTAGTCCTTTGTTAAAATGATTGCTCATTTACAGTGTAAATATTTTTCCGATGTGGCTTATAGAACTCTTGGAAGTGTAGCCAATTGAGTGAAATCATTAGCACTACCAAGGTTCAGAACACAACTTTTGGCAACACAGTATATTTTAGGTGTTAGTTCGTTACAGCTTTGGAATAATATACTTTGGCCAATTAGGAAACCTAAAAAAAAATAGTATTATTGGATTGTCCTTACAGGTTTGGGCAGAGGATTGGGGTTCCATGACAGATATTTTACGAAATTCATACTGCATATACAGTCAAACCTGTTTATATCGAACTCGCCAAAAAACGTCTTACCAGTTCGATATAGCGGGTAATTCGATATAAAGGTTTTGATGAATTTGACTCTTAAAATCCACTTTCTGCTGACATATTGCACAATGAAATAGTCTTGCGTCTTCTACCGCTTTTTCTTCATTGCATCCGCGATAACGATTTTTTTCTACGCTATTGATGGGCTCCAAAATGCCGAGGCCGCTGCCTTCTATACTCACGCATTAGCGCCGAACTATGCCGAGAGCACGGAGCACGTTCGAGCAGGAGCACCTTCCGCAGAGCGCCGGTTTGCTCTGCGGGTTGGCTTTCCCCTAAGCAAAAAAAAAAGCAAGCTGGCTTTTTTTTTTTCTTCTGGGCGGCCGCGTCAACCGCCCGGAAAAACAAATAATATTAGGGAGTTTTCAAAAGACCGCGTTTCCCCCTCCGCAACGAAGAAGTTGCTACTTCAAACAAAAAAAGCTAGCAGGCTCTGCAAGCTGGCTTTTCCCCAAACGCGGCTGCTGGGGTGGGGAAAAGCCAGCTTGCAGAGCAAAACGGCGCTCTTGGCAGTTCGATATATCGGTAGCGGCTGCTATTTTTGTTCAATGTAACCATAGTTTTTGCTATATATTATCACTGTAACATTACTGTGCACAAAAATTGTTTGATATAAGGGATAATCCGATGTAAACGGGTTCGATATATTCGGGTTTGACTGTACGCTAAGAGGGGGTGCCAGAAATTGCGTGTGCTTTTTTTCTGAAGCTTTCTCCACTAACATTGAGAGTGCCCTAGGAGCCTCGTGGTAGTCTTGGAGTAGCAACAAAAAAAAGTTGGTAGACTGAGTTTCTTCAGGGAGTTGCGATCCAACGGGCTTACACTTTGTTTCAATTTAAGTGGGAGCGTAGCAGAAGCTGCACTAGCGAGCTCCGGGCTCTCAGCATCCCCGCTAAGCACGCATGCTCATGCAGTGCAAGCATCGTGCAGGCAACATGGTCATACTTGTAGCTTTGGCTTCGCTTGCACATGAAGTTCAACAACTTATTTCTCTTCAGAAGCTAAGTTGAAACATTGGCTGCCATTCTCAGAGGTTTCCAGTAGGTTTTTTTTAAGTTCTTTCTACCAACCTCAGTCCCTTCATGCTTTGTATGCATGTCTTAGGAGACAACTTAAGTTATCTTTTGCCACTGTTGGGTAAAGTACATGTAAAAAGTACTCGAAGTAAGGTAGAAAATAAACGAGAGGTTATGTATTTCAAGTAAAGTAGTAAGTACACCAGGCACAATGTACTTGAAGTAAAGTACTATAAATACGATGTACTTTCAAAGTTAAGTGCAAGTACTTTTTAACGCAATCTTTAATGATGCCCTTTCATCAGGGGTGCATCGCATGTTTTCGGAAATGGCGGCAAATATTGGATAAAGTCAAGTGGCCACAGAATAGAAGTTGTTTTACTCTTGCTGACAAACTATTTAACGCAATCAACTTACAAGGCACGTATTTGTGTCGGTCTTATAGCCGTCATTACTTCACTCAAAGAACTGACCAAATGACATCTCGAAAAACGATAGGGTGTTTTCACAGAACGATATACCATATGTTTTTTTAGAGGCTGTTGAACTCTTGTATTTGACTTCAGAAGTTTCGTATAGTAGTAGTGGAAAAGCCAAGGATGCAAGCGCGTGGTCGCATCCTTGGCTTTCCTAGGAAAATACCAGAACAAATAATTTAAGTGAAGTACAGGTGCACACTCGGAGAATGTACCTCAAGTAATGTACAAGTTTTCTAAACCTACTTCAAGTATATACTTTAAGTACAATGTACTTGAAGTATTTCCCAACACTGCGTTTGGCTGCATTTGAGTATTTCTCGTGGAAAAAATTGTGCAGGTGTTGCCGGGCCAGGTGGCATGCCTCGGCCTCCACGACAAGCCCCAGGTAGCCTCGAGGTTCCTGGAGGTGTTCCGGCAAATGTGGGTACAGAACGGCGACCAAGTGAGCAAGATCTACGCCGGCACAGGCGCCCTTGAAGGGAAGTCCAAGGTAGGCCAGCAGCTCTCTTTCTTTTTAACACAAAAGGTGTCATCAGGCTGGGTTTCACAAGAAAGGCGGCATGTTACACTTGACTGACATACAGGTCACGTGACATCATGGCGTTATGTGACTCTGACGTCAAGTGAGACTGTGATGTCAAAAAGTTTTGCGAGGTCGCAGCGTCTCGTGATGTCACACACACTCGGCTTGTGTCCAGCTCACTCGCAGCACAGTCTGTGCATCTCCGAGTTTATCAGATGTAATCGAGACATGCTTGCATTTTTTTTCTTCTTGTGAATATACATTTACGACAGGCTTTTTTAAATGCCAACTGCACTTTGCATTGCTATATACGTTTGGCTGTTTTCTGTGTTGGATTGTCAGCTTTTCTTTTGGTCTTCTGCGATGGGTGCTGTTTGTTGCTTCCCCGAGGACATTTGTAACTCATCTTTTTGGTATGTTGCCCTAAATTCAGCAGCGCTTTTGTGATGTGCGCCACATCGGTGCTGAAAGAAAAAAGAAAAAAGATTTTGTTTAGGAGTTTTTAACACCGTCCTACAAAGTTTTGACTTTACTGCATGTCTGCTTGTTGAATGTTGTGAAAGTACTAGGCCAGCTGGTTTGATAACAACACAACAGAAAGCTCAGAGACTTAACTAGACCGCACAGCATTGCACCTTACTTTGTGTAAAAATTTCTGTTTGTTTGGTTTCTTTTTCTCAGTCTAATTTTTTTTAACCATGTTTGTGTATATAATTCTTTTTTTTTTTAATTTTTTTGCTTTTAGAATTTATTACACATTCCTTTGTCATCTGTTGTCTTGTCGGCTCTCAGTGTCGTCTGCTTTCCCTGTCGTCTGCCCTTGCTGTCTTTTGTTCTTACTGTCATCTACTCTCACTGTCGTCTTCTCTCCCCATTTTCTACTCGCACTGCCATCTGCTCCCCCGTCGTCTACTCTCTCTGTCGTCTTCTCTCACTGTCTTCTACTCCCACTGCCATCTGTTCTCACTGTCATCTGCTCACTCTGTCTCCTGCTCACCGTCGTCCGCCCTTGCTGTCGTCTGCTCTCACTATCACCTGCTCACTATGCTGTCTACTGCACTGTGCATCTATAATTGCCATCAACTACAGTATGTTGAGCATATTTTCCTACCGTTTTGAATTTCTTTGTAAGATTCCTCTACTGTCACTTGAACCCATCAGTGGTGTACACTGATCACCTGTGCTCCTTGTTTTATTGACCTGTCTTTTGGATCCGACGGTGGCAGTTGAAGGACGGCTCTCGGTCGATGGTGCGGACGATCCAGAACAACCTCCTGGACAGCAGCAAGCAGGAGGCCATTGACGTGCTCCTCCTGGGGAGCGCTATGTGCAGCGAGTTAGCCGACAGAGCACGGGCCCTCCTGCCCACTGCCATGCTGCACTGTGAGTTTGCTCTCCCAACCCATAGGGCATGCGCTCTGAAACTTCTCTGTCTCGAAAAACGCCTATCTATCTTGACTCATAGCCAAAGACCCCCCCCCCTGGGGCTTTAATCTGTACAATTGGGTGAAAAAAGTCTACAGGGAATTCGACCGTCGTGATTGGTTGTCGCCAGCCAGTCACGGCCAGCCGAATGCCTCGCCGGCTTTTTCGCGAAGTGTCCAGATCGGAGCCCCTGGTCTTGACACTGGTGTGATAAAGCACTGCAGAAGCCTACCGACCTTGTAAAGATTAATACACTTACTAGGGAGTGTTTACCACATAGTTTTACATCAATGAATGGCTCGGATCTTTTAAACTGGTAGTAGAACTGTTGACTTAGGTGTAGGGACGGCCAAGCAAACATTAGTAGAGCTTGGGGAACACCCAAGGGTTTTGGGGGGAACCCCAGCGTTCCTAGCAACCCAGTTGGGGAACCTATGCTTTAGGGAAGCTAACGGGGTGGCAGAAACAAGTCGGATGCACTTTAAACCCATCCTGAAAACTGATTTCATGAGACACGGTGCCATAATTTTACGGAGGGACACAGGCTCACGGGAAGTTTTATTGGCGTAAATATAGAGACGCTTACTTTTACGAATAAAAAATTATTTAAAGAAGCCAGGTTTGTCCTATGGGGGACCTGCGCAGTTCTGTTGGGCAGGTGCATGCCACTAGGCACAAAAGAGCGAGGCACCGGGGGCGCTAAAATTAATTTTCGTAACGGTGCGGTTTATCCAGCGGATTTCTTTGTAGTTTCTCAAACTTTCCTTCTAAAGATTGTCTTTGCAAATAAGCCTTCTCGGTCGTCGTAGCGTAGCAAACGGAGCGCCGCGAGAAGCCCAACGCGGAACACGACCCGACTCTAAAACCGTTGCCCAACATTTTTGGGTCGTCGCGTTTTTATACGTCTGCCAGCTGAAGTTGCGAAAATCGATATGCATCAACTCTATGTTTGTCGCTTTTCAACTGACGTTCTCGTTGCTTCTTCGCTCCCTTCGAAACAGTGCTTTGCACCCGTAAGTATGAACGTGCCAGGACTTGCAATCGCACTACGGTCCTCGCAGTCGTGCGATCGCCGTAGTGGCAGACGGTTCAAGAAACTGAGGGTGTGGCCAGCCTCGACCATCTTAATCGTCGTCCCCGCAGCCGATGAGATCGCAGCATCGGCTGACGAGAATGTTGAAGGACGAATCTCGAAGCGAGCGGCGCGAGTGTAACAAGCCACACCCCGCGTTTCTTACGCCGTCGGGGACCACGGACGGCGAAGGTGATGTGCGTGTACTTGCACATGCAGTGCCCCCCAGCCTGCTGAGGGCCATGTGCGTGCGGCAGCTGGAATACACAATTCCCCTCAAGGCCCGTGTGACGGTGGCGACGTGGAACGTCAACGGGGGCAAGCACTTCAACAGCGTGGTGTTCCGCAACCACCCCATGTCGGACTGGCTCGTCGACAATAGCGCCGTCGGCGGAGGATGCGGTCAGCGGCGTTCCTTTCTTGTTTTTTATGGCGGTCGTCGTCGTTGGCGAGGTTTCGCTGCCGATTTCCGGTGTGCGTTTGCGCGTAGGTCGCGGCCCGCTAAATTTGGCGGGAAAGTTCCCCAGTAAATTGAAGTTGCGACGTCATGTAAAGTCATGTGAAGTTGCAATGTCACGTGGTGTCGTGATGTAATGTCACGTGACATCATAGTGTCATGTGACACTATGTCGTGATAAATTTAGCGGGATGTAGGTTCGCTGAATATAAAAACGCAGCAGTGTAACCGCGTGCAGCAGGGTATGGAGTGCCTTGGCTATTGCTGCAGTTTGTTTAAAAAACATGACAAAGTGCCACCAATTTTTTTTAATTCTCTTATTTTTTTCTTTTAGCTTGAATCACTATTATGGGATCACTGCAGTGTACAGACCGTTTTCTGGCGATGGTCGGCACGTCGAATTTCGACATAGTTGCGTTGGACATCGAAATAAATAAAGTAAGATGTCTCGATAGAGCTGCAACTAAAAAAAATAATGGATGTAAAAAAAAATGTATTCTGGTGAGAACTTTTTAATTCTAGCATCTTCCAGTCGGAAAGTAAAGCAACTGGCTATACTGCCCCAGCTGTCACAATTCAGTGTAGCGGCCACCATGATAAAACAACTGTATATGGTAAACTCTTAAAATATCGCATAAAAAAAAAAATGTAGGCATAATGAAACATTTTTGCATCAGCAGATTTCCTGCCAATAAGGGTCACAGTGCAGAACTGAAACTATGTTAAATCCAACCATATTTCCTGCCTCTTTTCAGATTAGCGAAGTGAACGTTGGAGAGGGGGTCGCCTCTTCTCCAGCGTTCACACTACTAAAGTGGAAAGAGGTGGGTGAAGCTAACCCCTGAAATTTGAACCTATTAACCTATCACTGACTGTAGTAAGTCTTGGGCATAGTTTTTGCCATATTGAGAACACACATAGGAGAAAACGTGACCAGCGCAGACCCCTGCCCCAGGCACAACTGAAAAATAATGTTGTAGTAATAATGAAACCACCAGCGATCACCGGAGGTTGCACATTGGGTTCTGGAAAGGTGGCAAAACCGTCTCGAAATGAGCCTCTGACGGATTCTCCGCCTTTTTGTTATTCTGCCTTTTTTGTTTTTAATGCCTGGAATTAATCCTTCTCGGGAACTGCAGCCTTGGTCGACGTGAGCCACCAGGTGGACAAGACTGCCACGGACATCTTTGCGATTGGTTTCGAGGAGATAGTTGACCTCAACGCCAGCAATATCGTGAACGCCAGGTGGGTGTCGTCCCCGAAAACGGATGGCGGCTCGTTTGCTTTGGCGTGAACGACCGATGCCCCTCGCTGTCTACATGTTTGCCTGGAGAGTCTAGCTACTTGTTCGTGTTTAAGCCGATTTCCCGAGTTTATTTTCTAGAAGTGCCGCGGCGTAAGTCGTGGCAAGCGCCGAGTTTCGCACCACCTGTTCATGGCAAAAGTGTTGAAATCAACGAGTTGGCACACTTGTTTGTGCACTGCAATTTAGAGTGCTTGTAGAGCAAAAAAAAAAAGAAAAGAAGCTTGCACTGTTACGTGGAATTAACAGCGCAAATACGACAAGGAAGGATAGACGAGGGAGACAGGATAGAGCGCTGACTAACAACTGACGTTTAATGAAAAAGAGCAAAAAGAACTTAAGAATGCTTTTAAAACATGCATAATGCAAACCCGCAAAAACATATGCTATAGCTAGGGTACTCCCATACACTGTCAAAAAATAAATTGCTAAGGATATACTAAGCTTGAAGCTGCTCGCTTAAAAGACTTTTTGAAAACAATTAAGTCCTGGGAAGACGTGCATAGAAACTCCGATAAAAAAAAAGAAAGAGGAAGTTTACGACTAAAATATTCACAGAGGCTATGGATCGTTAAAGATTGCGACTTAAAAAATGAAGTTCTTTTGGTGACAAGGCCACGGACGTCGCGCTTACGCAGGCATCCCCACTGGACAGAATAACCTGTGCCTCGTAGAGCTCGAGAGTTCGTCGTTCCCCGAAACGTTTTAGGATTTTTGTTTTCCTGAACAAGGCGGAGCACTGGCAGTCCCTGACATGTATGGCAAACAGGCCTGCTGGCGACGACTTTAGTGACAGGGCACGCTCTCTTAGATGATCGTTGACACACCTTCCCGTCTGTCCCAGATACACTTTCCCACAAGTAAATGGTATTTCATATACAACTGCACATTGGCATTCGACATATTTTTGTTGATGTTGAACTTTGCACACGCCTTTACAACAAAACTTAACAACAAGCTGCTGCTTGTTGCTAATTTTCGGACACAACTTCTTTAGTTTGCCCGGTGCAGATAACACAACCTTGACGTGAAACTTCGATGCAATCTTCTTAAGGTTGTGGGAAATGTGGTGAATGTATGGTAGCACAGCCGGTCAGATATTTGTGTCCCTTTTAGGGGCGAAGCTCCTTAGGGGCTAGCCATGTCCGTATGTCCGTCCGCCGTAGGCCGGCGTCGGGTGCTCGAGCTTCTGCTCGTGAGATCACGTGCTCGTGTAGGGCAAAAAAAAATTGGAAAAAAAAAGATGAAAATTGACCGCATCTCCACGTGGTGAATGATGTTGCTTGGGGCAAAGCTCTGGTGGTGCTTGTCTGCGTAGACGCCGAGCCACAGCATGCCGAGCCTTTTCATTCATGTCAGTAGGAGAATGTGTGGTTTTCTTCTTTTTCTTTTTTTAAGCAGACAGATGGGATGGTATCTCAGAACCCCCTACTCTTTTATTTCTTCTTTTTCTTTGAGCCTTTTCATTCATGTCAGTAGGAGAATGTGGGGTTTTCTTCTTTTTCTTTTTTTAAGCAGACAGATGGGATGGCATCTCAGAACCCCCTACTCTTTTTTTTCTTCTTTTCTTTGAGCCTTTTCATTCATGTCAGTAGGAGAATGTGTGGTTTTCTTCTTTTTCTTTTTTAAGCAGACAGATGGGATGGTATCTCAGAACCCCCTACTCTTTTATTTCTTCTTTTTCTTTGAGCCTTTTCATTCATGTCAGTAGGAGAATGTGTGGTTTTCTTCTTTTTCTTTTTTAAGCAGACAGATGGGATGGTATCTCAGAACCCCCTACTCTTTTTTTCTTCTTTTTCTTTGAGCCTTTTCATTCATGTCAGTAGGAGAATGTGTGGTTTTCTTCTTTTTCTTTTTTAAGCAGACAGATGGGATGGCATCTCAGAACCCCCTACTCTTTTTTTTCTTCTTTTTCTTTGAGCCTTTTCATTCATGTCAGTAGGAGAATGTGTGGTTTTCTTCTTTTTCTTTTTTAAGCAGACAGATGGGATGGTATCTCAGAACCCCCTACTCTTTTATTTCTTCTTTTTCTTTGAGCCTTTCATTCATGTCAGTAGGAGAATGTGTGGTTTTCTTCTTTTTCTTTTTTAAGCAGACAGATGGGATGGTATCTCAGAACCCCCTACTCTTTTATTTCTTCTTTTTCTTTGAGCCTTTTCATTCATGTCAGTAGGAGAATGTGTGGTTTTCTTCTTTTTCTTTTTTAAGCAGACAGATGGGATGGCTATCTCAGAACCCCCTACTCTTTTTTTCTTCTTTTTCTTTGAGCCTTTTCATTCATGTCAGTAGGAGAATGTGTGGTTTTCTTCTTTTCTTTTTTAAGCAGACAGATGGGATGGCATCTCAGAACCCCCTACTCTTTTTTTTCTTCTTTTTCTTTGAGCCTTTTCATTCATGTCAGTAGGAGAATGTGTGGTTTTCTTCTTTTTCTTTTTTTAAGCAGACAGATGGGATGGTATCTCAGAACCCCCTACTCTTTTATTTCTTCTTTTTCTTTGAGCCTTTTCATTCATGTCAGTAGGAGAATGTGTGGTTTTCTTCTTTTTCTTTTTTTAAGCAGACAGATGGGATGGTATCTCAGAACCCCCTACTCTTTTATTTCTTCTTTTTCTTTGAGCCTTTTCATTCATGTCAGTAGGAGAATGTGTGGTTTTCTTCTTTTTCTTTTTTAAGCAGACAGATGGGATGGGATGGCATCTCAGAACCCCCCTACTCTTTTTTTTCTTCTTTTCTTTGAGCCTTTCATTCATGTCAGTAGGAGAATGTGTGGTTTTCTTCTTTTTCTTTTTTTAAGCAGACAGATGGGATGGTATCTCAGAACCCCCTACTCTTTTATTTCTTCTTTTTCTTTGAGCCTTTTCATTCATGTCCAGTAGGAGAATGTGTGGTTTTCTTCTTTTCTTTTTTTTAAGCAGACCGATGGCGATGTATCTCAGAACCCCCTACTCTTTTATTTCTTCTTTTCTTTGAGCTTTTCCTTCATGTCAGTAGGAGAATGTGTGGTTTTTCTTCTTTTTTCTTTTTTTAAGCAGACAGCTGGGATGGGCATCTCAGAACCCCCTACTCTTTTTTTTCTTCCTTTTTCTTTGAGCCTTTTCATTCATGTCAGTAGGAGAATGTGTGGTTTTCTTCTTTTTCTTTTTTTAAGCAGACAGATGGGATGGCATCTCAGAACCCCCTACTCTTTTTTTTCTTCTTTTTCTTTGAGCCTTTTCATTCATGTCAGTAGGAGAATGTGTGGTTTTCTTCTTTTTCTTTTTTTAAGCAGACAGATGGGATGGTATCTCAGAACCCCCTACTCTTTTATTTCTTCTTTTTCTTTGAGCCTTTTCATTCATGTCAGTAGGAGAATGTGTGGTTTTCTTCTTTTTCTTTTTTTAAGCAGACAGATGGGATGGTATCTCAGAACCCCCTACTCTTTTATTTCTTCTTTTTCTTTGAGCCTTTTCATTCATGTCAGTAGGAGAATGTGTGGTTTCTTCTTTTTCTTTTTTTAAGCAGACAGATGGGATGGTATCTCAGAACCCCCTACTCTTTTATTTCTTCTTTTTCTTTGAGCCTTTTCATTCATGTCAGTAGGAGAATGTGTGGTTTTCTTCTTTTTCTTTTTTTAAGCAGACAGATGGGATGGCATCTCAGAACCCCCTACTCTTTTTTTTCTTCTTTTTCTTTGAGCCTTTTCATTCATGTCAGTAGGAGAATGTGTGGTTTTCTTCTTTTTCTTTTTTTAAGCAGACAGATGGGATGGCATCTCAGAACCACCGTTACTAGATCAACTCAGTTATGGAACTTCCCATAAACGCTGTACATTGGAGGGGGTCCGAAACAGTGTCCGAATTTTTTGTAGCTAGGTGGCGCTGCCGGCGCATTAATCCACGCGTTTTCGTCTGCTAGTGCTCTGCGGCTGCTTTTGAGTCCCGACTCCTCTCGAGGTTCAGCATGGTTTTGGGTTAGTTTTTGCCCTTTTGCCAGCAAAAAGTAAAAACGTGACTACCAACAGCAGCAGAAACAATTTGAAAGTTGTCTGCTGCTGTTATCCGTTAGAAAAACCAGAACCGCGCCGTCAATGATGATGATAGCGAGTATTAATGCGGAGCGCGCCCTCTGACAGGCGCCATGCAAAGGGACCCCCCTCCGTAGCGGACTTCCAGAACTGAGTTGTTCTAATAACGTTGCTCAGAACCCCCTACTCTTTTTCTTCTTTTTCTTTTTTCATAATTTTTTTAATCTTTTTTTTTTCCAATTTTTTTTTTTTTTCTCTACACGAGCACGTGAGCATGTGCTCACATGCTCGTGAGCACGTGATCTCACGAGCAGAAGCACGAGCACCCGACGCCGGCCTACGGTGGACGGACATACGGACATGGCTAGCCCCTAAGGAGCTTCGCCCCTAAAAAAATTATGAAAAAAGAAAAAAAAGAGTAAGGGTTCTCAGATGCCATCCCATCTGTCTGCTTAAAAAAAGAAAAAGAAGAAAACCACACATTCTCTTACTGCCATGATTGAAAAGGACCGAAAAGCTCGGCATGCAGCGCCTCAGCGTCTACGTAGACAGCAAGCTGCTCCGGAGACCAGGGCACGAGAAGCTGCTGCACAGCGTCAAAAACGCCAAGCGGACCCGGAGTTGAGAGCTCGGGAAGCGGCGGCAAAGCGTCAACGCCGACAGCAAGCAGCAATACCTATGACCAAAATCAGTATCATCAGCACCACCCGAGCTTCGCCCCAATCGATGTCATTCACCACGTGGAGATGCGGTCATTTTTATCTTCTGTCGTCCGCGTGAGGTGATAATGGACTCGGCGACGTCATACAAGATGGAACTTGTGTAGCCAGAATCCTGAAGACGCTGCACTTGATCATGAAAGCTGTCTCCCGCTGAATGTACACAGGATTCCTTTAGCGCCGCATTTAGGGAGTGAGTTTTTTACAATGCCTCTCTTAATAATCTTCGAATGTGCCGAATCGTATTGCAGGAGGCCTTTCTTGGACCTTGGGGCGTACTTCCAACAAGTATGATGTTCAAAGAACGACAGTCGTAGATCCAAGAATTGAAGGACGGTATTCACCAGTAACTCATGTGTGAATTTGAGCCCTTGTCCTTTTTCCAAGGAGGTAGATTATGTGGTGTCGAAAATTCATACCTCATTGTCTGTTGGCCGTTGTGTGAGGAGAACCAGGTAGTCGTCCACGTACCTAAAAATATGGGAAACTTGGCCGGTGGGAAGTGTATTGGCTATGGCCCGATCACACTGCGATAGAAAAATATCGCAGAGGACTGGAGCCACGCACGGCTCTATACAAATTCCTTTCTTTTGCAAGTAAGTCTTGCCCTCAAACGCAACGACCGTGGCAGAAAGGTAGAATTGCAAAAGTTCTAGAAATGATTCTTCCGAAATTCCACATTCGTTTTGAAAGGACGTAGTTCCCGTTGCCTCAATACACTCTTGGACGGCTGCCTTGTCGTATTTGCGCTGTTAATTCCACATAATGATCAACCAACTAGCCCACCAGATGATCGTGAAGCTTGCACTGCAGATCCTAGGGATTATTCCCGTGTTCGAACCCCACCCCTTCCTAGTTTGATCTAGATGGGCATCATACCGGTTTGTAGTTGTGTAATCCCTACTGCACGTTGCACTCCCGGTTTGTGGTCATACTGGGGGCCCTAATCCATGCGGCGGGACCAGGAGACCGGGACATCACCGCCTGCTGTGATTGGTCAGCAGTTTGGAGCTGGCCAAGCGCAGCAGGCGGCGATGTCCCGGTTCCTTAGTCCCCCTTGGTCCTGCTTGATCCGGCCTTGTAGATTAGAGCTTCAAAACTTCCAAGCTTTTAAGTCCTGCTGTCTAAATCACTATGCAACAAATTTGGCTTTTGTAGCGTTAGCTACACTGGCCGAGGTTGAGCAGTTTTGCGTGGCCCTCATAATGAGCCGTGCTCATTATGCGAGCCGTGCTCATTATGCGGAGCGTGCAACGGCGGCGGCGGAGCTCCGCATAATGAGCATCGCTCATTATGAGAGCCACGCGAAGCCGCCGCCGTGCGCTCCGCCGCCGCCGCGCTTGCCTCGCCCCCCTCGCCGGTCTGCGTATTCCAGAGGAGTGACGTCATAGCCAAAAGCAGACGCACTGGCGCCGCCGCGTGCCCAGCTGTGTGCCTCCGTTGCGCAGTAGCCAAGTCTGACGCTGCACCGGAGCCGCTTGATAGCGCCTCTCATTTTGTGCGCATAAGCTCCCGCTACGTATATCCTGGCATAGCCGAGCTAAGCCACTGCAATTTCTTTAATCGAAGTTTACACGTTTGGTGGGAAAATCTAGCTGTACATCTTGTTAGGACTGGTAGCTCAAAATCATTTAGTAAAGTACTGCACCATAAATTGTAATGGGCATTGTGTTCGATACTGCGTATAACTGGCAAAAAAGCTGAATTACGGATGCTACCTGCTGCTGCCAAACCAAGTATGCCTCGGTTTCATAACGCTGGCTACGTGCATCGGTTACGAGAGTGTTTCTTGTCCGAATTTGTGACCCGGTAAATTTGTCTTTTGACATTCCTACTAATGGACAATCTGCCTTACCTACCTTGTCTTTGTCCTAGAGTGAAGCATTTGTTGGTTCAATTCAATGTTTTATGATGCATTGATCTTATACACCCCACATATTGTGATGTCCTTTGACATGGCACAAAGAGGAAACAAGATGAGACACAGTAGGACGTTAGAGAATGATTGCATTACAAAAAAGTGGTTGGCACTGCAATAACTGTCGGAAGCAGTCCTTTGCATCCGTTGTGGCAATAAGAGAGTCAATCGCGACGTGCGTTCGCCGTCTTCCAGCTCGGCCAATCAGAAGGAGTGGCTGGTGGAGCTGCAGAAAACCATAAGCCGGGACCACAAGTACGTCCTCCTCACGTCGGCGCAGCTCGTGGGCGTCTGCCTCTTCGTCTTCATCAGGCCGGAACATGCTCCATTCATACGGTGCGTTTTCCACCCGTTATTTTTTTCTTCTTCGATTTCAGGTTATTCTCTTTCTCCATCAACCGATTGGAAGCGCTAAGACTCCACCGAAGAGCCTTTTCCGACTACATTTTGTAAATTTGCCCCGAAGCAAATTCTTTCTCTTTCATTATCTTGTGTCTAGAACAAACTGTGTGTGCAGGAACAGTCATCAAAGTGTACTAGTTTTAATTGCCTGCCAAAGGTGTGAGGCTCAAGTTTAACTGTACTCCTCGGCCACCTTTGTTTCGTTTTGCTTTTTATGTGGAAACGTACAGTTACACTTTTGCCAAGTGTTTCACTGCGCTGCAATGCTGAGGTGAAGCTGCAAGGCGCGAAGGCGTGCCGCAGCGACTGTGCAAATCAGGCATTACGACGTCCAACTTTTCTTGGCAATGCAACTGAAGCTGGCGGCACACGTGCCCCCTCTTATTTTGAGCGCTAACTAAAGCTACGCACGCTCTCTCTTCTCCTCGTAAACGCCAAGGAAAGTTGTTCCCGAGCATAAAGTCAGAGATGCAGCCTGGGACGGGCAATGCGGCAGCTCGGCAGCCTCACCTGGGGAGGGTCGTACCAATATTTTTAAAATGCTAAGATGGTAGCGTCGGTGGGCTCTGCGTGTATACCTGCATTTTCTTCCAGAATAAAGTGATTGCCATCTGCTGGACTGGACAGAGTCACCGCAGTCGCTGGCAACCTTGGGAACGCAGGGCTTAGTGAGCCCCGAGCGCTTTATTATTGCTCCGCAGCCAAAGAAATTGCGGTACTGTCGAGACCGGTTATGACGAAGTCAACGGGAATCGGAAATCACTTTGCTATATCCACTATTTTGTTGTTATAACCGACTTCGGTGAACAAAGTGCAAAAGGGAATGGAAAATCGGGACCGCTTCGCTGTAGCCGCTATTTCGTTAAAACCGACTTCGTTATAACTGGTCTTGACAGTATTTGCAGGCGGGAACTCCGGGGGACGAATCAAGAAGCACGAAGTGCGAACATTCTGAGTCACGCCCTGCAGTCTTTTAAGTTGCCGGCGACCCTAATGACTGGGCTGTCCCGCAGGGATGTTGCGGTGGATTCGGTGAAGACCGGCCTGGGCGGCGCGGCGGGGAACAAGGGAGGCGTGGCGATCCGCTTCCTGTACCACAGCACTTCGCTGTGCTTTGTGTGCGCCCACTTTGCGGCCGGGCAGTCTAAGGTCGCCGAGCGTAACGCAGACTACGCTGAGATTGCGCGCAAGGCCTCCTTTCCCATGGTAGGTCGATCGGAAGGACGGGCTACGGCATAGGTATACCCAATGGTGTGTTGGCACTTTTGAAAGGACTTTACGGATCGGTTTAAGAGCGCAGCTCTTAGGTGCCCGTTTCCAGCTTGAGCGGCGTTGGCGTCGCCGTCGGCGTAACTGTAAGGTCACGTGACCTTACAGTTACGTGACCCCCCAGATCATGTGACCCACAGGTCCCGGGACCCCCCAGGTAATGTGACCCCCCCCCCCCCCCCCCTAGGTCACGTGACCCCCCCCCCCCCCCCCGTGCCTTCCCCTCCTCCTCAAGAGCTGCGCTCTAATTCGGCGTTAGAGGGAGTTGTAAACGGCTTTCATTTTTTTAATGTGTGATGCTGCAATTTGCAGCAGAGGTGCCGTAGGTGGTTCACTTGTTATTTGAAAGCGTGAAAATACAAACTCGAATTGGTTGAAAGGAAAAAAACAGTAACCCTTTTTCTACGGACAGGACGTCCACAATGTCCTTTTTCCGTGGAATCATCAAATAGCGGTGCGGGCCATAGCATTGTTTATTATGGCATTAAACAAGCAAAAGGAAAAGGAAATAAAATTTACCCACATTTCATTGCCTTGGTTTTGCCGAAATAAGCCCCACGGCTGCCCACCATGACATTTCATAGTTTCACCAGAGCTAGGCCTAGTCCGTATAAAAGAAAGTTTTTCTTTGTTTTTTTTTACTCGGGTGAGCTCATTCTTTTACATTTTCACTGAGAGTATGCACCATCTAATTGCTCCGTGGTGCTAAATTACATTGCAATCTCTTCAGAAACCGATTTATGCGGTCCCTTCAGAGGGCCAACATGCCGTCGGTTCCACCCCGTAGTTGTTTTACGGCGCTCCGCGAATGCTGTCCGACGACTTCAGCGTCGGTCGCACGCTCGCTGCAGGGCCGCACCCTGAACTCGCACGACTACGTGTTCTGGTGCGGGGACTTCAACTACCGGGTGGACCTGGAGAACGACGACGTTAAGGACCTGGTTCGGCAGGGCAACTGGGCCGAGCTGCTCAAGTACGACCAGCTCAGGGTCCAGCAGCAGCAGGGGCAGGTAGGTGCTGTAAGCCGTGCCGTGCCGCACGTGGCACTTCACATTGTGCAGCCTTTTCTTAGCCAAACAAGAGTCAAATTTATGTATCTCTTCATGTACCATTCTGGACTACGCGGAGCACAAGTTCGTCTGCTTCTAGCGCAGTGGTTGTGGTGATGTCAGAATGCCAAACTCTTATTGGCTGATTTGAAAAAATAGTGGGTAGACCTCAAGGCATTTGGCATTAAGGTGTACCCACTATTCTTTCAACCAAAAGTCGATTAGAGCTTGGCGTCGTTCTGACGTCACTGCAACTCCAGCGTAAGAAGCAGGCGACTTACTCTCCGCATAGGGGGGGATCCACCGAACGTCATACTTGAGTGCACCGTTTACAGTGCATGCTTGGGACAAGCTCACACTCTTAGGCTGCTAAGCCTGGAAACCTTGATGGTGTCGTACTGCCTGATAGCAGTAACATTGGTTCTTCGCTATGCGGGTGGAGAAGTGAAGGTTGGAGGAATGGGCAGAAGGAATGCAAATTTAAGAGAGCTTAAAAATGGATTTCAAAGAGACAGAAGGCTAGAAGGTAACCTATTCGTCATCACTCAATGTATAGAGACAGCAATGAAGAGCCAAGGCCCCTTCTGGTTAGCTTATTTGGACATCAAGGGAGCATATGGCAGTGTGAACTAGGAAAAACTTTGGGACCAGCTGAAGGGGTATATCTTAGATGCAAATCTGATTGGGTTTCTTCAGCAGGTGAACAGGGACATTAAGGTAGTGATAATGTGGGAAGCAGAAACTACACAACCAGCAGCATTAAAAAGAAAGATCAGACAGGGCTGCTCACTCTCACCCCTGCTCTTCGTGGCATACCTACCAAAAAAAACCGCGGAGGTACCCACTTCATTCAAGCGCCCACTATTAACATTTCCCAAACTTGAAAATTCGGCACAGTATGCATTCAGCGCCAGATTTGACCAGACAAGCACCCGTGTCTAGATTAACGAAGTTTTCAGTGAAAACGGGGTGGGTGCTCCCTCGGTATTTTACGGTAATTAAGTGAAATGGAAAAGAAATTAGGGCAAAGCAATTTAGGTTTTGATGCGAGTAATGGGGAAGGAAGGAGAAATGTATTGCGAGTAATCCCAGGACTAATGCATGCAGACGGTAAAGTACTCGTGGCAGATAACCGCGATACATTACAAGAACTGACTGGATTATGTAGAAAGGAAGGGGACAGCATGGGCCTGAGTCTTAGTAGTGACAAGTCTGGAGTGACGATCTTCACCGACGAAAAAAGAGTACCCCTGAAAATACGAGAGATTGAAATAGACAGTGTAAAAAAAAGACAAATCTGGGATTATGGCTCATTGAGGGAAGGAAATATCTAGAGGAACACAAGGAGAATATAATCAAAAAAGGGAAAAGAAATTCATTGATTATGAAACTCGAGGCACTGTGGAATTATAAATAGATACAAAGTGGTCAGGGGTATGTGAAAAGGGGTAATGGTGCCAGCACTGTCTTTTTGGCAATGGGATACTGTTCATGAGATCAGAGGTTCCATCAGGACTGGGAATTGGACAAGGGGAGTGTGGGCAGGTTTGCACTGGGAGTGCATGGGAACACACCGAATGAGGGACTGCAGGGGGACATGGGTTGGTCGTCCTTTAGAAGCAGAGAGGCAGTTAGTTAATTGAAATTTGAAGAAAGGTTAGCTGAAATGGATGATACCCGATGGGCACGAAAAGTATTTAACTATCTGTTTTTAAAAAATTTAAACACAAAATGAACAAACCGGACAAACCAGACCTGCAAGCGGGCGAATAAGTGCCTGCACACTAGTGATGAGGCTAAGCAGACTAGTTCAGTGAAAAGTACAGTGAAAGAGGCAGAAAGGAAATAGTGAAAGGGAAGAATGCAAGAAAAGTCCTATTTTCTTGGTTTTAGAATGCTAACAGGTGGACAACAAACACAAAAGACACAAACTGATTTTATATGAGAAAAATCAGCTTTAACAGTGTACAGGTCACAGAAACAGGACATACCGTATTTACTCGCATAGTGAACACACCCTCCAAAACGGGTACCAATATTTGGACTTTTTTTTTTCCTCGCGTAATGAACGCACTTCCAATTTTCGGCTCCGCAAGTCTCGAATTGCGTCCAAATTAGCTAGCCACCAAGTCAAGTTTCTTTTGCCGCCAAGCGGTCAGGCCAAGTCAAGCCAAGCCAAGCCGCTGTCGTAATGGCTGCAAGCGCCCGCAAGTGTGTAGTTGCAGAAGTGATCAACCCTGAAACCAAGCGGCGCGCACGCTTGACGAAGCTTGGGTGGAGGAATTGCCCAGCCCCAGCCATTCTTCGCCTGTCGGATGTATTGATGTTAACAAACACGCCGTCATCTGTGGTCCGCTTTCGGACAGTGAGTGAAAGTGGCTAGACCTAAGAATCGTCGCGTTGCTCTTCGTGCTGAGGGAGCTGCATAGGGCACTTTTTCTTCAGCAAAAGGCACGCCAAAAGCACCCTAAAAAAGGTTTGCAATTTATAGAGCATTACTAGTGTGGTGCACCCACAACCAGCCATGGGCGTGCCTCCGTCAGTGGACACTTGCCACAGTACCCTGCCATGTCATATTGGCACCTAGAATGACATTTGCGCGAAGTGTGTACATGCACAAATTTTACCCCGCGTAAAAAACGCCCCCCCATCTCCCCCCTCCCCCCAAATATGGGTCAATTTTTCGGAAAAAAAGTGTATTCATTATGTGAGTAAATACGGTAAGAAAGGAAAAGATGTTTGTTAATTCGCGTAAAAGTTCTTTGCTGTTCGACGCAAGAACGGGAGTGTTAAGAACAAAGACGTGCTTAATATCCCAAGAAATGCCCCACCCCAAAAGGTAACCCACCTTTATTGTTGACAGGATTTGCTATTCTTCAAAAATCTTCAAAAAATAGCCTAGTAATTGCGGGGCCCTGGTCAATGGTAACCTCGGCAGAAATGGTGTTGCTCAGCCACGGCGAAAGTTACGCGGGACATATCTGGCTGGGAAACACAGTCGTCTTTGTACATTGCCCTTCCCTGCGATCACAACTTTCTCAGGTCACATACTGTAAACGACATAATTTTCGCGGGCTCAAATTTTCGCGAATCGGGCCAAAGCTGGAAATTTGAAATTATTCGCGGGTTCTAATTTTCGCGAATCGAGTGTAGCTTCCGTAGCGTTCACATATTGCCCAAATTGTTCGCGGGATGTATTTTTCGCGTTTTTAGGCGATTCGCGAAATCCGCGAAAATTAGGTCCTCGCGAAAATTTAGTCGTTTACAGTAATCAAAAACTAGCATTCTTTAAACTTCTTTTTTCTTTTTTTTATCGCACACCGAAAGTTAGTTTGCTCCTTATTTTCGTCCATTTTGCTTTCAATTTAAGGTGGGCTATCAGGATATTACGGTATAGGTCTAAATTTAAAATATGTGCCGTGTGCCATTGTCAGAGTGGGACGCTAGAACATTTTGTTTTGAAGTGCATGGGGCTTCCCCCTGCCCTCTTTGAAGGGGTAACGGATCTGGCGGGGCTGCTGGGTTTTGCTGGCGAGAATGGAAGAATGGAGGAGAAAAGGATTACAGTTACAAAGAGGAGGTTAGAAACTCATTTTGAATGAAGTAAAACTAACTAGTACAGCAGGGGACAGGCGGGACAGGGGAAAATTGGGACTCCTTCCCGCGTGACTCTGGCCCAAAGTCTCAACCCTGTTTCCGAGTGGTTGCAGTGTTCGGGTAGCGCCAAATAGGTTTAACCAGAGGAAACTTGGTGACTCCCTCGCCAGGAATGAGAAGGCGGCGGATGATGTTTTTAGTTTTCTTGCCTGATTGCCCCCAAAGGTCATCCTGGGGACATCCCTCACTGCTTGGGGATAGTTACGAAAATGCAGTGGGGAAGCAAATTGACTTCGAAGGGCGGCGAGAGGAATAGTTTCTAGGCTAGGTGGTGCCAGCCAGCGCCCGCTATAAAGGGTACGGCCATCAGCGTCCATCCACCGATCCATCCACCCAACATTGCAAAAGCACAGTGGAAGCTTGCTGTCAGCTCGCACTCAGCAGCTGCAGACTCCGCTATGGTTGCCAATGAATACTCTTTATGGTCCATGGACAATACATATAAAGAAGCTGGTATTTTTTGCTGTGTGGACCATGTACAAGGTCATTGATTTTCACCAGACAGGCCCAACATTGCAAGAAGCCAAAGTATGCATGCAAGCTGGTTAGGAAACATTATAATCTAAACCCCGAGACACGGAGAAATAAAAGCCGCTCTCGGTGGCTCCGAGGCAAAGCGTTGGCCTACGGATCCCTGGTTCTGGGTTTGTATCCCAGCCGATGTGCCTGCAATCTATTGGAGGCTTATTGCGGAGAAGGCCCAATATGATCGTCGGGCAGTTGTAAGACCGTTCATTTCACACCTGGGTTCATTTAGTCTATTGGCATACACTGCGGTCAGTGCCATTGAAACTGAGATGAATCGAACAAGATGTGAGCGATGAAGAAAACATTTCTGTCTGCTGTTGATGTACAGGAGAGACGGTTTCTATCACAGTACTGTGGTATTTTCATTGCTATCTATCGCTAATCTGAGGCTGATATTGGAGCTGCTAGATGACACTGAATTTCAGGAAAGGAACTATACAGATGGCAGTGAGTTGCATCATTACAAGGTCATCTTCTCATAGTGCTCCAATCGCGTTTGTGTGTTGTGCTCTGAAAGGCCAACATTTTCTGTCTTTTGGGAATGAGCCATATTCGGCGGGCGTTCGGTGCATGCACAGGTGTTCAAGAACTTCCTGGAGGGGGAAATCAACTTCGCCCCAACGTACAAGTACGACCTGTTCTCGGACGACTACGACACAAGCGATAAGTGTCGTATCCCGGCCTGGACGGATCGCATCCTCTTCAGGAGGAGGCGGCTCTTCTCCGAGGCCGGTGAGAATTAGTTTCATACTCGTGTGGCACTGCATAAGTATCTTCTTGTACAGGAATCGTGTATGCACAGACAGACAAACTTGAAGAAAGGAACTCAAACTAGTGCTTCTCTGTCTCCCCTTCTTTGTGTCCATCTCTGTTTGGGCTTTCAAGTTTCCCGAGCATCATGAACTATACCTAGGCGAACTACAAGTCTTGCTAAATTATATCTTCTTGTATTTTGTCCCTAGCATTAGAGATGGTGGTGAAAAATCATGTACAGTCGACTCTCGTTAATTCAAAATCTCTTAATTCAAACTTTCGGATAATTCAAACTAACGTGCAGGTCCCATCCTATGCGTCTCTATGGGAAGAAACTCCTGATAATTCAAACTTTGCTTTATTCAAACAAATTTTCGGCCCCCCTCGAGTTTGAATTAATGAGAGTCAACTGTATAATGTCTCACGGCAGACCGACAGGCGTAAACCTGTCTTCTAGCCCTCCGGTCCACATTGTGTGAAATCAACAGAGTGATTCCTTTTTACTAGTGACTTTTGTTTGTTACTTATTGTTGCACGAATAATTTGGGTCTGCCTTTAGAAAGAAACCTCACTGTGCTGCACCAGCAGCATTTTTATGATTGAGTATTCTTTTATGTGTATTGTATGATGCCTTACAACATCAATTCAGGTTTAGCTCAATATCTGACATGTATACTAGTTTGTTTCGAAGCTTGCATTTGTTATAATGTTGTAGCTTATTTGGAAGCATCTAAAAAGTGTGGGCTTTTTTCGGCTCACTGTTTTTTAGATGATCCCTTCTGGAGTCCTGGACGGATAGCACACTATGGAAGGGCGGAGCTAAAGACGTCGGACCACAGGTATGATGCAACTTCTTTCTTGGTGTGGCTTACCTTCAATGTGTGGGTAGACGGTCTTGCTACCAACCTTTTTAACTTCCACTATAATTCTAGGGGTGGCAGGTATACAGCAGTTTGCTTTAGTAGCACTAAATACTCTTTGGTTCATATTGACAACATAAAGTAATGGGGCAATGTTCTCAAGGCAGTCAGCTGAGGTCTTTGGAGAGTATCCAAGTCACGAAGAAATATCATGCAAAGCAAATGGGATGCAATCTGCATCCCCAACTGCAATCTGCACCCCTTCGAAAGATATGCTATTGTCCTCTTTCGAAACTTTCAACCACCAGCACATTCTGCAGTTTGTTTAGTTTCTCAAATAGTTTTGCCAAGATTTCTAGGCATGCAGATCCTCAGTTTTTCAGTGCTCAGCTCTAGGGTTTTCATGTCTCTGCTTGAAATGTAACCTCAGTGGTGACGTCACGCTGATGTCACTTCACTGGGATGTCACGTGACACCGTGATGTCAGGTGACATGATGAGATGATGTCACATCAGGTTACACCATGACTTAATGTCACGATAGGTTACACCATGACATAGTGTCACATTAGGTTACACCTAACAGGGGGTGTGTAGGGAAACCACTGCATAGCACCATGACGTCACGTGACACCGACGTCACTTCAGCTGACATCACAGTGGTGACCGCATGCTTTTCTGGTGATCGCGTGATGCGAGGTCACATGACCACATGCTTTCCTGGTGGTCACGTGACATTACGTGACGAGACATAAAGCCATGGCGCCACAAAAGATCTATAAATACTATTAATTTAGAGTGCCTTTGGAATATACTAAAGCATCGACTCATTTTTTGTTTTGCATAGATGTCTTCTTTGCAGGAGTCATTGCATTGTCCTTGCTTTGCTCGCTTCTGTGTCAAGTCCCTCACGTAACCAGATGTGGCACCCTTCCAGGCCCGTGGTTGCAGACATTGACATTGAGGTGTGCCGCGTAGACGAAGCAGTTCGCGAGCAGACCTTCCGGGAGGTCATCGAGGTGATGGGGCCTCCGGACGGCACGGTGGTGGTGCGCGTTGACGAGGAAGGCGGCTCCTTCGATGACCACTTTCTCTCTGCTCTCGTCCACGCCTTCTCATCATTCGGGGAGGTTGTCCTCATCAGGTGAGGGACATCGCCGCCTCTCCGTCATTCGGGTCAGTCATTGGACGGAGGATTGACGAACGGACGTTGTTTCTTGACTCAGGTTTGTGGCCGAAATGCTCTGGGTGACCTTCTCGGAAGGGCAGAGCGCCCTGGCAGCCATTCAGCTCTCTGGAACGGAGGTGAGAACTTGTCTGCCGCTGGCTAAGGGGACACGGCTATTTATGGCTAAAGAGGATAGAGCCTAAAGGCCCATTCACGAAATACTTTGCGCCTGGCTGTGCCAAAAACATAATATCGTCCATGATTGCGCCGAATCTGCACCAAAATACCTCAAAACCTACTGAAATGCGCGAGGCCACTAGATTTAGTGATACATAAAAATTCGGTTGGCAACTTTGAGTTACTCCTTTGTTTTAGGCTGGGTGGTTTAAGTTGCCGCCCGTTAAAAAAAAAAGGTTAGAGCTGCTATTATCTATCTATTGCATTCATCGGGGACTATCGATGGCATCAATAATACAGCCTTTTTTTTTTTTTTCCAATTGCCCTTTGCGGATTTATTTGTCTTGAGCGGACTTCTGAACTTCTGTTGTCCACAACTACTTTCAGGTTGAAGCTATGGGTCTTGGTGGTCTTGGCACACTTAAGATGAGCAAGCATAAGTCTCTTTAATCCAGTGTGTAAGGCTTTCGTAAAACTACCGTTAAATTCTGCTACTTGCCAAGATGACGGCACCACTGCCATGGGAATTTTATTCTGCAAACGTTCTACAATCTTTCACATCAAGTAAGCGATCGAGTTCACTGCAGCGTGCACGGGCTGCTTGTAACTTTTCTGTGAATACAATATTTATTTTCCTATATCTCCCAATCCAACGGGTTTTCATAGCAATGCGTATTTTAATGCGAAAGCAACTGTCCCATGGGGCGAGCCGACATCATCAGCTTTGAAACCACGCCAAACGGCTCTTAAATCCTTCGCCAAGTCAAACCAGCTCCCATTCGTTGGCTAGCCACGGCACCTTTTACACCGCTTCGATCCCATTGGCTAGCGCGCATCGACCAGGATTCCATTCACCAGACATGCAGCGTCATGGGGTGGCCGGTCGTTGAAACTGACGCTGCGCGTCAGTTTCAACGACCAGCCACTTAATGGTGCTGCGTATCCGTCAGCGTCAGGTCAGCGACAGTCAACGCGCCAACACGCGTGTTCCCCTTCTTGTTCCTTTTCTCCAGGAATTATTTTCGTCATTCTTGTCCAGCTTGCTTGCACCTTTGGATTTAATTGCATTATAATAATAATGTACATGCTTTTGCATTCACAACTCATAAGAAGTGCTTAGGTGTACCTCAATCTTTTTTACTTTGGGTTTTGTAGCGACACATGTTTTTACCTAGGACTTCTGCGGTATGAAACTGGCACGGTGAACTGAATGCTTTTAAGCTGCTTCAAATTTTTCTTTTGTCCTTAGGTTGCTCCAAAATGTGAATTTTTCTGCTCCCAAGCTGCTCAAAATTGTAAATTTTCTGCTCCTAAGCTGCTCTAAAACACCAATTTTTATGCTCCAAAAAATGCTACAGAACCTGTTTTAGCTGTCCCAACCTTGCTTATGTTGCGTTATGTTCAGGGAGCTTAAGGCTGGTTCGCACATTTGGGTTGGTTGCGTTCACAGCAATCAAAACGGCAGCAATGACCTGAACGCCCAGTCAACCGTGACTCGTGATTGCTTCACAAAGCTATCTCTTGCATTGCATCGCCGCATTGTGTACAGGGAACGCTTGTCGTGGTGACTGTCATTGCTGTCACCTTCAACATAACTGTAACACAGTTGTCTGAACCAGGCTTTACGCTGTGAGTCACCGGGGCCTCTGTGCTTCGTATGAAGCGTGGCATTTAGTTTGAATTAAGGGTAGCTCTGCATGCGACAAACGAGGCACAAATGTCACGCAACACGGCGCCAATGCAGCTAACATGTGTAATATTCAAAAAGGAAAATTATTAAAGAGTAAAACATGTGCGCTTAACGAGTGCCTTTTTCTTACATATAATAATTAAGGTAAAACTAAATTAACCTTACCTGGCTAAAAAAACAAAAGAAATCTTAAATCAGTATAAATATGGTTAGCTGTTTTCAGCCAAAACAAGTAGCGCTCTAATTTGGCGCTCATTCTCGTGCTGCGTTGACCATCTGTCACCGAAGATTTAGGCCTTCAATTATGCCGAAACTGAGACGAATGCAGGCGAGCATACTTCGTGAGCAGCTGCTTTATTTAGATTTGAGCTGGAGCGACTTGGAGGCCTTGAAAGACTTGTTTTTAAGCTACAGGTAACATGCCACGAATGCTTGGCCGATCGAGTCAAGAAAATCCACCCGCGTCTCTTGTCTTAAAAATGGCCAGAACCAAAAGACGATCTTTAAAATGGGGCGAGCTCTTGGCTCATTTTTTGTGATACAGTTGCTTTTCCCCATCAACCTGCACACATACGCATCTACACAATGCGCACTCTTGCAGGCATTAATCATCTGTACGTACCAGTGCATGCATCCACAATAGGAGTGAAGAGGTTTCCCTGAGGAATGCTTTCCTAAACAATTTTTCGCAGACCACTGCAAGAGACAGTGCTTTTTGTTTTGTTTTTCAATTGTGTACAGCGGGGGTAAAAAATTTAAAACTTTGCTTGTTTTCTTTTTGTTTTTTTCTTTTCGGACCCATTGCGACGTTTCTTTTCCTTTTCAACTTTGGCATGTGGTTTTGTTTTCTCTTGCCTGCCCTTTTTATTTTTACGTCCTTCTCAATACGCGGATTTGGTCGAGAAAAAAGGACGATGCAGATGATCTGTTTTTCAACGATCTACCTAGGCCCACAGATTTGTCTGACTAATAATAGCAGCAAAAAAAAACGTTCAGCCTTTCCACGCTCGTGAAAAAGGAAGACCAGCGGAGCTGTACTAGATACACTGCCGCAACGCACACGCGCCCGATTCCCGCTTCTTCTTGTCCGACACGCCGCCGATCGTGGATACGTCTCCGGCGAACCATAGTCGGTCGCACACGGCGCACGTGACGCCAAACGGGTTCTCCACAAACTCCTTCCGGAACCTCGCCGTCGCACCCGGGAACTGTCCAGCCGGCGTGGAGTGCAGTCGTCGCCGGGCCTCGCGCTTGTGCTTGGCCTCCGTGGCACGATCGTCGTCCGTGGTGTTGGCCCGCCGGCGCCCCTTACATCGCTGGTTCTGTTCTCGGTGGTGGCTTTCCAAACGAGCGATGTGCTCTTTGGCAAGGGAATCTGAAGCGCTGGACGCAGTGGAAGTCGAAGCGACAGCGGCTTTGCGGCGGTTGCGGACCCATTCGCGCTGTTGCGTACGCAGCCTGTCTCCTTTCCCCGAAAGGGTGCGCGGCCGACCCATCGTGAGTCCAAACTGAAACTGATAAGAGCGTAGGAAACAGCGCGCAAAACAGACGAGGATGAAGAAACAAACGTGACGAGCGCTGCGCTCATTACGTGTGCTTCTTCTTCGTCGACGTCTGTTTTTCGCGCTGTTTCCTATGATGAATTCCCACCAACGCACCCAACTATCAATTCTTCTATGATAGCTGGAAAGGTTGCCGCCATCTACGAGCGACGGCGGAAACCATACTGGTTGTGTGCTTGCCGCCGTCGCTTATAGATGGCGGTAGCTGTCCAGGTAGGTTTGTGTCGACATACCGGACACGATCCTCGTCCTTGTCTGTTTTGCGCGCTGTTTCCTACGCTCCTACGCTCTTATCAGTTTCGGTCTGGACTCACGATGGGTCGGCCGCGCGCCCTTTCGGGGAAAGGAGACAGGCTGCGGAAGGAGCGGCGACGTACGCAGCAGCGCGAATGGGTCCGCAACCGCCGCAAAGCCGCTGTTGCCTCGACTTCCACTGCGTCCAGCGCTTCAGATTCCCTTGCCAAAGAGCACATCGCTCGCCTGGAATGCCGCCGCCGAGAACAGAACCAGCGATGTAAAGGGCGCCGGTGGGCCAACGCCACGGACGACGATCATGCCACGGAGGCCAAGCACAAGCGCGAGGCCCGGCGACGACTGCACTCCACGCCGGCTGAACAGTTCCCGGGTGCGACGGTGAGGTTCCGGAGGGAGTTCGTGCAGAACCCGTTTGGTGTGCAACCGACTCGGGTTCGCCGGAGACGTGTCCACGATCGGCGGCGTGTCAGACAAGAAAAAGCGGGAATCGGGCGCGTGCGCGTTGCGGCAGTGTATCGAGTACAGCTCCGCTGGTCTTCCTTCTTCACGAGAGTGGAAAGGCTGAACGTTTTTTCTAGAGAGCCCGTGCAGTGAACATCGGGTGCTACAAAAACCCAGAGTATAGAGCGGGTTATTAATGCTGTGCCGTAGCTCAGTGGTACCGTTTCCACCTCGCATGCAGCAGACCCAGGCTCGATCCCCGCGAGTGGAGAGCAATCTTTTTCTAAGATTTCGCAACATCGATGACGGACGCACCACATTGCCAACTACAACATCAACGACCGACGTCATTTCCAGTGGTGGGAAAAACCCATAACACAGCTATCGCCGTAAAAAGGATGCCTACTGCATTGACTATTGGGTACCGTAGTCACCATGTGTAGCAGTGGCAAGGAAGCTGCCATGCCGCTCGATTTGTGAGCTATTCGTACTGGGAAAAAATAGAACGGGCCTCGACGGGCCCACGAAAATTAGCATCGGCCGGGGCCGGGCCGGGTTGGCTGTCAGAAATGGATGGTGGGCCACGGGCCGAGCTGGGCCGGGCTTCTAAATATCGGCCCATGCAGATCTCTAGCCGAGGTGAACTGTTCCTTTTGATTCAGGTGGATGGACATCGCGTTGCGGTCACCCTCAAGACTCCAGAGTGGACGCGGGCCATCGACCAGGAACTGAAGCTGTGCTGCAACAACACAGTTCCGCTCGCGGATCTTTCCTGCCAGGAGGCAGAGGACGACATCACGCCACCGGAGTCGGACTTTGCAGCTGCGGATGGTGAGTGCCAGCCGCCGAGAAACGCGAGGAACTTGACTGACGAAGGCGAGCAAAACACGAGCATATCCAGTCATTTCAGCCCTTTTGTGACTCTAGTAACCAACAGGATGAGAATAGTGGCATCCACACTTGAGGCCCCCGAGACGTTGAAGCATTATTGAACGTTGGAAGCTTACGCTGGGGGCGGGATAACTGAAATTCCTCTCCGTTTTTTTTATCCTGTCCGCGACTATTGGTGATGGACCGCATCTGCCGAACTTCAGATTCGACAAAGTTCGGCGCGTGCCGAACTTTAGAAGGAAAATGTGGCAAAGATTCAACAAACTTCAGCAAACGTCTGCGGGCGAGAAAGAACGCGACGTGACCATGGATTGCAAATAGTTGCCGTGCGGTCGTGCAGTTACCATCGTACAGTGTAGAACCGTAGTACTACCAGCGATTACGGTGAGTTGCGGAGTAGGCAACATGGAAACTGTGTGTTTGTCAGCCTTTGTGAGTGCGGTTCTCTTCAATGTTTTCTGCCTCAAGAACAGAAGATCGACTTGGAATTGACGCGGTCTACTGTGCAAGTGACAGATGATGCAGTACATTCTGGATAACATGATTTTCTTTTGATCTTCCCAGTGATGCAACAAGGTGGTTGCAACATAGACTGACAAGTGCAATTAAAGCACACTTTACAATTATAGCAATCCTGTCTGTGGCTCACAAGTAGTTTGTGCCAAAACAAAATAATATTGCTTTTTAATTGGCGTTATTTCGCAGCTTTCATCTATCCACACATAGAACTAAACACGAAATTGTCATGTTAGACGTTGCACGTCCGACATTCCGAACTCTTCCCATCTTCCTAAACGTTCGCGTGTGTCCTACCATCGGAAACTGGCATTTTAAAAGTTAAAAACGAGACGTTGCAAATATGGGATGCACACTTTCATGTAAAGCTGGCATCAAGTGACTCAAATTGAAAAACATGCATATTTACAATAATATTACTACCTCTTCTGGTGGAGGCTCAGCTACCGTTGCATTCATTTTTGCACACGAAACGGTGACTCGCAGAGAAAGTAAGAACACAGTGTTACCGCCTTTATTTTATCAATGGTACTTGCAGGCTTGCACTGATGAGGCCTCAAAACCAAAACTCGCGTATCGTGACTGCACTCGCTACTACCCAACCTCGTTGTCACATCACTTTTGCAAAAAGTCACTAAAATTGCCAGCACATACACAAAAATGACACCGATGCAATTATCTTATAGAGTTTCACCTTACTTAATAATACCTGTGTCGATATGCATTAAAAAAAAAACAAAAAACGTAAGCCTTTTTTGCTTGAAAAAACAAAATATCAACTTAAGTTTGGCAACAATGTATTTTTGCCGAATCTTTTGAAAAGTTCAGTAAAACTTGGGCTTGCCGAATTCCGAGATTCGGAAAAAGTTTGGCCCATCACTGGCGACTATTGGCGACGAGATGTTTTGGTGGTGCCTAGAGTTCCTGTATAGGCTCCCTACGGGAGCCAGAGTTGCGCGTTCACGCATGGCATGTGGATCCAGCTCCTCACGTGACTGAATTCGGCGAATAGCAGCGCCGCGCGTTCGAGGCGCGCGGCGGGCTCAAAAGCCTGGGAACGTACGCCGGGGCGCGTGCAACGTCTACTTTGCTGCACGACACTTGATACGGCTCCTCACGTGATCGGATCTCGGCGAATAGCGGCGAGGGCGGCACGCGGCATGTGGAATCAAACGCGCAACTCTGGCTCCCATAGGGAGCCTATACAGGAACTCTAGTGGTGCCGCCTCGCGGGCGCCCTCCTGTGACGTAGCTGGTAGGATGCGAGCAGACGACGCGCTATTTCAAAGCACGGAGTGGCTTCGTTAGTTCGCATCTGTGCCGATTAAAAATGGTTTCTTCATTAAAGAAACGTGTATGACGTTTTTGTGAGTGATCTTTCTAATGAATAACAGCGCCTCGAAGTTGCTTTTGTATTAAAAAAAAACTTTAAAATGCTCAAACACAAGCGTGGAGCTTCACATTATAGATTGTGCGGCGTGCGTCAGGAATATTCACAGCCTCTCTGTTTCTTTTTTTTTTCCGGATCTGTAGAGGCTGCTGTAGAAAAAGGTTTTTGCATTCATCAGGGTAAATTGCATGCTGTCTTTTTAGCTGTGCATGCGTGGACAGTTGTGTTGCAAAGTGCCGCACACTTGTTTTAGCTACATTGAGCTTGCCGATACGGACGCTTCTATCTAAGTGTGACTCGAGAGTCGCTGATGAGAAAATGCTTGTCAGCGGCTGACGCTTAGATCCTCCTGCATGGAATACGTGGCAAAGAAGTTTGTCACATCGCAACTTCTGCTAAAAAAAAAAAACAACACAAATTTTAATAAATTCTTAAATTGTCCGACATGTCACGGCAAATTCATGCGATTGATTAATTTGCTCCCTCCAATTTCTGCTAAGAATTGTTTACAAAAAATAAAATTTCTCGCTGAGAAGCGCATCACGCATCATGCACATTTGGATCCGCAAAATTAAACATGCGGATGATAGAATTTCATAGCATGGGAATACCTGATCTTTTTGAATGCTGAAGTGGCACCGACTTAATAGATTTAAGACTTCGATGGCGAGGGGGTCTCGCACGTTTTGCGTCAACCGGGTGAATAAGCAGGGATTTAACTGAAACGACTCCGGAAGCCAGCCACCGCTTCTTCCTGCCAGTTATTTTGAGGAAATGTTTGTTTACAGGTTTACAAAATTTAAAAAGGAATCAACTTAAAACTAAAATAGACCAGCACTCGCAGAACACATTAGAAGCAACAGGATACAAGGAGTCGCTTTCACTGAAGGGCTTACTACACACGCGGGAGGCTCTCGAACTTTGCTCTCCTATTCTCAGTTTGATGAGACATTCCCTTATCAGTTTTATTTTTTCCAAATCGCCCTATTCGCCATGGTAGATGTTGTAGTGGGGTAAAGAGCGGGATATTCTATTTTCATCATACAGCTTTTCGTACTGGGATAAAGAACAGCACACCACCATTCCGGGGCTTCGACACCTCAGGGCCTAAAGTGTTTGTTAGCAGGACTATGGTTGACACGGCTTCAAGCTTTTGGTAAAATGTCCTACTACAAATATCATTTCACCAAAAAAAACACAACGCGTGGAACAGGCTTTGCCGCGTGTGACCCAAACAGCGCATGAAGCGAGCCGACGAGCCGGATAATCCAAGATCCGCGCGGTCTGTCCCAGTCTGTCCTATTGGTGACGTCACAAACGATGATGATGATAGCCTGAGATACGCCCCCTGCAGTTCGCTCACGCCACCAATAGTGCGAGCTCTCTGTGTACCCCAAAGAGGTAAACCATGAAAATAGCCGTGAGCATCGGATAATCTCTTTTCCAAGAATTTAGTTCTTTGAAGTCAAATGTGGATTGGTGTTGTAATCCAGTGGTGATTATATTATCATATTATTACGAAGAAAGTTTGTATACTGTAATATCCCGAGTCATTGCCCACTCCCCTGCCGCCTGAAACTTATTAAAAACTTGGGGTGGGGGGGGCCGCGTTTCGGTGGGCAAGCACAAAACGTTTTGAAAAAGCTAAAATGCACACATTTTTCTGTTCATACGTACCCAGTGCGGCTGCAAAAGGGACACAATAAACTCAAAATTCGAATTAGTTTAATTATTTTATGCAAGAAATACTCATGAAAGAATGTTTTACTATCGCAAAGTTTATTGCTTGCACGCGCGCGATGAACACCGCAGATTGGCTTACAGCATGAACGTTTGTTGTATGAAAGCATGTTTTTTAGCACTGCTACGTTCTCTTCAATAGAAATCAGAAAAAAGATAGTCAACGAGATGTTAATGCAAAGGTGCAAGCGAGCTGGATTTTTTCGGTCGCGCACCACTCGCTTAGCTGTGTTTGGAGATTTGTGTTTGTCCTTCGTTCCCCTGGTTCCCCATCTCCAGGGATTATTATCGTCAACAAGAAACAACCGTGCGTGCGTAGCACGTGGGTTGAGGCGCTTTACTGCGGGGCGTGGACGGCGCCACGAACACAGAGCTTCGAAAAGGGACGCTTTACAAACGTCTGTGTGCGGCGTTCCAGAAAATCTTTATTTACCCATTGGCTTTGTCTCAGACATTGCACAACGTTACCAACTGCGGTCGCGACATTTCAAGAAAAGGAGTGGGTTTGCAGTGGCCATATTTTGGTGGAGACAGACTTTGACCTTACATTCCGCGGTTACATTCCGGGATATGCGGCGTTCGCTGATCTCACGATCCGTGAATGGGTACCTGCTTGTGTTATCTTTCCGGCTTTCTTCTTTTTTTTTTTTTGTCTGAACAAACTTTTTGTAAGCGAAACGAAGTTTCATTTTGTTACCTCCATCGTTTTCTTTTCGTACGCATTTACCCTGACTTCGGGGTCGCGTAAGTCTGGTAAGAAATGCGTAAACAGCATGAAGCGTCTTTCCCCCCTTTGTTTTACTTTGTCAGGGATGTCCTTTTACCGCAAAGTCCGCGGCCGCGTCATTCGGATAGGATTAATGTCACGGGTTGCAGAGTTTGCCATTGGGGTATTTGGAGGGGTGGGCAATCACTCAGTGTCTTTTGGAAATCGATATTCGCCCAAAGAGTAGGGTGGGCCATGTCTCAGGGATGGGCGATGACTTGGGTTATTACGGTATTCATTTTCCCTCAAATGTCATTTTCATATACTAGTAGTACTAGTGCCGCGAGCGTGGCTGAGTTGCCAGTGTAAGCGGCTCCCACACGGAAGCATGCAGTTCGAGTCCCACCAGAATACGCTTTCCTGCTTGTTCCTCCTTTGTAAAGTTACAGGTCATTCGCGTTAGTTAATATGTGTTCTGGTTTGGACGTTCCTTAACATGGAGCAGATATAAAAGCAGCCGTAGTGTGGTGCATTGAGCCAGTCTTACGCTGGCTCTTGATTCTGCAGTTATGCCAACACCCGCGCCGCCAGTTATTGTATTTTTGTTCTGGCACAAGTTTGCCGCATTAATCCTTTAGTTTTCTTCGTTTTTCGTCATTTCAAGACAGGGATGGGCGATGACTTGGGTTATTCGTCATTTCGTGATTCGTCATTCGTGACAGTATTCGCACAGGTAACATTGAATGCCCATCGTCACAACTTTCGGAGCAAGAAACGTTCCGACCTATTTTTCCGAGTGGACCTAACGTTACGTTTTTGTCTCTTCATCCAGACTGGTCAAACAACTACGACTGCCAGTCTCAGTCGTCGTCAGGCCGAAGCAGCCCGTCGTTCTCCAGCGAGACCGGATTGGCCGACGGGGTGCTGGCTCCTCCCCCTCCCGTGCCAGGGAGAGCCACGCCCACGGCGAACCCGCCCAGCAGGCCGCCGCCTCCCCAGAGGCCGCCTCCCCCTCAGAGGCCTCCGCCCCCTCAGAGACCGCCCCCTCCGCCGGAGCCGGAGGTTAAACCCGCCACACAAGAGCAGGTTTGTGACTCTCATAATATAACCTTGGCGCATTGGACGAGTGAAAGCTTTAAATGCGTAGCATGTAGAGGGCCAGCCTCGGGAATTTTTCGTCTGTGGCATGTAGCCCCGATGACATCGCGGTGTCTTGGGACATCTTGACACCACTTGAAACTATGATGTTACATGAAACTATGACATTGCATGATACTGTAATATCATGTGACACCATAGCATCACATGACACTATGACTGCATGAAACTGTGGTGTCATGTGACACTATAATGTCGTGACACTGACATCATGTGATACTGTGGTGTCATGTGACACTATGACATCACATGATACTAAGGTGTCATGTGACACTATCATGTTATCTGACACTATGACATCACGTAATACTGTGATGTCATGTGACACTATATGCCAACTTATGTTTACAAACAAACCGGAGCGCCCCTAGCGGACGCCACCTGCGCCGCCCATGCGCGATGGAGTGTGGGCAAGAAGCTCGCCGTCGTCCATAAACAAACCATTGAAATGCGATGTTGTCGGCGTCGTTGTGAGTCCCCCTGCCCTTTTTCACGTTGGAATTGTTGATTCGTCTTCCTGGCAATGTCTGACTACTTGAGCGGCATCAACAAAATTACCGAGGCTCGTTACACCGCAAAACTTCGCGTGAATAATGTGACATGCGGCATGGACGTTGCATGTCACATCCGCGTGAACGCCGCAGAATATACTCTGAAGCCTGATTCGCATGATGAGATTTCACTCGCAATTTTCAGTCGCGACGTCGCTCGGGCTGTAAAAGCGTGAACCGTAGCCGAGATGGTCGACGTCGATACTGAAACTCGCAAGCAGAGTCGGACCAAGTGAGTCAGGCATAACAAGTCGGTGATGGCCACTGGTAACAATGATCAAGATCTCCTCGTATTTACTGTTTACATCGAGCCTGCTTACCAACCTTCAAACTTAAGTCTTTGAGGCCTGCACTTACTTCTTATCGCAAGTACCGTGCCAACATTTGGTCTACGGGCCGGTGTTGTCTAAAAGAGCAGACGACAGTTCGAACGATCAAGCGACCGTTCGAACTTGAAGACACACTGAACGTAGTCCGCAGGTGGTCCATACAACTTGACGGCTTTCCGGCGTTCATGTTGGAACAGAACAAATAAATGTGATGACCACAAGTATCCGTGAAATCAACCCAAAGTGCTTCCCGCCCAAGCAATCGTTTTACGACGGCGTCTGGTTTACCATTTTTACGGCACATATCCATGTTCTCGGACGAACTGAGCACATGAAAGCTGACCTTCAAACCTTTCTCGACTCTTTTGGTACAGCCCCAGTCGCGGCGGTTTGACGAAAAGGCAGGTTTTCGTCAGTTCCTTTCAAAACAACGCAGGAATACACGCCCCAGACCGGAAGTGCGGCCGACGCGCCACCACCGCGCCGTGACGTAACAGAGATGAGTTTGTGTATAATGTAATTTGACAAACCCTTGTAATACATGGCTTGCACTGACGTCACATTGCATACTTTTGACCGCTTTGAGAGAGTGAGGGAAGCTTATTTTATAGGAGGTTTGAGTGACGGGTTAATCCTCTATAATCTTCCGGGAGGAGAATAGCGACGTCTTGGCAAACCTGGGAGACGTAAAAGAGAATCCGGTAAGACTGGGGCTCCTTCTTTCCCTTTTCTCTGGTGGCCATCGCAGCGCTCTTTGGATGACGTCATGTGCAAGTCATGTACAGGGAGTTCCCGAGGAACGAAAACCGTGTTTCTTTGCTCGGGTAAATAAATTAAGCATCACAGAAAGCTCAAACTTCGTGAGAATGTGACGCTAGCGGTCGGGATAGAATGCAGAAGCTTAAGAAGACGACGTAACCTGGATCAAAAGATAATTGAGGAAAAACTAAACTTCTCTATGAGCCGACGTCCAGCTGAGCCTAATATTGTTAAAAACAAGAAATGACAGTGTGGAAGACTGTAGTACCTATTTCAGTGAAAAATTACTTGTCAGCAAGAAAGAAAACAATACCCTCATTCTTGCTGATAAGTTTTCTTCACTGAAATAGATGCTACACGCTCCCACAGCGTCATTTCTTCTTTTAACGATACTAGACTTAGGCGGACGTCAACTCGTAGTGAAATTTCGTTTTTCTCAATTATCGTTTGATCAAGGTAAGGTCATGTTCTCAAATGTTTGGCGTCCTATCCCAACCGGCAGCGTCACATTCTGGTGGAGTTTGGGCTTTCTTCGATGCATAGTTTATTTACCCGGGCTGAAAAACACAGTTCTCGTTTCTCGAAAACTCCCTGTATATGACCAAGGGGGAGTGCAAAGAGGCCCTACGAAGGCTATGCACTTAGAACGCCTTTGGAAAATGCCAATGAGACAGTCAAATCTTTTTGCTTGTGACTTGCTAATGGTGAATTCCACTGGTCGTTTTGGAGCGTGCCGGGATCAGTCGACTAGAAATGAGATGGAGCACGCAATCCGAACGGAGTTGCTTTGCCTCCGGATCCCCAGTGGAACATGACCATTCCTCCAGGATCGGCGAATGCCTTCCCATCATGCACCTTCCTGGGAATCCCCCTCCCGCAGCCCCGATCTTGAAGCACATGTTTTTGCAATCGCGGTGCTAACATGTGTTCAACGCGCGAGCCAAGCTAATCCTGATGTGAAATACGCGTGTCAATAAGCGATGTGCATCACTGTAGCCCACTTGCCTCTTCATCGGAATACTCGTGAACAATGTCCGGCAGTTTGATACTTTAGACCCATGTTGCGGATAAAAAAAACAGGACGCGGGATGGCCAAAAAAACGTGCTTTTCGTGTAAGGCTCGTCAAATTATGAGGCGCTGGAGAAATTCAGCCTTCTGCAGTTAAGTCCTTATTTCGAACTCTTTTTGTTCGCCTTCCGCCCATTGAAAAGCATGCGGGAAGGGCCTTAGAACGCACCTGGTATCGCTGCGCCGCAGCGTTCTTCCGCACGTCTGCTTTCCTCGCCGTCACCATGGCAACGAACGCCGAATGAATGGAAGCACGCACGGTACCGCCGCGTGAAGCCAGCAACAGCTGACGCCATTTTACGAACGCCGTCTGCTAGCCAAAGCCGAACGCAGTATGTCAGATCAACCGCCTCCGCCGGTGCTCGATCGCCGACGGCGATCGAGCACCGGCGGAGGTGGAGCACCGGCGGAGGTGGTTGCCAAAAATACTTTTCCTAGATAAAAGCAAAGAATGCAGGAGCATCAGTCATTCCGGGAAGGGTGTTCTTCTTTGGCAGGGAAAGAGCGGAAAACATTCTTTGGGCAAAAAAAACTAAAACATACAAACCACAAGAAAGTAGAAGCTTGCAAGTGGCTTCTCCGCCTTACAAATATATGTTGAGGAGACTGAATTCGATCCTCTGGAGTGGTGGAACTTGCGTCAGCACAAGTGTCCGTACCTCATTCTTGTAGTGCAGTTTGTGCATACCGTCCCAGCATCAAGTGCACCAACGAAGAGAGACTTCTCACTAGCGAGTGTTAATTTAAGAGAGGCGAACCAGTCTGAATCCGTCCGAGTTGATGATATTCTGTTTGTTTTACGCAACAGCCTCGACAAGTGAAATGTTGCGTGCGTGTTCGCTTTCTTTTTCTCGAGAGTTGGCACTGAGTTGTTATGTGGTTCCGAGCATGCAGTTGAGAGTTCGTGTTTTAAACTGTGACCGATTGGAGGTGTTGCCATTCTTGAATATTGTGATATTTTCCCAGTGGTGTACTCGCGCCTTACCACATATACACGAGCATTTTGCTGCTGCGAGAGAGCACCTTCCCTCCCACTTTTTACTCTTTGGCCTGGAAAAGATGACACAATGTTATTAGTCTGTCCTTTGAAAATGTTCATGTTTATAAAATATGCGTCTGCTTGAAGTGCGCTCTACGAAGCAAAAAGGAAAATAAATATAAATTATCTTCTTTTGAGCGCATATACTGGACAGAGCGTCAGTGTCACGGACTCCAAAAAGATCTAATAACTGCGATCATCTTTCGAGCTATGCGAAGTGTCTCTGGGAGGATGATCGTTCATTTTATAAATGCTGCCACGCGCGTTGACGAGCAAGCGCGTGCGTGGCCGAGTGGTTACCGCGCTTGACTGTCACGTGGAAGGTGTAGGTTCGATTCCAGTTAGCGGACTGCCCTTTTATTTATTCTTTCAACTTGCCCTTCCCGTAAGTTCAAGAACATTCTCGTCTGGTCGAGTTCCGAATGTTCTACGCACCGAAAGTTCTACGCCGATCGGTCCAGAAACCCACGAGGGTACATAAGGGATTCCGCAAGGCGAGCGGAGTCAGTTTCGCCCCAGCGTTCGACTCTGCTGTCACGCCGACTTCGACGCCCGCGACGCTCTACTTTTTTCTGTTCCTTTTTTTATTTTTGGGCACAAGTTTGCCCCATTAAACATTTAGTTTCTTCAGTTATTATCGCCTCATCACTTGTCATTCGTGACAATACGATAAAATGACTTTCACCGTATTCTGGCACGAAGAGTTCTTTGTAGAAAGTTAAGCAAACGACTTATAGGATACCATCCAGATATTTTTAAGGTTTATTAGTGCTTGATTTTATTATGTAAAATGGATGCGCGGATTGAGAGTCAAATACAGCTCCGAATTTTGCGGATGCGGTTCGAATACGGATACAAAGTCTGCGGATGCGGATTGGATGCGGATACAATTATTTAAGAACATTGCGGATGCGGATCGGATGCGGATACGAGGTCTGCGGATGCAAATGATCGAATTGTTATCCGCGCAGGCCTCTACATATAGCAAATCAAGCCAAAAATAGGGATGGGCTATCTTTCGGGGGTGGGGCACCTCTCGGGATTTTAGGGTAGTTACATTAGGGGATAATACAATGATTAAATGCCTACTACATTTCTCTTACTTTGTTACTGGCCCTGCTGTTTGAAAATCAGACTTTAGTGCTCTTTTAGAAATGCGTTAGAAAAGTACTGTTTATGAAACTTTGGGATGTGGTGCCATTGAGAAACCACTTATGGGTCCACAAGTGGTGTTGTGCATGGGATGCGATTGTGAAAGTCGAACTTTGATTTAATTCAGATTTGGGTCTTGCAGACTGCAGCGGCTTCGCTGCCGCCACGACGGGTTCCGCCCCCTCGACCGGTGCCGCCGCCCATCAGGCCCCCGCCACCCGCCTCTGTTGCGGCGTTGGAGGAATCAAACGGGAGTGCCCCGCCCCCGGACACGCCCCCTCCTCCGCTGCCACCCCCTAGGGTTGACTCGTTCGAGAAGAGCCCGCCGGAGCCCACCAACGGTATCGAAGATGCGGAGGAAGAGGCTCCCTCGTCTCCATGGCAGACACTTCCGCCGGCCCCGCCTCCTCCGCTGCAAGCCCCTCCCCCTCCGGTAGAGGCCACACCCACTCCTGCCCAAGCCACACCTCCACCAACACAAGCCCCACCCTCTCTCCCTCAGAACTTCCCCACACATCCTTACGTCCCACCTCCTCCTGTGCAAGCTGCTCCTCCTTTTTCACAAGCTCCGCCCTTACCGGCACAACCCCATGTCCCACCTCCGCATACCCAACCTCCTCCCCCAACAGAGGCTCCGCCCCCATTTCCCCAGGCTCTGCCTCCCGCGACGGAAGCTCCACCCCTTGCAGCGCAAGCCCCGCCCATTCCGTCGAGGCCCAAGGTGATGGCCCCCGTCTGCATGCATGCTCCGGAGATGAGGCCGCCTCCCATTCCAGCGAGGTCACGGGTCAACTCGGGTCCTCCCGTGATTGCGAGGCCAAACTAAGATGCCGCGCTTCTTTCATCGTTGTCACGATGTTTGTTATTGACCCCGCCCTTTTGGGGTCGGTTTCGTGATAGCTGCTGTTAACGTCCAGGCTTGCACTGGGTTTAACTATATGAGGGGTGGTCATCGAAACCGATGGTAGGCGTGGAATGCAGTTCAGTTGTCTCCTTCACATTGGACGACTTTTTCGACAGGTCGTCACAATCCCCTTACTGGGTAGACAGGCACGACAGGCAGCGGTTGTATAGTTGTATCTATCGTTTTGAGCAGTCGTGGTTGTCATTTCCTCATTGTTGATGCCCTGTCTCGTGAAACGCAAAGAAAGACTCGTTCCCACCACCCTAATGTCCTTTTCTAGTCAAGCCAGTGGTTTCTCATTTCTCTGCGGTTTTTGAGGGGTTGTACAAATCTTTCCGCTTTACGAGACTTTGTTTCGGCCGATGATGATGTTGTGAAATCGATACTAAAAATCTTTCGGCACGATTCGAGCGTGGCTTTTTTATTGGCTACATCGAAATTTGACTGTGAAGCATCCTGTTGTCTTTGGCTGTATGATCTGCAAGGGGCACATTCAGAGAAATGTTTTTTCTCTGGACTTTCTCCACTTATTACTCCTGTTTGATGCATGGTACTGGTTTACCACTTTGAGTTACCTTGCAGTGATTTGTTAAAATGAGCACGGCATTACATTTACTAAGCCTGCGGCTCAAATTGGAAGTTGTTTTTCATGTAATGTAGATATGTGAAGCAGCAACCTAAAATGGTCCTGTCTAGATGTTTCATAAGTATGTGACAAATATATAATATATTTGCTACCTAGTTCAACCCCTTTGCCACTTGGTGTATGCTTTAGACAAAAGTTTGTTTGGACGATATGGTTGCACATTTAGCTCTTTCCTATGTTGTAGCTGCACTGATGCAACTTGTGGGTTGCTGCCTTATAGCTAGCCAACGTTTTCAATGTTGTTTTGAATAGTTTGTTGAAGTAATTGACTGCTGCTAGTACGTAATAGCTTGCTTCCCAACAAATCCTAAATTATCATGCAGCGAGCAATGCTTTCAGTACCCATTCAGAGCCATTCTGTTAAAAGGGAGAGTTTATGAAGTAGCCTTAATTTTTATACCCCGGCTTTTCTGACTTTACGATGTAACTACTCATGGATATTGTTTTCTGCCTCGTGTACGGAGATAGAAGTTTTTAGTTTAGCTCTCTGATTGTGCTGTTGTAGGCAGACCTTTCTGCTTGAATGGACTAACTGGCTTGTATACCTGTTGCACGCACTATCTTACAGTTGACTCATGCTTGTTCAGTTTGATGTGCTAGCTGAGCCCGTTGCCACTTTTTGATGCTCGGATTCCACTGCGGCCATTTTGAAAAGATTACGTACGCTTTTGTCGTCTATGGAGTAGACATGGAAACTGCCGAGATGGCGTGACTTGGCTAATATGTGCTCCTTACACACGTAGCCATTCCAGTATGAAAGACTGTCATTGTACACTCCAATGGAAAAACAACATTGGGACTATAGCTTTCTTTTCTTTAACTCAAAGAGGTATAGAGGTACCTAAAGCAGATACTGTAGAGGGTGTGCACAGTGGATGTCATGCTTTAAAACGAGCCGTAAGAATTGCTGCCTGCACATGGCAAGCTAACACTTTCATCGAATGTGCATTGAGGTGGTGCATTTTACTTTGTCAAATTTCAAGGCATAGTCTTTCTCCTGTAAAGAAATTAAAGCAACCAACTCACTAAAGTCAATGGCGGGCGTGTTTGCAGACAACCTACTTTGCGATGAATGTACCTTCTGGCGCCATCTCCCTCTAGGCGTAGCGAGCAGACGACACAGTCTGTTGTCTGCTAGCCGCGCCAATTGGGAGATGGCGCCACAAGTTGCACTCATCGCCAACTCGGTCGTCTGCAAATGCCCATTGACTCAAGTTTGTTGGTCTCATTTTTTTTATAGGAAGGGAACTAAGCGTTGAAATTTCCGAAGGTAAAATGCACCACCTCGATGCACATTATCTGCTGTGCACACCTTATACACATCTTTGCTGTTAGCAAAGGGGTATTCACACGGGGAATGCTTTCATGGAGGGATGTGTGTGATGTCGGCAATCAACGGAACAAGCGGGCCCCCCCCCCCCCCCCCCCCCCCTCCTCCTCCCCCCCCAACTCTATCATTTACATGAACGACGGGGGGCCAAGAGGAATGCCAGTGTTATTAGACGCATTTAACAGTTGCACTCTTGACAACAGGGCTCCGTATGCGCTGACAGGAGTAGAACAATTGACGTATACATAGAGCGGCGAGATGCGATTATGGGGGCTGCGCTGTTAGGATGCACAAGACAACAAACTACGTCCTGCTAAACCCTGTTGTACGAGGAGCAACTTGACGGCATTGATGAATATAGAAGATTTGGGTGCCTCAGACGACATGCGCGACAAAGCAACTCACAACAAGTTAGATAATCCCGATGCCACCGCCGGTATCCCGCAGAGCAAGATGCCAGGCACGCGCACAAAATACCGCCAATCACAAAGAGATTCCCCGCCAGGGCGGGGACTGTTTGTGCAACCCGAGCAAAAGTTCCCCCGTCCCTCTGCGATGCCTGCGTCAGTGCGGCTTTGCACCAGGATGCAACGTTGTTACCACGCGATGCACATCCCAGGGAGCAAAGGGAAGCGTTTCTCCCTCGTGCGAATACCCCTCGGGCGGGGGTGCTTCGTAGATGCTTGCCAAGTTTAAAACCCCAAACCTACTTTTCAAAATGGCCGCTCCAGGATCGTGAGCTTGGGTTGCTTTTCTGCCATCGCTTGCCTCTCGAGAGGTTGCGCGTGTCTAGTCTTTCCAAAGCGGGCTCAGCGTGAGGTTAGTGTTGTTAGCATTAGCAGTTGCCTATTAGCTTGCGAGCCCGAATACTCCCGTTTGTTTCGCCTATCCCCGTAGCCGCGTCGCAGGTCACCGTTAGCATAACCGTGGCGTCGGCAATAATAATATATGTTGTATAATATTGGAAAACGTGCTACTACTACGTGTATAATATATGCAGTGTTGAAGGATGTGAAAAAGAAAAAGAGGAAAGAAAGAAAAAAAAAATGACATGTCACATGTTTTTGCAGCAACTTTGGCCTGGTGGAGAAGGCAGGATGTTATTTATGTTATGGAGTCACAGTTTTTTTTTTCTTGCCACAGATTTGATGTGATGTGATGGATCTTTTTTTTTAATAAAGATGTATCTTTATATAGTTTGGTGTAGTCAGTGTTGGGTTATTTGGAAAACAGGGACTTCGGGACTTGCTAAGAAGTCGACAGACTCAGCGGGTCTGTCTCAGCGGGTCTGTCAAGGAGTTCAAGTGACTTTCAGTGTTTTCAGTGAAATCTCAAGAAATTTTAGGAATTGTTTGATAAACACTTTGTAGTTTGTACTAACCTAGCTTGCATTTGTTAGATCCAGTGTTTTGAGTTGCGAGTTATATGTACACCCCTCTGCAATATAAAAGACCCATTCACCTATTTATTTTATGCATTAGTGTTAAGCCCATACATTCCAGGCACACATTATTTTGAGGGAGGGGAAAGCACAAAGGTTAATTAATTTTTTCATACTAAGAAATGTTGTACTTGTCAAAGCGAATTCAGCAGATCCACCTTAAATTGCATTCTCTAATGGGTCTTTCATATTGCAGGAGGGTGTAACTTCAACACTTCCATTCTCTCACTCTTCGGGGGGGAAATTTCTCATCTACCGAAATTTCGAAGGCCATAGTATTTTTAAGAACAAAAACTTTATAACTAATTGCCATCTAAACATTCTACTTCTGTGGCACCACTTTATGCACATCAGTTGTTCTGCTGGAATTTGTCCTGATTTGTTTCTAAATTGTAGAGGCTGAAAAAAGTTCCAACTGGCACTCGATAACCCTGTGCAGCTAGCTAGGTGTACCTTGCTGAATTTGTCTCCTTTTGATACAGCCATGGCACTTGATCCTTCTGCAGAGCTAGCGTGCTGCCTTTTCATTGTTGTTGGGTGACATGTCCTGGCCTCTTTCTTGTAATTCTAGGAGAGCTGGCTCCTTGGGCCTCAGGAGAAAGGTAATCTGTTTTTTCAAAAAAGAAAACAATACCAAAGTTGACGTTCCTGTTTATACTGCATATGGCCGGACAGCCTTTGAGGTGCAGCGACACTGGTTTATGGTGTAGATGAGGAATGTAGCCAGTGCAGTACCGTTGCTAGATGGGTTTTTAACGTGCATCATGCAGTAGTGATACATGACTTGGGTGCAAAATGAGCTAACGTAACATCCCGAGAGCGCCCAACCAAAAACCAATGCAAATGGGTGAAAATTGGGGGTGGGCCAACACTTGGCATGTATTCAAGAAAAGTTTAAAAAAATGCTACTTTTAGGTTATGCGTCCCTGTCACACTTGTTATTGTGGCAAAGGTCAATGAAGCAAAGATGACGATGCCTCCCAGTGAGCAATGTTTGCTTATATCCCGCCATAACTAACTAGCTGCATTTACGCTGAGGCCATCATTAATCCGAACACTATGATTACTGGAAGTGGGCTACCTTTTGGCGTATAAAAAAGAAATAGCAAATCAAGCCAAACATGGGGGGTGGGTCATCTTTGGGATATTGCGGTACTAGCTGAAGAGGGTTTTGGGGCTTATGTCTGAAAGAAACATTGTGTGCTCGTGGTTCAAGCCAAATCACAGCAATTCTTTTTGGCCGAAACACTGTTACAACAGATCTAAAATTGAGCATGGTGAGCGAGCCACACTTAACGACAGAACAGCTGGAGTGCAGGCGTGCATACCCCATGGTCGACCAGTGGCATTCATCTGCTGATTAACCTGATAGCATGCATTTGCTTTATCAAACAGCAAAAGTTGCACAGGTATATGTCCACTTGCCATTAGTGAGAGCTGGTTTTGAGGCGATTATTTCGAAACAAGCTCGTGTCTTTTAGTTTAGAGAAATTTGCTTCAACGATTTGTTTAAAATTTGTGTGCCCTTTACCAATGCACATGTCCCTTCAAAGTAAATAAATCTGGGAAGTTGGCAGCTTGATGTAGAGACAAAACTGCTTCAGTGAGACTGCAAGTCTATTGTGAGCAAAATTCAACTGCCGATATTCCTAAACTCAAAAGATCTAAAAGAGCCAGTTTACAAACAGGTTTGCACTTCAAACTTCAGCAACCCCTGCAAGTTGAGCAAGACAAGTTTCCTGCCTAGATATGCATTTGTGCAAAGTTGCACATCCTCATTCTCAGCTGCTGGCAAGACTTCTGTTATTTTACTCTGGGAAATGCACAAGCCGGCACGGTTCCTGTCTTTCACAATTTTGCTGTTTGTTTGTGAATTTGCAGAGCAGACACTTGTATAAAGGATGCACATATTTATTGGGGGTGAGCAAAATACTAGTGTGTTGGAGGTGTGACTGACCACTGCTGAGCTCCAGTATGCTCTTAATGAACCCTCGAGCAACGATGAAGGGTTTGAAATAAGAATTACATAACTCCGCTATTGCCTTTGTCCAATACTTCGTAAAACTGTATTGCTGTTAGGATTCTACTGGGCTCGCTCTGAACCGTATACTCCCTCCAGGGTGGGTAAACACGTAGAACTGTGTCCCTGCCAAACTTTTCGTTCTCCGAAACTTCCGAAGAAAACACCAACGACAGTGTTTCAGGGGTGTCGGCCCCACTTTCCACGTCTACGAGATGGCACGTGCAGTATGTCGAGCCGTAGAGTTCCTCTGTGAACACGATCCTCGCGGTTTGAGGTGGCGGACCACCAGACACAAGTCTCTTGGGAAAGTTAGCATTGAACTTGTAACAGTTCCACAGGGCCAGCTCCGAGTCCATCTTTTGAACCGCTTTTATCAGGCTCTCTTGGAGGCCGTTTTTGAGTACACTTTCCCGCATTGGATAGTATGGAGGGTCTGGATTGGGGCCTGGTTGTTGACGGGGGCTATCGGCGCAAGGGATTGGCTGGCACTGCGCACTCGCAATGGTGAGTGATTGCTTTCGGGGACTTGGATTGGGCGTGCATGTTAGTTCGTCGTCTGTCGTTTCGTCTATTGTGAAGGAGCGTTTGCGGTCGAAGACGTTCCTTACTGGCGGGCTCGCAGATTCATCGTTGCTGACGTCGTCGATTTCGCACGTATTGTCCACGCCTCTGATCTTTCGTTTCCTGCGTGCTGCCGCGTGGCTAGCGGACGCTGTCAAGCTGCCGCCACCGAAGACTGAACCCCAGCTCTCAGCTCCTGGAATACCTGACGTGTTTGAGCCCGTGTCGTCAGTCTGTATTTCTTGCGATGCCGACGGAGTCTCGCTTATCAAGACCACGGTTTTGTTGGTGCAGCTGTCGTCGATCGGCCAGGACGAGGTAAGACTTAGCTCGTTGATCGAACGCTGGGAACAGTTTGGGAGGTCGTCGAACTCACAGATGTCGGGGGATCCGTCGTGGTCAAACATACTCCACTCCAACAATCCCGACGACGCACGCTTTCTGTTATGATACATGACGTACTTTGTTTATCGTCTTGCTTTCTTCACTTCCCAGGAAGGTTCGGTTTAAAGCGCATTCTAGCTTCGCTCATTGAAAACATCACCTGGGGAAAACAGCTGAAATTGCAGAACACCACAACACCGAAAACACTACAAAATTCGTGCAAAACCCAACCAAACATTCAAGGGAAACCTCCGAGCGAAATCGAAAAAGTGAATACGTGGATGGATTAGTCGTATTCATTCCATTCATTGACGACTGACTGCATACTTTGTAATGGGCGGTAGCTTGCGCCACCTAGTTTAAAAATTATAACTTTTTTGCTTTGTACCAACTCATTTTTTACGTTTCCCTATCCCTTTATCTCGGCACCCCACAATAAACAAACAACTATATTCATCCCGTTATCGCCAGGAGAAGTGAACAATGCACGTGCGCATCTCTGATCAATTCAGCTTTCGAGTAGCGCGAGCGTATGAAATGCGCCCGTCAGCGTCCTACAGTGATTTTTTGCTCAGTTCTGCATTTTCATCCTCGTTCACCTTGCCCTGCGCTTTCTGGTTTTCTCCAGTGTCTGTACTAAGGAGGGAATGCGGGCATGTGGGTCGCACCCCCCTTCCCTCCAAACCACCACAAACCCACTGTGGTTAAAAAGCGCACAAAAGACTAGGACTAAATAGAAAACTAACACGAGAGACAAGTGCTCTTGAACGCGCGACCTTGTCTTTTGTGCGCCCAGAATGAATAAGCACAAAAACTAACTAGCCCAGTTTTCAACTCTTCTACACCACAAACCCCCAACCCTTACTCGATTGGGGAGGAGGAGGATTCGGAGGGGTGATAATATTAGCGATTAGCTGAGGCTCGCATCTGGACACTTGGCGAAAAAGTCGGCGAGGAATTCGGCGACCGGATTGGCCGGCGCCGCGCTTGTCCTTGGCGCCGACCAATCACGGCGGTCGAATTCCTCGCCGACTTTTTTGCCAAGTTTCAAGATTAGGGACCCTGGGGTAACTCCCTCTCGCACGTTTCATTGTAACTTGGCAAAGAGGGAGCCAATCAGAGCGACGGGGGCAAAACACGTGACTGCCCTTACCAAAGATTCAGGGGTTTGAGCGTAACCCAAGCAGTTGAAGAAGAGGGAAAGGAGGAGCTCCCGTGCTTCCCAGACGTCGCTTTTGTCCCCCTTAGAAGATTAGCCAAAATGCTTTACTCAGTAAAGTATTTCATTTGTCGTGATAAAAGAATAGCGCAAAACAAAAGCAAAAAGAAAAGAAAGAAGGGACACAAGACGATTGCTCACACGTGGCACAACGTCACAGCCAACGTTACTGGAGCAAGCTCAGTTTCACAGCTCCGCCTGCGACGTGGGCTCAGTGGCAGTCACGAGAACTAGCAGCGCTGCAGTCGAGTCTTGCTTCCGGATTGTCTAGCCCGCCAAGTTTGAAAAGCAATACTTGAGCTTGGGCGAGTTGTTGATTCATACTAACACTTCTCAGCGCAAGGAAAAAGACGCACACAAAAATAAATTTCAAATACTCGAAGAAAAAACACTCACAATGTGCTGACTCTCATCTCTATGGTGTATTATACTTCATCTTCATCATCTTTTTTTTTGCTATTATACACATGGAAGTAAAAAAAAAAAAAGGAAGAAAAGAAAAAGAAAGGAAGTCCTCAACGCAGTGGCAGCAGACAACACGCGAGACAGGGAAGCAAGATCCGACTGCAGCACCGCTAGCAGAGCCGTTTATACTGAGAGAGTTTGGCCTTCTTAAGGAGATTTTGACAGCCTGACAACCACAGCAGCGTCGTCTGACAACCGGGGGATGACTACTTCCGTCCGCCATATTGTGGCTCTGACTCATAGGAACTCTACGCGATTTCTCAGGAATGAACAAGACAAAGAAGTAACGCCATATTGTGTTACCGCGAAATCCGCTTGTTCTAGCGGCCAACAAGCTCCGTCCATTGGCCAAACTCTCTCAGTATAAACGGCTCTGACCGCTAGTTCTCGTGACCGCCCCCTGGGCCACTCGCCTCTGCAGGCGAGAATAAGGAGCTGCGATACTGAGCTTGCTCCAGTAACGTTGGTCACAGCTATCTTGATGCATAAAGACGACACAGCGTCCACACGAAAAACGACAAAGTTATCTTCATGATTAAAGGCGGCAACAGAAACAGTGTTATAATGATTCATGTATGAGCACTACACGATATACAGCGTCATGACGTAACAGGAAGGGCGCAAAAACAACACCTCCTAGAAGAGAAGGCCGTAGCGCTCCGAGTGGTTACGTCACGATGTCGCAGAATGTGACGAAAAGAGCGTTACGACGGTCGATCCACTCGCGTCGCCTTCGCTTCGACGCGCGCCCCCGATGGCCTTGCTTTGCGACGTCACGAAAAGAGCGCTACGGCTTTCTTCTCTATCCCGGTGGCTGCGGCCGCTTCACGAGAGAGAGCGCTCGGCCGCCGCTCTCCGCTCTCGTTGCCGGAGGGGGATGGGGGCTGTGGCCGCTTCTGCTGCTCTCGGCGCCGAAGAACATGGCGGCGCCTGAGGCATCTGTAGCGACTGGCAACAAGGCGCCGAGGAAAACGACAGGCTGGCGCATGAAACTCGGCTCGCGGATCCAGCTACTGGTTCGACCAACTCCAGCACCCGCCGGCGCAGTTACAAACGCCTAAAAATTTTAATTATGTGAATATTGTAAAATAACCCTAGTGAAAAAAGTCATTTGTATGAGAAATTTCTTGTGTCCAATAAACGCATATGAATCATACAAGATACATAAGAGCACATAAGAACCATATGAGAACTATATAAGGAATATATAAGATATATAAGAAACCATATAGGCCTTCCTTTGCGACGTCACGAAAAGAGCGCTACGGCTTTCTTCTCTATCCCGGTGGCTGCGGCCGCTTCACGAGAGAGAGCGCTCGGCCGCCGCTCTCCGCTCTCGTTGCCGGAGGGGATGGGGGCTGTGGCCGCTTCTGCTGCTCTCGGCGCCGAAGAACATGCGGCGCCTGAGGCATCTGTAGCGACTGGCAACAAGGCGCCGAGGAAAACGACAGGCTGGCGCATGAAACTCGGCTCGCGATCCAGCTACTGGTTCGGACCAACTCCAGCACCCGCCGGCGCAGTTACAAACGCCTAAAAATTTTAATTATGTGAATATTGTAAATAACCCTAGTGAAAAAGTCATTTGTATGAGAAATTTCTTGTGTCCAATAAACGCATATGAATCATACAAGATACATAAGAGCACATAAGAACCCATATGAGAACTATATAAGGAATATATAAGATATATAAGAACCATATAAGAAACTTACAAGAAACTTCTCACAAGTTTCTTATATGATGCTTGTATGATCTTATATATCTTATATTTCATTTATTTCATTTCATTTATTGACCTCAAATCGCCCGAAGGCATTACATGAGGGGGGGGGGGGGGGGGAGGAGACAAGGTGACTATATTCTAAAAAAAGACAAAACATCAGCACGTACTTAAATGAAAAAAAAGAAAGCATACAGTATGCTTCAACTAACCAAGCAGACGACAGTCAGTGGTAACACAACGCATATACCAATAAAGGTAAAACATGCAGGTGGTGTACACGCACAGTACGCCCAGAAACAAAAAAATAATAATTAGTCGCTGAACAAAGTTTCACAGGCGTCTCTGAAAGGGCGACGTCCGCTCGACCCGCGACGGATTCAGGTAGACTGTTCCAGTCTTTAATGGCTAATTGCAAAGGCGATTCCGAAAATTGCTTGGTGCGACTAGGTGATAATCTTATCTTGAAAGGATGATTAATCCTAGGAGAAATATGGTGCGGAGGGAGCAAAAGTAGTTTCTTGAGTTCCTGGTTGAAGTAGTAGATTTTATGTAAAAATAAAAGCCTCGCCTGTTACGCCTGCTACTCAGTGACTGCAAGCCTGCTCTCGATTTCAGGGCAGTTACACTGGATGAGTGTGAATAGTCTTTATAAATAAAACGTACAGCTTTGTTTTGTACGGACTCTAACTTCTGTGTATAATTTATTTGCCATGGGTTCCAAATCACACTAGCGTATTCAACTTTAGAACGAACAAATGATGTGTATGCAAGGATGCGGACTTCTGGAGGAGCTAAGTACAGGTGTCTTTTCAAGTATCCGAGCGATTGGTTTGACCTACGAACAATAAAGTCTATGTGTTCCTTCCAATCCCGTTTTTCTGTTAAGATAACGCCAAGATACTTATACTTTGTTACCCTTTCAAGATTTCTGTTGGCGAGTGTATAATCAAAAGTAATATTGCTTTCCTTGGTCGAGAACGTCATGACTTTGCTTTTTGATACGTTAACACACATTTGCCAATCCGTACACCAAGCTGTGATGGAATCAAGATCCCGCTGCAATTGCGAAGCATCGTCCGAGTTACGTATTTGCCTATAAATAACGCAATCGTCAGCAAACAGTCGAATTTTAGAGGTTATGTTTGTCGGGAGGTGATTGATATAAACAAGAAAAAGAAGCGGTCCAAGAACTGAGCCCTGTGAACTCCAGATATTACATTTATTGTATTAGAAGGTGTCTTTGTTAATGGTTACTGATTGTGTTCGGTGCGAGAGAAAATTAAGGATCCAATTGGTGTACATAGGGTGAAGATTTAGACCTGCCTAACTTTTTCAGTAAGCCGCTGGTGAGGAACCCTGTCAAAAGCCTTAGAGAAATCTATAAACACAGCATCTGTTTGAACCCTAGAATGAATAGCTTCATGAACGTCGTTAACCAATTCAAATAACTGCGTTTCACATGATTTATGTTTACGAAAACCGTGTTGATTGCAAAAGAGCAGGTCGTTGTCTGAAAGATGACTCATAATGTTACTATATAATATATGTTCTAAAAGCTTACAGGGGATACTAGTCAGTGATATAGGACGGTAGTTGTTAGGAGAATTTTTGTCACCGGACTTAAATATAGGCAGCACTTTTGCATGCTTCCAATCTTTAGGAATGACTCCTAAGTCAATACTCTGTTGGTACAACAAACTCAGGAGACTACTAGAGTACGGGGCAGTTAGCTTAAGCAATTTGGCAGTGATATTGTCATTACCTGGAGAAGAGTAATGAGGAAGATTGTCGATGAGTTTTCTTATACCAAGAGAAGTAAGGCTAACTTTGTCAAGAAAAGGAATGTTGACATCGGGATCACAGGTTGGCAGTGGGAAAATCTCACTGGTGAATACTTCTCCAAAGAATACGTTCAAAGAGTTGGCACATTCAGAATCAGACATAGGGTTACCTTCGTCATTAATAAGCCCCTTAGGGGTTCCCGTGGCCTTCTGAGGCCCAATAGTACTCCAAAATTTTCTTGGGTTTGATTTCAACATATCTTTAAGCTTTACTCCAAAAAAGTCTTCTTTCGCTCTTTTCACTTCTATTTTACATACCTGCGCCTGATTATAGTAACGGTTCCATGAGTCCGTATTATTGATTTTTTTTTTGCTTTGACAAAGAGACGTTTTTTTGTATTGAGGAGGCTGTTTAAAGACTTAGAAAACCACGGTTTTTTTACATTAGAGGGAATCTTGATTTTCGGTACATTCAAGTTTTGTAATTTCAGTAAGGTTTCCTTAATTAGGGTCCAGTTCTCATCAATAGATCGGCACCTATAGTCCCTTTCAAACTGCCCAAGAAAAGCCTCTAAGGCTGTAAAAATCTCAGCTGTGTTTGCTTTCGCATAATCATAGATCACTTTTTCGTCATCCGGTTTGTCACGTATTGAAATGTCTAGCGTTACTAAAACCACTTTGTGGTCGCTAAGCTCTTCAAGCAAGCAGACAGATTTAACCTTTTCAGGTGCAGAAGTCAGAAATAAGTCAAGGATGGAATTCTCACGAGTCGGTATGTGTAAAAAAAGTCAAATTGGACGTTTTAGTGATTTATACAGCGTAAGGTTGGTCTGCCAGTAGGGGCGACACTGGTTTACACTGTAGATGAGCAATTTTGCCAGTGCAGTACGACTGCTAACCTGGGGTCTTTAACGTGCTCACGCAGTAGTTATACACGACCGCACGCCGGTACGATGCTCATCCAGATCGAAACGGGCAGGGGTGGGGCTCGAACCCAGGATCCCTGGGTTCTGCAGCGCGAGCTTTCGCTCCACGCGCGTCGAGCTGGGTGTGCGCTTCAGCCCACTCGACTTACACAAATCCAGAAATATTTGACACAGTGAGACATTTCTGCAGCCATCTTTTGGTTCGTACGCAATCCAGTCAATACCCGGGAAATTAAAATCACCTCCAAGAAAACCTGGAGACTGAGATAATTGAAGAGTGACATAATCAAGTGCTTTACTCATTTCATCGCTGGACGAGACATGTTCGTCAGGCGGTCTGCAACATGCACCTATTATAGCATAGGAAAATGTGAACTTCAAACGAACAAAAACAATTTCAATATCTGTATCAAACAAAATTGGAGTGGTGGAAAAAACAGTTTTTGATAGCAACAAGGACTCCACCGCCTCTCGATTGGTTCCTGTCTTTTTTATAGATAGTGTAATCCTTATTTATAAAGAGTTCGTTGTTGTCTATGTCACTCGAAAGCCAGGTTTCCGTCCCGAGAATAACGAAAGGGTTGCATACCGCGATCAAGTTGTTTAAATCATCTTGTTTCGAGAGAATACTTCTAAAGTTAACAACAAGAAAGGACGCATCCTTATCGGTGCTGGACCTCGTCCCGCACCGTCATTCTTGCCCTTTGCTTGTATTCCGTGGAGAAGTTTGATGCGGTTTTTGCCCTGTGCTCGTACTCGGTACGGAATCTTGATTGAATTCGATAATTCTATCAGATACGGGGTCGTAAGAATATGCCTGGTCACCAATGAAAAGCTTGTCGAAACTAAGACGTACACGTGTTTGAGCTGAACGGAACGGTTTTCCGTATTCACGAAGCTTTCTTCTAGCCTCTTTTACGCGATTAGAGAAGTCTTCTTCTATCCACACCTTCATGGACGTCAGGTTTTTTAATAAAAGGTGCACAATTCAAAATTTTTGTTTTTTCTTGAAATTTTGAAATTTAACGACAATCATGCGGCTGTATTCGTTACGCTTTCTGCCTACACGGTGAGCCCGCTCGATTACACCAGCGTTAATTTTCAGGTTGGTTTGAATGAAATCTGTTACAATCTGCTCGGTCTGACTCCAAGTCTCGCCATGTACCTCTGGGATACCCTTGAAAATAAGATTATTTCTTCGTAAGCGATTGTCAAGTCCATCAACCTGTTCTGCGATGTAACCCATATCCTGACAAGTTGAAGACAATTCACACAAGTTGGTTTTCAGTGTAACTATGTCGTTTTTTATTGAGATTATATCGTCGTGGCTGCGTCCTATTTCTTCCACCTTCGATTCAAGCTGGGCAACCCTTGCAGTTAAAGTCGCCACACCATTAGATATCGACTGAAGCCTTTCCGAGTTATCTTTCTGGTAAGATTCCGTGTTCGCAAGGAGCTTGTCAAGGGAAGCTTGCAGTTTTTCCATTTTGTCAGGGCCGGGATTCTGCTCCACATCTCCAGAAAGAATAAGCAGAGAGCATATGCAGACGACAGCAAACACACTCCGGGGTCTCGGGAAAACAAGGTCCAGTCTAATTAACAACATTCGACTTTTCCCATCCCCGGGGGCATGGGACCGAAAGAACCGCCCAATACGTGCCCGGTAAACAGAGATAGAAACGCCCATCTTTTCAAAAAGAAATGCACAACAAAGCGAACACTTCGGGACTTGCGGCCTAACTATTGCGAGACAGGGAAAGACCCGTGATATTCTTACCTGGAAAACCAAGCAGATTCACGATCAGCCTTTCGGCCGGAACGGCCGCAAATCCCGAAGGTAGGAAGCGCAGCTGCCTCCTTTATATCGCTGGGAAATGATCGATAGCGAAATGATAAGGAAATGATCGCTTGTAAAAAGGTTATTCAAAACCTTCCATGAAAAGCATGGAAGTAAATTTGGTCATGCAATAGAAAGGTCGAAAGATGTAAATGATTGATGTGCTGCACTAAAAAATGTAGGTTCCCTCCTATTAAAAAGACAACCCAGATGATAATAAAAACCGATATACGACACCTCTACGAGAATGCTGGCGAGCACTACCCCACAAATGGTGGTAAGTATTAAAATCGCCTAAAATTAAAACAAAGGTCGTGGTAATTGTTTTACAAGTGACTCAAGTTCACTGATATGCAGTGGGGGGCTAGGTGGCAGATGAAGAGAAACGGCTGTAATCAAACGGTCAACAAGAAGGCGTACAGCTACAGACTCTAAGGGGGTAGATAGAGGGACATCCGAGCAAGCAACACCACTCTGCACGACTAATGCCACTCCTCCCGACATATTAGGGGAGAGTCTATCTTTCCTAAAAACTTGGTGCCGACGAAAAAACCTGTGTATGAGTGTTATTTAAATGTGTTTCTTGCAGGCTGAGTGCAATGGGTCTCAGTTCGTCCATAAAATAATTTACATAATCAATATTTCTCATTTGGCCACGACAGTTCCACTGCATAAATTGGAAATTGGTCATTGTTTAAAAAACGAGTTAAAATGAGAGTAAATAAGAAACGCTCGGAGAATAAGTAAAAATTCTAAAGCTGCCGTATGTGGAAAAAAGTAATGTGCAATGTCACGTTTGTGGGATCACCGGTCTTTTGCTTTTGTGCTTACTCTTAATAATTGTCTACCACTCCAAGTCGTCTTGGTCAGACGCGTGAGTGAAGACTTCTCCACACACATCCATGGCCTCAGTTTCCTGAGGCCATGGATGAGTGTGGAGGAAAGCCGAAAACCCGAACCTGAAGAAACCTTTTCCTGCAGGTTTGTTCAGGTTTCGGGGAACGGGGCGCCATGCCCCGCCCGCGACCAGACCCAGCCAAAGGGGCCGAGGAGGTGCTGGGCGAAGCGTCGCCCAAGTCCACCCGTTCCTGTCCCTTAGGCGCTGCATTTGCGGCGCGAGAGCCATGCCGCCCCTTCGATAATGCTCTCTCCAGGGTATGTGGGCGAGAGTGCCCACCCTTCTCCCTGGAAGGAGACTGCGGAGGAGGGACGGTTGCGGTAGCCACCGACCCATCCTGGCTCTGGGAAATAGCCAGAGAGGACAAATGCGGTTGTCCCGTTGGAGCGCGAGGGTTCGCACTCTGGCTTGGAGGGTCCATAGACCGTCCAGCCGAGATTGCACGCCCCGGAAGCTGAATATTCAGCTGGGGCGTGGGGGACTGCCGTGGCTTTCCATCTTCCAGAAAGGACGTCTGGGTTGCCACTGCCACCTTCAGTGATGCAGCTCCCCGCTGCACCACTTGGGCGTAGCCGCCTTTCCGCACGAATGCAAAATGACGGCGTGCTTCAGGGCAACAAAGGTTTTTTGTTTTTTTAACTTTCAAGGTGAGGACATCTTTCTCGTCTTTTCATGTCTTGCATTATCTGGAATATGCTGCGTGAGGTTCTGAGCAGTTTACACAGTGTGGGTTGTTGGAACATGCATCAGCTTCGTGGTCGGGTTTGCTACGTTTTGCACAGGTGGCCTTTCCACGGCAACTTTGAGAGCCATTGCCAAATCTTAGGCACTTGAAGCATCTTCGGGGCTTTGGAACATAAGGCCGAACCCTTCAGCGCAGGTACCGAGCCCTCACAGCTTCAGGAAGGATGGTCGATTGGAAGGCGAGTTCAGCATGTTTTGTTTTCAGCTCGTTCCCGTCACGACGAATGGTAATACGCCTTGCAGCTGTGACACGTTGGTCAGAGAAGCATTCAACAATTTCACTCTCAGAGCTATCAAGAACGTCATCCTCGGAGATAACTCCTTGAATGCTGTTTAACGTTCGGGGGGGGGGGGGGGGGGGGGAGGGGCGGGGGCAGGCAGAGACGTCATAACCAGAAATAGACGTTAAACCTAGTAGTGCAGTACTCTGCTGATTTGAATCCACCTCAACAAGTAAATCGCCGGAGCTTATTTTCTTTGCCTTGTAGTTGTTGCTAATTGCACCTTCAAGTACCTTTGCCACAAATAATGTGGACATTTGTGAGAGCTATTTAACGCCTTCGGAATGAATGACTAAAAACTTGGAGAATCTTGAAGAAAGGTCAGGTGTCTTTGCAGTGATGGCTTCGGTGGCGGACCCTTCTCAGGTCCCGATCAGAGATTGTTTGCCTAGAACCCATAAATATGGGAGAAACGTTCAGTGCCCGTGTGCACCGCTCACCATGGAGCACAACAAGGGGGTAGGTATTGTGCCATAGCAAGATGAGCTTGGCTGACACAATTACTCTACCAGTGCTGCCCGGGCACTATACCCTAATGTGGTTGCAGGGACAGGACCTGTTTTCACTTAAGGTTGGCCCTTGCCGCCTAAAAACGTGAAAGAGGAAGAAGAGAATGTAGAAGAAAAGAAAAAGGTGTGAGGAAAAGTGAAAGGAGAAAGAAGAGGGTAGGAGAGGCGACTGACTGAATCATCCTGGTCGGGCCAAGCCAGGACACCCGTCTACGAGAAGCCGGGGCCGAAGCGATGTATTGAGTCGCCCGGGGGCCTCGAAGGGTCCAAACATACCCTAGCTCAGCTTAACCACCAGGGTCCCCCTTTACCCGGACACGGGTTAAGCCACGCACAGCCAGACGTGGGTGGGCGAACCCACATGGCTCGGGGTTCGTAGTGACACCACTAACCAAGCACCTACTAAAGTAGGTGCCCCCTGCGTGCGGGTATGGTGGCCCACGTGGCTGGGATCCGTGGTGACGCTACTCACCAAGCACCTAGCACCTAAGGTGCAGGCGCCCCCTGCGGAGCTCGGGGTTCGTGGAGACGCCACTCTCCAAACACCTTCTTTCACAAGTGCCCCCTGCGGGGTACGCAATCAGGGGGCACCTACCTTGGTAGGTGCTTGGTGAGGGGCGTCACTACGAACCCCGAGCCATGTGGGTTCGCCCACCCCCGTCTGGCTGTGTATGGCCTAACACGTGCATAGGGGAAAGAGAGTCCCAATAGTCGAGCTTAGTTCGGGGTACGTTTGAGCCCTTCGGGGCCACCCGAAAAGAGGCAGTATACCACTTTGGCCTCGTGCTCCCGTAGACGGGTCTCCTGTCCTGGCCCGACCAGGAGGATTCAGTCAGTCGCCTCTTCCACCCTCTTCCTTCTTTCAATTTTCCTTCCACCACTTTTTATTTTCTACAAGATTATCCTGCGTCCTTTTCCACTTTCATAGGCGGCAGGGGCCAACCTTGAATGAAGACAGGTCCTATCCCTGCAACCACGCTAGTGTATAGTGGCCGGGCAGCACTCAAGAGTATTAAGTCCGTAAATCTTTCTTGCTATGGCCCCTTACATTACCCCTTGTTGGGTTCCGTGGTGGGTGGGGCACCTGGGCACTGAATTACCTTCCCATCTGTAGTGCTTCCAAAGCTAAAGCACGTCATCGGGCCGTGAAAAGGACCCTCACCGAAGCACTATCAACGCTTCTCTCCACGGAAAATGTAAACGACCAGTTTACAAACGTTTTTTTTCTTCACTCTGAATATGAATCAAAACCACTTTCAAAACTTTCTCTGTTCCTTGTCGCCAAAGTGCTTTAAGGCACGTAGGAGCGAAGTATGAAGCAAAAAATCTCTTCTCAGGTGACCTTCTTCTGGAGGTTTACAAGCAATCCCAAGCTACAGATATAATGAACCTCAAAACGATCCAAGATGTCAAGGTGACAGTGTCTTCTCATCGAACATTAAGCACCATCCGTGGGGTGATCTCGGAAGACTATTTGATAGGCAGTACTGAGAAATAAATTATAGAAGGTCTGCAATCCCAAGGAGTTATAGCTGCAAAGCGCATCACGATCCGACCAGATTGTGAGAAACGACCCACCAGACATGGTGTTCTGATCTTCGAGAGGCACACATTGCCTCATTCTATTAAGGCAAGTTACATTAATTACAAAGTGCGACCTTACATCCCAAATCCGCTTCGCTGCGTTCGGTGCCAGCGGTACGGTCACGGGTTGTGCTTGCCAAGGTCCCCAGACGTGCGCCAGGTGTGGTGGCAAGGACCATACCACTAATGGCTGCAAAGCAGATAACAAACGTGCTGATTGAAGCGGCAACCATCCTGCCTACTTTAGAGCATGTAAACACTTAAAAAAAAAACAAAAAAAAAATTCTTGCACTCAAGCTTAAAAATTATATAACCTAACAAGATGCAAAGCGTCGCCTTTCCCCTTTCCAGACAGGCTGTTTTGCCGAGGCGATAACCAGCAGGGGACCTGCGTCGTCCAAGATATCAGTGACAACCCAGGTGCCCCTTGGGAACACTGGGAAACACCTCCAGTTCTCTACGCCCAGGTTGAAGCTTTCTCTTCCTAGGCGTTCTCTCTTGGCTGCCGAAACAGCCGAGGCTCCAAGTCATGCCAGACACTCCGGTGCCATTGAGACAACGGAGGTGACTCCATGGCCCACACCTCGCTGGTCGTCCTCTGAAGAAAGAGAGTGAGCCTCTCGCTCCATATCTCAGAAGAGCACTTCCTCACTGAGGAAGTACTCAGCTTGGGGGAAGTGGGGGGCGGATGGCGAACCAGCTGACCCCACTGTCAGAACAGACAGGCGATGCCGGTCCGTGCTTCGAGGACTTCCTTTGTTGAGGAGCGACACTCTCGCCCAAGCTTACTGGAAAGGGCCACTTCATCCAGGGCGGCATCGGGCAGCTCCGTCAGGATCTCGGGGGAAGGAACAGAGTGACTCGGGCAATATCACGCCCATTATCTCCCCTGTCTTTTCTGGGTGGAGGTCCTGGTTGGGGTATTCTATCCCGTGCTGCGGACTTACCCGAACTAGAGCCCTGCATGGGCCGGAATTTCTTGGCCCGACCTGACCCGGCCGGGTAGAGACACGGTCCGGGCCCGGCCCGAGTCTGACTGAATTTTTAATTTCTATACCCTGCCCGACCCTGCCCGATAGAGACACGGCCCGGGCCGAGCCCGAGCTCGATAAAATTTCAAAATATGAGCCCGAGCCTGCCCCACACCGGAAAACTGGGACCGAGATTTTTTTTTTTTTTACGTCATAAATATTTCGAATAAGAAGATGTATTTTCGAGAATATGGGCGAAATATGCATATAATTTGCTTCAGTCATTGAGCTTCTGGCACACCTAGAATTCTTGAGAGAAAAACTGGGAAGTGTTTATTTATGCATTTTTTGAACACATTAGCACTTTTCGTTGTTCCATTCAATTCGTTTCACAGAGAACTTTCTTTTCTTTATGTTTTTGTGGAGAAACAATTAATTGACCATTCACTCTATCTTCAGCCAAGTCCGCCTTGCTTGCATGACGCAGCCCTCCGCGCTAAGGTTTCGTTCGCTGCGAGCCCTCAGGGATGCACAGGATGTGTTGGGATAAACGAAACATTTTCGAGGATTCCTTCTTGTGCGCTCTCCAGAAGTCGGAAAGCTCAAACACTCCTCAGCACTAGCCGTCGTTCTTTCCGTGCAGATACTCCTCCAATTCGTTGGTGGCTACCTTGTCAACCGTCGCCTCAAACCAGTCTTGAAAGAAACCCAGGCACCTTCTCTTCGAAGCGGGATCTCGAACGTCCTCGTCAGTCCTATCTTTAGCTTTGGTCATTGCTTCAGTCACACGGACAAGTATCTCTCTGACGTGCGCGTAAACTGCAAGGCGCTCGTCCTCGGGCATCATGTGGAGTGGGCGGAACTAAGGCCAGAGAAATGTGGCGGTCTTGTGGAGGAGTGAAATTTTCAGCTTCGTGTCCAGGAAACGACGAGCACGGACATTGATTTTCTTGATTTCCACTACCCATACTGAAGACACCTGAGCATTTTCTAGATGGTTCTTCGACGCTGATGAGTAAAACACAATCAAAGAAAGTGTTGGACATTTTCCCTCCTCGGGCGCGTCACTAGCATCTTTGAAGGTTTGCAGGAACTCGATTAACTAGTTGAGTATTGTCTTGTTCAAGCTTTCCATCACTGGATTGTTTCATGACTCCAGTAGAGCTTCTATCTCCTCGAACTGAGAGCAGACATACTTTAGCATGGATACCTTTCGCGCACGCGGTGGTCACTTTCTGCTTTACGTCCGTGGGCACGGGAGGTTTAAAGCATTAAGGTGATAAAAATAAGAAATACTTGCGTTGTTTGATGAAACCTTGCACTTGTGACGACTGACATCAGACGTCCCGGACTTTGAACAAACGCACCAGAACTTGTCCTTTGGGCACCGACATTCTGGACTCCACGGCTGTGAGAAATGTTTCCCTTACAGAGCCTTAACGTTTGTCTTCTCAACAAGTTTGTAGAGCCTAGGTGATGCCAAGCTCGCAAATTGTCGACATTGGCGCACCACCTTCCATTGCTGCCACCGGGACAGAAAGTGGTGGTATAGAAAAAAAGTGATAATACAAGAAATGTTTTTCTGGAAAGATGGACTTGTCAAGCGTCTATATTTTATTGGACGTTCGGGAACACGGGCAGGAGATAAATCGATTATTTTGTGTCAGTTCTAACCCGGAAAGATTCTAGAAGAAAAGAGACTATCACAACCTGGCTATAGTGCATCTTCAAAAGGCTGCGTAAACAAAAAAAATATCGAGTGTACGTTAGCTTGTTTTGGCTAAATCGTAAGTCCCCCGTAGAAAGTACAAAGTCGAGGTCAGGTTTTTTCTTCTTTTTTTTTAGTTTGACAAGCAGAGGGAAATTAAATAATGTTGTACCCTGCGACCGGAGTGCCCTCGTTTCCTTGCCCGCACTCTTTCACTGTGCTGGTGGAGTCTATACACGTTTTTATCCGCTTGAAGGCTGTGAAGGCGATACTTTTGTTGATTCTATTTTTGTGTGTGTGTGTGATATGTTAGCGCGCGTGGTCAAACGCTTGCATACGCTACAAGCGTGGCTCGTAAGCACCCTAAGATCGTGCAGGGTTGAGCAGAGATATCCTAAGGTGCCTCAATGTCCTTCTTTTTAGGGTGATGCCACCCTTTTGTAGTACGCGTTGCCGACAGCACGCGCTCATGGGGAAAATACAAAAAAAAATCGACGAAAACAAAATGTCGCCATAGCACAGTCAGCGCCACAAACGCATGCAGGGACACGCTCTTTCACGTACTTCTGAACAAAAAATAAAAATAAACGTGTGGGACAAAATGGCGAGATGCTACCACCCTAAGCAAAGCGCACATGAAGGCACCCTAAGATATCCTTATATGTAGGGTGCCCCAATGTCCTCCTGCTTAGGGTGATGCCACCCTTTGCAGTACCCGATGCCGACAGCACGCGCTCACGGGTAAAATACAAATAAATCGACGAAAACAAAACTTCTCCATAGCACAGTCAGCGCCAAAAACCCATGCCGGGACACGCTCTTTCACGCGCTTCTGAACAAAAAAAGACAAAAAAAAGTGTGGGACAAATTGGCCAGATGTCTCCACCCTAAGCAAAGCGCACATGAAGGCACCCTACTAATATGTATTTGGAAATAAAAAAAAAATAGTTGAATGAGTTGCAAAGAAGACTAAAATACTTATTCCGAACAACATTTATTTTATGAAACATTATTTCAGATATTTTCATTCTCTGTAGACCTTGTTTGGTGGCTAGTGGATATGAAAAACAAAAAGAAGCATGAATTCTATTATTTTGAACAATTACAATATATTTTCTTAACCAACAAACACGTGCTTACTCTGAGATGCAAATTGAATTTTGACGTTAGCGTTTTGCGCCCAAAACATTTTTTTTTTTTGTAAATTTAACACTTCCCGTTTTGCGGATTACTAAGAAAACCAAACGGGCTATCAATTAGCGGCGAGAAGTTTTGGTGGCGCCCTCCTGTGGTTCCCCCTTGTGACGTCATAACCTTGCAAACAACAAGTTCGATGGTGTTTGTTATTAGCATGGTGGAAGCTTGAAATCATTGCGCTCTCAAAGGAACACTGCCAACACCGTCCAAAATTAAAGTTCTTTCATCCTCTTATTTCCGTCGATGAAAATCCCCTTTCCGACGTCATAGTCAGCGTTCGGCCAATCGTGGAAGGCCGACCACAGCGACGCTTTCGGTCGCGCACGGGGCTAATAGGTAGAAAATACGTTTCTTTTTTTTTTTCTCTTCACCTTTCCAATTTTTAGGCAAAATCAAATGAACCTCTAAATAACTTTAGTGTCTTCATAAGTAACCTCGGGAGTTCACTATGCTATTGTTTGTTACGAACACCTCTTTCAATAGTGATCTTACTATGTTACGGTGGAACGAAGCGGTGCTACCTTACCTGTCTGGAAACAAATTGGGGTGTGTGTATGTTTATACAGCCTAGAACTTGGTCTGCCTCAACGGGCGACTTGCCTCCCAGCTGTAGGTGAGCAATTTAGCCAGTGCAGTACAACCGGTAGCCTGGGGTCTTTAACGTGCATCACGCAATAGTAATAATACACGACCGCACGCCGGTACGATGCTCATCAAGATCGAAACGGACAGGGGTGGGGATTGAACGCAGGATCCCTGGGTTATACAGCGCGAGCTTTCGCTCCACGTGCTCCGAGCTGGTGTGCTCTAGCCCACTCGGCCACCGATCCTTTTTTTTTTTTTATTGCACTTGGCCACCGATCCCTCTTTATCTGTCTGGACTCAAGCCTTTCGATGTGTTTGCGTTTGTCTTGCAAGTGGCGTCAAATGCGCCAGTGCACGAGGCCCGTGTCTCGAGCGGCCCTTGGAAGCGAATGGCAGCGGAACACCCGCTCCTCGCACGTGTCTTGCGCGTTTCCACAACAATGGTTCGCGGTACTTGAAAGCGTGATTTTTATCAAATGAATTTAGTCTGCACTTGTCTTCAGCGCCTTCAGCTTATGGAAATTACGATGATAACTCGAGTACAACATGGCTTTTTGTGTTTGGGTGGTTCTTTTTCGCTGACAGGCAGACAGACGGAAAGTGTCCTTTCTTGCCATACCCGTTGCCACTCTTGCCAGCTGCTGTGCAGTGTGCACCTAGTGTGCACTTGACGCGCGATTCTGGACGAGTGGTAGAGCCGCGCCACTTGCTTGGACAGAGAACTCCTTGGTACAGTTTACGGGTGGGAAACGGTTGCTTCTTGTTGCTTTTGACTCGATGCGCAGAAGTATGGACCTCTTCGACGAGGTCCACACCTCTGGACGTGCAGAAGTGTGGACCTCGCCACTAAATGAGCGATGCTTATACTTCGTTTCACTTTATCTGTGAGCGAAGCCAAAGCTAGAAGCGCGAGACCAGCTCTTTTTGCGTTTCTAGCCAGCTCGCGCGCACGAGCAAAGCCTGAACGCACGGAGCTTTCGTATTCGCGCTTCCAGCTTTGGCTTCGCTCGCACATAAGGTGAAACGAAGTATTGGGCAGGAGATCGAACTATAGGGGGCGCTTTATCGAGTTTGTTGTCCCCACAGCCCGGTGTTTACCAACACAGCATAACAAAGAAATTGAACCTCGATGAGCACGGTCTGGGCACGAGCGCTTCGCTCTGACCAGTGCTCTGGTCGCACGAGAAGCGACCTTCGAATCGTCCTTTTCGATTTCTTTGAGCAACAACAAACAAGAAAATACGGTTTGTTGTCCCCACAGCTGAAGCGCACCGCTAGAGGCGTGACTGTTCGATCTCCTCCCCAATAGGGTCGGCACTCCGTTCCCCAATATTGCTGTGGGCGCCGCCATCTTGGGGCTTGTACAGAGCAGACGCAACTGCCGATCGTCATGATTCAAAAGTGCAACTTCTTCAGCATTTGATTCGGTGTTAGGAAGCTCATGTAATATTGCTTTGCTCTGTCGCGAAACGTTTAAACATTTGTGGCGGAAGTAAAAGCGTTTTCTGTGATTTCAGATAAATTTTCAGATAACTGGCAGCCATCATTTTAAGCCACAATATGGACAAGTGTCGTTACCCAGAAGCGTAGCTTATTTAGTGGCACTAGGGAAGATCATGGCGGAACAGCGCAGCACTGAGCTAGATTTCAGACGCCATGTTCTTCTATATATAGTGCCACTAAATGAGCTACGCTTCAGAGTAACTACACTTGTTCATATTGTGGCTTAAAATCATGGTTGCCAGTTATCTGAAGAATTAACTGAAATCGCAGAAAACGCTTTTCCGTCCTCCACAAATGTTTAAACAGTTCGCGACAGAGCAAAGCAATTTTATATGAGCTTCCTAACACCGAATCTAATGCTGAGGAAGTCGCACTTTTGAATCATGACGATCGGCAGTTGCGTCTACTCTGCACAAGCACCAAAATGCTGGCGCCCACAACAATGTTGGGGAACAGAGTGCCGATACTCTAAGCGCAGCTCATTTAGTGGCTCTAGTTCTTCCCAGAAGTGGCGCACGGCACGTGTCACCAGCATTTCCACAAAAATGATTGGCGCCACGTTTCCCAGGATAGATGGGCTTTACTCCACACAACCTGAGAGCGGGTTTGCAAACCAGTATTCAGACAAAGAGCAGGCCGATATAGACGGTTTACACACGCGCCAGATTGAGCCGCCATAACCGCCCTTCTCTTGTCTTACCGAGATGCCGAGCCACTGAAGCGGGCGTTGACGAGTCTCCACAACGGCCTATGCTGGGGGGAAGGACACAGTAACACTTAAAATGGCAATAACCTGTCCTGCTGTGGAAATGATGAAGTCAAGCGAACGGAATAAGAGGGAACAAAAACTGAAGGTCAGTTATGGCGGCGCCCATGCACAGCTGCTGTAAAGCCTCTATACGACATAGGACCACTTTATTTCTTTTTTGTTTTCTAGCTTTAAATTAGGCTCATTTTTTTTTTTTTTTTGCAAAACAACGTTTGCGTGTTTAATGTGGTGGTCCAAACGGCCGCAACGCCGCATCTTGTGCTTTCGATAATTTCGATCGTGGATGGAACTTCGAATTCATTCGGAAATCAGAGCTTATTCTACGTTTTGTAAGCCACTGCAATCTACGTATGTACTGGCTCGTATCTCGCGCCGCCTGTTGGCCGCTTCCTCCAGCGGCGGCCGCAGAGCGAAGAAGATCTAGCTCGAGGTCGGCGGCGAACAGCCCGTGGCCCGAGCCCACCCCGAGCGCCCGACCTGCATGCGCAGCTGCGAACATGCAACTCGTTTGTTCCGGAAAAATTCTGCGCCATCTATGAGGAAAAGGGTACAAATAAATGTAAATATTGTAGAATAAATTAGTTAAAGGATCGTAAACCCTTCACATGTATATCGTCGGCGGCCGCGACCTCGGCAGTAGTGAAACGTGCAGTACACGAAGGGAGCGAGAGAACGACATTCATGCTTTCGCATTCACAACTCATAAGAAGTGATACGTACTAATGTGTCCTATGAATTTTTCTTCTAGTATTTAAAACATTTTTTCAATTAAACTTTGATTGGGTCTAGTTGGTTCATATAATTTAAAATCTTAAAAGCGCGAACTGAAACACGGACGAAAAAAAGCACGCACGACAAGGACAGGCGCTCCTTCACCCAGCCAGACTGAGCGACAGTCTGGCAGTCTGCTTTTTGTTTTCTCCCTCCCCCTCTCCACTGGAGGAAAAACAATAAAAATAAAAGTTAAAAGTGAATATTTCTTAAAAAAACAAAATCAGTTGTAAGTAGCGCCTGTTCTTGTCGTACCTGTTTCTTGTCTCGTTCGCGTTTCAATTTGCGCTTTTAACATTTTAAATTATACTTTACTTGCTCTAATCTCCTTTTCTCCAGTGTCTGACGCAAGGGGAGGGGGATTTTAATCGTCGATTACGTTGCTCCTGCTCACAAAAATATATTTAAAACTCGACAGACATGAATTTTAAGGCGTCTACATTCACACTTTCGCACCTTTTCGAATTCGGTAAAATTATTATTGCGCATATTGCGGCAATGGCCTCAGGGTGGTGGCTACAGAGTGTGCCGGTCCATCACCTCCCGATAGCAAGGTAAAGTAAACACGTTATAAAATTCAAACAAAAAGCAATCATATGGCGCTAAAAAAAAAAAAAAATGAAACGTTTACAATTCTCTGTAATGCGAAATTAGAGCGCAGCTCTTGAGGAGGAGGAGAGGGCACGGAGGGGAGGGTATGCCCCTCCTCCCCCTCCCTTCCTCTTCTCCTGCTGCCCTCCGATTTAGTCGGAAATATTCGCTAAATTTTCCGCTAAATTTAGTAAAAAAAGTTTCCGCTAAATTTAGCGAAAATTTTCCCACTAAATTTATCGGAAAATTTAGCGAAAATTCCTGCGCTAAATTTAGCGGAGAAATTTCCCCTTTAGTTGGGTTAATTTTACCCGCTAAATTTACCGGGGAAATTGACGTCACGTGACCTCAACACCAATTCAGTTTCCCCGCTAAATTTAGCGGAGAAACTGTGATGTCCCATAATGCAACGAGCGCGGTTACGCCGACGCCGACGCCGCTCAACACGGAAACGGACGCCCAAGAGCTGCGCTCCAAAAACTGAACGTGAGATGTCCGGTGGAAGTCCATGGCGATGTTGCAGTGCTTGTTCAGCTGGAAAAATACTTGTTTCTGCGAACAAAACCTGGATATTTGCGGAGCCGACGTGAACTAGCAGCGAGGGAGCGCCTGCACCCAGTGTTGCCAAGGGAGACGATGCAAGCCGTCCAATTCTAGTTGAGGTTTGTTTCATAGGGATTTCTTTCCCTTGTTTCGGACTAATCGGGCTTAGATCGCAATCTAATACTCAGGTTGCACAATCTATTAACCTACTATTTAGTCTAGTTTTTGGCGCATTACTTTATGCACGTACAAAGGCACATTAGGAGGAAGGAAACCCGCGGCTTATCCAAACTCTAAATGTGAACATCGAAGGCCGCGTGGATGGTTAATTATCTCAAATTCAATGCGCGGTTCCCATAATCAACGGAATGCCGCAGACAGCTTTTCGATTAAGACACAATTAGGATGTCAACAGCGAGCCACGAAAGGTAGGATGCTCTTTGTTTTGGGCGATATAAATCTATTTCGTAAGATAATCTGACATTACTGTCAAACTGATATACAGTCTCAACTGTCTTATCGCATAAATGCGCGATAATGGTCAAGAATTCACCGTGGTCTGCGTAGTAAAACGACGAGACTATTTCTACTCCCTTTCAGCACAACTTGGCAGATGTTAATAGCTAAGGCCTCAGCGTGTTAGATTGAGCAAAGCACGTGACAACGTCTCGTTGGAGTGCACTACTCCTGCGGAGAGCTATCACGTGCTTCGCTCCGTCGCTCTGATTGACTGGAGGGGGCCGTAGCCCTTGCTCTGTACCAAATTATGTTGAAACGGAGCATAGATGATGGGGCAGATAGACCGACTAACTGGTCTATGTCGCTCAGCATTGTTTGTTCAAACTCTAGGTCAATAACATCGTGCGCGGTACAATAGCTAGACTGAAAACGCACACTATTCCTATACCCCCATGGACACAGGGCGCTGCGGAAAGTAGCAGGGTGACCATTCCATACTTCTACCTCGTTAGAATAAAAGGCTTCAGTGAAATGAGTATGAAACTTTTATTAGACGAAATGCCTTCAAAGACACATCTTAACACAAAGACCCATCTTGACACAAAGACCCACACGCTAATACATAGAACGACCAAACTTCAATGCGATCTAGCCCTACAAGTGAAAAAACAAAAAAAAAAAAAAAACGAACAGATGAAACAGGGTACAAATATTGATACTTATGACCAGTTGAATACATCCCGACGCCACGTTCCAAAGTTTACTGAGTCTCATTCCAGAGTCAAGGTTTCGTCCCTCAGCGTTCGGAAACCTACCCCCGTTCAGCACTGCTTCGTCTCTGTTGTCGCGTGTTACTACCTGTCGGAGTAGCTCGGACCCACCAGAGTAGCACCCATTAACTCGTTACATGCTTCGGAGATATTAGAGTAAAAAGGAGAGAGTGATGTATCTAATTATTTCACGATTTAGACACGGGCGAAGATAACAAAACTAAGAATAGACACGTTACTGACTTCACAGCGCACAAGCTGCAGTTTTGACAAGGATAGACACGGCCACGTAATCATAACAAAAAATACTAGGCATTAGGGGATTTTAGTAGATCGTTTTAGCGCTCCGATAACGGTACCCGATACGAGACACGCGCAAAGGCTCCGGCAAAGTATCCAATATCGTTACAAAAAAAAACGAAAAAAAGTGATTTACTGAAACCCCCTAGACACCCGTCTATTCGTACCATAATGATCAAATCAAAAATGCACGCACAGATTAAAAAAAAAAAAAAGTAGCAGCTCCCCGTACGTCCCGACAACCAAGAGTTTTACCAACGAGCAAAATAGTCAACTTAGTTTTACCACGGAGAAAATCCAAAACTCAAAGAACTTAGAAATAAAGACAAAGCGCGCGCAAAGATCACAAAAAAAATAAAATAAAAATAAAACGGTTTCTTGACGTTTTTTACAGATGAACTGCAGCGACGAAAACTCTCTAATAACGGCTGTCGACATAAAAAAAAAAAGAAAAAAAGAAGCATGCGATACGTAATTTTAGAGCGGCTTGTGTTTTGTAAGTCTTGTTTCAGTCGGGGTCTTCATGGTCTCGGGTGTGGGCGATGTCGGTGGTCACTGTTGCTTCTTCGACGATGATGGTGACGTCGATGACGTGGCCTTCTGGCCCTGCGCCTGCATCAGAGACCGGATGGCTCGTGCGCGCAGCTCCAATTCCAGGATTTCCATCTGGGCCGTGGTGCACATGGTCGAGATGTCCCGGTACTCCTAAAGGCGAGGAAAACAAACAAACATGTAAGCCTGATTATGCTTACAAAGACCAGGGAAAACAGTGTGTTGAGCGCAAACTACCACCACACAGAAATGGACGTCACGCAATTTGAGGTCACATGACGTAATCACGTGACGTCATTTCCTCGCTAAATTTTGCGGGGCATATTGACGTCACGTGACATGAATTTCCCAGCTAAATTTAGCGGGGAAATTGACGTGACGGCCCATGGTGACGGTTCTTTCATGGAATACGGCTGCTGAAACACATTCTGTGTTAAAAATAAAGCACGATTGACGGCACCCACAATTTAGTATTCCTGTTTGCCTTGATACATCCAGCTAAGGTGAGCAGAATTTGTGTCCCTTACGTTTTAAAAACAAATTCTTATATATTTTTTATTATTTTAATGCGAACGCATTAACTGTCCCATGGAGCGAACCGACGTCATCAGCTTTGAAACCACGCCAAACGTTGGCCAAACGGCACCTAAAATCCCCTTTCCCAAAGGACCGAAGTGAAGCCGATTTCTGATGGATTATGCTCCCATTGGCTGGCGCGCGTCATCAAGAAACGAGGCTCCCATTGGCTCTCGTGCGGCGTAGTTTCAGAAAAAGCCACCAGAGAAGCCCTGACCATGGCGGCGCAGCGCACGCAGCAGCCCGGCCGCCGGTAAGAGCGGTGTGGCGGTGCGGGCCTGGCGGCAGAGCCCGCTCGGGCAACCTCCAGGGAGGGTGGACGGCCGAGCTCAGCGCGGCGCGGCCGTCCACCGGGGAAACGTGGCCGTCCACGCCACTACGCCGCAGACGAACTAGGAAAGCGGAAGAACGACATTCATGCTTTCGCGTTCACAACTCATAAGAAGTGCTTAGGTGTCCTCTTTACCCCTTTTTATTACAATAAACATATAAGAACTTATACAATTTACACAAAGCATATATACACTGTGAAAAAATTGAATCTTTAATTTTCCTACAAAAAAAAAAAAAAACTGGGGAGGAAGTGCCATTTTCAAAATCGTAGCGATCACCAATGGCGTCCGCTCTGCACTAAGCAGCAAAATGGCGGCGCCCGTAAGAGAATCGGGGAATCGAGTGCCGATACTTTACGCCAGAGTCGTATACAGAGAGAGTTTGGCCATTCGTTGGGAAATATAGGAGGCAAATGAGGAGGCGCCATTGACCGAAAGGGGGCTAGGCGTGTTCCAGGGCGTGTTCACAAATTCGAATGTGGCCAACCAGAAGCCGCGAATAATACCCCGGCGGTGGTCGCGAGAAGCAAAAGTAATAAGTGCGTCGGAGTAACTCTCAGTGACTGAAAATATGGTTCACCTGATGTTTCGATCACGGTCATGCAAAATGGTGGAAGATATATAAATATACAGAATATATGAAAAGCGCGCGCGACTAGCAAAACGATCGACGTAATCCGTACGCCAGGCACCGAGGGCCCGACATCTGCCGTCCGAGCGGTCAGACTCCGTTCGAGCAATACAGAGTTGGAGCGACACCTTTACATCTTTTTGCATGATCATAATCGAAACATCACGTGCACCGTATTTTTCAACCAAGAAGAGTTACCAGATTGAGCTCTTACGCCCTTATTAAAACAGTTTCTGGCTACCCCCGCTACGGGATTATTTTCGGCTTCTGGTTGGCCAGGAGAGCATGTCAAGCCCACTATCTGCGTCTGGTGCACGCCCTGGCTCTGCCCACTCCTCTCGTTGACCAAACACTCTCTATACACGGCTCTGCTTTACGCATAGCTCATCTAGTTGCTCTAGAGCAAACGTGGTGGGCTACTGACGTATTACAATGCGAAATCATTAACTGTCCCATAGAGCAAGCCGACGTCATCAGCTTTGAAGCCGCGCCAAAGGGCATCTTAACTCCTTTCTCCAAGTGAAGCCGGCTCCCAGCAGCTTTGCAACCACGCGAAAGGCCTAGCCAAACGGCACCTAGTTTCCCTGATCCCAAAGGAGCGGAGTGAAGCTGATGGATTTCGGATTCGGTCGCATTGGCCGGCGCGCGTCATAGTTTCAAGGGACGAGGCTCCCACTGGCCGCTGCGCGTCAGTTTCAACGACCGCCACCCCATGGAGCTGCGTGTCCGTGTCCAAGGTCAGAGCGGCAAGGAGAGCGCGCGCTCTGCCGTCGACGCAAATACGCCGCAGACGAAATAAGGGAGCGGAAGAATGACATGCATGCTTTCGCATTTACAACTCATAAAAAGTGCTTAGGTGTACCTCGTCCCTTTTTTTTTTATTCATCATCATCCACAAATCTTGTAACCCCTGGACGCGCAAAGCGTGCTGTGTTTACCTTTTCAATGTTGTCTCTGTTCTGCACACGGTGGCCCAAGAGTCCTTGCAGGCTGTACGGTCATCGGGCATGAAAAAGAACAAAAGACGAGAAACGTGTTGCAGCAGTAGTAACAGAGACAGATATACAAAACAAGTTTATAGATTGACAGGATTATTATGACTATGTTTTTGCGTCCGGCTGCGCGCTACATATACTCGTAAAAGTAGAGACAGCAAAGCACGAGGACAGAGTAAAAGAAGACTGACATTCTTGCCGAGAACACAAATAATATTTAGCTTAAAGCGGCGTTCACACACTCGCAACCGAGTAGGACGGAGAGAGACAGAAACCGCTTTTTAAGCCTCTTGCGACAGCGTACGACCTGCTCCGCAGCACCGCATCCCGTCCTACGCCGTCGCAAGAGGCTTAAAAATCGGTCTTGTCTCTCTCGGTCCTACACGTTTGCAAGTGTGTGAGCGGCGCTGAAGGCTAATGTCGAGGTAATGAAGCTTGGCGAAGTGTACGAGCATGTGCACAGCTGCGTGTTGATTATCATTTACCACCAGGTTGCTGGCAAGCATAAGGAGAAAGAGTTCCAATTAATGCAAACCAACGGTAAACATTAGTACTCAGTTATATTTTGTCCACTCAATTTATAAAATCAGACTTCTGTGCTCTGTAACCTCTCGGGCGACAACAGAAATCACGAAGGAGCTTCGTGCTGGTCAGCCCGCACGGTCATACCATCGTTGCATTGCATGGGTGAGCTTTAACATACGAGGGGCGTTCATAAAGTTCGTGTTATTGTCACGAAGGAATAGAGATTCAGCAATGAAACTCGAGTAGGAGTTGAGACTTTCTCTACATGTTCGCCACCAAAAGTTACCCACTTTTTTCAGCGATGTACCATATGCCGGAAGCCATTGTTATAGAACTCCTCGTTTTGAGTGTTCAGGAATCGCTCCACTTCAGCAATCACTTGGTCGCCGTCCTTGAAACGCTTTTCTCTTATTTGGCCAAACTGGAAGCGTCTGCGCCATTTAACCAAAGTGTCATAAACTGGGGCGTTGTCCCCGAACACCGCCACCAGCTCGGAATGAATCTCTTTAGCATTGCTTCCTTTCAAATGCAGAAAACGGATCACTGCATGTGCTTGGCACCGACGGGCGGTGCCCTTTTTGTTTCGACTCCCTAGCGGCTTTCCGAGCTACTATAGCATGCGATGTTTATACTGTGCGGAAACTAGAGGGACGTGCGCTTATGCTGATGCCTCTTTTGTTCCGTTTTTTTTTCGATTCTGTGTGCCGATAATACGAACTTTATGAACGCCCCTCGTATTTGTTAAAGCTCACCCATGCGTGGATCTTTGATGTTTGGAGACCAACAAGCAGCCTTATGTAACCAAAAACCCGTTGAAGGCTGCCGTTATGTACGTGATGACCAACGTCAATCAGGACCACCTGACCAAGGCTTGCAAACGCTTTAGGAGTCCTATTGAAGCTGTCATTGAAGCTAATAGTGGTTTTATTAGATGGACTTGAATAGCATTTAGGTCTGAAGACCTGTGCACCACATTTGGAGCAAATAAATTGTTTTTTGAAGAAAATACATTAGCTTTCGCTTTACTTATGGGATCGTTCTCAAATACCGGCCGCACCCTGTATAGTATATTCCACTGAAATAATGTTAGCAGCCTAACGACGCATTCACACTGGTGGTTGAGATACGTTTGCGAAGCGGTTGCGAATGCGGTTAAGGAGCGACCCCGTTCAGAGACAGCGAGACGCGGTTGGCGGTTTCTCGGCGATCACGCGTGATCTTTGGAGACTTGCGTTCGGCCAACCCTGTTTATTAAAATCCAAAATCCAGTTTAATCCACGATCCAAAGCCAAAATTTAGCTATTTTGGCATTCTGAAGGTTTTTCTTCAGGCTGTTCGCACGCATTACGAGTTTCGGGCAGGGAGAAAAGGGACATGGACCAGCAAAACCCGGCTGCGATTCCCGCGACTTCGTATACACAAACAAAGCCCAGCCAGGCGTAGGCGCGCCTTGCTGACTCAAAAGAGGATGCCCCCGACCTTTCTTCGAAGTGGACCATTGCCGCATGAATAGCTGACGTTGTTTTCGGGACAGAGGGCCAGTTTCCCCCCCACACTGTACGCTCTTATCATTTTCGGAGTTGTGAGCGGCATTGGTGGACCGTGAGGGGGGAATGTGTTCGGTGCTATAGCCGGTCGTGGCTTCGTTGGTGGCGGACTCTCCTCTCGTCACTCGCACGTCGATCGAGTCTACTGTTTGTTTGACATTGAGCTCAAATAAACGCCGCATGGATTACCTTCGCCTCGCCTGGAACGTACATCTTTTAGTTCCTGTGCACACGCTTGTCCTGTGTATACCCTTCTACTTTGTCTTCGTTTCTTGTGCGCTGTGTCGAATCCACTAAGCATGAACCAACTAGCCCGCATCGCCACCCTAATTCACTTTATTTCTTCGGTAGGTTCCCTCTATTCTTTTTGGTAGTAGTAAACGTTACAGGTCGAGCTAGCGCAGGTACCCTGCCAGCTCCGCCGTAGTGTGATGGCTACGCGATCAGGCTCACTCCCATCGGCCTTTATGGTGGTTATGCAGGGTGTCGAAAGCTTCCAGTAGTTCATGCGAGTGCCCTAGTGGTTACAAAAACTGCCATTTCGATCAAACAAGGGCGGGTTCCGATCGTCTTCGGGCAAAGACTAACAAGGCAGAGAGCGACGGGGTTTGGCACCCCGAATAATAAACAAACTCTTACCCGAACCAAATCACCGGAGCGAAGCCCGTTAATACAGTTCAATTCTTTTTGCCGCGGATTCAAGTGACGGACGTGAACATCACGCATGGGCGTACCAAGTGGGGGGGGGGGGGGGGGGGGGGCAAGGGGGGCGCTTGCACCCCCAGTTCTCAGAGCTAGTGGGGGGGCAAGGCATGTGTTTTGCCCCCCCCCCCCCCCCTGAAACAGCCGCCACTGGGTAGGGCAAGCACTGGCCGGCGGCGCCCAAGAAATACCAAGGGCGCACCGCCCCCTTGCCCGGGGGGGGGGGGGGGTCTGGTTCCCCCCCCCCCCCCCCCCCCCCCGCTCAAAAACAAGTTGGTACGCCACTTACAACACGTTTCTTCGTTGATATGTCTGCTTCAACGCTAGTACTACAGCGCCTTGAACGCCTCACCAGCGACAGATGCCATCTTGTTTCGAAAGCCACCGACGTCACGTCAACGTCGCGTTGCGATTGGTTGCCGCTCCGCGCTTTCGTTTTTGACATTTTTACAGACAAAAAGCAAAATGCTTAAAATTATTTTATGGTATTAGAGCCTTTTAACTGTGCTCACAGAGTGCTTGAAAAAAGTTAATATAATGTGGACTAAAAATCCACGGCGGGACATCGAGCGAAACATCCAACCCACGACGGATGTGAAGAACACTGTTTTCCGCTACGGCCTCTTTTAAAATTCGTAAGTCGAGAACCAAAATTCCTACGAACTTGCGGTTTGTGGCTACTGCGTTTTTAGAGACGACGCCATAACATATATTTTTTCAACGAAATTAAAAATTCGACGTTTTTTGCCTGCACGATTTGAAATCAAACACTATATATATATATATATATATATATATATATATATATATATATATAAAAAAACCTATAGAGCAGTTCATATAAATCTGCCAATGCCTAAATATTAGGGGTGTGCGAATATTCGAAATTTCGAATACGAATCGATTATTTTCCTTATTCAAAACGTATTCGATTTGAAAATTGCATATTCGGAAAAACCCGAATATTCGGCCAAAGCCGAATATTCGGGAAAAATGGCCAATATTCGCACAAACTGCGAATATTCGAGCAAGCAACGAATAATCTGCCTGCCACGCATTCCCTTATTAATATGTTTATTCACTGAGAAAGGCGTATGATGCGAGTGTTATCGGTCTGCTCCGTTTCTGTCTGTCCGATGGCAGCAAGACAGGATCAGTTTCGGTTTCTTCTTCACCAAGCCCTTTATTGTGTGGCACTTTTATAGCAATATGTGATGTAATTGCGCGTTCTATAAATTGATACAATAAAATAAACCTCGAGAGTGAAATATAAATATAAAATATATCTCCAGGGTGTTATCTAATATAAATGTTTGAAAATTAAAAAAAAAAGAAAAAGCTAGGTGCGAGCAGAACATTGCACCGCCATCGACAACAACTCTTTCAACTCCCGCGCAGTCAAAACTAGGGATGTCGCGAACCTGCCTAGGTAGAGTTCGACCAAGTTCGAATTTTTCGAACTTTCAATATGATGTTCGACAAAGGCTCGACTGAAGTTCGACTTTTGTGAGCATGCGCAAAAATTAAAAAAAAAAACAACTAGTTGATTCCACCTGGCGGAGGAAACGTGCAATATTTGTTGGGTTTATTGGCATCACTGGTTCACATTATTAACTAATGAAATCGGTAAAAGCGCATATTTTCGCTTTTATATGGCGAAAACATTGGTAAGCATTTTATAAATATAAAATAAATTACTTTCTAAATTATTTGTTTCCCAAAATTCGAAATATTCGTGTAGTAGCCGAGCAACACTGTCCACAAGTCGAACTTCTTCGAAATTTAGTGAAATTTCGCAGGTTTCCCGAGTGAAAGGGTCTTTTTACTGGCGGAAATGTTGTCACGGCGCGTAGCGAGCGCTTACTTTCTGAACACGTTGAACAGTTAATTTTCCTACAGGATAATTTGTAATGAGTGCATTACTAGAAGTATCTTTAGCCTGCTGCAGCCCAGTAAAATTCAGTTGCATTGATTTATTTAAAAAAAAGCAATAAAACCTGCTGTTACCTCTTGTTTTGCAATTTTGTATTACTATAGTCCGTTGCAACCTAAGAACGACGGGCGAGGGTAAGGCGGGCCGGGGAGGAGGAAGCAGACGGAACGCTGGAGAAGAGGGGGGGAAACCTCCTTCTTTCTTTAGCGTTCCGTCTGCTTCCTCCTCCCCGGCCCATCTTTCCCTCGCCCTTCGTTGTTAGGTTGCAACGGACTATAGACACATATTCGATATTTGATTCGATATTCGAAGCCCGTTTTCTGTCTTATTCGTATTCGATTCGTATTCGAAAATTTCAATATTCGCACACCCCTACAGTAAATATCCTTGCTAACTTGAAGAAAACCGCAGTTTATATACATACTAGTCTGTTTTATTCGGAAACTTTACTGCAAGGTAAAGTTGTTACATCAACACTCACCAGGTTCTTTTTATATATATATATATATATATATATATATATATATATATATATATATATATATATATATATATATATGGTGTCGCAAAAAAAAAAAACTTACACATTCCTTTTTACCGCAAAGATAAACTAGGCATCGCCGAACGCTCATTCTTCGCCCAAACGCAGCGCCAGAGGTCACAACCAGATGCCAATGTTTCAGCCCGATCCGATACCTTATTGAAAAGTTATAAGTGATTATCTGAAAATTTCAATGGGAAAATGGAGCCCATTTTCGCTCGTTTTCGGTTTCTGGTGCCATAGAGCCCCATGTATTCGAAAACTCCGTCGGCCGCCATTTTCCCAATGAAATTCTCAGAAAATCACTCATAACTTTTGAATAAGGTATATTAAATATTAAAACAATATTAAAAAAGTTAATTACGCAAAAATAATTATCAACTTAATTATCCCGAACTTCAATAATTTTCCTAAATAGGCCCTTGGCCCAGGACGAAAACGCCACAGGCCTTTTTTCGTTGCGATGAGTAGTTTTCGCAGGAGCGATTTGGCCTGCGTTCTATGAAACACCCTGTATATATTCGGTGTCTACGTTTATAACATCCCGCTCTAGAGGACTGATTTCCCCCTGGCATGAGTGCGCTGCGGCGAAGCAAGGCACAAAAAATCGTGGTGCCTCTTCGCGGTTGTTGCTTCACCGCAGTGCATTAGTGCGCGGTAAGAAGCGCACTCAACGAAGCTAACTAACCCGCCAGAATGGACCACGATCATCAGAAATATTGCGAAAATTCCGAGTGCTGTCAGTGTTTGAAAGAGATGTCAAATCGAGTAGTAAGTTTCTTAAGCCGATCGCTGAAAGCTCTGAAGAAGATTCGCACAAGCCTTATATCAATCCGGCAATGCAGCAAGGTCTGCGCTATAATTCTGGTAGTGATAAAGTGGAATTAAGGTTTCACTCAATGTCGGTGCAAATTCCTCGCATTTTGACGAAATGTAGCAGGATGTAGTAGAGTAAGCGCTTTGGCGCAGCTTGGAGCAAATGGCGCAGCAATCACATCACTGCACTCAGTACTCAGTTGTTCTAAAAACCTCAATTTTTTTTCTCGGCATTTAGGAGAATTTATTAATAATTGAAGTAAACTTGATAAAATATTTGTAATTGATTAGTTAATTTATTTATCCTTAAAAGCTCCGGTAGTGGCATTGCTTCTATTTCCAATTTTGTAGACTGGTTCATAAAAATTACGACACCAACACTACTACTCTTACTTTATGGTTCACTTACCAAATACTTCAGTAAAATTTTTATACTGTGAGAATGCTCGATGGTTCAGATACGGTGGGCCTCATTTACGGTTTCAGCCTTGTAATTATATGCTGCACATTTATAACCACCGTATAATTGCGGTAAGGTTATGGTAACGTGTTCTGTCAACTACAGCTTTGGTGTTGTCACGGAAGATTTACCAGTTATAGCTTGCCTGAAAAGTTAGCGGAGCTTTATGCCATAGTCTAACAGAACTTTTTTTTTTTTTTTTTTTTTTTAGTAGTGCACGACGTTATTAATTTGAGCTTAGAAGGTGTACGTTATCGCGTGCATTATTAAAACAAAAATCGCTGCAGTTATATTCTGTTTGCAATTCACCTCCCATTAGAGTACAGAATTGTTGCTAATGCGTCAAAAACCCAGAAATCATCGGAACAACGTGGGACAACAAAAATGGTCTTTTTTATAAAAAAGAAAAGAAAATCCGGAGTTGTAAACCGGTGTTTAAGACACGCACTTATTTTTCGAAACTTTTTCATCGCTTCTATACTTTTCCTTGTCAATAGTCGAGAGAACCTGTACCGGATCTAGTAGTCGCCATCCTTACCTGTTCATTTTCCCAGAAACAAACATGAATCCCTAATCTGGTGAGGTTGCGACAGACGCCGGGAAGCGGCGCCACTTACCCGCCAACTCCTACCCGTTCACCACGGCCCACTATTACAGCACAAAGTTCCAAGCAGTCACGTGATTGGCGTTAAGCCAAGCGCAGCTGATTTCGGTGCTAGTTAAGGGCGACGGGGAAAGGCAGAGAAGCGTATAAAATTAAACTAGTGCGCGCGCGCAACAGTAACACGTGTATAGACCACCTTTCTACCTGCGCCCCGTTTCGCCGACCATGCAAGAGCGGCGCGTGTTATTATTAAAGACGGGCCGCCGGAGCGCTGCTAGAACCACGCGCTAGAGTTTCTCCCGCGCCAGTTTTCCGTCGTCGGTAGTTTGGGCCGACTAAAACAATGCAAACTAGGCGCCGTTTCCCGTAATTTTCCCCAAGCGCGCGCGCGTTCCCCACTTTTCCCGCGCTTGGAGTGAAAGCTGAGGAAAAGGTGAAGTACGGAGGGAGGGAGAGAGGCGGGGTTGGAAAAGCGTTTCTAAGTAAGTCGAGAGTCGGTAATTAACTTGTTTTCTGCAATTAACAAAACGCTCCCAAGCGGGCGAGCTTTTTCGCGCTGCTGCTGCCGTGGCGGTAGTCTTGAAAAGTGTGGGGACGCCAGGGGGAGCGGTAAAGCGGTCTTCCCGAATATGCGCGGAAAATGACCGAGAAAGTGAATTGGGGAACGAAGGGGAGCAGTATGTGCTTCGTGCGTTTGTGTGTGTGTGTGTGTTTGCGGTGTGTATGTGAGTGTGTGCGCGCGTGCGCGTGCGTCTGTGTGTGAGAGAGTGTCTGTCTGTGTGGTGTGTGCGTGTGTATGGTGTGCGTGACCACCCTTATACAGTTATTCGTGTGGAGGTTTGTGTACGTGAGAAAGGGGAGGCCCGCAGGGTGGCGGAAAGATGAGATTCTGGAATAACAAAATGCCAAGTGTAAGGACTTGAGACGGGGTGCACGTTCCTAACGAAGAGTCGTTTAGGGAAGAAGTCTAGCTAGAGCCTATAGCCTGCAATGAAGTGTTCCCCCCCTCCTCCTCTTTTTCCCCATCGTCGTTTATGATAAGGCGAAAGGGGAGGTGGTGTTTCGCCCAAGTTTTCGGGAAATGAAACTTCCAACAGCCCGTAGAGTCTTCACGCTCGGAATGCGAGCCTGGGAGTTCAACCGCGTTCCAAGTTTTAGGCGGACGGCCCACAGATACCATTAAGAATTCACTTTTTGCTTTTGTTTTGTTCGCGCGTATTTTGAAAATTAATTGAAGTGCCGTTTTTTTTTCTTCCTTCTTACATTCGCTATTATGAAGTGGAAATATGTCTACGTGTCTTGTAATAAGGGGGGGGGGGGGGAAGCTTCCTGAGCAATAGTCTGGGACATAATATACTTTTACAGAGTGAGCATCACCGTCGATTCCCGTTCCGACGTCGATCGTTTTGAAGCGGTTTTGCGGTGACCCAAACTCCCTGCTTTCGCCGCGAAGAGATTTACTCACCGCGACGGTCCGACGCTGTCTTCACGTGGCCCTGGACTGAGAAGCTTGACCAGCGGATCTGCAAGCACGAAAACGTTCAAGTTTATTAACCCCAGATGCATCCGCGAGGTATCCATTGCGCGAGATGAGACAGAGGATCGATAGTAGCGCTACACGATGACACCACATTGAAAAAAAAAAAAATATATATATATAATTATTTCGCTAACATAAAACGAGACGAACGAACTTAATAAAATTGATTAAATATAGTAAAATTGCAGGCGAATTACATTGGTCCTATGTACTTGTCTGCACCCATTACTAAAAAAAAAAACAATTAGTAAAATTCAAACCAAATGAAGCTACGTGACGTACCCGGTCAAAAAGTAGATTTTCGGGGCAGTTCCGGTGTACATGCTATAAGCTATATATACAGGGTGTTTTTTTTAACCTAACAGATTTGATTAAAAAAAGCCGTGAAAGTTACCCTTATGCGGTTCGTGGAGGTGACTTATACGGCCATGGGGACATAGTATAATGGGATAATCGCAACGATCAGTCCGCTAATTAATTAAAATTCGTTAATTTACTTTTTATTAAATGAAAATACACATATGGTTCCAATTAGAAACTTGCTCACCATCACCAAAAACCACTAAATCAACTCTTTTTAGAAGTATATAACGCAGGGGCAGTATATTACGGCGTTCCGTAAAAACACTCAATTTGGACGCGTTTCCAGGTTTCGATTTCTTATCGGAGCGCATCTCTGCGCCCGCGGTCACGCTCCCCAGTGGCTGAGAAGCGAAACACACGTGCGCCCAACTTCCCTCCATACTACGGGGTTGGCGAGGGGGTGGCCTCGCGCCGCGACCACTGGGGTGCAGGACCGCGGGCGCAAAGATGCGCTCCGATAAGAAATCGAAACCTAGGGACGCGTCCCAATGGAGCGCTTTCTTTGAAGACCGTAAAATGCTGCCCCTGCTTTATGCACTTCTAAAAAGAGTTGATTTAGTGATTTTCGATGACGCTCAGCAAGTTTCCAATTGGAATCATATGCCTACTTTCATTAAATAAAAAGTTAATTAACGAATTCAATTTAATTAGCCGAATGATTGTTACGATTAGCCCCCTATACTCTGTCCCCCTGGCCGTATAACTCACCTGCAAAAACCGGTAAGTGTAACTTTCACGGCGTTTTTAAAACAAATCTGTTAAGTTAAAAAAAAAAAAACAACAACAACGGTATATATATATACACATTTTTGTCGGCTTTTTACGACTGCGAGCAAGAGACTAAAACGACTTAAAATGTATTCAGTGTTCACCCGCGAAGCGAGTTATTCAGGCTCCAAACAATGTGAAAAAAAAACCCCACAACATGTAAAACTTAAAAAAGAAATGTCAAGAAAAAAATATTTTTACGGAAATATTTGGACTGCACGTTGTTTTCGTGATCGTCCAGTTTCAAAAATGTCGAAGCAGCGCAGTTCAAACCGTCGACAAATTCCTACAGTCGCCGACTACTTAAGAAACGCAGGGCGTGATTTCATTATGTTACCGCTTCGTCATTGGCTCTTCGGCGACCTTAATGCGACAATCTCATTGGCTGCCGAGCAGCAAGCAATTCACCCGCTCCTCGCGCACGCCACGTGCGTTTGTTTACCCCCGAACGCGTACACGTGTTTTTGTCGTCCCCCCCCCGACCTCGACCACGGTGTAAGAGTATTATCTTACACCGTGACCTCGACCAATCCCAGCGCGAGCTTGGCTGTCTCGTCATCGCGCGTTCCCCGTGTGCTGTTCAGTTGCCGTCTGATTGGCGTGCTTTCCCCCTTGCGTTCCCATGTGCCCAAGATGCAGTCTGGAACACCTGCTCGCCGTCGAGTTTTCCTTTTGTTCTCGGGAAATTTACTCCACGCGGGGGCAGAACTTCGCCCAATCAACCGTCTTCACTTCGCGTTCGTTCGTTTCATTATCTATAAATGCGTACACACACACACACACACACACACACACGCACACGCACACGCACGCACGCACGCACGCACGCACGCACGCACGCACGCACGCACGCACGCACGCACGCACTCTCTCTCTCTCTCTCTCTCTCTCTCTCATGAGGCGCTCGAAGCTCTCAAATAGTAGATCAGATTAGCGGTCTTCAAATTACGACACCGCAACTAGGAGGAATAAGGCGGGGGGGGGGGGGGGGGGGGGCAGCAGCCGCAACCAATTAGACGAGAATGCAAACTCGGAAAAAAACAGAGTTCACTCGACGTACGCGCCACAGCGAACCAAAACACACTCGCCAGGCAGTTACGACTTTGAAACGACATAACCGTCCTTCATTCAGCATAACCGCTCGTCCCCCGTAAGAAAATAACGAACAAACAAACACACCCAACGAAGTCGGCCACCACTCCGACGGACATTCCAAAGCCCCAAACAGTCATTCCGGGTTTGAAATCGTACACTCTTCGCGTGAAACAAACAAACAAAAAACAAAACCAAACAACTGTAAGTTAAAAAAAAAATAGAAACTCTCTGCGAACAAATGGCACTCGTAACCCATCGTTGCAAAACACATTATGCAGAGTTCATCCGCCGCCACAACCAAAACCGCCAAACCCACGGTGAAACGTACACTCGCGGTTCTGTTTTGACGACTCTTACGTGTTCACAGTTCCCCAAAACTACGGCCTCGCATACTTTTATTCGGAGGGCCACGACCGCGTCGCGTGGCGGGGTGGGGGGACGCATTTTTTCGCCGGCGCCAGTAAACCAGTAAAGTAGTAGTTGTAGCGCCGGTAGACGAGCCTGCGCTGTTAAACAGATAAAACTGGCAACGTTCCCCCAGTGCGCGGCGACGTACTTCCCGCACATTCCAATGCCCCCTGCCAACTATACGGGAGCCACAAAACACCCCCCACTCCCACCACGCACGCACACACACAAACACACACGTACGCACACACACGCACACACACACGCACGCACGCACGCACGCACGCACGCACGCACGCACACACACACACACACACACACATACACACACACACACACACACACACACACCAAACTCGCCAATAAAAATCAACGAAGCGACTAACCATCCCATCCCCATCTTCCCCATTTCCAACTTTATACGCACGTACGTTATGTATGTATATACACACACACGTACGTACGCACGCACGCACGCACGCACACATACACTACGAAACCGAGGTCTCTCGAGTTCGCGCGAGACGTGTGGAGAGCCTGACTTTTTGGGAGAACTGAAAGTGAAAGGGGGGAGAAGGACAAAACAGTTGGAAAGGAGGAATAGGGAGAAAAGAGGAGGGGAGCTCGGGAGCGCTCGTCTACGCCTGCAGAAGCAAACGTGGCTTGCGGATTTTCTCCGGGGAGCAAAGTATTTCAATTTGCATAATTCGAATAATTAATGAGCTAAACGAACGCGGCCGGTGAAAGAAAAAAAAAAACCGTTAATTGGAGCGGGGGTTTGCGCGGCGCTCTTTCCCCGCTGCTTCTTCCCCTCTTCGTTTCTTCCCCAAAGTGCTGACGCTTTCTCCTCAACTGCAGTGTATACTGGTGGAGTGTGCGAAGCAGCAAGTTCGTGCGTTTGTGTATACACGAAACTCCCGTAGGTTTAGAAGTGTGAGTACCGAAAACGAGGCGCCGGGGGGCACAAAAAGACTCGGTAAAAAAATTAAAAAAAAAAAAAAACGCGAGGTGGTAAGAGAAAACTCGCCGAAATTCCACGAATATTAGGGGAAAACAGGGAGACGGAGAGAGTTTCCGAAAGGTAGGAAAGGTATGATAATTAAAGCGAGCGAATGAAGAGAAGGAAAGAACAATAAAGAGAGAGAGAGAGAGAGAGGGAGCGAATTAAAATTATTTCATGAAAAACTGGCGCTGCGAAAAATTAACACAAGCAAACATACAAATGACTATAGATCACACCATGAGGGCAAGTGCAGGGAAAGGAACCCTGCATCTAACTGGAGGGTTATATGGCCGCCGCCGCGGTCGCTTCTGTTGTTGTTTGTTCGGGATGGCGTACGTCTAGCCGTCAAAGCTTCGTTTGCATCTCGAGCGCCCCGCGGCGGCGGGGTGGCGAAACTGCGGCCGCACCGCGGGGGCGCCCCAGGCGCTCGAAACGAGCGACCGAAGATGAAGCAGGACCTCCAACGCGCGGCGATAAGATAAACAACAACAAATTCATTTGCATATTCACACGCACATACAAACACTCACGGTGAATTCAACTTGTAGATTCTCCAAGGGGGCGAGAATGTTAATGTTTTAGTATTTAGGCTCAGTTTTCGGCAGCGGCCGGGGGCAAGTGTGTTGCAATGGGGAAAGGAGGGTTGTAGGGAAAAGAGGTGGGGGAAAGCTCTATTTTCTTCATCAGGAAAGAGAAATGGCGAGGTTGAAGAAAGTTTTTCCGGAGAAAGGGGATCGCACATTACCCGAGCGCTCACGCACATACGCACAAACCCGTGCATTTGCGTCCGCGTCGTCAGGGATAATAATAAAAAAAAAGTGAGTAAAGAGAATCGAGGCGTCGTTGCAGTTTATGAAGGTAATTTGATTTGCATAATTTGCATGTCTAATGAGGCGGGTGGGCAGGAGGGGAAAATATGCGAGAGCGTTTTGGGCTCTGTGCGTTTTGCGAAGTGATGGTCCGGGGGATTGAGGAAAAGAGTCGTGAAAAGGAGGAAAGGAAAGGGGTGGGAGAAGAAATTCGGGAAGCGGGAAAAGTGCGAACTTGGTTTTCGAGAGAAAGGAAGAGGGGGGGGGGGGGGGGAGGTGCAATGAGGGAATGGGGAAGTGGCGGAAACCGGTGCGCCACTTCATATGCAGTGGCGCTCTATCTGCCTATATTCGGCTGGTTCTAATGGGGCGAGAAGGAGGACGAAGGGGGGGGGGGTTGCCTAAATGGCCGCAATTGCATCTCCCATTTCTTATCATCCACTTGGTTTCCGTTAGTGAGACGCCTGACCGTTTATGACGTTTTGAAGACGAGCGAAATCAGAACCCTTGCCGTTTCAGAAATGTAAAAAAAAGTAAAAGTGAGCAGAAAAAAAAAAAACGCAAAGGCAACTATTACCATTGAGTGCAGATCATAGAAAATGTTCCTAAGCTACACCGTGGGACAAAGTAATTGATCACACTTTAAACAAAACAGAAGATATCGGATTCAAATGTTATTTACTACGATACCCTTGGTTACCGTGAGGATGTTTGTTTACTAGCGGTGTACCGTGGCCATCCCATTTTTTGAAACGTGTTCGCGCGGCTGTGCTTTATCTTTGGCTTCTCCTTTTGCTTAGTGGTGATATCGAGCCAAATCCTGGGCTAATGACGAAGGAACAGGAGGCTAAATCTTGACCTTGTGACTAATGTAGTGCAACGACTCGAGATTAGCAATGCAAGTGTTCTTGATTCCATCAATAAGCTTTTACAGAATCATATAACCATAAAGGATAACTTAGAATCATTAACCAAAAGAGTCCAAGAGCTGGAAACCAAGGCGTAGATGACTCCTCCATCTCAGGCTTCCGTAAACGTCGATGAGAATATTTCCAAACTGCAGGACAAGATCGATGACTTGGAAGATCGCTCCCGCCGACCAAATGTTCGTTTCTTCGGGTTAACAGACACGGATGAGTCTGAGACGTGGGAGTCTTCTGAACGCCTTGTTACCGAGTTTTGCTCAAACCGGCTTGGCATTCCCGGTTTCATCTATCACCAGAGCTCACCGTCTGGGCGGTTTCTCGTCCGCTAAAAAGCGACCAATCATTGCCAAATTTTACAATGACAAAGATGTGGAATCGGTGTTAGGGTCAAGGCCTCAAACTAAAGAACACATCTTTTATCATATCACGTGACTACTCTGAGGCCGTCCGCGACAAACGCAGTAAACTATTGCAGTTTTCAAAAAGAATAAAGAAAGATGGTGACCGTGTTCGCGTTGCATCTAACAAACTTTGTGTAAACAATGACCTTTACATAAGGGACATTGATATCAATGCCGCTGTGCTTATTACTTGGCCTACTACAGCATGATACACGCCCCCCGCCCAACAGACTCAAGTATCTTCCTTGTCGTCGCGATCGAAGCGTTTTTCCCCTCATAGTGTTTTTTTTTTTTTTTTGTACACCAATATAAGAAGCATCCTCCCCAAAAGTGTCGCCCTTTCTTCACTCGTCGATTCATGCTCAGCATCACTGATTGTGTTGACTGAAACGTGGCTCAACGACACCGTTCACGATAACAACATTTTGGTCAGTGGGTCCGTTTACAACCTTTTTCGCTGTGATAGGCAGAATCGGAGAGGTGGTGGTGTCCTCATTGCGTTGAGGAAGGAGTTCCTTGCGGTCCTCATCCACATTAGAGAGTTTTAGTAGATCGTGTTTTCAGGCCACGCTACTCGTAGCGGGAGCTCGCGCTGCCACTTCGACGCATGCTCTGAAGCGCGCGCTCGTAGCGGTAGCGGGCCTTTGAAAACGATCTACTAAAACTCCCTACTAAGTCTTTCCTAGAATGCGTATTCGTCTCTTTGAGGTGTGTTCGGTGTTTTCTACCGCCCTCCCGATATGAAAGAGGCATTCTCGTGTGAATTCCGTCGGATTTCGAGTGAAGTTTGTATTAGATTCCCTAACTGCGTGTTAATTATTTTTGGAGATTTCAATTCCCCCGTCATAAACTGGTCGACGCTATCTGTTGCGGCTACCGAAACAGAGGCCCATGCTTTCCTCCAGTCTTGTCTAGACTTCTCATTATCTCAACTCATTAGACTTCCCACGCGGCGATCAAACACTTCTGCAAATGTTCTTGATTTAATTCTAACCAATGATCTGTTCCGACATCTGTTCCGACGTGGTTCACCTAGACGGGCTTTCTGATCATGATGTTATTACCGGTCGCATTGTTCGTTCGCCTCGATAAGCGGATCAGATGTTACAACAGAGCCAATTTTGATGGACTTAACTCCGACTTATCTTTTTTCTCAGAACAGTTCCTGCATCAATTTGTGTCGAAGAAAACTGGGTTTTGTTTAAAAATACCTTTACTAATCTAATTGATAAGTTTATTCCTATAATATCAATAATGTGCGAAAAACAGTGCGCCTTCGACGACTAAACAACAACAACAACAAAAAGCGCTTGTTCAGGCTAGCAGATAAGAACAAGCTATCAGTTTCTTGGCTCCGATACAAAAAGTGTGACAGTGATTACCAGTCGCTTCTTAAATCTACCCGCCGTCATTTTTTTCGTCATGACTTGTCGTGTTTACTACTAAATAACCCTCCACGATTTTGGCGTGTAGTTAATCCAAGTAGGCATCCTGAAGTGTCTCTCATCGATAACAACGGCGTTTCAGTTCCACAGTCAGAGTGTGCTCAGCCCCTTAATGAATCATTTTCATTGGTGTTTACTCGTGAGGACACTACTTCATCTCCCAACTTAAACAGGCTGAATGATTTGTATATGTCCGAAACAGTCATTGAAGAGGCCGGCATTTTGTCTCTACTAAATAAACTTAAATTATCATCTGCCTCTGATCACACCAGTATAAATAACGAGATACTTAAAAATACTGCGGAAGGCGTTTCTGGCATCTTGACAGCCATTTTCTCGCAGTCCTTTTCTACAGGTCTAATTCCTCAAACCTGGCGTATAGGTAAGGTAATTCCCATCTTCAAATCTGGTGATCGATCCCCCCTACTGAACTATCGACCTATCTCACTAACCAGCACATTTTTTAAACTTCTGGAGCACATCATACATTCTCAAGTCATGCGCTATTTAGATGACCATAGCATTATTTTCAAGTATCAGCACGGTTTTCGCAGGGGTTACTCACGTGACACTCAACCTGCCCGTTTCGTTCACGACTCACATACATCTCTTGATGCTGGTTCACAAGTTGATGCAATTTTTCTCGACTTCTCGAAGGCTTTTGACCGCGTTCCCCATCACAGGCTTTTACTAAAACTTGCACAGCTTAACCTTCATTCTAATGTTCTCTCATGGATAAAAGACGTTCTCTCAAATAGACTTCAGTTCACTTCCCTTAACAACTCCAACCCCTATTTTGCCCAAGTGACATCTGAAGTTCCCCAGGGTAGCGTGCTGGGCTACTTTTTCTCATATACATTAATGACTTACCCACTTGCGTATCATCTCATGTCCGCCTTTTTGCTGACGACTGTGTCATCTACCATAGCATTTCTTCTAACACCGATCGCCAAGCTCTCCAATCAGACCTTGACCAGTTAACCACGTGGTGTCCTTCGTGGCTAATGACCCCCAACCACAACAAAACAAAACATATGTCGTTTACCAAATGCTCCTCTCATACTCCAGCTTCTTACCTTCTGAATAACAATACTGTCGAATTCACTTCTACCTATAAGTACCTGGGTGTCCACTTTCAGTCTGATTTGTCCTGGCACTACCACATTGATCTCACCCTTGCTTCCGCTAACCGCTCCCTTGGATTCATAAAGCACAGTCTTAAACAAGCACCCGCTCACTTACGTAAACTTGCTTATATCACTCTAATCCGCCCCAAAAAATGAATATGCTTCTGCCATATGGGATCCTGAGCAAGCCTACATTATAAGTAGCAAAGAGTCCCTGCAAAACCGTGCTGCGCGTTTCATTTGCTCTGACTACTCTCCATTTTCCAGTGTCACCGCATTCAAAAATCAAGCTGAGTTGCATGACCTATTACGCCGCCGTAAACATGCCCGCCTGTCATTATTTCACAAGCTCTATCACCATGCATCGCTTCACGACGATTTTTTTTAAAACACCACCCATTATGTTTTCACGTCGCGATCATTCATTCAAAGTAGCGCGCATCACATGCCACTCATCTTAATCGACGAGAACAACCTACCGGCTCACATTGCAACTGAACTAGATATGTTTAACTTTCAAGAGCTCGTGCGTAGTTATACTAATACTTAAGGTTCTTTTTTATTCCTTCTTCTCATATTGTCTTCGTATAATTTTCGTGTTTTATCTGTCTACTATATCTTTGCATGCCCCCTCCCCCCTATGTAATACCCTCATATAGAGGGCCTTTAGGGGTATTTTTTGAATAAATAAATAAATAAATAAATTTGCAGGGTAAGACCGGAGTAACTGTATCTGCTCCGCTTAAGGAGAAAAATCGCAACCAGGGCTGGAGGTGCGGGGGGGATTGGATGAGGTCAGTGCTTAGACGAACCAATCCAAACAAAAGAACAACAAAAGAACCGACAGACGCTCAAGCCTATCCTTGCTACTAAGAAAAAGTAATCCAACCTTTTTCATTTTTTTTCCTTTTCAAGGAAGGGACAAATGCAGCAATAAACGATTGACAAAATTCATGGTGAATTCCACTCGTAGATACAGAGCGCTTTCCAAAATCCGCGAGGGAGGCAAAATTCCGCTCCGTGGGACCCGCTCCGAATCGACGAGGGGAAGATAAACTCGCATTTTTGGAGCGACCTCCCCCCACACCCCTCCCCACCGCTTCCCCCTCCGCCGTTCAAAATGGCCGCTGCTCGAACTTGACAAGCCCACCAACGCCTCAGCCGACTGATCTTTCCGACGCAGAAATAACACGCGACACAGGCCAGGCGAAATTATACGTACCAAGGCGCCCATGTCGCAGATAACGAAAACATCCGCGTTCGGCACCGTCACATACCTTTCGACCACGTCGAAGCGGCGGGGCACGCACAGCGATTGGCAGCGGTAGAGTTCATATTTCTGGTGTACAACTTTAATAAACACAGAGGTAACAAACCATCACTCGCACGATCGTTGCCTGATCTCTCCTTGCTCTATTGCACGGGAAAACGCCGGCGGAATGCAGTGTAAAAAGGTAAACAACCATTGGCAGCAGAATGAACAGGCCTCACCTTGCGTCTGCCTCCGACTTTTCGGCCCCCCCCCCCCCCCCCCCCTCCCCGTTCTTTTTCTCGTTCTTCCTCTCACGATCACATATGACAGCGCTTACGATTTACCATGCTCCACAGTCCCGACTTTGTATCCCTGATCTACGCGAGGTAGAAGCGTTCGAGCCATCACAATCCCACGTAAACAACCGACGCACCCGAACAGATCCAACTCGACGACCCGACCGTGGCCCGACGGCCCGCCGACCTCGCCGCGCATGCGCACTGCGGATTTAGAAAGAAATGACGTAGGGCGCTCTGTCAACTTCCGGAAAGATCTGTGAAACCCCGCAGAGCAAGTTCGGCGGGGTATGAGGCGCTCCGTGGAGCGGGCGTTGCCAGAGATCTACGAGGGCAAGATGACCAGCTCGAGCCAGATCTGCAAGCGGAATATGCGCGCTCGAAATGGAGCGCTTTTGGAGCACTCGAGATCTGCGAGCGGAATTCACCATAAGTTTCTACAGAAAGCAAACCCCTCTCCTCTCATTTTCATTTCTTTTTTGAACATTTGTGGGACGTTTTCATACAAAAGATGAAGGTACTCGTGAACTCCTACATACCATTCAGAAGTCATAAGGAAAATAGAAAATATAACGTTTGAATTACTCTTCCAACTCGAAAACAAATAAAGCGTAAACGTCGAGCTTTTAAGAAGTATCGTACAAATCAGTCGGATAGTGCTAGGCAAAAGCTCGAAGAAATATCCAGAGACCTCAAAATAAATATACAAGAAAACAAAAGAGCCTTTTATGACTCTTTTCAAGATAAACTCAAGAATGATCCCAAAGAGTTCTGGAAGTTTGTGAAAGTAAATAAAAAAGAAGATACCTCTGTTCCTGGTTTGTTGCAAAAATGGCAAGTTAGTAGACAGCGACTTGGCAAAGGGAGAATATTTCAATTCATATTTTAAGTCCGTTTTTTTTCGCTTCCTGCACCTAACTATGTCCGTCCCTTGTCTGACCGGACCACAGGAGTGGTTATGGCCGAAGTGAATATCGTAGTAGATATAATTAAGACCTTACTACGAGACATTCACACGTCAAAAGCGTACGGACCAGACGAAATTTCATTCGTAATTTTTCACAATTGTAGAGAAGAAATGGCGGAGTACCTTCAAGTAATTTTTACAAAATCATTAAGGACTGGTTTAGTTCCGACTGACTGAAAAAAGCAAATGTAACTCGAATTTTTAGGTCTGGGTCGAAAAATATAGTTGAAAATTACCGCCCGGTTTCACTTGCATGCATTGCTTCCACGATATTTGAACACATTTTATATACTTCAAAATATATTTTCGAAGACTCTAGTAGTTTCTTTTCCCCCTGCCAGCACGACTTTCGTCGGGGTTATTCATGCGTTACACAGCTTGAAGAATTTACCCATTTTGTTTCAAGTACAATAGACAACAAACAGAGTGTTGATTGTGTATTCTTGGACTTCCGCAAAGCTTTTGACACCGTGCCACATCATCTATTGTTAAACAAACTTGTATCTCTGGGCATCAACGATAAAATCGTCATCTGGATCGCTGACTATCTTTCCGATCGCGAGCAAAGTGTGGTACTTAATGGTAAAACATCTTCACCAGTGATTGTGACCTCCGGAGTACCACAGGGAAGTGTGTCACGGCCGTTGCTATTTCTTATATTCATGAACAGTATTTGTGAGAACATAAAGTCTCATATCAAGTTATTTGCGGACGACTGCATAGTTTATAGAGTTATTGAAAATGGCGTGGACGCCAGTGTGCTTCAAAACGATTTAAATGTGCTTGAAGACTGGTGTGACCGTTGCGAAATGAGCTCAAATATCTCCAAGTTTAAACACATGTGTTTTTCTCGCAGTACATCTTCCCCGACCGACTACAAACTGAAAGATGTGATCCTTGACGGTGTAGAAAATTACAAGTACCGGGGAGTTCATTTGTCGTCCAGTTTGAAGTGGAATGATCACGTGAATAACACTGTTGCTAAGGCTAGTAAAATGTTGTATTTTATTCGCAGGAATTATAAAAATACGTCTCGCAGCGTAAAACAAACATTATATTTTTATTTCATTCGACAAATTTTAGAATATGCTTGTGTCGTCTGGGACGCGCCACAAAGTTACTTTGAACAAAAGTTGGAACGGATTCGAAACCAGGCATTACGGTTCGTTACAGGTGACTACAGCCCTTATACAAGTTGTAAAAAAATGAAAAACAGTTTAGGTTGGGATTCACTCAAAGAGCGAAGAAAGTGCTTGAGATTGAAATTCTTTCACAGCATATATTACGGACGGACTGGTATTAAAAGAAGTCTTTACATTTTTTAACCACACTATGCATCTGAAAGACGGGATCATTCTAAAAAACCGAGGAAGTTCGTTTCAATAGTGACTGTTTTTCATTTTCATTTTTTTGTTCAAAATATTAGAGTGTAATGCACTTAGGGAAGAAATTGTATCTATTACTGATAATGATCTCTTTTATGATAAACTACAAATCTGTATCCGCGATTAATAATGTATGTTTTATTGTTGTTCCGTTTATCTATTGTATGAATATGTATTGCTATTGCATAATGTTTCCTGTACCCCCCTGCATAATACCTAACGGCGCTGCAGGTATTTATGTAAATAAATAAATTAATAAATTTGTTATTTTTTTGACATTGAAGTCTGCATTGTTGTCGTAGGTCGTTTTCTGGTCTGCGTTGCGCCTCAGTGTGGCGATCTTTACTTCCGCAAAACCACCCCTTTTGTGTGAGTTTTTTTCGGGGGAAACTTTAGGAAACAAAAGGCGCCTTCGGGAAGGCGAGAGAAAAACCTTCATTGTACGAACTTTGGGCTGAAATATGAGTCACAAGCGTAAAAAAAAGAAAAAAAAAAGATCTTTTCACGAGCTCAATTAAGGTCACCGTAACTAATCGGAGCTAGCAACAAGATTTGTTTTCCCGAAAGAATGCTCACGGTTGCTCGTGCCACGCCCACGCCACTTCGTACCGAAAAACTCGGAAAATGGCGGAATATCAAAATAGTATTTGAGATAATGAGTACAAGATACTCAGAAATGTAATTAAAATAGAGTATCAAACACTCTCGCTCAAAAAGTATTTGCAAGATACCAAGATACTTCAAAAGGAATTTGAAATACAGTATCCTGAGTAGAGTATTTGAGATAGGCACAAGTCTGAGAGAAACGTCGGGAGCAGTGGAGAATCTTGAACAAGGAGCCACCAAGAAACCCGAGAGATCTGGTAGGCGCTTATTTGAATACATATTGTGTCAGTGATGTGATTGGCCTAAGCCATTTTGGCGCACGTTTCGGAGCAACCAAAACAGTGTTTTGGAGCAGCAAATGTGGCCTTTGGAGCAACCAAAAGAGTGTTTTGGAGCTGCAAAAGCGGCTTTTGGAGCAGCCAAGGCAGTGTTTCGGAGAAGCAAAAGTAGATTTTGGAGCAGATATTCTTAGGAAAATAAAAATATTCGCTTTATTGTGTTTGATGTGTGTTGTGTTCTGATGTGAATTGTTGTGACGGAATTCGCTGCTTCTGTTTTTACTGCTCACACATCCCACAAGTGTACAGTGCTGTAGGCATCGCCAAGCAATTTCGAAAAACCGCTTGCCACTGTTTTAGTGGTTCTCGACGTGCCAGATTTTCGTCAAAAGTAAGCAAACGTAAAACAATGAATTGCAAGCGTCCCGGCTGGTGCCTCAGTCACGCAATTATGTTCGCATGCACGTGAGGCCAACTTCGGCAGGCTTGCTGTTGGGCATGCTTCGTCGCGCGAGCGCAAACAACGGCTGTCTGATCGAAACCGAAACCATGCCCCTCAGCTCCGTCGCCAACTTATCCCCAAAATTGTACACGAAATGTAACTTTCGAGCATGCAACAAAAACAGTCCAGTGGCGCGTGCTTGCCAGGCCGGCAAACAAGGTACAAGCTAAACACGCAGAAAAATAAAGAATTTGAGTGCATCGATGCAAGACATTGCGAGCCAGCCTCAAAACGTTCTTGGAGCGCTTTGTTCAACAACTGAACTCGAGACAAACAAGCACGCTGTGCGGGTTCAGTGTGCAATAGTATTTGAGATAATGAGTACAAGATACTCAGAAATGTAATTAAAATAGAGTATCAAACACTCTCGCTCAAAAGTATTTGCAAGATACCAAGATACTTCAAAAGGAATTTGAAATACAGTATCCTGAGTAGAGTATTTGAGATAGGCACAAGTCTGAGAGAAACGTCGGGAGCAGTGGAGAATCTTGAACAAGGAGCCACCAAGAAACCCGAGAGATCTGGTAGGCGCTTATTTGAATACATATTGTGTGGATGTGCGGAGGATTGGGGGGGGGGGGGGAGAGTGTTTGTCACTTTCAGAATGACTTAATGTGCTTCCCTATACCGGTCCACATCAACTTGTTTATATTTGGTCACGAGGGGTAAGGCAACGGTATCACGCTTTATTGACAAAGCGTTTTAAAGCTCCGTCAAAAGCAGATTACATTGTAAAAACGCATGTCTCGTTCTTGGCTTATCTTTGCGGATTCGGTTTCATTTCGCGTAATTGAAAAATCTTACCTCTTGCCGTGTTCTTTACAATTTATTTCTGTCGTTGGAGCGCTTTTATCTTCTACTGAACCTTTTATTCCCTGTTATACAGAAATAACTAGAGCCGGTTCAATTACTTTCGTCAATGTGCCACAAGAACAGTTGAACGGTCGGCTACTCTGTGGTGGATTTGTGTCCCGAAGTTTTACTTTGTTTGTAAAGAGTGCTTTCTTTTCTAGGAAACATTAACACCTGCTAATATAAAAAAGTTACTGTACGCTTACCATAGCGGCTCGTTTGCATTCAGTACCTCACGTCGTCACTAAATAATTAAGCATCGGTAGATTTTGTATATGCGGCAAATAAACCACCAAATAGTAAAGGCTGAAGAAAAACCACCTGCTAGCGTAAAACACTCCTAATAGTCGAATTATTTGTATTGAGGTCTAGAGAGCGAAAAGTTAGTTGACCTTAAAATGATGTAGCGTGTCTCCGCTGTTGAGGGGAAAATTGGTCAGTGCACTATGACTACAGCAAAGACTACAGCTCGCGCTTGTAGTTGCGGTAAAATTATGAGACAATATACTGGGTGTTTCAGAGAAGAGTGACAAAAATTCCTAAAATTAGTGTATTTGAGGTATAAAGATAATTATCTCGGGACAGCATTACTCGTGGTGGCGGACATCAGATAATGGGCGATACTTACTAATTAGTTCGCTATATAATTAAAAATGACTAATTAACTTTTTGAGTGATGAAAATAGACACGTGGTTCCAATCAGAAACTTGCTGAGCGTCATCGAGATTCACGAAATCAGTAATTTTAAGAAAGACTGAGCGCGTGAGAAGCATAGTAGTTCGCTAAAGTTACCACTCGTGGAGCAAGTACAAGGCTAGCGGTTGCGATAAGACGCCAGCCTTGTACCTGTTCCACGAGTGATAAATTTAGCGCGCTACTACGCTTTCCCCGTGCTCAAAGTATTTTTTTTTTTTTTTAAATTACAGACTTAGTGGTTTTCGATGACGCTTAGCAAGTTTCAAATCAAAACCATGTTTATTTTCACGAATGAGAAAAGTTAAGTGGTCATTTTAATTAATTAGAAAAGTAATTAGTAAGTATCGTGCGTTTCCTGAAGTCCGCCACCACGAGTAATGCGGTCCAGAGAAAATTATCATTTTACCTGGAACGCACTCATTTTAGGAACTTCTGTCAGTCTTCGCTGAAACATCCGGTATAGTCAAATATCAGGGGTCGCCAAGCTGCAGCTCGGGAGCCGCATGTGGCTCTTCGCGTGTTAGAAGGCGGCTCGCGGCTCCCTATCTATCCCCCCCCCCCCCCCCCCGGTCACCCTCCCAACCACAAGAGCACTTCCCCAAAAAGATAAATGGAACGCGTTTTAAATAGAAAAACTGGTAGCGGTATGGTCGTCTTGTGCCAATGCTACCTTACGTACAGTTGGACTGCTTTTGACTCGGATAGATTGAAAGTAGTTCGAGTTTCGTTTATTCCGTTAACAAAAAATTGTTTTCTATGCCGACTGTTCCAGAAGCCAATGCGTCTACAAAAGGGGCTCCGCGTGGCAAGCCGGAGTCAGTCTCGCCCCAGCGTTCGATCCTGCTGTTTTGCCGCCATTGACGCCTGCGACGCGCTTACCTTCTTCTATTTTGTTTTGGGCACAAGTTCGCCACATTAAACGCTGAGTTTGCTTCAGTTTTCGTCGGCTCAACAATCGTCATTCGTGACAATAGTCAGTTCAGCTTAGTTTGCGACTGACTCTTAATCCACAAAAAATACTACTTTTTTCTGGAAAAGGGGGGGGGGGGCAAACTATTTTACCAGCCCCCCCCCCCCCCCGCCAAAAAAAAAAAAAGAAAAAAATATATATTGCGTACGCCGTTGATGGTGACGGTCTCAAATTGTGGCCTCCAAGCATTGCGAGAAGCGATCGCCACTCTTGCAGGAGACCCGATGGGCGACACAAGAAACCGAGATTTACTGCGTATGCGCTGTCGTGCGTCTCCCAAACTTTTCGGAAGCTCGCGCGCGCGCTGTGGCGTCGTCGTTGTTGTGTCGTCCGTTTGTTCACGGCCGCCTTGAAACTGCGTTTGCGTTATAAAAACAAAAACAATGCAATTACCCATATCTAAATGCCATACACAATGCCCGAACGTTCAACAAGCTTCCTGCTCGACATACTTCGAAGCAAGATATAGATTTAGCGAACGCGGAGCGAAAAATATGTACCGCTGCAAACCGGGCGCTCCGCAAGGCCGCTTTTCCGCAAGCGTACCGCGCTTGCGGGAAAGCGCTTTGAGGCAGCTCTTCGCTTATTTGCCAAGAAGGAGAAGGTGGCGAGAGGAAAGGGAAGGCGCTAGGTAGGGCAATGTACGTATCCACAACAAAATTATCGCTGTACGAGGGGGTGCCGAAAAGGTACTAGCCCTACCAAGAACGCCACCCAGAGTCAGGAAGTGTTCACCTTTAACCCGTCGGCAAAATTGCCAACGCCTGGTCATTAACTGTAGCAATGTAGACAGTTGAGCGAGTTGGTAGAGATTGGCCTTGTTCCTGTCCTTTCGCGTGTAACTGTAACTATGCCTGGTCATTGAAATACTACTACACTGCTGATATCATTTCCAACTCGTCAAAACAACTTTCTTCCTTTCAAGCTCTTCTTTTTTTTCATGGTTAGAAGAAAAACAATAAAACAAACAATGGTCAGAGGGAACAAGATCTGGTGGGTACTCCGGATGAGGGCGCACATTCCACGGTTTTAGACACCTGCATCGTCATGCCAGCCCCATGAGCACGTGAAGAAAATAAAAATAAAAAATATCTCCTTTGTGTACATATTTGAGTAGAAATGATTAACCATAGAAGGACAGCACAAAAGACGTGCTGTCCTGCTTAATTATTTTTAAAGTTTTTGCGTAGCTTCTCATGCCAATTTTATTTGAAAGGCTCCTTTAATCGGCACAACAAGCTAGCGTAGTTCTGAATTAACTGTCTAACACTTCTGGAAATAGTCAGTCATCAAAACACCTTCCTTGTCCCAAAAAGACGTGGCCATGACGTTTCCTATTCATCTTTCAGTCTTGAGTTCCTTTTTTTTTCTTTTCGCCTTGGACAACCCAAGTGCCACCATTATTGGCTGTTGTTTATTTGGTGTATGAAAAACAGTCATGCAACCATGTTTGATCAGCCGTGACAAGTTAAAAAAACGGATCGTTCAAAATGCCGCAATAGTAAACTGGAGGTGTCCATTTAGCGTCGTTGCTAATCGACATTCAACAATTTCAGCACCCTTTTGGTTGACAGTTACGCATGTTCAACTGTTCAAGAATTATAAATCAAGCGCGTTCCCTGGACATGTCGAGCGTTTCGGCAATTGTGTAAGCCGGGGTTTGCCACTCTGCCAAAATGAGGTGACGAACACGATCAACAATTTCATGGATTCATAGTGTTGAAGGCCTCCCTGATCATGCGACACCTTCGGCCTGAAAATATTCACGCTGAAAGTTGCCATTCCACCACTTCACGGCTGAGTATGACGGGCACTTGTCACTAAATGTTTTGTGACATAGACGCATAAATTTCCCTCGGTTATTTTCTTCTACAGGAAGAGGAACTTCATGACTGCCCGGAGTTCAAGACTTAAACATTTTGGACTTGTGGTAGACGCGGTTCCGTGGATAATCCGAGGATAAATGGCAGCTTCGCGTTAGAAACTTGTAAATCGGAACTTGAAGGAACCATCAAATAAACTTTGGGCTGGGATAAATGATTCCACACTGGGTTTCTACAATACGCATATCATTTTTGTGGGTCAAAATAAAACTGATACACGAGGGTAGAGAGCCAAAAGCCTGCTTTCCGGTACGCAATTTCAAAAATATAGCGGACTATTTCTTACCTCGGAGACTCTCCGCCTTTTCACTGTGATGCATCCGCGGTGCTTAAGCACGTCAGCCAACCCCAGCTCACGCATTGGACCCGATCACTGCGTCACTCGGACGTATGCGCTCGTCAACGATCAATCCATCGACAAAATCTCTTGATTCGCGTCGTGGCCAATGAGTGCCGTGACGGTACTTACCATAATTTGTGAATGACAAGTTCTATGGTGTGCTTACAAAGCACGGTGGAAGTTTGCAGTCAGCGCATCCGGCGAAATACAGTCACGACCACGTGATTTCTCATTTCGCTTATGAGTTGAGGATTAAAGCTCAGAAGAAAGAAGTTGAAAAATCATTTCATGGTCCCTTTATGAAACAAACGAACACTCTTTTACCTAAAGTGGCAACACTACTCTCATGTCTGGGAAATGTCTGGGAAATGTCTGAGAAGTCTGTGGGCCGAGAACCTTTCAGCACCTCGTTTTATTTAAATAATTTCTAAGAGAACTTTATGGCCGGCGACAACTTCGTAGGTTAAACTGACAAACTACAAAGGGTTTCAGAGTTGGGTTTCCATCTACATGAAGATGAAAGATGACTTAAATGACTAAAAGTATGTTGACATTCTAATTTTGTTTTGTTGCGTCAGCACCTTATAGACAAAATTGAAAAAATCCAAAGCCGTGCAGCTAGATTTGTTACAAAAAACTATAATTTTCAAAGTGTTGTCTCCGCAATAAAACATGACCTAAATGGAACTCACTTGACGCCAGACGTAAGCATTTGCGTTTCAAATTTCTTCCCGATATTTTATGTGGTTTGTCAAAAATTTAAAAATCGCAACATCCGTTTGAACCGTTTTATGTATCGCGCGGAGTACGTCACGGAACAAAAAGTTCGCGAGTACGCATCAGAATTTGATCTGTTCCCTAACTCTTTTTTTCGCACAAAGAATAAAGGAACGAAATAGCTTACCGAGTGAAATTGTGACTTAAAAAGTAACGAATTGATTCTCACAACTCCAGCGAATTATATAGTATGCCTTTTGCAACAGCTTTTTAAAAAATTGTGCAATTTTTGAGTTGGACTTGTTTTGTTAGTCTTGAACGTTATTATATCAGTTTGTTAATATATGTTATTATATGTCTCAACGATATTTATATCAATGCCCCCTACTGTAATGCCCTTTGGGCGCTGTGGGTAACCAATAAATAAAACACAAATACGATTACTTCGAAATTATCGTTACCATTCCCAAGAAAAAAAACAAGAAAAAAAAAAACAAGTGTCCTTAAAACAATATTTTTATACTTCCGTTTATTGAAATACTGTTCCTCGTCATGCCTTTCCCGCACATGGCGTTGAATTTCACGTTTCGCCGCGTCGGTTTTCAGAAGGAGAAACATTATCCTCGGTGGCGCGGTGCTCTATACACATCTTGCCTACACGAAACTGTTCTTTTCCAAAAACACCAGAATCCAAGTCAGGTCTGCATATTTACTCTCCTTTGTTTTGTTCGCAAAAACCTTCGAGCCATGCTCTACCCTCTCTTCCTCTTTCTCCCGAGTTAGAGAGAGAGAGAGAGAGAGAGAGAGATAGAGTGAGAGAGGAGGAACTAAATAATAGGAAAGTAGAGACAACTAAAAAAAAAAAAGAAAAAGGAGGAAGAGAAGGGAAGGGCGGCCGAGAAAACAAGCGGGAGTTGGCCAGACTTAATTTCGCTAGATGAATATGCGCCTTGTTTGTGGAAGAAGCCACGCGCGCGCGCCTGGGGCCAGCTTCCCGCGTCCTATCGTTAGTTATATTTAACGATGAACTTGGCGGCGTCTGCTACTGCTGTTGCTTTAGCTTCTTGACTGCAGCGCGCCGGTTTGCAACCGGGGCCGCGGTAAGGCAACCGAGCGGGAGGAGGGGGGGGGGGGGGTATCTACGGTGATTAAATTCAGATGTTTACCCTTGGCCGCAGCAGACTGGTGTGGCGTTGGCGGCGGCGGCGGCGACGTCGGTACGCAAGAAGGGGGTTCCTGTTTCGTGTTTCTCGGGAAAAAGGGGAAAGAAGGAAACCGCTATTTTGATTATGCCCCCAAGGAAACTTAGATCGGGAGGGAGAGGGTGTGAGGAAGACAAGAGAGTGGGCGACTTATAGTTATCACTTGGTTTTGAGGGTGCCTCGCGTTCCTTCCCCGCAGCGCAAAGTTTTCGCGGCGTCGCGTCGTTAGTTCTTCGGCCCGCGCGCGCGTGTGGGGAAATAGTAGAACCCAACTTTTCATCCCTATATTAGGGAAGGGGTGGGAAAGCGAGTTGGAGGGAAGAAGGGCAGATTTCTAGCGCAGACGTCCGCGCGTAGCCCTCGTTTTGTTTTAGTTTTCTGCTATATATAAGCTAGGCGATTTATAGGATAACTAATTGTTCAAACACAAGCGCGTTTGCGCGCACCAGACGTGTGCATAAGCCCGTTAAAGTGGCGAGCAGATAGTACGATTGATTATTATTGTTATCTCGATCCCCCCCCCCTCCCCTCCTCTCCCCCCAAAATATAACTTAGGCTTTTAATTATTGGATGTTTCGGGAAATGGGGAAAGAGAGAGGTATCTGATCGGCACCGACTCGCCACGGAGCAAGTGCGGCGAAAGTTCGCTAGCACTTCTCACAAACGCCGTGAGATGGCGCAGCACGTAAGGGGCCGATGAGAGCCAATCGAAGGGCCGTCCTTATTGGTGCACGCGTTTACGAGGGCGTGCGGCGCGCGCCCACCCCGATGCGAAGGCCCCTAAACCGACAGTGTTCCTGCCGGGAGATGCGCGAAGCATTTCCCGGCAGGAGCACCGTCGGGCATCTCTTTCTTCAGACAGCTCTCTCTTCTTCCAGTGCGTACCGCAGTTTCAAGCAGTCTGTCCAGCGCGACTCCGATGTACTACGGAAAAAGTTACGCGAACGACACAACCAAAGAAACGTTTCGACTGGTGGAAGTAATATTTGGGCTGCTTACAGTGGGAGCGACGTCAGCGTCAATCACACTGCCCCAACAAAGAAAAACAAACAAAACAGATTAAGAAAAAAAGAAAAAAAGAAACCTGCAGTCGTCAGGCGACGGATGCACAGTACGTGCGAGAAACAATGTCTGGACCTTAAAATAAAAGACAAAAAACAATTCGCCTTTTTGCCCTTCTCCCGTATTCGAGGTGCCCAAACACTCTAAAAAAATCTGGAGCGCGTACTTGTGCTTGTACCTTTTTCTTCAATGCAGAAGGTACAGCACTCGCACATGTCGTACCTTCGCGTCTCCATATCAATGGTCACCAACTCAAACAGAAAAAAAAACGTAAAACAAATAATAATAATAAAACAAACCCGGTGAGTCGGAATGCAGAAGGTACGGCACGTGGGAACAACTCATCTCAGCGAATAAAGTCTCCCGACACCGGCCCCCGTCTTTTCCAAGTAGCAATAGTCATGCCGAAGCGCATCTTGACGGAAGGAAATGACGTCTTCCTAGTTCATTCTGCTGGTATACAATGCTAGCAGGTGAGATACTCCCACTCCGCTGAAACCAGAAGCGTCCTGTCAATGAAGTAGAAGCACTGCCCTTAGATTACCTACGTCTGAAATATTGTCGTCACTCTATAGGAGAGCTTTTCCTTATATAGGGAAATCGAAGCACCAGAGGTGCGCTGTCGACGTTATGAGTCAACCAATGAGATCGCCCCGAGAATCTTACGGATAGACCGAAGTCACCGTGGGAAAAAGTCGCTGGATGCGCCTACCCCTTCTTAAAACACCGTGGACCCGGTGAAAAAATAAATAAAAAACGGACGATTGGAAACACCATCTATATACTTGAGAGCCGTGTTGTAGGCGTTACCGAAAAAAAAAGTAACGAAATACGTTACCCACATAGAAAAGGAACGCCTTACCGAACTGCGTTAGCTCAAAATAAAAGGAATGCCTAATCGTTACGGTTAAAACGTAACGCGCGTTACATTTGCGTTACTTTTTAAATTATGAATTAACACGTTTTATTCATTTGACGTTACAGGTATACATAAGCACCGTATCTCGAGAAACGTTATGTGCATCCAGAAGCTAAAGATAATTGCCTAATCTTTTTTTTTTTTTTACGGATTTAACTAAGTACACGCGACAAAAAAAAGCGAGGAATGAAAAGAAAAAACTCACAAATTTATTAGGCTCGGCGTTTAAAAACTCGAAAAAAAAAATGAAGTGTATCCATTTTTAAGACCTGGAAAGAATATGTAACGAGTAAGGTAACTACGTTACACGTTAATCAAAATAAGTAACGTAAGTACCTTTCCCGTTACTGTTTTGAAAATGTAACGAGTAGGTCACCACGTCACCGGAAACAAGTAAGCGTTACCGGTCACGCCGTTACTTGTAACGCAACACTTCCAGCGTCCCCTTGTGATGGTAAAATTTACTAGGGCGTAAATTTGCCGGAGTTTTTTAGACCAAGAAGTAGTTTATCCAAGGACCAAGGTAGCACGTATGCGCAGTCACGAACCAACCAGCGTCCCATGATCGTAAGAATGAATGCGAGTGACTTAAGCTACACTGCCAGGTGCCCAGACCACCGATACGTCCGACGTCTCATTTTATACAAAGGCACCCTAAGAAATCTGGAGCGTCCTCCGTAGGTTGGAGCGATTGGTTCTCCGAGCGCTTTGCTGGAGAGCAGACGCTCCAGATTTCTCAGAGTGTAAAGCCTTCATCATCGTTCCTGTGTCGAACTCAAACCTGCGCGAACCTGCGCAGGTTCGAGTTCGACCAGGTACGACTATTTCGAACTTCTAACACGAACTGGGAAACGAGTTGGACTGAAGTTCAACTTTTGGACGCATGCGCCAAAAATTAAAAACGAGATGATGCCACCTGTCGGAGGGAAAATGCGATATTTGTTGGATGAAATATTTATCGTTTCACATTATTAAAGTAACTAAAGCTTAAAAAACAAAATATATTTGCTTTTTTATATACTCTAAACCTTGATAATTCTTTTTTTTTTTTTTTATGAAATACAATATGAACTACTTTATAAATTATACGTTTCGCAAAACTCGAAACCTAGTTTTGAGTAGAAAACGGGCAACACGAGCCGAACCTTGTCGAATTTTGCAAAAAGATACAAGATTCGCTGAACCGGTCGAACCTCTAGGTTCGATGTCAAATTTAGGGCTCGACAAAAGTTCGCGACATCCCTTCTTGTAACCGTCTAGGAAGAGAGTAAAAACGAGCGAACACACCGGCGCCACCTATCAGGTAGCCCTGGAACAATTCCTATCTGCGTCTAAATTACGCGTCCTTCTCTTACCGTCTGCTTGAAATAATCCCGAGAATGTCATAAGGTACCGTGCGTCAATTTGATTCTGCAAATAGCGCAAAACCTTCATTCTAGTTATAAACGAATCGGATCGGCGCGGACCACGTCTAGTTACATATTTCTCCGCAAGCTGGCGCGACCTACCGCCCACTGCTTCTCCCGTGCAAACTAGGCTCCTGGGACTTCTTGCACGGTTGCAGCGGGGGCTCGTGGCCAGGAACGTGCCTGGTCCTTAATTAGTGCTTTCCAGGAACGTAAATGGATGGGGGGAAAAAAGTAAAAGGAGGGAAAACGGAAAGACAGTGGGGGAGGCGAAATTTTCTGTAAACAAAAGCTGAATTTGAAGGATTAGGCAAAGGGACGGCTTTCCGTTTGGGGGGGGGGGGGGGTTAATGAAGTTTACGCAAATTCCTCGCGTTCCCGGGTCTCCCCGGTTCACCCGTCGACTCTGTTGAATGTACAACGTCCGCAGTTTCCGCGCCGCGTGCCGGTTTTTATTATTTTTATTTTCTTCTTTGTTCACTGTTGCCCTGGTTGATGGCTGCCGCTGTCGGCGTTGTTTGCGCACGTCACGACGACGGTTCTGCGGTGAAGTTGGTCGAGAATATAGCCCGCTATTTCGCCCATCCTTTTACAAAATAAAACCACAAAATAAACTTAAAAAAAAAATAAAGTTAGCAAGGCGGGTGAGTGTATAGAAACAGTAAATGGGTAAGTACTTCGTAACTCGATGTAGAGAATAAAAAGCGCTAAAAGAAACGACGGACAAGTGAAATAAAGGCGAACACTACAAAACCTTCAGGGGTGTTCGTCCTTTTTTTCACTGGTCCGTCGTTTCTTGAGCGCTTTTGTAATCTATAAAATGTGTATGGACAAAGTGGAAAGACACTGAACAACGTCGATGTGGATGCAATCATTGAACGAGTGCCCCCTTTCCTATTACATCGCAAAAAAAAAAAAAGCGCGGGACAATATAAATTTAAATTTCTTAAGGCTGTAAAGACGGCTCCGTGGCGGGAATATACACATGTATGTATTTTTTATTCTTATTCTTCTTATTATTATTACCAAGTCAATTGGAGATATCAATAGCACAACTTAAAAAAAAACAAAAAACAAAGCACAGAGCGCGAGACAGCGAGCACGAACAAGCTAACGCCAGTTTATTAATATGAATATTTATTAATTCTTAAAATTGATAAGCTGTCATCGCGCCGACTCGAGGGGTGGGAATGTGCATTTCGGCATCGGTTAATAAACAGTTTGCGTAGACCGTTTCTGAACCTCCGCTGGACCCTCCGGAATCAAGACTCCTCTACTACAGACAAGGCTACTAGTCTTGTATGTATACATAAAGTTCCAGATCTCGTACCGGAATCAAGACGCCTCTACTGTCTGTATACATAGAGTTCCGGATCTCGTAGCGGGTTGCGAAGATTAGAGAGTTTTAGTAGATCGCTCAAATACCTCAGATACCCCCCAACAAGGATGCCCCATAACGATGCGATTCACGCGCAAAGGTATAGCGGTGGAGTATCGAGTATTAGGAAGTTTAAGGGAACCGTTTTTCCACACCCGATACGGTATACGATGGGCCCTAGCTCCGTTACGAACTCCGCGTATGGGAGTCTTCTGTGGTAGCGCATGAACACTTCGAACCGGAGGGCACATCGTATACCGTATCGAGTGTGCAAAAACGGTCCCCTAAAACTCTCTACTATTTACTAAAACGCCATATATTAGGGAGTTTTGGTAGATCGCTCCGATACCTCCGATTACGATGCCAGATAACTATACGGTACGCACGCGCAAAGGTGCCAGCAAGCAGAGTGTCGGGTATCGTTATCGGAGTTACCGGAACGATCTATACTAAAACTCCATGCAGCGCGCAGATATGTCTAATGAAGAAATTCGTTACCACAAGCATTTTGAAATTCCGCTTTGACAGTCCAATTAACCCCCCCCCCCCTCCCCCCCCCCCCTTCCTTACAGTGGTATGTGACCAACAAAACATCGAAATCGGTATCACGTATTTAAATCACCGAACTAAGCATCGAGGGAAATGCAAATTCGGCCAACGGAGAAGGTAAAAGACGCGAACCCTTTTGCGGGCGGATTTTCGAGGCTTACACAGAACGACACGAAGTAGGAAATCCCCACCGCCAAAGAACACCGAAACCTGGATAAGGCAAAAGAAGAAACATAATCAGGTTGCGTCGTGCCTAAATTAAAACTCGGAACGCTCCAAAGAAAACAGAAAAAAAAAAAACAAGGTTCACGTATACGCGTCAGAATCGTCCCGGCTCGGACTCGCCACTCTCCCAATCCTGCTTGCGTTCGACGAATTCGCGACGCACGAGTAGCGGCATGTGTATGTGCGCGCGCGCGTATGCGGGTGTAAAAATTAATGCGGATCGCAAAAAAAAACAAAAAAAAAAAACAAAATGAAAGGGTATATAAAGCAAAATTTCTCGACGAAAACACGCTCTCCTCAGCAGCGCAGCGTGCGGAACCGCAGAGTTGCGTCGTCGTGGAAGAGGAATTAATTTTTCCAGAAGAGTTATTTAGGCGGGCGACGGAACGGGGGACCGACCGCCTTTACTCGAAGATCATTATTATTAGTATTATTAGTATACTGGTCGTTTGGAAAAACAAAAATAAAAACCCGTGGTTAGTATCGTCGGAGAGTAGAAGCGCGGGAAAACTGAAATATATATAAAAAAAGAAAACGTAAAAATAAGGGTAGAGAGACATCGTCGATGCCGGGCCGCGCGCCATTTCCGCGATTCGATAATTACAACTCGCTTTTGGCGGGTGCGGCAAAGGCGGCTTTCGCACGCTTAATGAAGTTAAAGTGCAAGTCGAGCAAACACGCTTGGGAACGCGCAGGTAAGCAAGCGGGAATATTTTGGCGGCTAAGTTTTGTTTTTGTTTTTTCGGGAATTTTTGTTTTTGTTTTTTAAAGGTATATACGGCTGTTGCGGCGATGCTGAGCGCCCACTTGTCCGGATTTGGAATGTTGACGGCTGCGGTGGAGAGGGATTGGGAAGGGTGGAGAAGAGGCGATGAGGGGTTGGGGGGGGGGGGGGGGGGAGAAGTCAGTATTTTGGATGTGCAAACGCAATTAAGCGAGTCTAATTTAGAATTTCTATCGGGTTACGGACGACATGCACAGGTTCCTGATCGCGTCGCTGACATCGACGATTCGTTTTGGGTATCTTCCTTTTTCTCTCTCTCTCTCTCTCTCTTCTTTTTATCTTTCTAATTTTTATTTAGTGTCTTTTAGAGTTTAATGTCTCGGAATGGGTCGTCAAGTTGTCTTTGATCCAGTTCTCTAACAAATGAACGGTTTTCAATTGCACTGTCCCTCCAGAATGGGTTTTATCTTTTTTTTAGATATCTTTATGCTCGATTACGAATAAGACCTCTTCAAAGTCACGCATTATTCCACTATCCTATCTCCCCTTCCCCCTCCAAAAAAAAAAAAGAAAAAAGAAAATAAGTCTTCAGATTATAACTTTTTTTATTATTCTCTACTTACTGTCCTACAATCAAGTGTTTAAAACGGTCGCTAGACGTAGCCTCTAATAAAGAGTGTTTAATATGAATTGAAACATTTATTTTTGAAAAGTCCGTGTACGGTACAGTAGTGCGCTCTGTGCAGATGAGTTATACAACCAGGGGGACATAATATAGGCGGGCAATCGTCACGACAAGTCGAATAATCAATTAATACCCTAGTTACACAAACACTCTCAACGATCGTTGGCATCTCCCAACTGTCATTGAGTTCAACTAAGTTGTCCGGTGTTAGCAGGAGCGGATGCAGGAATTTCCTGAGGGGGGGGGGGGGGGGGGTCAGGTGTTGGTCAGCGTACCATTTGCTTAGGAACCCCCTCCCCCTCTCCCTCGTTTCACGCCCTAAAGTTTACACATGCAGAAATCAAGAGGGGGGTCAGGACATCTGGACCCCCCCCCCTCTAAATCCGCCCCTGGGTGTTAGACAGTACATAGGCCTAACAGCCCCAACTTTCGATCCCAGTTGAAACCGAAACGAAACCAAAACTTGTCACATTACGTTTAAAAAAAATAAATAATGCAAATAAAATATATGCACACTTCGCATTCATTATAAACTTTCAACACGTATTATAATGAACTTACTTTTTTATTTTTAGAGTAGAGAAACGATAATCAGAAAGTTTCACACGAATTCAAGCGTCATTTTATCGATCGCATCATTTTAGAGCACCTTGAGGGTACCAAGGTTGCGAGGGTTTTCCGCTATGTAGACGATTTTTTAGTCCTGTTGAAAACTGACGTCTTGTCCTTTCATTCATCGATGACTCATATTTTAGGCATCTTTTCTGACTGTCTTTCGCCACTTGTTTTAACTCATGAAGTACCTGAAGCCGGATGTATAAGATTTTTGGATTTAACTTTAACAATGTGCCCGGACCATGTATGCTGGGCTTATGAACCTCGGGCCGGCAAGCCTCTTCTGCCCTTTGAGTCCGCGCATTCAAAAATTGTAAAACGTGCAATCGCGAAGACCTGCTACACACATGGTTTGCGAAGGTCTTGCTTTCACAAAGTTCAACCTAGCTTCGATAAGCAAACTGAACGCCTCACTGTCGCTGGGTTCCCCTCGCACGTGTTGACAGCTGTTGCTGAGTCACTGCTAAAAGAAACCAAAACTTGGCCTGAGACGAGCGATATTCCTTCCAGCAGTAGAAAAGGACGGGAAAGAAGGAAATTTGCCGTCATTCCGTATATACACGGCGTGGTCCATAACCTCAAACGTATCGCAGGCAGATGTGATGTGGACGTGTTGTTCACCGCTCCTGACAAGATTTCAAGATTGTGCAGAGCCGTTAATCCCTCTGATAGGGAGGCGAGGGCCTGCACTACGAAGCATCGCAATCGTTACGTCACCTGCGCTGAGGGAGTTGTGTATTCCCTTCCTCTGTCTTGCGGCAGGCGTTATGTTGACCAGACAGGTCGCTGTCGCAATGACAGGCTAAGGGAACATGCTTACAACGTCACTTCGACGGTTTCCGGTCACCTTGGCATACATTGCCGTGACTGCAGCTGCCAGCCTCAGTTCCAACAGTGCGAGGTCGTTAAACGTCACCGGGACCAGCTGACCCGTGAAATTCTGGAGGCTCTAGAAATAGAAAGATTGGGTGTCATGTGTGTTAGCAGCCCTTCTGTTGCCTTATCTAGGAAGGAGATTAATTTTCTGGCCGCTTGATTAGCTTGGTTTTAGCGCGTGTCGATTTTTAGTCCTTTTTAGATGCGGTACTTCGTTTTTTGTGCTTTTGTTTTGTGTGTTTTTTAGGCTGATTTTCTTCTTTTTTGTTCTCAATTGTGCGTATATATATTGCACCGTTGCGTTCAATAAAATTTAGTTGTGAGTCAGCGCTCTGTCTGTGTCCTTCTTTACCCTGTCCGTTGTTTTTTGCGCTGTTTTAACCTTTTAAATATAGAATTCAAGCGAGAGCGACAAAACGAAAGTCTTATCGCCGCCGACATCACACTGGCCGCGCCACTGATCTCAATGACAATTGCTGGATCGCGTTTGCCCGCTCCGCGAATGCGGTCACTGGCGGCCATCTTTTTGGTAGAGTTATATCACCTCTAGCCAAGATACAGCTGGTGGCAGGCTGCCATCAAAATAGCGTGGGTGATATTCCGTGATTGATTGAAATTGTTTGACGAAACATGTTTTTAAAACCCGGCGTGAACGGTAGCCCGGTCTTTGAGGACCCGGTGAAAGTTTCACGAAATCGCACAGCACCGGGGAAAAGCAGCACAGCACGCATCGAAAGTCGCATCGAAAAAAGCATCGAAAGCAGACGCCGGTACGTAGTCTGCTTTCGATGCGAGCTGCGCTGCTTTCCCCCGGTGCTGCGCTTTCGTAGAACTTTCGCCGGGTCCTCAAAAACGAGGCTACCGTTCACGCCGGGTTTCAAGAATCTGCTTCGTCGAACAACTTTAATCAAGCACGAAATATCACCCACGGTACAGTGTACTAGATCTACGGCTATTTTATGGCAGCCTGCCGCCATTGCGCTGTCCGCCATATTACTATAATGGCTAGAGATGATATAACTCTACCAAAAAGATGGCCGACCGTGGTCGCATTCCCGTCCATAGGCGGTGCTGGTCAAACGCGATCCAGCAATTGTCATTGAGATCAGTGGGCCGCGCTCACCGAGCGAGGGCTTCATCCATCGTGCCGTGATCGTTTTAGCGGCAGCTCTGGCCCCGAATCGTACCTCTTCCGACAATATCTGCTGTCCCGATACTTTCTAGATACCTCCGCCGACCTTCCGCAACAGTAAGTGCTTCGCTGGCGCTGAGGTAGGCCGTGGCTCAGTCGAACCTAACTGTCGTTATCGGCTCAATGACAGTTGGCGCCGCCGTGTAAAACTCCGGCCGATCGCGATTGAGTCAACTGTCGTTGGCTTAATGACAGTTAAGAGCGCTCGTGTAACCAAGGTATAAGTTTCTGTTAATTCACTTTTTAATTATTGAAATATACACATGGTTCCAATTAGAAACTCGTCGAGCGTCACCGAAAATCTCTAAATCAGCAAAATGTAGAACGGTTCGAAGCAGATCGGAAGCGCGGGTTCGAACCGTTCTTTCGTTCTTCGAACAGTTCTAACCGTGCTTCAAATCCTTTTAAAGATGATGTTACTTAGAGGTTTTCGATAACGCGCAGCGAGTTTATATTTGGAAACATGTTTATTTATTTTGAAGGTACCGCCATATAAATAAACATTCATTTTCACTCGTGAACAATGAACAAACTTTAGTTAATTGTCTCACTTAAGCCTATATTGTGTCACCCTGGCAGCATGACTCACCTGCGCAGTGCGCATTAATGTACCTTTCGTAACCATAAAAAAAAAAAAAAATATATGATCGAATTTTTTGTTTGTTTTGTTTTATTCATTCACTCTAGTACGGTACATTCATCCGCATGTTTTCGATTATATACTCAGTAAGTATGTAGAAGCACTTGCATTAGCCTCGCTTTCTGTTTCGAGCTAGCCCCGAAGTTACGTTATTTCGCTAGGTGAGGAAGGTACTACATTCGGTGTGAGCTCGCCTCCTTTGACAGTGTTTCGGCGTCACGCGGCGTTCCGTCGCGCACGGACTGTTGCAGCCACAGCAAAGTGTGAATAGGCGCAATACATGCAGCCTTCCGTACTTTGCTTTGGCTACGAAGTGTTCCAACGATCGCACGGTGGGTGATGTTTTATTGAAGACGCTTTTAGTCAAGAGGGTTATTTCGCACTATGGTGAACGAAGAAAAGGGACACTGTCAAATATACACCACTGCCCCCGCGCCTGGATACAATAAACCGAAAAAACCGAAAAGCCCCATCCCCAGATTCTAGACATAAATGCTCTACTCCATAAAAAAAACGCACCGTTTTTCTGGCGCCTCAAAATGGAACAGTCCGAAAGATGCGGTTCCCACACGCAGTTGCTTTTAAAAATTCATGTTTCCCTCGTCCACAGAATTTGTCAGATGGATGGTGCTTTTTGCCCGTCACTAAGCCGTAGTTTCTCAGAAGAGGGCGACGTGCCATACCAGCCATTGTCTGTATGGGCGGAGCTTTGCCTTTTGCGGGCGGTGACTCTCCCGCACATCCTATGTTGCAACAGACTAATGGATGTGCAATTTACGGATGACTATTATTCAAGCGCTTCGTACGCCACTTAACCTCTAACGACAGGTGGCGAAACAACAACACCAACAATAAAAGAACCTCGCAATTAAAAAAAAAAAGAAAAAAACTTGACGAAACAGTTTACTACGAACTGATTACGGGCCGCTCCGACCGTCAGCGGAGCGTCGCGTAGCGTGGGGCGCTCGAAGAAAAATCCGAAAAACGAAACGAAACAACAAAAGGAGGACGCGCGCGCACCAACTTTCGCCAACCTCGCGCAGCCAACAGGAAGTCGACACTGCAACGGCGTCACGACAAGACGCGTCCGCGAACATGCACACACACAAACACGCCACGACGCGTTCGCTCGCTGTGACCAACGAACCGCGACCACGGCACGACGAAGGTATGCACGCGCGAAGTGCAGCAGGACGGTATACGGCACCATCAAAAACGCCTACCCACTCGGAGCGAGACGACGTCGGCAACAACAGCACTCCGTTTCGCCTCACGATGGACCGCAGCAAGGGCAGTACGAGGCACCGGAAGCCAATCCAACGCCATGCGGGTGTCACGTGGTCTTCAGGAAGCGCGCGGAGCGCGCAGTCACGTGATCGAATTCACAGCGTCAGATTGGTTCCGACGGCTTATAAGAGTCTGCGTCAGTTCATCGTTAGATCGAAAAATTAGAGAGTATATAACTGTATTAGGATGTTACAACAACAACGAGGTGGGAGCAGTAGGCGGTTTTACGGAACGGGTGACGAGGTCACAACAAAAGGCTGCTGCAAAATGCGAAAGAAAAAGAGAGAGGAGGGAAGGGGGGGGGGGGAGGTACGGAAAACAAAAGGTGTGGCGCTAAAACGCGGCAGCGAAAAAACAAGCGAGTTTCTTCGCACGAACAACTCGGAAACTTTTCTGTTCGTCGCCGTCACGCCTGTGTCCCCCCCCCCCCCCCCCCCCCCCCCTCACCCCCTTTTACTCCTTCTTCCCCACGAGAATGCGGACGATAGGGGAAGGGAGTCGGACTGCGGATAACGCCACGAGCCAATCCAACCAATCCAACGCCGTGAAAGTATCCACGTGACTGCGCGCCCCTCGCATCGCTGCGACCCTAACCGAGGCCGCGCGACACTCATATGGCGTTGGATTAGTTCCTCGTAGAGCCCGGCGCAGTCCCTCCTAAGGGTGAAGCGGAGGCCAGGACGTGGAACGGTACGGCGTGTGCTGGCAGTTGCGCTTTAATCGCGTTACCTCGACGCAAACCGAATTAATCCGAAAAATTCGGGGTGCCAAAACTTTCTCGCCAGATTTGGGTCTCGGAGAGCGGGAGTTTGTGTCGCCACGCGCGCGCCCTCTCTCTCGGAGTGCGACGACGCATTTCGGAGTCCTGTCCTCTTCTTGCTCCCTTTCCTCCTCACAAGAAGCCTTCCTCTTTTTTTTTTTTTTTCTTTTTCTATGGCACCACCACCCTCTGTTCGGAAACTCGCCCGTTCTCACACCTTCCCAGCCGGAGGGTTCGCTTTCGAAAGGTTGCACTGGGTTGCACTGCGATGCCCGAAACGCGTCTCCGACGGGTGTGTTTGGCGTCCTGTTCTGCACCGAGAGTAATCCCGAAGTGGCCACGAATTGCGTCGCAGAGGAGCCCGAGTGTCATGCTGTCGGATGTCGCGACCCTGGCGGTTGGGAGTAGAAGTTCTGGATAGGTGCACGAGGGTGACGCGAGGGTCGCTCTCGTCGCGGCCGTCCCAACTCCCGACTGCCGAAGCTTCCGTGGACTGACAAAGCTGGAGAGAGACCTGCAGCGGAGCGGGAGTCTGCCACATACGCCACCGTTGCTGAGACACCGCCAGGGTCACGGTAGACAACAGGCGATCAGAGCCGTATATCTAGAGAGTTTGTTTATTAATTGGTATGAATCTGGCTTGAAATCGTCCGTAACTAACTATCGCCCCATATCCCTAACCAGTGTAGTGTCAAAATTGTTAGAGCACATAGTATTCTCCCATTCCGTGTCCCATCTTGAAAATAACTTTTTTTATAAACATCAGTACGGATTTCGCAAAGGATACTCGTGTGAGGCGCAGTTACTTGAATTCACCCATGACATCTACACCAATATGGACTCTGGCTCTCAAATGGACGCTATCTTCTTAGATTTTTCAAAGGCATTTGATCGCGTTCCCCACTGTCGCCTAATATCCAAACTCTCCGCTCTTAATTTAGATTCGCTAACACTTTCCTGGATCCGCAACTTTTTAACCAATAGACAACAATTTACCGTAACAGGCGATTTTCGATCTTGCACTACTGACGTGACCTCTGGAGTTCCACAGGGCACAGTTCTCGGGCCCCTTCTTTTTCTTATCTATATTAACGACCTTCCAACCACTGTGTCATCTACCATACGACTTTTTGCTGACGACTGTGTGTTGTACAGAAACATTAACAATTCAAATGACCACGATGTCCTTCAGAATATTAATATAATTTTTGACTGGTGTACCACATGGCAAATGCAACTTAACATCTCTAAATGCAATCTGCTTTCTTTCACTAGAAGGCGTTCAGTCTCGTCTTTCACATATTTCTTAAATAATGTTCCCCTCCCCTCTGTCCTTTCTTACAAGTACACATCGCGACACTGTTAGCGCGAACACGACATCGGCGCATTTTCGCATTTTACTTCAACATAGTATTAGCGAGCACGAAATTTTATCGCTTACATTATGAAACTAAATGAGCTCTTTCCGTAGCAATCACAACTTGCATGACATCCCTTGGTTTCAAAGAGAAAAACTGGAAAAACCGGCGATTGCTTGTTCGCGCTAACAGTGTCGCGCTCTGTACCTCGGTGTACATCTTACGTCTAATCTCTCCTGGATCACTCATATTAACACAATTTCCGCTGGCTCCTCACGCACTCTTGGCTACTTAAAACGAAACTTAAAGGCCGCACCCGCCCATTTACGTCATCTAGCTTATAATACTTACGTTCGCCCTAAACTCGAATACGCCTCGCCTATTTGGAACCCCCATCAGAAGTACTTAATTAATCAACTAGAATCTGTCCAAAACCGTGCCGCTCGGTTCATATCATCATCTTATTCTCGATTTGTTAGTGTCTCGCTCATTAAACAGCATAACTCTATTCACCCACTCGAAACCCGCCGCCTAATCTCACTACGTCGTCTGTTACATCGGCTGCATTTTAATCCCGGTCAACCAGGCTCGTTACTTCTAGAACCACCAAATAGAATATCTCATCGTCAAAATAATAGCAAAAGCTTCAAACGCATCTTTGGTTCCACAGCCGCATTTAATAACTCAGCACTTCCTAACGCAATCAAGAACTGGAACGGTCTTCCCGAAGCCATTGTCAACATATCTGATAAAAAATTGTTTCGCAATGCCCTCTCCAATCATTTTTTTCCCCCATGATCCCCCACTGCGTCCTGAATTTTGCTGTTTTGTTGTTCTGTTGCCTTTTTTACTCTGTCATTTTTGCGCCGAAGTGCATTTCTTGTATTGTCATTGTTATCATTTGTAATCATTTAGTTTGAATCATTGCTTTTTGGGTTCTTGTCGCGCATGCTAGCATTATAACTTCATATTCACATCCGTTTTCTTTTATCTATATACTTTCGCTTTGCATTTGCTTTCTTTCCCTGTAATCCAAGATTTTTTTTTCTCGGAGTGTGTGTGTGTGTGCGTGTGTGTGTTTTTTTTTTATTGACTTTGTTTCTATTCTTTTGTTCTGATTGATACTTACCCTGAATGTACCCCCCCTCATGTAATGCCCTTAATTGGGCCTTTGAGGTACCATGAATAAATAAATAAATAAATGAATAGGCTGAAAATAAGGGCACGCCAATAAGCGAAATTGTTTCAGTGACCTTGGGCGAGATGACCGACATCTCTCGTGACCCAGCACTAGCCACAAATATTCCCCTAGCGGAGGCAATGAGCGTAACAAGTACCCTCCAATCATAATTTGTAGGTAAGGATGTATTCAAGTACTTCATTTCAGCACGCTAGAGTTGGAGTTCGCGACTCTTCGTAACTGAAAGGGCAACGCACGTGACGTTGACGTCGCAGCGGCATTCTATACCCCCTGCAGACTGAGTGGCTTCTCTACGGACCCCGTAGGGACTCCCTGTAGACCTCGTATGGCTTCTTTATAGGCACGCTATAGACACCGTAAAGATCCTATGTACTATGTAGACACCTTAAAGAGTCCGTATGGACTCTATGTGGTGTCTTATTATAGAGAGGGTATAGGATGACCATACATTGTCTACAGAATAGGACGTCCATAGAACGTCCGTTGGCCAATATTCGACAGGGCAGCCATAGGACGACTTCACGAAGGCAACAACAGTCGTGGTCTGCCTATAGATGCCTTATGTTCTGCCTATGGACGCTGCTCTATAGAACGTCCTAGGAGTGTCCATACATATTTTTGTAAGGGTAGGCAGCCCAGACTTTTGAAAAAAGTCTATTGAAGAGACTGAAAGGGATGGTAGTCAACATTTTTCAACAACACTGCTCTTCAGGCAAGGGATGAACACAAATATGAGTCATCTTGTCCAGGTAATTAGAACAAGTAAATAATTGACCGACTATAATTCAATGCACTCTTGATAAAAAAATGATTGCGGCAATAAATCCTACGAAATGAAAAAAAGTGCAGTTAATCTTCTATTTCCGAGTGGCATTACATCTAACGAATTGCTGATATCTCTAGGACCTCTAAAAAGCGGGGCCGCATTTTTTTTTTTTTTACAGATTCTAGATGTTAGAATGATGGATTAGACAACCATCTAAGAGGAGTATGATCATACACATGGAAGGTACTGTGGACTCTTTATACCGATCGGCAAGGTAAACGAGCCTACTAATACTAATTTCTAAGGGACATCGGGTGCGACATTTTGTACACTGACCAATCCAAAATGTGAAGACTTGCTGTATTCTGAGTTCCAAGGGGACAAATAAACTGTTTTATGAACATAAGTAATGAACTTTTTCCTAATGATTGGTTCGAATGCTTTGTAAGAGTTTGCGTGCAAGTCAATTAAGCAAACGCCAGCTTTTCACTTTAAAAAAGTATTGCGATCCAATGTAGCATCGTCGATTAGCACAAAAGGTGAAAGATCGCAGGAGCTTCCTCGCTTAAAGTTGCTACGATTATTCGGTGACGCAGGGCTGAAACAACTTCCCCTAGGCCCTAACGCGACGTATACCTTTCGCTTCGATTCTCAGACATTCCAACGTACAAACGAAGCTATGCTGGAGGCGAATATTTTATGCTATGCGAATATTTTATGCTAGAAGTTATATCGTAAAATTGTTGATTAGTACAAAACGTAAAGATCGCAGGAGCTACCTCGCTAAAAGTTGTTGTGATTATGCAGTTGCCTAGGGCTGAAACAAATTCCCGTAGGCCCTACGTCCGACGCATACATTTCGCGTCAATTCTCAGGCATTCCAACGTTCAAACAAAGCTAAGAGAATGCGAAAATTTCACGCTAAAAGCACTCAAAGTTATATTGATCCTCGAACACATCCGGGAATCCGAGCACAGGGACGGCGATACGGCTGATGCAGTCTCACAGGTGTCAATAACCAGATGATCCAGAGCGATCTTGCGCAAAAAGGGTATAAAGTCTCATTCCTTCATATTTTCACATTATACCTGCGTCAGCGAGCACGAAGAAGCCCGAAGTCGTCGGAAAGCAGCTGCATATCACGGCTTGGGCGCACCGAACAAAACTCGCATCCGCCAGCTCCGGGCGCTGCCATCTTACCGGTGACGTCACCGTTCTTGGGAGGTCACGTGACGAGTGCTCACATTTGCGTACAACATGGCGGCAACCAGGGGGGTGTTACTTCCGAACTTCCGATTTATCACTCTAAGCCCCTCTACCTCGTTGAGGTATGCGAAAGCATTATAGTCCCGCGGATGAAAAATTTTCGAGTAATCTTTCTACACATATTAAATTTTCCATCAGTTCGGTTGGCTCCTTGGCAACGATGACGCCGTTGCTATGGAGCCACATGCGCTCCGACGGTGACATCCCGCTACCCCACTGCGCAGGCGCGGCGCCCCGCCGGCTCCACGGCTTCCATGACGATGCATCTCCAGTGCTGTGCTTTTCTTTGTGTTTCTTTTTTCTGAGGCGCGTCCGCTTTGACCTTCAGCACCCCGCCGACTTGAATGACAAAGCATCTGCGTTGCAAAGCTTTTGCCCATTGGGAATTCAACTGCCGTTTCGTTGCTACAGAGGTACAGACAGAGCTCTGGTTACAGACAACGCCGGCTTCGATCCATGAGACAGTTAATGCTTTCGCATTAAAAAGGGCTGCTGGTCGAGAATGTATCCGTCTAAAGACCGAAAAAAAGAATTTGAAAGCGCTGCTGGTGCGGGCGCATACAGGTTTATCGCGCGAATCCGATGACTCCCTAAACTAAAATCAAACACGATGACTCGGCCCTCAAAGTCGAAAGTACATAAACTGCCAGATAGCAGGAACTGGTGGAAACGATAACGCCCACATCCGTGGAACGGGTTAAACTATACAAAAGAGAAAAAGAAAAAAAGGAACCGCAAACCACGATTTGAATGCTTCTACATCGCAAGCATAATAAAATGAGTTCTTTGAATAAAAAATTAAAGACCCCTACAAATCCATGTAATGCGAAATTAGAGCGCAGCTCTTGAGAAGGAGGAGGGGAGGGTATGAAGGGGAGGGTACGCCCCTCCTCCTCCGTACCCTCTCCTCCTCCCATCCTCCTCGTCCATACCCTCCCCTCCTCCTACAGTTTCCCCGCTTAATATAGCTGAAAAACTGACGCCACGTGACCTCAACACCAATTCAGTTTCCCCGCTAAATTTAACGGGAAAAATGACGTCACATAACTCGGTCTCACGTCACCTGTGGAGAAATTCAGTTCCTCCGCTAAATTTAGCTAAAAATTCCCGTCACGTGACCTCAACAACAATTCAGCTTTTCCGTGACGTCACGGGGCGTCTGTGTTCCCGCTAAATCTAGCGGAGAAACCGAATTTGTCAGCTAAATCGAGCGCAGTGTTGTACGGAACGGCGTTCCTGGAACGCGTTCCTTATAGGAGGAACGAAGGAACGTCGCCGTCCCCTTTTGCATCGGTGGAACTGGAACGGGAACTCGTTACATTTTTAATGAAACAGAAAAAAGAACCGCGTTCCCTTTTTTTTTTTTTTCGTCCCGTGGGGTAATTTTTATGCTGTTTCTAAGGGAGAAACTAAAAAGTACAAAAATATTATATTCACGAAGAGAAGGATTTCGATAACTTTCTAGTTCTTATCCTAGAGTTTCTTTTTGGGGGGTCCTCGCTTAGTAACAGTCGAATGCAAACATCTAAAAAAAATTGCAGTGGCTTAGCTCGGCTATGCCAGGATATACGGGGCGTAAGCTTAGGTTCAGTTGGTTATTCTTAGCTTTCCTGGTTGTCTAGGATTAGCTTGATTATCATGCTTACTGCTGCTTCAATGACACACACACGGTATACGCATTATGTGACTACTTCGGGATTTGATGAGTTAAGCTTCTCCGCTCTTCTGCGCCGCTGAGCAGCAATTTCGTTCTTTTCCATGGCTATACCACACTGGCAAACGCCCCGCTATATGTATACCCCCACTGATACCTCTGCGCATGCGCACAAAATGAGAGGCGCTATCAAGCGGCTCCGGTGCAGCGTCAGACTTGGCTACTGCGCAACGGAGGCGCACAGCTGGGCACGCGGCGGCGCCAGTGCGTCTGCCGCGGCTATGACGTCACTCCTCTGGAATGCGCAGACCGGCGAGGCGCGCGCGTCGGCGGCGGCTCCGAGGCGAAAGCGCTGGCCTACGGATCCCCATGTGGCGGGTTCGAATCCCGGCCGAGGTGCCCGCAATCTGACGGAGGCTTATTTGACTTTTTTTCGCCAGCTGTGCGCCGTATGACGTCACTGCTCCTCGCGCATGCGCAGCACGGCTCTCCAGGAGCCACGCGAAACTGCTCAACCTCGGCCAGTGTAGCTTACGCTACAGAAAGAACGAGCGGGAAAGGGTTATCTAGGAGACGGCATCTTTGTACGCTATAAACCCAGGCGTGCCTAAACCAGGGGGATGGCGTCGTGTGTTAGAAAAGAAGTCGCCGCCATGGCATGTCTAGCCGTCGGCGGCATCTCTATCTCAAAGGTGGCATATGTGCACGAAACACGGGCGCTCGTTTTCCCATGGCGCGAGTTGCTACCTCCTTGGTGCTGGAGATGAGACAGAGCTTTTTCGCCGACGATGGCGTACAGTGCGGTGATGATCTGGTCAACATTCACCTCGGACGCGGCCGAGAACGTGAAGGACTGGGACTTCGACAGAGCGGGCGCCATTTTGACAGACGGCAGGGGCCCCGGTGACACGCGCGACCCTTGAAGACGCTGGGTCACAGGGAGGGAACGCTCGCTGTGCAGACGGGAACCGCTAAAGCCGCATCATCGAACGAGTGGACGGTTAAAACCGTGGCCACAGCTCCGTGGGAATGTTGACCCTAAACCTGAACACGCACGCCATGTTCGCAGTTTCGCTTCATGTTTCAGAAAACTTTGCTCATCAGTGTCACCTTCTTTGGCTCAGTAAACGCACTCAGCACCTTGACACTCCCTATTTCCACCAATCTCTTACAAATATCCATTCATGTGGTTTCAGCCTCATCCAGAAAAAAAAAAAAAAAATACTCGCACCGCGGTGCGCGGCTCCTTCAAGGTCACCTTGGCTTCATTTCACTTCGCAGGATTAACACGGGGGGAATGTGCGGCACTGGCGGCGGCGACGCTCTCGCCGCTCCACCCCGGCTCCCGCCGACTCCTCCCATTGACTAAACTTTCTCAATATACGGCTCTGCAGTAGGGGGAAATCATGGATGAATGGATGGATATTAATGGCTATACCCTTTGGTACGGGTGGTAGCTTGCGCCATCTAGCCTAAGTCTAAAAAGACAAACATATGATTCCTTCCGCGAGTTCGCACAACCATGGTTGTCGCTACTTGCGAGAAACGCGAAGCGTGAATTATATTCACGGGCTTTATGTGCGAGGAATGGGCGGGAGGTAGGGCCAACAGGCCTAGCCAAACGTTCGGCAGCTGAATTGTTGCCCGTAGTAATTTCGTTAGGTGCGTGTTTGGACAGCGGTGAAGTTAGTAAACCCAGAGGGATGTCGACTCAGAAAAAAAAAAAAAATGCTGACTCTCTCTATAACCTTTTAATCGAGGTAGCGCGGCCTTCTCAAACTTTCGCGTTTTATAACGCACCGATAGCGTCACGTTTTCACGAAGTTTCGCGTTTTTTTTTTTTCAACGCATCGTTTATTTACGCGGGTCGAAGAATCACGGTTCTCTTTTCTCGCAAACACCCGGTACAAACGAACGCGACTTCACCGTCGTCGGGCGACCCAACGTCCGTCTGCCAAACTTTCCGTCAACTGTCAAGCCAGAGAGAGACCAATAGCGTCACAGGCGTTTGCCGCATTTTTCCTTCACCGCTGCGCCAGCGCAAGGACACTAATGTGACGCCATCAGGCGGAAATCGAGAGACCACATTTGAGGACTCGTTAGACCAACACCTCCTAGAAGCCAACGTTACGAAAACACCCAGTTGGGAAACTCAGCCTTAAACCCCGACCGCTCGCGTCCACAGAGACCAAACTGGATACGATAACAGCGCCGCCCTTTAGTGACGAGTCAAAACATGAAAGTTAATTTATATAGCTATTGCGAACTGGCACTGCGAGATGCCGCCACCGACCCTCGCGCGATTTAGCGCAATTTGACCCGAACTAATGCGGGCAGTTGTGTAGTTCCCGGAGTGGCCGCCGTGGGATAAATCGGCGTTGCGACCGCCTCTAGTTTGGTTCCCGAGTACGGATCGAAGCCACTTTTTCACAGCAGGCTCTATGGCAGTTTCCCAACAACGTTGTGGTCACGTCAGGAAGACGCCGAGCTCTGATTGGCCCTGATTGAAAAATAGTGGTACAGACCTCAAGGCAGCTAGTTTTGAGGTCTACCCACTATCCTTCAGTCAGAGCCAATCGGAGCTCAGCGTCGTTCTGACGTCATCACAACCCCTGCAAAAGAAGCAGACGAACTCGCGCTCCGCATAGTGATGACGCGTACCAGGCGCCATTGCCAAACGAAGCCACGTGCCACTACAAGCGGCTTCGTCAGCGTCGAGGAGCGCTCTGCGGAAACTACGCAGGCCTTCCCAACGTTGCACGGAAAAAGTCGACGCGGAGTATATTTATAACAAACTCACGCACGGTCAAACCCGCTGGCAGAGCCCGGCCCGCCCAAAAACGCGTCCCCCAAATTACTGCATTTCGCCGCACGCGTTATATTATTCTCGCTCTGCATGCGCGCTTTCCTAAACTTTCTCGTCACCGCATAACCTTGTTTGTACTCCGCGCTGCGGCGAAACCAGTCAACCATTGTTGTCGAGAGATGGAACGACGTTTCGAGACCGCGCATTCCGTTTCTCTAACCGAGATTTCCCCATTTTATTATTATTATTATTATTTCTTTTTTGCGTTCAGACAGAGTGAGCGACTCTTCAACCGCGCACGCAGCGATTCTCTAATTGCATTAGTACCCGCGAACGCGAGGCTTGACGCGGCAAAATGAACCGCAGTTCGGGCAAACAAAACGCGCCGCATCCTTCACGTCACTGAATGCGGTCTTCTCCACTTCAATCAAGCAAAAAAAAAAAATTGCAACAAAAACAAAGTTGTTTCTGCATCGAAAACGCCAGTTCTTTATCGAGATGCGCCAGTTAGTCGGGGACTGTCAATCGAATTATAAATTTCCGCCTGGCAGAGGCCCAAACATCTGACGGACTCCTGTGACAAACATAAACATTCCGAAAACGGCGGAAAGCTTCGTGATGGGCGGGCGCGCGCGTGAGCCGCCGTAAGTGCGCTTGCTAGGCGGCGTGCGAGTTGAGGAGCTAAATGTTTTGGGTAAACTTAGTAAGTCGAATTGCGAGGCGAATGAACCAATAAGACGAGGGCGTAAACGGCTTGCACTCAGGTCACATCAGCAGTCATTTTGGTGCGCGTACCTGCAGCAGCGTACATTTCTAAGCGCCGAATTCCTTGGGTGTATGCACGGCTTGCACAGTTACACGTGACGTCATCACGCCATGCCGCGAATCATCTCATCCTGTTTTGCCTAAAAAAATGATTAGGTGCACGAGTTGTGTGATGCAGAGAGTACGCGCTCAGTAACGAGGTCGCCACGATGGTCGCTTATGTAACGTTGCTGCAAGCCACGCACATACGCGGCGTCGACTTTTAGAGCGCAGCTCTTAGGCGCTCGTTTCCGGCTTGAGCGGCGTCGGCGTCGGCGTAACCGCGCGGTGCATTATGGGACGCGTGCCGTCACTGATGACGTCATCAGTGACGTTACTGATGACGTCATCGACATCCGCATCGTCATCGTCACTGATGGCGTCATCAGTGACGTCACTGATGACGTCATCGACATCGTCATCTCCACGTGACCTCCCCAGGTCACGTGACCCCCCCCCCCCCGAGGTCACATGACCCCCCGAGGTCACCTGACCCCCGAGGTCATGTGACCCCCCCCCCCCCCCGAGGTCACGTGACCCACCCCCCCCCCCAGTACCTTCCCTCCTCCTCCTCAAGAGCTGCGCTCTAATTCGGCGTTACAGGGAGTTGTAAACGGCTTTCACGTTTTTCGTACTACGTTGCCAAAGCTATATCGTAGTTTCCGCAGTGCTGTCGAAGCAACTTGCGTTAGCGCATGTCAATAAGCCTCAAGGCGAAGCCAGGTGATCGCATAGCATGCCGTGCAGGGCTGAAGCCTGTGGAAAATAGCCTTGACAACGTAGCACGAAAAAGCTGATGCCGAGTATGGTTTGGTTCGTCGGGTACGGATTTACTTTGCTCAGATGAGGGCAAAATAATAATAATAAAAAAGCTAAAAGTCCGTTTTTGCCTTTTTACATTTCTCCGAGTCTTCAATCCGGAAAGCTGACGGGAATGAAAAAGAAGCCAAACTCGTGTAGTGAAGCCGAAGTAAAACCGAGTCAAGAAAAAAAAAAATCCGTAAAATCAAGAAGATACTTGGAGAAACAACTCGAGCGCCGCAATATAATAGTAGGTGCAGAAAACACACGTTAAAAATGAAAACAAAAACAACAAACAACGACAACTGAAGTCCCGATAAAAAGTAATCACAGACCATTTCAAGCCCCCCCCCCCCCCCTTTTTTTTTTCTTCTACCAACCTTTACAGAGCCTTCATTTGCAAGTCAGCGTACTATCCCGCATATACATCAAAAGTGGTTCCAAAGAGGCAACAAATGACGTCACAGAAACCGGAGTGCCCCGCTGTCGGACGTCGCGATCCTGGCGGTTCGCCGAAGAAGTGCTGGCGAAAAGTGCGAACGAACGCGAGTGTCGCTGTCGTCGCGGCGTCCCAACTTCTCGCTGCCGATGCTTCCGTGGACTGCCACACTGAAGAGCGACCTGCAGCAGAACAGGCGTCTGCTACATCCACCAGCGCTGCTGGGACGCCGCCAGGATCGCGGACGGCGACAGCGTGACGCTGCAATGACGTCCAGAGGCGGAAATCGAGGAACCACTTTTTGGACGCAGTAAGCACACCAGTCGGAGAAGCGTTCCAGGCGCCATAGTCAATACTCGCTAAGGCGTGCCCAAGGTTGTCAGACTGGTTCCCTAACGAAGCGTTTTTGACGTAAGGTGGCTAGCTTTTGAAGAACGGCTCGTGCATTCCACGTATTAGATCACAATCGATATTTTTTGAACCCTATCAAGCAACGAGTTCAAAGAGAACGGGCAGTCATAAATTGCGAGTGCTCCGAAGAATGACGCATCACCGACGTCATTTTCCTGCACGTTCTCAATTAACAACTGTCAAAAATAACACGAAAATACAATGAAAAAAGCAGCTTCGAAAAAAAAAAGAAAAAGAAAGAACTGTTACTAACATATAAATGTATTTAAAGTACATCGGAAAGGACGCGTCATAAACCCCGCTTCCCCGATCAGTATCCTTCGGCGCCAGAACGCCAGGTGTCAGCACCCGTTAATTTTGCGCAATTAAGACCCGTATTAAATTACCGCCCGTCCGCTGGCGCGCACGAAAACACGACGCGCGCACTGGCGAGGTTCGTGCGTCAAAATGCGCGTGCCCGCCGCTGCCAGCCGAGCGAAGCGCATTACGAGCCGATTGTACGCGCCAAGGGGGAGAGGGGAAGGGAAGAGGGGGGGGGGGGCGTTACGCGCTTAATTTAATTAAAAATGTGTCCTTAATGAGGTGTAAATTGAATATTTCGTCGTCTCGCCGACCAATCTCTTTTCCTTTCCCCAATCTCCTTTTCTCTCTACCTCCCTTTTTTGTCTCCCCTTTCCGCACTTTCTTCATCAGCGGCAATGACGGAACATTGTTTCATTTTCGTGTTTGTTTTCGGTAGTTTTGGACGGCTCGAGTATATATATATATATATACATACATAACTTGGCCAGCCCGCGGTCGTCAGTTCCTATAAGACACTTAATATCATCCTTTCTCCCCCTCCTCATTCTTCCCCTCTTCCCTTTTTATCCCTCCGGTTTTCGATTTACGCCCAAGAAACGAGAAGTCGGGTTATTAATACCGCCTAATTAACGCTTTTTTTTTTTCGCGCGCGACACTGCGGCAAGCGAAGGCGGCGCCTTTCCACTGACGCCTTAAAGGGAGATTAAAATCCGCGGGCAATCCGCGTTGTCACGCCCAATTTTCCTTGAAATTACACCGTCGGTACCTAACGTCCCCACCACCGCCTCGGCAAAAACCTGTCACGGGCATGCATGCGCTACCGATCGGCGTCCTGCACCACGTGTACTTAACGCACCTCTCCACCTGGTGTCCTAAGAAAAAAAGGTACGCCTAAAAAAGGTAATTCCGCAGATAAAAAAAGGGTCCCTAAAATCACTGGGAAGAGATTTTAAGGTAATGTGATAAAAAAACGGCGTCTAAAGTTTCAGTAAGGTTGCATTAAAAAAAGTTACTCAGGAACTTAAATGACGTACACCTGCCCTGTCTTCCGGTGTGTGGTACTACTAGCAATCTTTACAGCTTCAGCGATGATACTATGAAGTGGCTAGTAAACAGAGATTCATATTCTAAATTGGTATACTACACATGCCCAGAAATACATCTTTAAATATGAATAAAGCCTTGTCACGCTTTAATAAATGACTATGCACGACTGAAGGGATGCCCCACGTTGAGCGCCATAAAGGGTGGCAATGCCACAGTCCGAACGAAAACCGAACTGCCAGCTATCCTCCGAGCAACATAATGCGAAAATTGCACGACAAAACGAATAAGACTAGTAAATACCACGTACAAAACGAACTAGTACGGCTACCGGTCATCTGAAACCGAAACCAGAAACCCGACGGATCAGTATCTTGCCAAGATATAAATGGTGCGTCCATTCGAAAGCTTTCCCTCTGAAGGAAGAGTAAGTGCTCCGGCAAGCTGGTGACACGCAACCAATATTAAAACCTGACTGAAAAGATAAGCCAAAGAAAAGAAACAAATATTACAAGCATACACATAATCGCTTAGCTCTCGTTAGCAAAAAGAAATATCCATTGTGGCCGCCATGGGAGGCAACATAGGAGTATAGCACAGCCTGGTGACTACATTTACACTAAAAATATTAATAAAGAAAAAACTAACTGCAGTCTTTTTTTTCGTGGACTTCCATCATAATAGATGGAAGTAAAGTTACATTATTCTTATAAGTCTGATTTTCTTAAGGCTGGTTTTCTTAATTTAAGATGTCCGACTCTAAACATCCGAACGTCGGGAAGGAAAACCGAAACCAGATTTATGCTCGGAGTGACCAAAGGAGACACCCGTGCAATCAGGCTTTTGTGACAACTTCACAGGAGAGAAACACAGAGACGGCAAGGGAGTCCTCACTTAAATTTCCAGGCACACGCGATAGCTAGAGAAAAATAATAAAAGAAAGAAAGTGTAATGTAGACTCTCGAAGAAGTTGAAGACGCGAGCAGGCACCATTAATGTGCCACGGTTCGCTTAACTTTCGGACAGCTCGCGGAAACTGATGTCGCGGTTGACGCCCGAGGGTCACAACTCCCATTTCTCTTCCAGCGAACCGAAATCTCGGAGTGAGGGTACGAATGCGACCGCGCATCTCCTTCGCCGTCTCTGGGAGTAGCGGAAAAAGCAGGGTGTATGTGTGTGTGTGTGTTTTAAATCGCTCGAAAATGAAGGCGAGGAGACGTATGAAACGCCCTATTTTGGGCATCCCGGTTCAATTCGAACGTCAGGTCACCTTGCGTGGGCCATCGTACGTATGGTCTATAGCACACTCGCTGAGAGTCTCAGAAACGCAGGACGTGGTACTTATGATCAAAGCTTTTCTTACCCAATGATTGGTCCTTCGCCGTTCTCGTTGTCTAATGACAAAGTCTCATTGGCTGTTGAGCAATAATAGGAGGTTCGGAACTCGTGACGCCATGCATTTTCTTAAGCCGCGAGGGACTATAGAGTCACCCAAGAGCGGAACGGTGTGGCTAACCCGTACCCTCTCATTATTTAAAATGCGATCTATATATGAGGTATCAGCTTCGCCCAACACGACCAATCAAGATGCGAAACCGGCAAACGATGAACGCAAACGTAATTAGCCACACCCTGCTGTACTTACCGGTGGCGTCAGTGGCCAAAATGCAGAACGCGATCGGTATGCGGTATACACGTATAGATCCCAATTATGGCGCCTTATACTCACTGTCACCGCAAGTATATGTTCGGTGACGGTGATGATATGCGGCGCGTGGGTAAGATACGAGTCCCAAGCCGAATGTATGCGAAGGTGTTGATTATAATTGATTCCAAATCGAGTGTTTACGCAGCGCTCGTGACCGATCCACGGGCAATATGTTTGCTTCCCACGGGATGCTTTCCGGGAATCCGGCAACGCTCCGCGCCTACCTCGGCAAGCTTTCCGAAGCTAGGAGAGACGGAAAGAGTTTCGAGTCTACTCTCGAAGTTGCACCCGACAAAGGGGCCTTCTGGAACAATGGCGTTGCGTGCAAATTTACTCGTGTCAAACTTGGGTTAAAGACCATGGCTTTTTGAAAAACTTCCGGCTCTGTCGTATATGTTCGCCTTGACGTTTTATTTTTGCATTACAGTTTTTCTCGAGACACACGAAGTATACTCGGTGGCCAAAAGCCTACACGTCGCAAAAATTAAGTCAAACAAACAGTAGTTAAAAAAAAAAAATTGCGAGATTAAGTTAAGGAGTTTACACCGTCGCATACCAAGATTCAAAAACCGAAATTCTCAAGTGACACGTCAAAAACGCAGGAAAGTTCGCAAATCGAGTCAGCATGCCAATTATGCCTGGCGAAACCGGCAGACTCCAGTCACGCTAGTCCTAGCGCGACCGCGAGTCCGCGCGCGCAGTTAGGCTTAGCGCCGGCTTCGCCCAGCGCGACGACTACGCGCGCCGCTGCAGCAGTCTTGGCATACCAACAACCGAACCCTCCCCGCTTTGTCCCCAACTCTTTCGCGTCTGTAGACATGTAACTGCGCTCCGCATCCCAAAAATTGCTTCCGCGCCTAGGAGTCCTAATTAGTTAATTAATCGGAATTTTAAACTGCAATCAACAGCGGGTGAGCGAGTTGGACACGTCGTTTTCTCACCTTCCCCTCTTTCCCGATTTTCGTCCCGAAAACGAATCTTCCCCCTCTCCATCTTTTTCAAACCCTCTTTGGAGTCCCCTCTACCTTCTCCCCAATCAGCCCCTTTTCGGGCGCAATCAACCGACGAACGAGAATTGAGCTCATTTCCTCGACAATTACTGTCGAATAAATGTCTTTTTGACGTCAGTTCGCGCCCAACGTTTTTCGAAAACATTATACGCTCAGGGGAGCACAGGACACTTGACTGTCTGTTGGCCACTAGAGGGAACATTTAGTGTAGAGCATTAAAAAAAAAAGAAAACATAAGTGATCTCAAACTTCGCTACGAGCGGTTGTTTCGTTTAACTTTTAGTAGCTAAGCATTAGGTTGATGAACGAATAGATGATTGCAGACGGTCGAACTGTTTGAATCGAACTGCGGCCTGCGCCACCTAGCGAGTGAGAGATTTGGCGGCAACGCGTGCTACGGCAAAGAGGAATACTTCGCTACGTTTTACGTTGCTCCGGAGTACAGCGATCGTTAAGGCCGTGAGGACGAAGCTATAGAAGGGTAATGGTTCAGCAGGATCGCTCGTTCGTTGAAAGCCAGTTCCAAGGTCTCGAGCTTGCACCGTACTCGTGTTCGATTTCGGCTGCATCTTTTCTGTTTCAGGCTATAAATGCAGTAGAAGCTCTGCCTCCAGCACTCGCTCGGTGCCTTCGGTCGTGCTTTGGCTTTCCGTGCGACTAAATGTTCATCAAAAGCAGAAAGCTCGCGAAGGAGGCGGATTATCTACTGGACTGTTAACATGTTACCGACTACAATTTAATTGCTACATGTCGCCGCCAATTTGACATTTCCGTTAGGTAGGTTAGGAGTCTTTATGAGAAATTGTCTCAGAAATAATAAACAATAAACGTCGTCAACTTATTGATGATATCGTGTGACTTCGTGTAGAAACCTGTCTGAACAGCCTCCTCGGGCGTCTCTGCTTTCCCCGAAAGAATTCAAGAATTTTTCGACACACGTGCCGAAGCGAAGATGTCATCCAAACATATTTCTCGCTTTAAAGACACAAGAAAATAAAAGAAAAAAAGAACCCCCAACAAAGCTGTATGTTAAAAACAACCCACCACCCCCTTCCCCGAAGAGGTAGCTTAGCCTCACTACGTTTAAGTAAGAAGGTAAAGCCACAGCTTAGCAGAAAGGGGCAAACGAGGAGAGCACAAACACGCGAAGAGATCAGACATTGATGGTTCAACAATTAACCTAAACATACCTTCAAAGAGTTCGCGAACGCTATGCGTTATAACACAGGCTCGATCGACAAACTCCAGCACCCCAAACTCCGTCTGTTGACACAGCCAAACTACCTTCATATTCCCCTGTCCCGAAGTTCAGTGTAAACAGGAAATGCATCCCGAAAATACACGTCCGACAGCCTATTTACCACCGAGCACAATCCGCATCATGAACAAAGTTAAGCACTTCTGAAACTAACGAACAAATGTTAAAAAAGGCGTCATTCCTATCGCCGAAGACGCAACCGCAAAATCAACATCGACTCTGGTACGCAATATGGAACAAAAGCCACAGGGACAATAGGAAACTGCTCGAAGTGCTCCCGTGTACAAATTTCAGAGGGAATAGATTTCGCCGTCAGGATCCAACTCCCGCCGTCGTTCATCTCACGATCAACAAAATGAACGGAACCCCATAACAATCCTCTTTATCCCTTCGGAAAAGCGCCCGTCCTTCGCAGACAACCCACCCAAAACGCAATGTGCTGCGTTGTTCATTTCAACACCGCCAGAGGGAAACGCAGCGGTCGCAGCGTCTGCATACACACTTGCGCACACAGGCCGCGTGGCGGCGCGCGATGCGCGCTAGAAACTGCTGACGGCAAACAAAAACGCCCTCCCCTCCTTTTATAATGTATACTTTCGCTGTACAAAATGCCCGTCGAGAGACTACGACAGCGCGGCGGCGGGGGCTGTAGGACGAACAGACGACGGACGGGAGGGATTGTATAAGCGCGCGAAATTTGCATCTAGGGTTAGTTTCGGTTTGCAAAGAGATTTCTGCCCCTTTCGCCGCAGAACGCAGACGAATCTGTTCGTCGTCTGCTAAACCTGTTCCCTCCTTCTCTTCCCCATCTCTCCCTCTTCCCCCTGTCTGTCTCTCCGCATTTCTCATGTTTTTGTCGTTGCAGATTCGTTTTGCGCGGGAAGCCTTGGTCGCGGTCTTTTAATAAATGAAGTGGAAGGGGGAAAAGAGAAAGGAAGGAGGAAGAGTTTTTGCGCCTGCCCGTTTGCGAGTGGGGAGGCGAACAACTTGTGTCCTCGTCCGTTTATTAACAAACCCGGGAAAACAATACATACATACTATTAAGTTGAAGAATTCGCGCACGCACTAATTCAGAAAAAAAAATATAAAAGAAAGAGGAAGAGAAGAAGGAAGGTCGGGGATGTGAATCATCATCGCCATCAACAACGTCGGTCTTTTGCCGAGGATTCCGAAAAAGAGAAAGACCCGTCGTCTGCTGCGGGGAAGCTGGTTACGTTTCTGTTTTTATTTCTTTTCTTCGACGCACTCCTCCCACTTGGACGCTGTTTGTTGCTTACGTCGCGGGAGCGGGCGCGCGCTTTCGGGAGCGCGGGATTTTAATGTTTGCGGAATTTATTAACCCTCCCGAAAAATACCGATACTAATAACGACCCCTTAATAAAGCGAACTCGGAGAGAGAAGGACGACTCGTGGAGCGGCGAAGTTTAGGGAAAGGGACGCACGGAAAGCAGAAAGTTTTCCCGTTTTCGTCTGCTTCGTGTTTTATATCTTCCGCTCCTTTCTTAGATTGGTTGTTTTTGCTTCCGAGTTTGAAGGGGTCTGGTTAGGGGGCGAGGAGTTAGAGGAAGAGCCGCCGAGGCTGTCGACGAAAGCTTTATTAATGTTTGCGCTTGGCGTCGTCGCTAATTTGTCTGACAGCGCGGTAAATAGGAAGGTGCCCGGGGGGGGGGGGGGGGGGGCGTCTTTCCTTATAGCCGACGTCGCCAAGTCGTCACGCTCAACGCAATTGGAAGACGCTGTTTCCCATTTAACTCGTTCGGGAATCTTTAGGGAATTTCCGATCTTCTTAGTCCCTGAAGCCATCGTGCACCACGATGCAGGGTTGAAAAGCTGAATAGGGAATTTTGTTGTCCCCAAAATTGATGAGCTGCATGACCCTCGAAGCGATGTTTGAAAGCACGTACGCATGTCGACACAATATTCTTTTCACATCGATCCATTAGTTTGGGTAAGCCAAACGCCGTAGTGTGAGATAACAACGCGCCGGGCAACTTGTGATCCCTTGCGCGGACGTGATCGTCTCTGACATAAAAAGAGCAAGCTGAAGCTCTCCGAAAGGTTCCTCGGGGAACCCAAAAATGCTCCTAAACACTTCGTCATCTAGCCGGTCTACGCACAGCGAGCCGCGCTCAGACTGGAAGCGACGGCTAGGTGGTTCTGCGAGTAACAAATAGCCGTCATCGATCACACGCCTGCTGAGGAATGACGGAACGAGTGGATCCAAGAAACTACCGCGGCGTTCCATAGCGAGAAGCACGATGACAACATGCCGGCCGCGTTTGAGAGCTCCTCTTGAAGGGCTCGACCAACACCACCTAGACTGACTGAGGCCTCTCTAATACCTCTGCTCCACATCACGTGACGTCAACCGATGTATCCGGCTTCTCGAGTCGTCCCAACTCGGCTCCACGAAGCCGAGCCGAGCCACCGGGCAAGTTCTAGCCTGTTCGCCCACGCTGTTCACCCGTCATCAAATACGTCTTCGAATTCGTCGAATACGCAGTCGTCAAAGGTAGAAGGTCCTTAATATATACATATAGCTTAGAACGTCCAGATCGTTGCGTGTCTCGCGGGGGTTCGTCGTCCTCTCTCCATTAAGGCCTGTTCACACATGCAGCGGAGGGCTACAAGCATAGCGCTAACCTCGCGCTAAGCGCGTGCTGACCGGAGTGTTCACCAGCTTTGTATCGCACCGCCAAAACTGTTGCTCGTGGCAGGCGATAAGTAGCTGACGGCACGTGAGGAGCGCTACATCAGCGCTTCGCTTCATGTGAGAACCGGCCTGTAGTGAGCTCTGGTGCTCAGCAGGCTTCTAACAATAGTCCTAAACCGGGTAAGGTTTAGTCATTTATAAAAGGCACGTAGAAATACCGACACACACAACATTACATACAACTAAACAGTAGCGCAGTTGCCAAGAAAAAGTACCGTTTGCAAGTCCAATAGAACGAGGCCTAATCCAAACCGATTCCTACTTATCCTGATTTAAAATTCCTCTCCGTGCCAGGGACCCACGTTTCTTTTACTTCTTGTTTGCGCCTGAGCGCCGCCAACTGACCACCAAAGAACTTCGGTTCTGTCGGCTGTCAAAACGTTAGGTGCAAAAAAGTGCAGAAAAGGTATAGGGCCCGGTGCAGAAAAGTGTATAGGGCGGTGCACTTCCGATTGTATCTCAATACACATACCGGAAGTACAGTACCCTACACTTTTTCGCACCGGTGCAGATGGCGCGGACAAATCGAACGAGCCCACTGTTCGTCATGCTAGTGGGACCCTGCCATTACAGACAGGGGGTGAAATTATCGAAGAAGCACGAGTGGCTACAGAACACACTGGATGAGGCAGTTAAAATGTCTTAAGCGCGCATTTGTTTCGAGGTTCTTTAACGAGAGCGTTTCGGCGGAAGAGTCGAAAAGGAAAACCGAGGCTGCATACACCGTTCCATCTTCACAAAAAAAAAAAAAATCTTAAGACCAGCGTGTGATCTTCACACCCCAGCACGCGCATGTTCGTGACTTCGGAAAGCGAGCCAAGCCAGTAACACATATCAGAAGACAAGGCCCCAAACGTCATTTCTTTGGTGGATCAACGCGGCGCTGCCTGATTTCTGCCAGCGTCGCCGCCAGTGCGTTTGGCAGCGTCTCACAACAAGTGGGACGCTAGCTCACGGCGAGGCCGAGACGCACGTGTCTCACACTTTGCGTCGTACTCTCATCAGATATTCGCAGCGCCTGGCGGTCTAAAGACAATAATCTTTCGGCCGCCATGCGCGTGTCGCTCGTGTGGGCAGCGCGTGCAATTGCAAGCTTGAGAGGTATATTTCCCCGCGCTGGATACCAGTCGTGACGTCTTTTTTTTAACAATTTTTTTTTAAAAATAGCAAAAGCGCGCGTGCATAGCTTTGATTGGCGCTAAAGATGCGCGAGACCGGAAATTACGAAAACTGATTTTATGACGTAACACTCTCTAAAGGATTGGCTTCAGCGGTATTTGGAAAATTGTTTTATGCCCCTTCCGTCCACCAAATAATAATAATAAAAATCTCGATATTCGTGATCCTGTACGCCAAATGAAGACGTTAAGTGTTTTTACTCAAATACATAACCGCTTCAGCTTCCCTTTAAGGTGAATCGGAGTATAGCGAAATTTCATCGTTGGTATGAATGCCCGATTAAATAAATAAGAAACAGCTCGAGAGTTCCGAAGAAAAAAAGAGAGCTTCTGACGTGAACGTTGCAATACATGTGTGTTGAATGGGGTTCCAGTGTAGAACTTCTCGTATAATTATACACGCAAACAAGAACCATAATTTCTCCCCAAAAAGAACAGTTAAAAAGCATAAATTCAAATAGAGCAGAAAACACACAAGGAAATCGGAATTAAAACCTTTCTACGTGCCCGGGAGTGCTAAGAACGACACGTGAGATTCGAGAACAATGAGATACAAGAAAAAAAAATATATACACCACCGATGACACGACCTCGCTTCAAAAAGTAAAACGTACATACTAAAAGCAAGAGCCTTCTTGGACAGACAGACAGAAAAAAACTCAATTAAAAACGACACTTCAATTAAATCAATAAAACTTTGGAGAAAAACAAACAAACAAAAGCAGCTACAAAACAAACCGCAGAGCCAGACACACACAAAAAACGCGCGTTCGCAAAACAATGAAGCACGCACACGTGGTCCAAACCCCACCGAAACGGTAACTCCTGAAAAACAGACTAGACCCCCCCCCAAAAAAAAAAAAAAAAAAATTCAAGTCACGCCAGGTAGAATGCGAGCAGACGATGTTCTTCGAGGAATCTCCATTGTTTGGCACGGTGCGGGCCGGCGGTATCGACTGGGAGCTGTACACTCCTCAGCCGTTCCCATTGTTAATGGGCAGGATCTAATGGCTACCCCGATCCCTAATTTACATTGGCCTATACTCCGTTCCGCGATGGACCGCAACAGAAGCTACGAGCCATCACAGCCAATCCAATCGCTGTAAGCCTGTCACGTGACTACAGGCCCATTGATCACAACGCTTCCATCGAAGGCCACGTGACACTTGCAGAGCATTGAATTGGCAAGGATTGGCTCGTAGTTTCGCCTGCGGTTTTTTGCAACGTGAAACGGAGTACGACTCTACAATAGTGCGCTGTGCCGCCGGGGAAAAAAAATAAATATAGGAGGTGGAGTGGGCAGAGGAGTACATTCTAAAACTCACAATAACGTCCCTTTCTTTTTTATGCTATGACCGGACGTGTAATTCACGTTTTTTTTTTTGTGCTTCATTTTAGTTTTGTGTTGGTGTTCCGATACGATTTGGAGCTCCACCCAACGACAATTTCATTCCGCTGGGCTGTCGTGTCGCATTCAGATTTCGCGGGGCTTCTGTCAGGTGACTGTCGCGGTTTGTTTCATTTTTTTAAGCTTTCTTTTTTTTTTTTAAGTTGTACTTTGGGTCGAACGTCATGTAGTCGTGTAATTAAAGCCACAATAAACACAAAGCCAACAAATAAGAGAACCGCGTCTTTGCGGAGTGTTGTTAGCTGATCGTACGCGACTCTGACGTATCGTTACTCTGGATAACGTAGTTTCCACAAAAGAGCAGCTCTATAACACCGAGAGTACGCGACCTCGTCTTGCGTATCGTACAAAACAGACGCAAGATGAAGCCACGCGCTTGCACAAGTAGCTTTGACAGCGTCGGAGCGCAGCAGCAACCACGCTAGACGTGACGGCTTAGCACAAAAATGTTGTCACCCAGTATAGTTGCTTAAGACTCTTGGTTCATCTGCTAAAATTCATACGTGGCGTTGACAGTAAAGATACTAGATCATGTAATATAGTTAGCTCTATTAATTTCACTAGATACGTAAATGAAGCAAGAGACGAGATGATCCATTGACGCACGGTGATACACTGTCGGAAATAAGCCCCGTATAAAATAATTGCCTCATTAAAAAACAAAAAAACAAAAAACAACAAAAAAACACGTTAATTCTGTACAAACGGCGACATACAAAAACAAGTCGGTTTTATAATTTATTTTCTTTCGAAGTGTTCCCAACTGAGACACCCACTTCGAAAGTATAATAAATACGGAGGACAAAGACAGATAATTACACGATAACCGCCCGTGTCCGTCTTCCTCGTGCTTTTTATACTTTTAAATTAAATACCCATATTCATAACAGTCTCACACTAACCAGTCCCATAAACTTCTTAAAGGGACACTGACACCCCCCAAATTTTTTTTTTCCTTTTTCGTCAGGCGATTCATTATGGTGTCGGAAGACTACCCAATTAATATTTTGCTACAGAGTCACGTATTTTTTTAATAAAGCCAAAAAACGCAACTGCGCGAAACCGAAACCGAAACGGAGACGTGGAAAAGATAGCGGGAGTGGCGGAAGTCACGTGGCTACACCCGACCGTGCGTTTTTTTTTTTTTTTCTCCTCTTTCCGCACGTAGCAGACGAAATGCGTCCGTTCGCCGTGGTATTCCTTTGCAGTTATGTTTCTTCCGCTCGCTGTTTTGTACTTCAAGATGAGTTGTTTTGTACATTTAAGTGTTGGCAATTAGTAGTGAGTGCCCGAGTGCCGTGGTGAATTCCCGTGATCAGCTCTGAAAAGAATACTCCCAACTCCAAGGTGCTGCGTGAAGAGTTGCCTCACATGTCCTGCATCTGAAAGTGGCCAGAGTGCACAAGTTTCCGAAAGATCAACGCGTCGAAATCAATGGCTGGCTGCAATTCCTGTAGAACCATTACGCGAAGCTCGGAAAGCGGACGCTACCCGATTCATATGCTCCTTGCATTTTGTGGGAAGTGATATACACGGAGTTCGCAGGTGTCAAAAATGGAATCCATACCATTTAGTTCAGCAACGTATCGTCCACAACAATTTTTTTTTTCCTGTGATAATTGTAAAAAAAGAAATGTAAACATCGCAGAATGCTTGACAAAAAATAAAATAAAAAATGAAAGGTACACCCACACCAGGAATCGAACCCGTGCCCTCTGCGTGTGAATCGGACGTCTTTCCACTGAGCTATTGAATTTTTTTTTTTTATCTTTATTACTGAGCTATTGAAGGAACACTCTCATGCGTAATTATGCAGCTGGTAGACTTTATTTCGGAAGTTTGCTGCCGATTTCCCTTCAATACATACACTCCCGGCTTGAAGTCGGGCAGCACTACGCATAGGGCACATTCGCACCTCGTAAAGTAACCGTACGCGGGCGTATTCAACTCGAAGTACGCACTTCGTGCTTGACGTTTGAGCGAGCGATGTCTTCAGCCAGGAGAAGGGACGACGGCTCGGCGACGTCTTCGTGCAGTCGGCTTGCTGGTCGGGCATGTCGTACGGGATGAGTATCAGTTCTTTTGATTGGTCCGAAATTTCTCTTTCGAAGAAAGACAGAATTCGCCAGTACCGTGAACGACAGTTCTGAAGTAGAGGTCCAACGCCCGTCGTCCGCTGCCATCCGCTAGTGCTAGTCCCACGATATGCGAAACGACGCCATGTTGAGTGAACGCACAGAAAGCTTCCGGTTGTCTGTGCTACTTTTTTTTTTCAATCAACGTATTTGCAACTTCTTTGAAGCCACAAAAAATGGGTTTCATATTTTTTTTCTATTTTTAATATTGACTGTGTGCCTTCAATGACCCACGACTTCGATTAAATTTGGTGGTCGCATCGATACCTTTGAAAACGGCCCGTGACCACGGAAAAGAGAGTGAGCGAGACTCGAACCGGCCAGTTCTTGATCGGCGGTTTTCGGGCGGAAAGAAACCGAATTTCGAACCGCAAATTTTGTTCTGGGTAGTTGGGCTCTTATATGTCACGTACAACTAAAAACCTCGGCGAGCATAAATACCCTGTCAGTGTCCCTTTAAAGGCGAGTCGCACTAGCGCTATACACGAATCTCTGACCGTCAACAAAAGAACATTAGCTTTCAAATCAAATCACATATGGACGGTGTATTTTCTTCCGTTTCATTCATGTGTTCTTGGATCTGAACGATAACGATGAAGAACGAAACAAGCCTCACTAGCCATCTTGATGATATAATCAGCCTTTAGCAGACCATGCCAATCTTGAGGAAGTGGCAAGCTGAACAGAATATAGCAAACTACCCAAACAAAGATGATACATTCACATTCACCAGAAAAGGAGTCATGATACACGACTCCTTTTCTTCTCTCTTCTTCCTTTCTGGTAGGGTATGCAGTATTCTGTTCAGCTGGCCACTTGCACAAGTAATGAACCAACTTGCTCAGCTGAAACCCGCAATAATCTTGAAGGAGCACCAGCTGTTGAGAAACGCGTTCTTTTGTGACAAGTCTGTGACTCTACCGGGTGGATCAAGGAGACGGCAGGCTCTAAATCGACCGCAAAATTCGGTTTCTTAACCTATCGCGCTACGACTTTGTGCAGCGCTGCCCACAGATGGTGCATTTTTTTTTTGTAAAATTTGCAAAGAGCAAACTTACCTGAGGAAAAAGTAAAGAAAGAAAAAGGCTTAGCTCCTATGGAAACGCAGCGACGCCACCGGTCTTCTAAGAGCACGGCGCCGTTTCGCACGGGAGACGAGAGATGGCGCAAGCGGTCGCGACGCCAACTGCTGCCAGCGAACGGGCAGACGACGCCAAGAGCCGGCGTATTTAGCAGACAAGGAACTGCAGCTGCTTGTTGTTACCGCGCCTGTAATTGTTTCTGCGACTGTCGCCGCCTGCGGAACGCGCGCTGCTTTTGAGTCGAAAAGATTGTCTGCTAAAGACGCTGGCTCTCGACGCCGTATGCTCGTTCGTTGGCGGCGTTCGTTGCGCCATCTCTTGTGTCCCGTGCGAAACGGCGCCGTGCTCTTTGAAGACCGGTGGCGTCGCTGCGTTTCCATAGGAGCTAAGCCTTTTTCTTTCTTTACTTTTTCCTCAGGTAAGTTTGCTCTTTGCAAATTTTACAAAAAAAATGCACCATCTGTGGGCAGCGCTGCACAAAGTCGTAGCGCGATAGGTTAAGAAACCGAATTTTGCGGTCGATTTAAAGAGCCTGCCGTCTCCTTGATCCACCCGGTATAAGCGTAAAATTCAGCAGCAAGTGGTATACGAGGAGTCTCGGAGAAGCGACCGTCGCCTTTTGGGTCCAATATGTATACAACCGAGGCAGCGCATCGACGAAATCTCGACGGGGAGTGACTATAGTCCGTTTCACCTTATGTTGTACCCCAGCGAAGGCTCGAAGCGCGAGCTCATAGCATTTGCAGCTGCCCTTAATGCGCGAGAGCTTGTGCCGACGAGATGTGCCCTGAGCAAGGAGCTCGCGCTTGTATCCTTTCCTGCGGTACATCATAAGGTGAAACAGAGTATACAAACAACACAAAACGCCCACTCGAACCCGGCAAAAACATGCCCAAAGACAAACCTCGCACTCAAGCAAAAAACGAACGATACGCAATCAAATTACAAAGGCCGGAGCAGCGGTCGGCAACAGGCCCCACCCTTTCCTACGAATCACACACACTCACTTATACACGCACACACACGCACACACATAATACACACACACACGTAAGAGCGCAGGCGGAGAACCTCGCTTCCATCATCAAAGTCGCACGCGTATCGACCGTCCGGCGCATGCAAAACAGGAACTACGAGACTTATTATAGCGCGCATGAACGGCGGTTCGCATTCAAACACAGAACTGCAAACTCCGCAGTTGTCACGCGTGTCCTTTTTTTTTTTATCCGCTCTTCTTATTTATACATATATCTGATCTTCGTTTCTGCTCGACTTTGTATTCCTATTTCTTTTAGATTTTTTTTTTTATTTTTTACGATTGGACAAGGCGCAGCATTGAAACGACCTGAAGTGGAGTCGTACTTGAACGAAAACGCCCGCCGAATACGATTCGCATGATCTAATGCGACGAATGTGGAGACCCCGCGCGTCGTTAATATGGACGCCTTTAGAATTGCTGCCCGTGTGTGTGTGTGTGTATGTGCTCGTTAGAAGGCACATTTTTTTCGTTACCATTTTATTGTCGTCTGCTTCTGCGTCTGCGTGTGTATGTGTGTGTGCGTGTGTGTGTAGAAAACGGGGGGGGGGGGGTGTTTGAGGGGAAGGTGAAAGTAACGCCCCGTTGGGTCCGGAATTAACTTAATGGTCTCCGCATTGCACTTTAGATGAAGCACGCCTCTTCCTTTTTGCCTGGCATCGGCCGTATAAGCATAGACCACGAACGCTGCGAACATAGTCGAGTATTATACTGACATGGCAAGAAAATGTTAGAATGGTGAAATGGCCATGCCAAAGAAATACACATGCCAAGAAGGTTACGTTGAGCGAAATACGTTCGTGCGGAAAGTAAAAATTTGCGGGAAGGTCCGATCATTCACGACGAAACCGAAGGAATTCTTTTTTCATCCTTTGTCGGGAAAGACAAATGGTCTAGATAAAATAAGCGGGTCGAAACCGTTAAAACAAACAATTTCGGTAGCAATTCGGTAGATGGACCGTTTAGGCAGATCGTTTCCGCTTTCCGATAACGATACCCGATACGAGCACGCACAATGGCCGGCTGCGTGCGCAATGGTACCTGCGCAGTTTCGGGTATCGTTATCAGATATCGTTACGGGGTAAGTCTGATTGAGGCGCCTCGTCACTCAACGCGCTGCTGTTTGTCGTGATGATCCTAGCGCGGTCTACGTCTCTGAGGTGACTCGTTTAACGCGGCTCCCACTTTCAGATCCCGCAGCTTCGTCTACCTTCAAAACCACTACGATTAAGAAAGCCGACATCGGCGTCAAATAAAGTACGCAGGCTACGACGAACGCAAGCGAAGAGACAAAGAAAAATTGCTTTATTTGTTTTGGGTCCTTACGGTTTGTTGCTCTTTCTTGTCTTTTTTTTTTATAAAAAGGACACAAAGAATGGAGAGATAAACAATAAAGACCATTAAAACAGTCGCGAATTCGTAGTTCTTGAACTGGCCGCCACTGGTGCGCGCGCTGCCAGCCTACCACGCTCCACGCCGAGATAGGATAGCTAGCCGACCTTCCAGGTTTTCAGTAAGATCCGAGAATGCGGCTACCGCTTGCACCATGCTCATTAAAAAGAGCCGCTGTCCGTCTACTTTATGCTGTAACTCAGGATGACAGGATGCCGGCTTCTGCAAATCATCTATATCGCTGGACGGAAAGGTGTAGGCTTCGCGCCACGGAACACAGCTCCGGCGCTCCTTCGCGTTTTGCTCATACGTGTTATACTGACGAGACCAAAGTTTACTGCCTCGGTTGTTTTCCCGGACGAACACATCCCAAAACATTACAGTCTCCTGACAGCTTAAAAAGAAAACTCATGGCGTGGCTCAAGATGTTCACGCTTATTGAGAGGCCAGATACTTTAGTATTTTTGATGATAGCTCTTCAATTGTGAGAGAAACGCTCAAATCAACCGGCGATCGCTTGTTCGCGCTCGCAGTGTGGCGCTCTGTGTCTAATAAAGAACTAACCACCTAGAATTGATGCCGGCACAAAAATAAAAACGACGGTTGACGCACCTTGTATTAACTACCGTATAAAAACATATTGCGAAATACAGTGTTTCAGCGGGGTACCACTTCACCTGCGGGAGATTGTTGGATCCAAGACAAGGCCGGGGTGTCCCGAAATGGTAACAAAACAAAGGGAATAGTGGAAGTCGTAATAATAACCGTAAAAACCCGAGGCCACAATCAAGGGAGAGAGAGAGAGAGAGAGAGAGAGAGAGAGAGAGAGAAAAGGGTGGAAAAAAGAATGCGCCGTGCAACGCGGAGCGGCGCCGCCGCGGGCCGCTAGGCGGCGTGGAAGTCGGAGGCCGCGCTGTGGGGAATGACAAATTAGGGATTCGAGTCATAAAACGCCCTGCTTTAATTACGCAAACGGGAGTTTCGTTCTGCTAATGGCCTTGTAATGCTCCAAATCGCCGAGGTTTTTGTGCCGCCGCTCTTTTCCTTTTTCTCCCGTACAGAAAACGAACTACAGTGACCGGACAAGAGTACACTTGCAAAAAAAAAAGACAAACAACATAAAACCCTATGTTTCAGAGAGAACACATACGAACGTAGAACAAATTAAGATACCAATAAAAAAAACGAAGGTTTAACAAATTCGTTGCTTCTCATTATAAGAGACAAACTTCCGTCGGCGAAGTCCCGCCTCCCGAGAAATGTATGGGCGGAGTCATCCCGCGATTTACAGCAGAGTGCAGCAGTTGGCATCACATAGGATGTCGCCCTTAAACGAAACGACAGCCCGCACTCGTCATTAAAATTATCTCCGGACGCCGTGGCAGGCAAGTAAAGTCGCCTGCCATTGCCGGGAACCTTATGATCTCTCCGCAGCCAATACTATTGCGGAATTAGACGACAAAAACGCTTTTTAAGAAACACGATAAGAAGAGGCGCAGAATTCGCCGCGTCACGTGTTTCTTAAACTGTCGGTGACTTCGAATTAGCAAAGGTGACTTTTGAATGGTCACGTCGAGACTATGCCGAAACGGAAACCCCACTGTTGGATCGGTTTGGCTTCACTCGCATTGGCTGCGCCCTGCTTGCCACCACAGTCGGGGTGTGGTCGGCAAGTAATTCGCTCCCCCTACAGCGAGAAGTGGGACGAATATTTCCATCGTACACAAATCCATCGGATGAAAACCGGAGGCATCTTTCGGGGGGTAACGACGTAAGCTCTCTATAGACAAAAACTGACCTCATCTCCACGTGGTGAACGATGTTGATTGGGCCGAAGCTCTGGTGGTGCTTGTCTGCGTAGACGCTGAGCCGCAGCATGCCGAGCCTTTCGTTCGTTTTCATCCATGTCAGAAAGAGAATGTGTGGTATGGAGCGTGGTTATATACGCATTTGAGCATTTGACCGCAGCGCCCTCTCGTCTATAAACGTTGAGCCAATGCATGCAAAGTTTAACGCGATTATATACGCATTTGACCGCAGCGCCCTCTCCAGCTCTTGAGTTACTACCACATCTCAGAGTCCCCTACTCGTCCCACAGTCGTGGCCGAGTGGTTAAGGCGATGGACAATAAATCCATTGGGGTCTCCCCACACAGGTTCGAATCCTGTCGACTGCGCAAACAGATATTTTTTTCATCTATTTATATTTTCTTTTTTCATTTTTTTCATCTTCTTTTTTTTTTTTTGCCCTACACGAGCACGTGAGCTCAAGAGCAGGAGCACGAGCACCGGACGCCGAGGTACGGACACCTACGGACATGGCTAGCCCCTAAGGAGCTTCGCCCCTAAAAATTCGAGCGGTGCCCGGCGGTTTTGATCATCACCACAATTCAAAAAGTTCTCGATCGTTGGAGAGTAGAGATTTTGTTTCCGACGACTCAACACGGTGTTCGTGTTTTAACGCGTCACTCGAATAAGATATTTATATCTACCATCGTGTGGTCTATATATCCCGTTGCCTGAACACGAGATACATACAGAAATACATTTAGACGCAGTCGCCGCTTGGTCGATTTCGAGCGAACCGTTCTAAAAGGCTGGATTATGGGCTTTGATCCGGAGGGCCAACATTCACACAATCTGACATTCACTCCTACCAAAGCCCATCCGCACTTTCCTCAATAGCATACAACCCACAGGTGGCAGTGAGGCAGATGACGAACGGGAGTGTGTTTGCTGGACATTCGAGAGAGTCTCTGGTCGGGGACAAAGTGTCATTCGAGGCAGAAAGATCGCAATCGAGGCGAAGCGTCTACCGGGTCCCTAACCTGTCACCTACTATTAGCGGCGAGATGTTTCGGTGGCGCCCTCGTTCGGTTACCTTTCGTGACGTCATTACCTTGTGAACAACAAGTTCGATGGTGTTTGTAATGGGCATGGTGGAAGCCTGAAATCCTAGCGCTCTCAAAGCAACACCGCCACTACCGTCAAGATTGAAGTTCTTACATTCCTCTTATTTCCGTCGATGAGGCATCTTTTGTTGACGTCATAGTCAGCATTCGGCCAATTGTGGTGGGCCGACCATGGCGACGCTTTCGTTCGCTCACGTCGCCAATAGCTCCAGCCGTTGCCGTAAAGATGAAAAAAAGTCGCCGTAATGATCACGCCTCACTCCTCATGCGTCTTTCTCAAAATCTCCACGCAGTAACCCGAACGCCACAACTTTAACTAACAGCAGCGAACGCTGGCGACACCGAAAGACGAACTCAAAACAGAGCCGGAAAGCAACGACAACGCCACAGAAAGACCAAACTCGAGCAAAACCAACGAAAAAAACAACAAAAAAACTACGAGACAAAAACAAACGCGATGGCAGACGTCATTACCGAATTTCATCAACCGACCGACCGGCGAAGCAGCCAAGGCGGTCTCTCCCCTTCGTTTTGGCCTGCTGCAAGCCGCACTTCGTTCTTCCTTAATTATGTCAGAAAAGTTTCAACCGTCAGCGGCGTCTTGGCTCTCCGCCGCGTGGCGTCGCGCCCGTCGCTATAGAGGCAGGCTGGCGCGCAACTCGCAACGCGGGCAGCCTCATTACGGGGCCCAACACGAACGCCGCTCGCTCGCCTTCCGACAACCGCAATACCGCCTCCTCCGCTTTATTAATAAAGTAATTCTTAATAATAGCTTCGACACCTCCTCTCGGCTATAGTTTCCCCTTCCTCTCCCGCGCGCTCTTAGGTTTTTCCCCATTTCGACGAACAAACCTCCGTCGCTAAAACTTCGCATGTTGGGTTAGGTTTCTACTCGCTCCTGTTTGTTCTGCGCGTAATGATGTCACGCAATGACGTCACGCATCTATGATGGCGCTGTTCTTGGCGCTGCATAGACGCTTTGCGCGGGTCTGGATTCTAAACGTGCTCGCGTTCACACTTGTATGTGGGCCGCTATTTACTCCCGTGTCACATTTAAAGTGTGCATCGATATACACTCGAAAATAAACCTCCTATACCTGTTTTCACCTCAAGAAAAAAGTACGTTTTGCGCATTGTTCCTACGCGGCGCGAAATAGTTCTCACGAGATTCGGTTGTCGGAGAAAAAAGCGTTGCCTTTGACGTTTGGAACGTGTACGTCTTGATAAGATAGCATATATCTAATCTAAAATTCACCTACATATGTCTTCATTATCCACATAAAAGGGGAAATTAGTAATGTTCCGCGAGGAGCCGGACTTGTTTTACTTCGGTTCTTAAGGTGAAAACAGGTATAGACGCCTGGACGAAAGTATGAACTCGTGTGTGTGCGTGTGCGTGTGTGTGTGTGTGTGTGTGTGTGTGTGTGTGTGTGTGCGTGCGTGTGTGTCTGTGTGTGTGTGTGGATATACACCGTTCCATTGTATAGGGAGTATTTACTGGCGGCCATAGCTGTGTGCGCGACTGCTGAGCGCGTGATGACGGCGAGCTTTCGCAGTTTTTTTTGCAACGTGCATTCCGCCCCGTCAAGATTGCCGGTCTTCACAACCTATGATTATAATGCAATCCAATGCAAAGGTGCAAGCGAACTGGACAAGAATGAGGAAAATAATCCCTAAAGAAGGGGAACAAGAAGGACAAAGGACAAACATAGCTCGCTTGCACCTTTGCATTTAATTGCATAATAATAATAATAATAATAATAATAATAATAATAATAATAATAATAATAATAATAATAATAATAATAATAATAATAATAATAATAATAATAATAATAATAGCAGTTTATTTCCATTACACTTAATGGTGGAGCCAAGAAAAAAAGCCGCGCTACGCGGCTTGACGAGTTCTCGGCCCCAGTACATTCTCCAGAAGCATCGGAAATATCAATATACAAACAAAATCGTGCATAATCACAATTAATACGAAAAAACAAGAAAAAAACAAGAAAAAAAAAACAAAACAAAAAACAACGTCACTGAGCGCCATATTAGTTGACATTCGTGAATTAACACAAAACATACTTTTAAACTACGAAAAAAAAAGGAAAAATTATTATCACATCAATCCATTTATGGAAAATCATGCATGACAGAGCGCAATTTACCCAGACGTAATCTATCTATAAACACACCTTCAGAATGCAATACATTTAGAAGCTTTGGAATTCGGTATGCTAACATTTCCTTTCCAGTGTTGAGCCGACACGTTGGTACGTGCCAGTAATCTGGATTACGAATTTGGTATGGTACGATATGTTGTTGTAAACCAGACTATTCTACCAGGGATGAGGTGTTGTAAAGAAATTCTGTTCCTAAGTTTTGTGGATAGCCTATAGTTATAAAGATTGTGTACTGAGTATATTATAAGTTATAAATATTATAATCATAACCTTAAATTGCAAGCTTCACCCTCGTTGGTGTTAGACTGTTGGCAGCTGATAAAACCCGTTTGCTCTACTGACGTCTAACCCCTGGTTAGCTCAGTTGGTAGAGCGCTCCACCTTTAATGGAGAGGTCCCGGGTGCGATACCCGGACCAGGCGGATTTTATCGGTCGCGTACCAGTCACTTAGCTGTGTTTGGAGATTTGTGTTTGTACTGTGTCCCTTTTGTTTCCCTTCTCCAGGGATTATTTTCGTCATCTTCGCGACCTATTCGTGTGAGCTTCATTTGAGCGTGCGCTCTAAACAGCACCCACAAATATGGCGTCAGGCGAACATACCCGGTAGCCCAGCGTGCAGCTTTGCAGCCTAGCGCGTGGTGTTCGTTGCCTCGGAATATACGAGCAAGGCGAAGGCCATACGCACCAACTCTCAAGACGGAATCTGCCACATGCTCTTTGGTGGAACAGGGGGGAAGGTGGCCAAATGTGTTGACGCGCCGCAGCCCCGGGGGGGGGGGGGGGGGGGTAAAAAGCACGATCCCGCGCTTTTTACCCCCCCCCCCCCCCCCCCCCCCGGCATGTCTTAGCGAGCTGGTATCTGAATTGTGCATGCGAGAGGCTCTGTTGTATACCATAGCTTCTTGTTTGTTTTGTAATGGAGAGTAAGGCTAGCTGTCGCAAAGTCAATACGTCCCTTTTTCATCATACGTCTTCCGTTCACGACGCCAGCAATAATAGCTCCGCCCTATTTTCTCAACGTGGCTGGAAAACAATGAAGTCACTAAGCGTTAATGATTTATTTATACGGCAGTGATGGGACCGCCTCCCCTTATACTTAAAAGTAATGAGGACTCGTGGCGGGTCAGAGGAGAGAGAAAAAAACAAAGAATTCTGGGTTTCCCTATACTTTTTTTACCCATCTTTAATAAACCTTTGTCTTTTCTTTTCTTTAAACCACTGCACGCTATTGCTTCTCGGTACTCTTATTTATGAACTGCCTCTTTTGTGGGGGCTGAGGTTCACCACAAGTTTTTTTTTCTTCTAGTTCTTTTTAACCTAGCAAAGGGGATGATGATCATCGTTTTTAATAACGCAAAGGGTGACAAAAAATAATTTTTTGTTCTTCTTAATTAGGATTGGGGAGGCCCCCCACCGGGTTTTTGTATGGAAGTTTTAGGCACCGGCGGTTTATTGCTTTGAAAAATTTATTGTTTAAGTTATCTTTTTTTTTTTTTCATAAAGGGTACGGAAGAAAACGTTGCGTTGATGGTGTGAACTTGGTTTAACCCCGGCATATATTGGGCTTGTCTTCATCAAAGCGGCCTAAGTGTCCCTAGAACAGAAAATGAATGCGTCGGCTTCTGTGAAACAAAAGACGTTGGGAATGGCGCATTTCTTGGCTTCTTTATTAATCCGCGGTAGGAATAACTACGACAACAGATAAAAGGGTGCTCGGTTGCATGGGGTCCATTTCACGATGCCATAAGACCTGATTTGAACGCAGATAACTGAGTAATCCAAACAAAGCCCGGTGTCTTCGTTTTGGGGCCCTAAATGGGCAGTAAAAAAAGATTCGGTGGCCAAGTTTTAATTTGTTTCTTTTCTTACCGATAAAAATCATTTTATATAATGGCCCATATCCCTTAATTGAATACCAAAACCCATTTGAAGAAAAATCTGGAAAATACGTAGTTTTATCGGCGTACTTCACAACTTTGGGTGGTTCGAGACAACCTCCCCATTTGCAACCAACTAGCCCAAACCCAAATCCAATCTTCATTTCGAGTGCATCGGGCTTACATGTTCTCCCACACAACCTCTTACACGCATACATCACTTCATCGGATTCATCGCTGAGGCAAGATGCAGGACAAGCATTCTGACGCACGCCCTCATACACGGCTTATCAGCACCTGTTCTGGTCTCCCTATTCGGAAGGATGGCGCCGGCGGAGGACACAGCAAGGCGGTGCTGCAAAATGCTACGCTCCGAGACTTGGAGGCAAGTACGCTTCTTCAAGCTCAACATCAGGAACATATGCGATGCCTTTTTATCACCGACCCAAGCCAAGTTGCTGCGCCCATTCATGTGCGTTGTGTTTCTCCTCATCTCCGCGTAACTCACTGTTTTCTTTTCATTATCTGGTCACGCGTATGTTCTGTAAAACTTCGCAGCGCAGCACATTTAGCCATTTAGCTAGTTACCTACCCAACCATCCCATCACGGTTCGTCTAACGACGCTTCGTACCAAAACTATTTTATCCTAAAATATCGCGTCCCAAAAAGCTTCATCCCATGGACAGTCTATACTCTGATAGTTTATACTGTAGATGTTAGAGAGGATAGATACTGCATGAACAGTTCTGGTGGAATTTCGTGGCATGTAATTTCCGTGCGATAAAACACACAAGGAACGAAATGTTTTTGGTATCAAAAGTCCCAGATGAACTGTCCTAGCATAAGTGACTTGCAATGCAAAGTGGTAGGCGAGCCACACCTACCGTGCAATGGCGCCTTCCACTTGGGTCCATAGGTGCGCACCAGATAGCTATCATGTCTTCCATTGAGCCGCACGCCACCTAGGCAACCACGCTAGAGGACACACGTCATTTAGAAAGGAGGAGATGACAACATGGACCACGTTCTCTGCTTCTGAAGGTATCGCGGATTAAAGGAAAAAAAAAAATGTAGTCTCGAATTTAACATTCGTTCCTTCGCAACAAGGTGCTAATTTCGTTCTTTTCGTATTTATTTATTTTAATTCGATGCCCCTATTTCTTGAACAAACGAGAAATCCGCAATTAAAAATGCAAATAGACATTAATCGATGAAATTAATTACAAAGCTTTTCCTGCGTATATAGTACATACTACGCAAGCTAGTTCCGGAGTTTTCATTTATTTTTTCTCTCTCTCTCTTTCTCTCTCTCGAGTTAGTACAAGGAAAACCCAAACATTCGTTTTGGTGCTTCGTAAATTTACCTTAACGATTTTCAAGAATAACTGAAGCTCTTAATTAAGCGAACCGAAGGTCGATAAATGAACCACTTAAACCATTTTTTTCCCTCTAATTTAATCTTTCATATATTACATTTACTGCGTCGAACCTTAGAAAGGAAGAGTATTTTCTTTTCGCCCAAAATGATAATGTAATTAAATAAATAAGAAAGCTCGCAAATGAAATCACGTTTCCCCCCGGCATTGTGTTTTTTTTTGTTTTGTTTTGTTTTCCTTTTTCGCAGTCGGAAACTTGAATTGCGGAGTTTGAGTGAACCTCAGTTCTTTGATTGATTTCTTCCCCTGATTTACATCTCGGAATTAGCGAAGAACGATAAATAATCAAATTACTAAATCAGAAGAAAAAAAAAAAGGGGGGGGGGGGGCGAGAAAACTCTGGAAATGTAAGTACACTTTCCACACACACACACACTCAGAAAAGACAAAGCCGAAAACCTCTTAACTCAGTTTGAGGAGGAGGCTGTGTGCGTTACGAATTGCAAATATCAACAGGCACTCCGAAAGTGGAGCAGGAAATCTTCGGAGAATATATTACTGCACATTCGTCCGGTAAATTTCGTCAGGCCGGGATGTATATATTGATTGCATATACTTTATATTTTTTTTTCCTTTTAAACTGGGAAGTCGCATCTGCAGCCAGCTATAAGCAGCACGGCGCATTTTTTTTTAATTTTCACGAAGTAGTAGTTAATGATTCAGAGTATCACAGTTGCAGTATGAGCTACAATTTTGCCAGTGTAAACAAAAATAAAAAGAGGCCACATCTCCACGTGGTGAATGATGTTGACTGGGGCGAAGCTCTGGTGGTGCTGATGATACTGATTTTATTGTTCATAGGTAGTGCTGATGGTGCTGATTTTTTTTTTATTGATCATAGGTAGTGCTGAGTTCCGGGTTGCGTTTTGACTTCATTATTACTGCTTTATGGTCGGTGAAAGGCAGAGCCAGTGGTTCTTCTAGCGGATCAGCTTGGATCCGCTAGAAGCCGTGGGAACGCATCTCCACCGCTTAAGTCAACGGTCCATGTCAGAAAGAGAATGCGTGGTATGGAACGTGGTTATATACGGATTTGAGCATTTGACCGCAGCACCCTCTCGTCTATAAACGTTGAGCCAATGCATGCAAAGTTTAACGCGATTATATACGCATTTGACCGCAGCGCCCTCTCCTGTATAGACGTTGAGCGGTAACCCCAGCTCTTGAGTTACTACCACATCTCAGAGCCCCCTACTCGTCCAGCAGTCGTGGCCGAGTGGTTAAGGCGATGGACTAGAAATCCATTGGGGTCTCCCCGCACAGGTTCGAATCCTGTCGACTGCGCAAACATTTTTTTTTTTTTAAGAAGACAGATGGGATGGCAATTGATGTGAGCACGGACGCCGGACGGATGGACAAGGCTAGACCCTAAGAAGCTTCGCCCCTAAAAACTACAAAAAAAAAAGAAAAAAGAAACAAGTTGTGATCTTTGGCGTCACCGAAGATCACTTCATCGAAGATCACGTGACTGGGCAGCACATGCTTCGTGTCGAGCAGAACAGTTGCAGAACCAGTGTCGTACACTGCTGATTTGAATCCTGGCATCCATATTCTACGCGTAATACCCCCCCCCCCCCCCCCTTCGCCCCATTAATTATACTCCAAATGTATACAACCCAAATTTAAAGAGAGGAATAGCCTGGCAAAACCAGTGTTACGCGTGTTTTTTTTTTTTTGTGTACGCTGTAAAAATTTATAATCAATTGCTAGACTGCCATGCTAAGACATCAGGCTGGAGACGGGTACTACCGAAAATAGCCAATGAATTGCTAGAGTCGGTGAGAGGTTAAGCGTAAAGTGGAAACTCCTCCCACCTCTTTCCACTTCGAAGGCTGGAGAGGAGCCGACCTCCTTTCCAGCGTTCGCTCTGCTAAAGTAGAAAGAGGCGGGCGGAGCTTCTATTCCACTCTTAACCTATCACTGACCACAGTGGTGTAATTCAAGGTACGTGACCTTTGATTGTGCGTTGTCATTCCTTTCATTAATACTTTTGCGGGTAACAGCAAATAGTTAGTTTGTGAAATCGAGCGCGATGTACTTCATAAACCCCCCCAAAAAACGATAGAAAACTTATTACATCTATTTTGACATTCGAGTAATTGGTTGTTAATTGCCTAAACAATTTGTGGTATATAGTATTTATTTGATCCAGTTATACAACCTGGTAAAACACAACAACGAAACTCTTTAATGTAGACTGCACCATGGCTCGGTCAATGACTAATTAATGGTAATTATTTACCATATTAGGTAACCTGACTACTAATATGCAAGTAAATAATAAAAAAAAAAAAAAAAAAACGAGGAAGCATGATCTTGTCCAGGGAACATGTTGCGACTAAAATGAATCAGCGCCCTCACATAAGAATACTTTGGGCTCCTGTAAAGCGTGCTCCACCTCTGCAAGACCCTTGATGAGGAGAAACCACTGTTCGGAGAGTAAACTCTAATGAAAATACAGTCAGCTGCACAAACTCTATTTTCGTTACAGAGTTTATTCTCCGAACATCAGCTCGCCTCTGCACAAAGGCGAGCTGGTGGAAGTTTACCACGATGAATTTCAATTAAGACTGAGGCAGAAGAAAAACAAATCTTGACAGTGGAAGAAAAAAAGAATAGGGACAGACAACGCCTGACGTTGTCTGTCCTTGTTTCTTTCCTACCACTTTATAGGCTTCATAGGCCGACGCTTTTTCCTGCCAAAGACTCGGGTTAAATTCATCATGGTAAACTCTATATGTATGGGCGAGCAATGACGCATTCAAGAAGATTAGGAGACAACGCGTGTAAGACAATAAAAGAAGGGGGAGGGGGTAGAAAACAAATTTAAGTGAGATCCAAAATTACGTCAGGGAATAGAGGCGATGTCATGGAATAGAAGGCGCATCCACGGTGCGCGCATAATACAGGTCCTTCTTCACAAAACATCGTTTTTTAAAGCCGTAGCTTTGGAAGCCCAACCACGCTCACAGGTGCGTACTCAAGATCCCGAAATGCCGTGGCTGAAGTACTCGTGGCTGAGGCTATGGTGGCTGAGGCGCTCGTGGCTGAAGCGCTCGTGGCTGAAGCGCCGGTGGCTGAAGCGCCCTTGGCTGAAGCGCCGGTCACGTGAGCTGTTAAGCGTCGGTCGCGTAAGCGCCGGTAGCTGAAGCTGAAGAGCAGGTAGCTGAAGCTGAGGTGACGCGACGTCCTCGATGTCATCCTAGAGGTCGTCCTAGAGGTAGTCCTTGAGATCACCCTAGAGGTCGTCGAGACATCGTCTTTGACGTCGTCCTCGACGTCGTCCTAGACATCGTCCTTACGGTAGTCCGAGAGGTCGTCCTAGACGCTATCCTTGACGTCGTCCTCGATGTGTACATGGCATATCACAACCATTTCATCACAGTATTACTTCCTTTCTTAATTGTTTTCACTAACGATGGTCCTGTAGAGCTGCCGAATTTCATTGCGTTTGGTCGAATGAACAAAACTGCAGCAATGTTATGTTTTATCTTTAATATATTTTAACAAACGATAAGAAAACAAAGAACGAAACACACCATCGAAAGACAGTTTGAATACTAGAGACCCGTGCCGTATGCAGCGTCTCGCAGAGGAGCAATACACAGTGACGCCGCCACTGGAAACCAGACTAGAGGCGAGGGAACCAACCTGCGGCGCGTCATTGGCGTAGCGACGGTACACTGCGAACGTCAGTTTATGCCGTCAGAAAACGAGAGCGCGCGGGCACCCCAGAACGCCGGGCTCTGACTGGAAAGAGTAGTGGCATAGCCTCCTCTATACTCACAAAGCCTGGCAGTTGGACGACGCAGCCATAGAGGGCCCGGTCGCAGATTTGGAGGGCGAGGATCTGGTAGCACAGAGCATCAAAGGGCCATTTCTCGGGGAACCTGGACGTCAGCGCACAGCTTTTGCAGCGGCGAGGACCCGAAACACACTTGTTCGCTCGGGCGAAAAGCGTTTCGGCGTCTCGCCGCAGCGTGGCGCCAGTCACGTGGCTCTCGTCTCATCCACCGTCTGCCGCTCCACCTTTTCCATTTCGGCGGCCACTTCTCGTGGCGATCTGCCAGGCTTTGTCAGTATATAGGAGGCTATGGTAGTGGGTAGAGGCAAAGTTAGCTGCGTTTGATTCCGCTGCACTCTTCGAGCACGTTTGAACGCGAACGCCGAACGTGGGACGCCGGCGTTCCGCGTCCTAACGCGTTGGAAGAGCGCACTGGAATCAAAGGATATGATATGATACCAAACACTTTTTTAAAAAGGTACGCAGAATGGATGTCCAAATATTTACATGTTCTGTTTTGTTTTTCTCTTGAGCATGCAGTATTGCCAAATGACTGGAAGACAGCAAAAATAATTCCGATACATAAAAACGGTGACTGGAGTACAGCATCAAACTTTAGGCCAATATCTTTAACTAGTACCACGTGCAAATTGCTAGAGCATATTATTTTTACACATATTTCATGTCACTTAGATAAGCATAACCTAATATATAGAAATCAGCATGGGTTTAGGAAATCACTTTCGACTACAACTCAGCTCATAGAATTTACGCATGACTTGGCTGAAGCCAATAACGAGAGAGACCAGACTGATATAATATACTTAGATTTTTCTAAGGCGTTTGACACGGTGTCTCATCCAAAGCTGCTGGCAAAACTTTCCAACATTCTCAAAAACTCACAAATTATAAATTTTGATAACGGCGTATTTATCAAACCGAAGCCAATATGTTCACTATAACAAAATTGATTCGGACAAAGTGCTCGTTACTTCAGGAGTGCGCCAGGGTTCCGTACTTGGGCCACTTTTGTTTTTGATTTACATTAATGACATTCCAACCAATATTGATGTCCCGATTAGATTGTTCGCTGACGACTGTATCATATATAAAACAATAAAAAGCCATACCGACAATCTTACACTGCAGCAGGCTTTGGATGAGATACTGTGTTGGACTAAAAAATGGAAAATGAAGCTAAATTATTTGAAAACAGCCGTCATGACAGTGTCCTGTAAAAAAAAGCTAGTTCAATTTAGTTACTTACTTGATGGACACCCAGAAAAGCGGGTCGAGGAGTACAAGTATTTAGGACTTCTTTTTAACAATAAACTTAACTGGAACCAGCACTTAGAAGTAACGGTTAACAAAGCGAGGGGCACTTTGTTTGCGTGTCGTAGGAAATTAAAATTTGCTGATTTTGACGCTAAACTTATTGCTTATAAAAGTTTTATTAGGCCTGTGCTTGAATATGCTAGTACAGTGTGGTGCCCTTTCAAACAAAAAGGTATTAACAAGCTTGAAAGTATCCAAAAGTTAGCTGCTCGGTTTATTTTTAATGATTATCGTAGAAAAACATCGTCCACTGAATTAGTTATTAGAGCGAAGCTTCAACCGTTGCAAATGAGAGCGAAAATTGATAGACTAAAATTGCTGTTCAATATCCTTAATGGCACTCTTCATGTTCAAAGCTCTAACTATATACAACCATTATCGACCGGGTCCTCAAGTCTAAACCACACAAGAGCGTTAAAACAATACAGGTTTAAAAACGACTGTTTTAGATATTTTTTTTTTCCCTCGGGCAATTCGAGAATGGAACGAGTTACCAAATGATTTCGTCGTCAATACAACTGTTGCTAATTTTGTATCTGCTCTTGAATTTATACTTAATTGAGCTTTTCATTTATAAATCTGCATCTTGTTTACATGTTTGTACCCACTCCTACCATGGCTCCTCGAGTGGAGCCAGTAGTATTCCTAAATAAATAAAAATAAAAGGCAGCTGTAGACTCGCCTCTAGCCACCACTCATTCCAGTCAGAGCTCGGCGTTCTGGCGTCCCCCCCCCCCCCCCCCCCCCCGCGCTCTCGTTTCCTCCTCTCTCTCACTCTCTACCCGCATAGACTGACGCGCGACGCTGACGTCACGCCGCTGCGGTGGCGCTGCTGTCGGCACAGCGCATCAAAGTGCCTAGATTGGAGAGAGGACTTATCTGAAACCACGGGGGGCATTTGCGATTTAATGGCGGACGCCTCCTCCGATAAATTGCTCGCAAGTGCGCATGCGCTTCGTTTTTCGCGTGGCGAGGAAGAAAGCAGGTGGAAATGCGAAGACGTTTTGCAGACGATCGACGCTTTCGGCACCTCCTCGCAGCTCGTATTGCAAATGGCGGCCCATAAACTACGGGACCCTGATCGAGCAGTTGAAAACACTGTGCAATACAGGCTCTCTCTACTGCGCGTGCGCGGACGCTTCACCACACGTTAATCTAGCTTGTGCGTGCGCCAGTGTCCACACCTAGTGTGGCCAAACGCGAACTTTCTTTGTAAACAATGTGTTAGCGCACAGTTTTTAGAATATGAACCAAACGCAGCGCGGATGATGGGCGTCTATTGTCAAGAACACGGCTTATGTAGCTCCAAGTTACAAGGATTACAGCAATTAGATGAGCTACGCTCACCAGTAAAACCATTCAGACTATTAATGCTGAGCTCGATCGGCGTTGCCCGCTTCCATCGACTTGCTTAAAAGAACGCTGAAATGTAGAACAAAAGTTTCTTTTCAAAGGCCTATATGGAACACGTACTTTTTTTCGAATTTCTCCACGAAAAAAACACAAAAAACACTATATTTACGTTGTTAGACGCAATTTAGATGGGGGGTCACAGCCCGCTCTAAGCCCCGCCCACAGATAAGTGGCCCCACCCATTAGTACTGGATTGGTTTAGCTGCTCGGCCGAACACGCTGGCAAGCCTAATGTCTCCCTGTCGCAACGTCCGATGCGTCTAGTACGGTGCACGAAACGCGTCTCCGAGTGGTGTGTTTAGCGTCCTATTCCGGCCATGCACTAAAATCGGTCCCGAACAAGGCAACAAATGACGTCACAAAAGCCGGAGTGTAATGCTGTCGGGTGTCGCGATCCTGGCGGTCGGTCGTACAAGTTCCGGCAAAAAGCACGAGCAGACGTAAGTGTCGCTGTCGTTGCGGCGTCCCAACTCTTCGCCGCCGAAGCTTCCGTGGACCGTCAAGCAGGAGAGCGACCTGCGACCGGCACGGGCGTCTGTCACATCTACCACCACTACTGTGACACCGCCAGGGTCGCGACCGGCGGCAGCGTGACACTTCTACGACGTAATCAGGCGGAAATCGAAAGACCGCTTGTTTGGACGCGGTGAACAAACCAGTCGGAGACACGTTGCAGGCACCATACGTCGTCTGGCGCGTGACACCGCCTGCTAGTCGGGGGAGCAGACGCGCGGCCAGCATCCGGCATCGTCTGCTATTTCACCACCGTCTATCGTCGTCTGCAACGCCCACAAAACGCGGCCATGAAAGCGGCGCGTCGGCGTCCGACATCGCCTGCGTCCGTCTGCTATTCTGTCGCCGTCTAAAAACGCTCGCAAGACGCGACCAGGAACGCGGCGTTATAGGGTTCCATCAAGCACTATCCAGGGTCCAATACCAGCGTCTGTCAGCGTCTGTTGATGTACGGTAAAAAGCGACCTAGAGAACTAAAAAATCAACGAAAAATGTGCAGTATTTCCAGTTTTTTTGTTTGTTCTTGTTTTTTTTTCCGCATGACAGCTGAGAGCAAGATGGGTGAGCGTCATGCCGTATACGATTGAAACGCGACCTGAAAATATTCGCTTCGGCAGGACAGGTGCGCTGCAAAACTTTAGGGCTACTTGCCTTGCGAAGCGAAATGACGGGAACTTACCTGGAGAAACTTGACGCGACGCGAACGTCCGATTGCCTCCAGCTAAATGGCTAGCAAATTGATACCTGTGTAGGTACCTTCTCGGTATTCAAATTCATGATCGCAGTCGCGACGGTTGCACAATTCACAGAGCATTGGGGCAGCTTTTACGGAAAACAAATTCTTTATTCAGTATAAACAGGTGCAAAACAACACATGAAAGCAGATCAAGTGAAATAGCTGACGTTGGACGCTAGGCTTAGGCCAGTCCCGCCACAAAAACAAGCGCCCGCACAGAGCTTACGAAGGCGCGCACTTTCGACAGTTGTTTGCTGAAAACTAGGTCGGTTGAGGAGATCTTTCTCTTAACACATCGACGAACGAAATACGACTCACAATAAAAAAAAGAGACGAGCTTAAAGAGCTACGTTTATTGAGCACGCGCCGCAAATGCCGGCTGCCATGCTTGTCATCATTTCAACCCAAAGCGAACAAGGCAATCGCGGGATATTGTTTTGTATATCATGTAACATTATCTAGATTACTTGTTTCTAAAACATAAACCTATTGTCAATAAAAATACTATTACGGCACGGAGCAACAATTTTCCATCGAATATTTCACACGTCAACCATCACTACAAGCAATGAAAGCCGAGAAACGGTGCTTAGCTAGCGAAGCACCGTTCATAATGGGCGGGGCCTTGAGCGGGGCTACCTCCACCTAAATTGCGTCAAACAGCCTAAATATGGCTTTTATTGGTTTTCTTGGAAACAATTAAGAAAAACATCTAAGCTTTTTAAAGAAATGTATTTTTTTATTTCATTATTCCTTTTAGTAGGAACTGCGCTCCGTCTGAAATATTAACGGCAACGCTAAAGCTTCTAATACTGTATTCAAAATCCGAATAATTCGCTTCAGGATTCAGTCTTCTCGCCAGGAACTCCCGTAGTTCAACTGAGTTGTCAAGGTGGAACACTGACAATTGCAACCGAACGATATCGAGACCCAAATCGATCAGATTGGTTTATCAAATCAACCCGCTCGGGAAACTCGTCAGCAACCTACTCAAACCAAAGAACACGCAGTCTCTCCCTACAAAAGTAAATAAAAAAGGAGAAAACAAGCAAGACCGATAGAGATGTGGGAAATCAAATTATACTGATATGAACCGTACGTTACCGAAATTAGTCAGAAAAGAATAAGACAGACGGTATCAACATCATCACCCCCCCCCCCCCCCAAAAAAAAAAAAAGAAACCACCACTAAAAAAAAAAAAAACGAGTAAGAAATAAGTAATTTTCAAATTGTAATGTAAGCTGAAATGATAAAAACGAACAGAAAATAAAAATCAACAAAGCGACCACACACAAAAGTAAAAAATACACCAATATCTGCCGAGAATAAACCGAGAAAAAAAAACACAATAGAAAAGTAATCAAACAGAATCACATGCGGCAAAATCCCTTAACGACCAAAACAAAAATAGTGACAATGTCTTGAGGTTTCCAAATTGCGTTTCTTTTCTTGTCCCTTTTACATTTTCAAAGTTCCTTTCATTCTCATCCTCAATGTCGGTTGCTTATTTCAAAGAAGGGAGTTGTCACTAGCCTTCCCTTCCAAAACTCTTCTCTCCTTGGGCGTCTTGCAACTCCATTTTGATTGCAAGCTTTTTTTCCTTTCGAAAGAACGTTCTTTTTGTCGCCAAGCCCCCCTCTCCGCCTCTTCTACCCTCCCCTCCTCTCCCAAATTAGGTTTGTCGCGCATGAGACCGAAATTAAATTTCACTTGCCTCAGAAAGGAAAATTCGATTGCTGTCGAGATCCAGTATAACTCGATTCAATCCCGGGAGACTCCCAACTCCCTTCCCCCGCTTTTTCTTCTCTCCCCAACTCGGTTTTATTTGCGGAGCTGCCATTTTTCGTTACCGCACCGAAACACTCCCTATTTTTTCCTTATTTTGTTTTCCCTTATACCAAAGTTTCGTTTAAAGACTGCACAGTCTGAGCCGCCGGGGGCTGGGTTCCCCGAAGCATAGAAATGCGAAAATCGCTGAGCTGTGCTCAAGTCGTGTGCGAGACGCTGTGTTAAAGGGGACGCTGAAGCGAACGATAGATTCACAGTCAACGAGCAATATTTTGTACATATGGTACCTGTCCCGCAAAGTGCTGACATAGCTGTGTAGAGCTCCGTAACGGTGGAAGGGAAGTTCACAGTGAGGAGGGCCTTAATGAAACAAGTATAGCAAGTCCTGCCGCGGTGGCTTTCCAAAGGAAAGAAAGAGTCACGAAGACATCGCAAATACTGGTTGAAGATGGCATGTTAGAAGTGATACATCTTCTCAAAAACGCGTTCAGAATTGCACAGCTCTAAAGGTATCCCATTAATTTTCTCCATAGTGTATTGATTTCTCATCTGCTAAGGTGCGTGCGCGAAAAAATAACAAACCATATTGTCATTTTTTTTTCATGCAAGATATTAAGCGATCGGCTTAAGGTGTAAAACGTCCACCGTTGGTTTTCACAAGTAAATTTTCCTAGGCGACAAGGAAAAAGAAAACACTAGATTGCTGTTTTTATACCAATAAGTGTAAAAATATTGAATCATACCTGTGTTCAGGATTCACATGAGTTGAAAATTCCCCAACGGCAATGCGCCCTAAATCATTACGGGATGTAGCAGAAAAGGGCATTTTGCGCTGGGTGCAATGCTTAGAAAAATTTCTCCGGAATTCGTAGGCAAATAAGTCAAGTCATCGTCCACGCGTGAGTGGGTGTTGGTCCAGCCCTCCAACCACAAACAATTTTTGTGTAATTAAATAAGAAATTCCCGACCGCTTGAACTCACATTTAGTCCATTAAGGCAGTCAAGGAGGGTAGTCAAAGAAAGCAGCAAAATCCGGCCGAACATCCAGCGTACGCTGAGACAGCTACACTCAACAGCAACAAGCAAAACAACAAAATGCAGAACACGGGCAAAAAAAAAATTAAATAAAAAATCAAATTATAAAAACAAAAACTTTGGAAGACAACCATCGTTTTCTCGATGCGCCACAAAAAGAACACCCGCGAAAGGCGCATCGTTCCTAGAGTAATAATGGCAATAATAATGGCAATACCTAAAGACAAGCAACGAGAAAGAAGACAAAAAAAAGGACTTCAAGGTATTGAAAGGCAGCGCAACATTCTCCACATGCAGCAGCGTAGGTAGCCCGCTTGGCAGCAGCTAATAAAGCTAACGCAATTAAAGGAAATAAAGTAAGGGAGTCGGCCGTGCAGTCTGCGAGTTGAAAGGGGTTAAGGAAAGTGGATTAGAGGTGCCGCCATTCCGCCAAGAGCGCTAATTAAAGAGTATTTTAAATTCGTTAGCGACGAGCGAGGAGCGCTTTCTGTTTCACCTTTTTTCTTTTTTCATTTTCTTTCAATCTTTCACACCGCCCTCCCCCCTTTCCCACTCTCTCTCTCTCTCTCTCTCTCTCTCTCTCTCTGCTTCTCGCTCTTGCTCATCTTGTATGCCATTGCCAGAGTCCCGTCGCGGACAAGTTGGGAATTTATGCTCCATCTTGGTGACAAAAAAAAGTAAAATATTTCCATCAAAATCAAAGAGGAAAAAAGAAAACACGGCAACGCAATGGTAAGTAAAGTGGATAAGACAAGCAGCGCGTTTCCATTTGCAAGCCGCTACAGTGATGGGCTTTTACAGACGGTGTCAGGAGCGTATTGGGCACATTGTAAACCGAGACCCCACGGAACCCGCCAATTAAACAGCTACCACTATACGGCTTCCAGAGCTGTCATTATTGATTAAGTGAGAGCCACCCCGCAAGTTCCTTTAAAAGCAACAAGGAGGTTACAGAACGTACTACCGAGAATTCAGAAGGAAAAAAAAAAAAAAGGCTCCAAGTGAGCTTGGCCTTGCAAGTCCCTTGGCAACTGGATAGATGGACTGATTATTGCAAACAAAAAAAAAAATAGTCAAACCCTCTGAATCGGGTAACCGCTTGCGCCACCTGTTGGATTTAATTAACACCGACCTGCCAACAAAAAATAAAATAATGTCGTCGTTTTTTTTTTTTTGGATTCGTTGCCACAAGAAAACCTCAGTTTCCATAACTCGTAAAAAAAAATAAAATACAGGAACTCATTTATGATTGCGAAACTGATACATATACTTATTTATTTGTGTGGCCCTGCTGGCCCTCCTTTTCCAGACACATTACTGGCCACTGAAACGGCAGTCTTTGGCCTGCTTTCAAAGTTTCGCGTTTCTAGGGATGGAAACGGAATTTGACTTTTTGTAGCAGGACTTGTAGCAGGCAAAATATTGGTTTGGAGCAGTCCCTGTCGCATTTGGAGCAGATGACAATACCTGTTAGTATATCACTTGAAAATGAAAATGTTATTGGAACGGTGAATGAGTCATATCTGAGAATGATTGAGGATATCCACTTTGACACTGCAGCAGATTACTTATTATTTTTGTATTAGGAATAGATACGACGCAAAAGGCACACACAGCCTTCTTTTAAGAAATGAAGCTAGGGCCAGAGTAGGTTCCATTTACAATGGGTACGAAAAAAAGGTTGAAAAAGGAAGCATAGCGCAACACCTCAGTTGAGATAAAGAGTCTCTTTCCCTCTCCCTTTTTACACTCGGTAGTTAAATTTTCCCGTAAATATAATTCCTGTTAAAACGCCGACAGAAATCAGCATATTCGCTAAAACGTCTATCGATAAAAATACGTCCCCCACCCCCTTTCTCCCTAAGTTTAATGAACTTTAATAAACACCGAACGTAAAATTTTAATAAAAAAAAAAAACGAAACAAAACAAAATCAATCACTCCCAAATATATTGAAAACCTACAGTTGCGCTTTAAAATGTGACACTGCACTTTAGCGGCGTTCAGTCCAGAGTTGAGTGGTTTGTTGGTTGGACAAATTTCATTTACATGGAGTGTGTGTCATTGAGCCCAAGTTCGCTGCTCTTTCGGTCGATTGCTGCACAGGAGCTACCTTGACTTCCATAGTTATTCAAATGTAAACCAGCGTTTCTTCTCCTTTCTCGGCGCAGCTTTTCTTTTTTTTTTTAAAGTTATAAGTCAACCTAGAGTCAAGATCAAAGAAGGTCGACCTGTGAAGTACTCAGCACAGCTTACGAGCCATCTGAGGAAACCCACACGCTCCCCCACGTCAGCCACTGCTCCTAGCACTCCGGTGCAAAGCGGTGAAGCTCGACGCGCGCGGACGCTGGTGCGAGGCTGCCAAGTTGACGCGAGCGGCCCAGATGCCACGGTACGCCACAGCCGCGGCACGGGGGCACGTGGAAGAAATTATCATCAAGTTAGCTCATCAGGAGTAAAAAACCTTGGCTACGTCTTATCACAGTAACGGCCATCCGGCTATTTTGCAAATCTTTCTCGCGTTTGTTTAGGTCCTGACATCGCCAACATCGTCTGAAAATCCAGACGATGACGTGGCCAGCGCGGTTAACGAGAAATCTCTCTACTCGGTTTCACCGACGCTTCGAATCGATGGAACCAATGAAACAGCCTTAAAATCGCAACAACGTGGCATCGTGATCTTTCTTTATGCGTTCTTTCATCCGCTATGCCAATCAAGCGCACCAAATGCCAGGTGACCTGCGGCTTTGGTATGCACATTCGAACCATCGACTGAGCTCCAACCTAAAATGAATGCAAGTACGGCCACCGGGAGCCGCCATCTTGCTTCTGGTGTGAGTAGGTCGTCTCACAGTCAAGCGTTGCTGAGACCGTGGGAACGCCTCTGGAATTCTTCACTATCAGACGCTCTACCCCACACCAGCAGAAAGATGGCGGCGCCCAGAGGGCGTACTTGCAAACCTGTACTATACGGAGATTGGAGACGCTGTTAGATACATAATTGAACCGTTTTCGTTTCCTTTTACCTCTATAAATTCTAAAATCAACCAATAAGAAAATGGTATTTTATTTACTGCTTCGTTGAAGCTCAGCTCGGCGTAGGTGTGGCGCAATTTTTAGCGAAAATGGCGCTTCGGCGCAATATGTAGCAGACTTTCGGTCATCGCGAAATTTGACGCAAATGGCGCGGCACTTCAATCAGTGTTTCGGCCACTAAAATCCGCAAAAAAAAAAAACGAAAAAAAAAACGCTGCAATTTTACGCAGAGTGTTTTACTATAAGTGAACAGATTGAAAGCGCTCTCGCTGGTAGTGAAATGCTGCGGTGAAAATAGATCAAAAACATAAATGTTTTGCTTGAACTGCGAATAGACAAAGCCAGCTGTAATTTACGAAAAGCGAGGTAAAATAAAAATTACCGTCGCCGACGCAAATAAAAAGTAAAAAAAAAATGAAAACGCAATTTAAAAGGACAGAAACCACTACAGTAAAATTATTACAGCAGGTTCAACAATCACCGATGCGCTGCAAAAACACGGGTTGGCCGTGCATCGGCTTTGCATATACCGGAAATACACAAGTTTCAATGCAATTCAAAACAACCGCAAAAAAATAAATAAAACACGTTTGCCTCGTTTTTACCGTTTAGAAATTATGATAAGCAGTCCTTTCGTACGCGTGTCTTTTTCTATTTTCGGATCCGAAATTTCAGAAGGGCATTTAAAGGCACCGCAAGCTGTTTACCCGGACAAACACCAGAGGCATACGCACAATGGAACCTGGAGTATTTCATCTCGGACTCGAACAGAAACTCGTAAAAAATAAAAAATAAAAAATAAAAAAGCCATCACAAACATAACGGAAAACGTACTCAAAATCGTTTCACCTTTGCAATTCATGAAGAACGGAAAGGACAAATTCAAAAATGGGGAAAAAAATGAATGACCGTTATGTAAATTTAATTTACCTTCGGTTAACCTCGCGTGGCGTTTCTGCCCGTTTTCATTATTATTATTATTATTTGCTTTCTTTAGATTCATAGCTTTTCGATTCGGACTAGTTGAATTTCGAGTGTTTACATATTTTTCTTTTTTTTCCAGATCCCTTCCCCTTTTCCCCTGCCTTCCTCCCTCGAAAAATGAAATGCGCCTTTTCTGCCGAGTCGTTTTCGTTGCGTTGTCCGTTCTGGCTGTGAGATCGTTCCGAGCGTTTCCTCCGTGTTTGCGCAGCCTGCAAAATCAATAAAGGTCCCCAGACCGAACTCAATTTCACAAACAACAGAATTGTCAATACGGCCTTTAGAGAAAGCAACCAATGTGCCTAAGAAAAAAACAAAACAAAAAGAGACTACAACGTTTATTTTCGACAACGTTCATCTTCGAACGGAAGTTTACCTCGACCAAACTGACCGCGGCCCCGAACCACAAAATACATTACTTACGTTTTTCAAAAACGCGTGTTTTTTTGTGTGTTTTTTTTCTTTAATCTGTTGACATTGTTTTGCTGGAGCCTTTCCTTTCTCTCATACGCAAAACGCTCGTTTTATAGTCAGAGGAAAACGTACGTTAGGAACGGAATAGAGTGTAAGGTAGTACCAACTAAACCACCTGTAAAAGGAAAACAAAGTGACGCTATTTCCTTTTCCTTCCCGACCTCTCTCTCTCTCTCTGGTTGCACGACGCCATTTTTGAGCGAAAGCGTAGTCGAGGAGGAATGTTTCGAACAATGAATTGCGTTACTTGTACATTCACTTCGTTTCAGCTCAAATCCAGAGGCGCAGCCGACGCTACAAGCTAACGAGACCAATCAAGCAGTGTCAAAAGTGCAAGTCACTGGGCCTTTTCTGCTTATGATATTGGTTCAGGGATGATAAAACCATAGCCTTCTCTATACTCACAAAGCCCGGCAGTGCGACGACAGAGCCATAGAGTGCCCGGTTGCAGATTCGGAGCGCGAGGATCTGGTAGCACAGAGCATCAAAGAGTCATTTCTCGGGAAACCTGGACGTCAGCGCACAGCTTTTTGCAGCGGCGAGGACCCGAAACACACTTGTTCGCTCGAGAGAAGTGTGTTTCGGCGTCTCTCCGCAGCGGGGCGCCAGTCACGTGGCTCTCCTCTCATCCGTTGTCTGCCGCTCCACCTTTTCCATTTCGGCGGCCGCTTCTCGTGGCGATCTGCCAGGCTTTGTCGGTATACAGGAGGGTACGATAGAACACGTACGGGAACATGACGAACACCTTGATGGCGTGCTTTAGACGCTGTGCGGTTGGTCCCATTAGCTCGTAGCGTCGGCTGTGTCTGGACACCTCCCAGATAACGGGGCAGCTGCAGTGTCGAATATTCGGCGTCACCTAAAGGGGGCCATCGCCGTGCGCTGATTGGACGCGAATGCTCAGTCAGCGTTTGACTGGTACTCGGATCCTCACTGATTGTATGCGAGTCCCATCCGAGCAGTGACACAGCACTCGTGACCAATCCGCGCCCGCGTTGACCTCCGTATAGGTTACGTAGAACATCCAACACAACCGCCTCGTTATATGGGAGGCTAGGTGGCGCGACCTACCTCCCGATTCGAATGAAACAACCGCCATGGATTTGTCCATCCATCCATCGTGTTAGTTCTTGACGACGCGAAGGTTTTTCAGATGTTGTTGTTCTTTCTAGCCAGCACAAGTTCCGGGAACGCCTAATCCCGTTCGCGAAAGAGGCTCATGGACTCCGCCATTTTGGGCGATGCTGACGCCGCCTAGCGTGCGGCGTGTTTCCGCCATGTTGGGCTGCGCGATCATGTCTCTCTTCCAGCAAACTTGATGGCAGTACTAGGTCAGACGACGACTTTTACGTTCTTTAGGGACTGCCAGCATCTCTTTTCTGGCCTCCTGGCAGCCGTAGAGTGATTCCGAAGTTTGATATACATTTTTTTTTTCGAGCCGTTGCGGCCGCAGGTAACACATTCACCTTTCGAGCCGTCAGTCGGCCTGATATGTTTGTTTAAGCGAGTGATGCCAGCGAGACCTTGCATATTTAGATTCTTGACGGTGACCCAATGCGATCATTAATTTGAGGAATGTATGAAATAATCATTATTGCTAGTTGAATGCTAAGTGAGCTATAGCCAGTTGTTGCAAATCAAATATATGTTACTGGGACTGTAACGACATCTGTCGGGTGGCGTGCAAAACCGAATGAAGCAGGTGGCTCATATCAAAGCGAACGAGCAGAAGGCACAATTCAGCGTTCTTAAGCGCGCTTGCGCCAGACTCGGAACAGTTTCATTGCCACTACACGAGGTCATATATTTTTTATTACCCCATTTCAACAAGCGACCGGGCCTTGGCGGTACTCGTCTGACACGACAACGAGGTAGTGAGCGATATTACTGTTAGGTGCAGCTAATCGAAAGGCCGCAACCTTACGAACCGGAAACGTTTTATTCGTGTCGAACCGATGATTAGGACACAAGTGAACAACGAACATTGTGGTAAACCCGAGACTGGAGAAGAGGTTACACGGACGAAACAAAACATCCCACATGATGGAAGGCTCCGTACGTGTCCACTTGTTACGTCCATGTCCCCTTCTGCCAAGTATCGGAAATATGACAACGTCTTAAGCCAAGAACAGTTGTGCGAAAAAACAAGCGATTATCACGAGACATTTGGAACCCCAGGAAACGGTTCTACATGGTGAAAAAAAAAAAGAAGAAATGAGTGTATTTTTTGTACGTTGTATGGAAATATGATTTTAGTACAATCATGTTAACGACTTGTACAAAATAAACATGGTTTGTTGCTCGAAACATGTCGTGGCACTTTTTAAAACGCCAAGATCGTCACGTCACGTCACGTCAGGATAAAAATCCGTCGCTCGAGCAATAAAGGCGGCTTGTTTATCGGGATGCCGTTTTTTAAAGTTACTTCAGAACTATTTTCTCATGTTCCTAACTTCGTGCGATATTCAATTGGTTAATAAATGCACAGCCTTTAACCCTTCCGTGAGAAAGGCCCGAACACGTCTACATGCCGGAACGTATCTACCCCTTTGACACCGGTATCGAACGATACAACGCTCAACCTTAACCTGACGCTGAAGTCAAAGCTACGCGCAAGTCGGGTCGAGGGCCAACAAGCCGGAAGGGGGGGGGGGGTACTATATATTAAGATTTTGGGGTACAAAATACAGCAATGGTGTTTCATGTTGCAAAGCAGCCGACTCTTCCAGCGACACGTCGGAGGTTTTCTAGAGGAGGAACCTCGCGCTTTCTGCTCTTTGTAAACTCGCCGTCTTGAAAGTGACATCTTTACCTTTGATTTGCTTACACAACTAATTTGGGCCCCCGTATGATGCGATGACAAGATTTCAAACGCCAATGTACTGGCGTTTTTCAATAGAACGAGAGCAAGCACACTGTTGTCTCTCTGTGGCACAATTCACTAAGCTAAAAAAAAGAAACATCTTGATATGAAAGCTTTGGCTTTGCTGGCCCATAGCTCAGGGCTCATAGCTTTATTTTTGGCAATTTCTCCTGCCGAGAGAAAGTTTGTGCAGTTGAGCTGCGTCCTTGAGTAAGGAGCTCTCGTGCTTGTAGCCTAATAGCGGTATTTTGGTTCCAGTTGATATGTGAGAAAGGGATCCGTAAAAAGTAACACTTTAGACAAAGTAATACTGAGTCCAAAAATGACAAACTACTTCGAGAACACTTAAGCTTCGCCTTTAAGAATGGTACGCGATAGCGAAACATGTAAACATATAAACTCCCGCTCGCTCCCACGCTGTGCAGGCGTGCCTCGCGTGGCCTTGTGGTAGGTTTGAACACCGCCTAAAATTCTTCAAAGTTTTTATTTAAGGCAAATGAATTACTTTACAAAGCGAAATCGTTTGAGACGTGCGGAGACCTTTATTTCGCATGACAGGTCACGTTTTTTAATCACTTTTCATTCCACGCGTGACGTCACGTTTCACGTGAGCGTTGCGGGTTGTTTGAAATTCCCGCGCGACGTCATGTGGCCGTGACGTCATGACCCTATCGACCAATCCTACATTTTAGCGCACGCCGCAGAAACCGGCTTTTCTGCGACACGAGCTCCTTTGCGCGCTCTCTCACGTTAAAATGTGTGACTGTAGGAACAGAAGCGTCTTTCCGAGCGGAAGTGAATCGACGACATGAAACTATTATTTACGGCGAACGTGTAGCTCTTGAGGTATGAAAACGGCGCTCGCAGCCGCGGGATCTTGCGGACCGCGTCCCAAAGAATCGAGGGCCGCGTGTTTGTGTCCCCTAACCTACAGCGTGATCACGTGGCGAAAGATGAACCCACGACTGAGTCAGCTTAGGGGTGAACGGAACGAAGTACTACCTCAGTCAGCAAATTAGACCAATATATAGACGAAACAAAAGATTCATTCTGACGCGAAACTCCAAATCACCTTCGGTATCAAGCCGGCGCTACCCCATCAAGCGGGTCGAGCAATTCGACTCCGACGACAAAATCGACACGAGAACGCGTCAAAGCATTAAGCGTACACATCACGAGCTTGCCTTTAGGGGCTAAAACCCTTCCGCAAAACACCCCTTTGAGACAAAGACTTCCCCTCGCCTTCGGGCTGTTCCCGCCTGTCAAAGTTCATCGAGCCTGCCACATCTCACGGCCCTCTCCGCCACCAACCGCACGGAGGGAGGCGAGCGGGCAAAAATTGTGACAAATTTTAATTGTGACCCTCCCTCCCTTTTCCTTTCCCATCGCGAGAAAGTAATCAACTTTTAATCTCGTCGGAATGGCAAGTCCATTACACTAGTCAATTAAGGAGAGCTTCCAGCGTCACGTGACCGAGTAATTTAATTAATCAGCGCGACGCGCGTATAGCTCCGCGGGCTTTCTGAGTCTCCGTAATTACTTTATAAAGTTCCTAATTAACGTTAATATCGCGCGCGCGCGTGCTCTCCGGCGATGAAGACGAGAAATGCCGAACGGCGGATAGAGTAGCAAGCGGGTGTGTGCGTGCGCGTGCATATGCGCGTGAATGTATTACGCGTTCGTGGGTTTTTGGGGCGCACAGCCCCCCCCCCCCCCCCCCCCCCCCCCATCGGAGAGCGAAAACTTTTTGTATAATTCGACTCCGTCGACGTCGTCATTTTGTAGTCCTCTGTCCTTTCCCTCGAACCACTTTCTCTCAGCCTCGTTGTCTGAAGTCGTTAGACATAAATGGATCCAGACGGTGGCGTCATCGCGCCGCGGTGCCAGCCGGCGCTGACTCTGACCTAAACGTACGCGCTGTTCCAAAATGGCGTCATATGAAATCAATTTCAATTGCTAAAAGGTTTCGGTGATTCATATATAGCGGCACGATCGATATACCGGTCGATCCATTAGTAAATTAATTAACCAATCGATTCGTCACTAAATCATCTTATATAAGAAATAAATTACAAAAAAGGCAACAACTTACGGTAGGATATTTACTTAGCGAATACAAATTTATCAATGAAGCGACCGCGCAATTAATCGAGGAATAAATTGGAAGACAGAAAGTGCATGCGTAGTACTAGTTCAAAACCTATTTGTCGGAGAAAGCTTAACATGAACTGGGATTATCACCCGATTGTTAAAACCATTCCGACATATAAGCTGAGTCCAGATGCTGGCCAATACAGATAACTCCGATAATGATAGGGACTTAACTGTTACCGTGTTCCGCGTACCGCACCACCGGAGCCTTTGAAGCATGCTTTTAAGCACGCGCCCCGAGGTCACGGTATCACCCGGGCGAGCGCTTAAAAGCATGCTTCAAAGGCTTCGGTGGTGCGGTACAAGGAACACGGTAACGGTTTGCTCAAAGTCCCTATTAACCTGAAACTGGGGCACAAGAAAAATCAGTCTGAACTACTGGAGAAAGAAGTCAAAAAGAGGGACAGACAACGCCCGCACCGCGAATTTGGAACCCACCTCGCTGCGTTATTTTACTCCGTGGAGAAGAAACCGACAATCTAAGCCAGAATACCGTCAAACCACGCGATTAAATAAGAATCCGTTCTATTTTGACATTGTTTGCAAACGCCTTGTTCTGGCAATGCCTCGGGATGCAAAAAAACTCAACGTCATGAATATTGCGAGCAAGAAAAAAAAAAGAGTAATGACCGAATGAACACTGTCAAGCTCAAAACAATACGGAAAAACACAAACACGCGCGCGCGCACACACACACATGCACACACGCGCGCGCATACACACACGCACGGACGCACGCATGCACGCACGCACACACACACACACACCCGCACACACACACACACACGCGCGCGCACATGTACACAGACACACACACACACACAGACACACACACAACAGCTAGTCTTTAAACAGCAAAGAACGGACACCCGAATGAAGAGCATTTTGCAGCCGGTTACGGTCAAATAAGTACTCATGCGGATTCTGCAAACGCACGGCAGAACCCCCCCCCCCCCCCCCCCCCCCCCCTTTGGCCTCTTCATTTCTTGGATCCTTTTCTTTTTTCCCCTTCCCAAGACACCCCCTCCGCCTCTTTTCCACCACCTCATTAATAAAAAAAAAAATACATAACTGACCCACTCGCACCCGAGACAGAATGCCGGAGTTGCCTACTCAACGGTTCCAAAACGACTCGTGTACCACTCAAGAATGGTTTTAGAATCCGACACACACACACAAACGCACAAACACACATCAGCTAACGACGCGAAGTTGTGATGGACGCAAAAAAAAAACGCATACAGACACACCGCGGAAGCTCCCATACACACAGATACCCATACCGAGACTCACACACGCGTCCAAATCTAACTATACCCCGTTTCACCTTACGGTTGACCACAGAGGACACTACGAGCCGTCCGAGCCAATTCAACGCCGTGTTAGCGTCACGCAACAACGGCGCGGCGACTCGCGGCGGGGCGCTTAATCACGCGATATTTTCACGGCGCTGGATTTGGCTGGGATGGTTTGTAGTCCCCGACGCGGTCCATCATAACGCGGAACAAGTATAGAGCAGAAAACCACGGCTGCTTTGGCTGCACCGCGAACATTTATAGAGGGGATAACTTTTCCCCAGCTCCGCTTTTGAAACGGCGCAAAAGTGGATAACCGACCCGCGCAAAACACCGCGAGAAGGACGCCGAAGCCTACTCCACAAAAAACCGCGCGCGTCCTCCGTTCACCCCTAAGCTTAAAGTGCGGTGGAAGCTATGTACCGTTTTTCACCAATCGGGCGTCTGTTTTTCGTCACGTGATTACGCTTCAGGCCATGTACCCACGCGCAGAGAGCAGGGTCGGATGATGAAACGGAAACGGTTGGTTCGTCCGACGATCGCGGAACTCCTACCGCACCGTCAGCTTAGGGGTGAACGAGGTATACAGCGAACTGCTTGAAGAGCGTTAGGAGAGATGATGACTGTTGAGGGAAAAGTCCGCGGGATCGCGTGCTCGGTGGTTACGCGGCGGACATCGGGAGGGAAAAAAGGGACCCCACAGAGATATAAAAGGACCGAATAAAGGGGGGAGAAGAGAGCAGTTTGAAGACGTTTTGAATAAATTAACGCCCATACTCTCGCGAACCCCGAGTTGGACGGGTCGGGCGCGCTTGCGAGGAAAGCGCCCGTTGGGATCTGCGCTTATTTTCCCGTCTATGATGCAAGTTGTACGTATTCCCCCCTCCGTCGTTTTAGGTTTGGGGCGAAAAAAATAGGAGGAGAGGGAGGAGGAGCGAGCGGACTGCCCGCGTCGTTCTAAATTGGAGGCGCTGGACGATGGAGTATATTATACGCTCTGCGTGCCGCTTACTAAGGACTAGACGAATACGACGTCTAACGCGTTAGCGTCCGTGTGTTTGCGGGTGTGTTGGAACGAGCATGAAGTGGTCGTGTTACCACGGAGGCCCGAGCGCTCTGGCACTTACTCTCGACGCAGATTAGACGCGACCGAGTTTCTACCGCGATGCGAACGTGCGTGATACGTGCGTTGCGATGTTCGTTAGGCGGGAGTGGGGGAGTCAAAATGAAGGGCGGCTGAGATGGGAAAAAGGGTCGAGGAGGGGAGTCGTAGAAAGTTCTCTCGGGGGTGCTCGTAAAGAAATGACTTCAAAGTTTTGGCGCGGGTGCCACCTGTGGTAACGAGGTCTGCTATGCCCCGTTTGTGAGTACCCCCTTTGGTTTCTTAATCGGCACCGTTGATATGCCGCGACGCGAGGTGTGCTGTGCCGGTGTGCTGGTCAAAAAGTGCGAAGGCTGTTTTGCGCGCAAAGCTTGACGTCGTCCTGCGTGAAGAAAGGAACGTATCATGCACGACGACCGAGACAAGTCCTGGCGAGGAGTGGGCTCTACTTCGTTTCATCTCACGATTAACCGCGGCTAATGCTACTATGAGCCATCCCGGCCGCGTATTCGAGAAAGTTTGTGGAGTAAGTGAACGAACGTCACTTCGCCTTGTTTACGGGATGAGAGGAAACGAAAGAAAGAAAAGGAGGGGGGAGGGATGGCGAGGCTCAGGTAAACACGGTTCAGTGACTCACGCGCTAGCTTTTACACTTCGTTCACCATAACTTGACAAAAAGCGAATGCTACAGGCCCCTCGAGTCAATCAGAGAGACGGAGTAAAAACACGTGACAGCTATTTGCAGGAGAAGCGCGCAGTCTGACGGTAAGTTGTCACGTACCTCGATAAGACGTGCTGGTTGGCTCCTTGGTGTATGAGGCTTCCGCCGTTTGCGAAGTCATGGTGAAACGGAGTATATCCGACTTGATAAACGTAAGAAAATCCGAGACCCGATAAAAGGCTAGCGTGCGAATCACCGAGGCGTGTTTATCTAAGCCCGGGGCTTCCTCTCGTAAGGTAAAGCGGAGTACAGGATAGCTTAAGAAATGACTGTTTCGGCTGCTCACTTTCTGATGTAATGACTCTTTCGGCTGCTCACTCTTTGATGTTATTTTTTTTTCCTTTTTTTTTCTGGTGTGGTGTCCAGAAATCCGGCTGTAAACGCGCTTCGTGCTTGATGGCTACGGTGGAAGGAGTCGGAGTATCCTCAATAAAAGAGGTTAGGAGTACATCCACCAGAGGGAGACTAGTTCCCAAAACTTTCGCGCGTCAAAAAGGGGTCAGCTTCGGGACGAGGGGGCGAAGGACACCCGAAGCGTTGTTCGGTTCCCCCTTTCCACATAGTCTCCTGTCGTGATGCTTGTATGAAACGGGAACTAATTCCCAAACTCTTGCTGAACATCCGATGAAAAAAACAAAAACGGTAGCGGTCTTTATCTCTAAAGTCCCATAATGCTTGGAATGCAATATTTGCAATATTTAAGGGACTATCGTTAATATTTCTCGTAGACATTAAACAGTCGTTTTGGGAAGTAAAGAAGAACATATTGCTTAAAAAGTAACCCTCAGAATTTTGCGGGAAAATTTACGTCACGTGTCATCAGGTCACGTGACATCACCTTCTACGCTGCATTTAGCGGGAAATCGACGTCACGCACCCCGACGTCATGCAACGAGCTCACGTAGCGTGACGTCACGGTGTCAAGACGTGATGTCACGTGATACCGTGACATCGCGCGATGTTGACTTCCCCGCTATATATATAGCGGGAAATTGCACTGACGGACGGACGGGACAGATTTATGGGATTAGGGGGTTACGTTTAAAAGCGGTCCATCGTTAAAACAAAAATTACGAAAGGTTGTGTTGCAAAAACTGGGCAAGAGCAACACGGAACAACGTCACAAATTACCCCGAAAGAACGTACAAACGCAAAAAATGGGTAATGTGCAGACCGTTCCCTACCTTCCCCCTGTTTTTCCCCAAGTTTTCCCCGCGATCGCGAAAAAATAATTAACAAAAAATTTCTTACCACGCATAAAACAAAAACGAAAATAGATAAATTAAAGGGTTGGCTGAGAGGGGGAAATAAAAAGAAAACGAGTGGTTTAAAACTTTTAATGGACACACCGCGTGCTTTAATCACAATTAGCCACCGCTACACTGAAATAAAAATAAATAAATAAGAAAGAAGCGTCATACTGTCGCTGTTGTCATCGTCCCAAATTGGACCTCTAATTAGCATACTTCGCAGCGCGCCTACGTTTCGCGGCAATCAGTCAAGCGCCGTGGCTCGAGCTTGACGTGGCCCGACGAGGAGAAAAAAAAAAAAAACTTAAAATGCGCAAAACGAGTGCGTACACATTAGTGAGAGTAATTATAAATAATATCAGACCGTGCAATTAAATGAGTAAACAAGAGGGAAAAAAGGGGAGCTTCACGCCTGTATGTCCCTAGGGGTTATCTCTGCCTCTGTGTTCCGCAGCAAGCAAACAAAAAAAAAAACAACGAAAAAAAAATAATAATTAAAGTAATTTTGTCGGACTTACCCATTGTCCGCGTTTGAAAAGTGGAAAAGCGAGTGATGTTATCAATCCACAACTAAATAAAATTAAAACCTTAGAGAAGGCAAACAAACAACAAAACAAAAAAACAAATAAACAACAACAAAAAAAACCGAAGAGAAGAAACGACATTCATCCAACCATGGCAGCTCGAGAAAAAAAAAAAAAGTTAATTTATAGGTTCAGTTTACTGTGCTTTCGAGAAGAGTATGATTAGAACACGCACAATTAATTGCAACCGCAGTGTGAACCCTTTTAACGTTGAATATATTTTCGGGCTTGTCTCCCTCCCCCAGAAAAAGGTAACGACAAAAACGTATGTTCGAAAGCTGCCGGCGGTCATGGGACCAACTTTCGCTAAATTTGGCGGGCGATATCTCAACCGCCAGTGGATTACGTTGATCATATGTACCACATTCTTGTACGAATTACACATATAAAAATTGAGTCAGACATGTTTAAAACAGGCTAGTTTTTTTCATTTGTAATTGCAGAATTGATTTGAGCATCTAATTGGTTTAGAATGTAAATGAAATTAGCGATTGTATGCAGTATTCTGAAAATTCTGTAAGGAAAGGGGGGGGGGGTTATTCTACTGGAGAAATCACCGCAATAAAATATAAAAAAAAACACTCCGTCCCTGGCGAATTTGATCGGATTGATACGACCTTGCCGATACATGTTCAAGAGGCGAGAACCACGACTCGCCGAAACAAATTGACAGGAATGTCAACAAGTCGCTTCAACGAAACGCAAACTTCACTTGGGAACAACACGCCCGCCTCTTACGCCGTAAACCCGACACAATTAATCCAACTCATTACGCCTAAAACTAATGGTAGGCTAGCAAAACCAGCACACGCCGAAAACAACGCGGGAGCACGTTAAAGCGAAGGAAGTTAAATTAATGACAAAAGGGTAGCACGTGAACCAAGCAAGAAAGAAAAAGAGCGGCGATACGAACAATGAACGCTTCGTACGTCGAACGCTGTTACTACTCCCACAGAATGTAGTCGGGCCGACAAAAGCCGTCAGGCTACGCGTCGAAATTAAGTCAAACTCTGCGTGGGTGGAAAGGTCTGGCTGGGGGAGGGGGGGGGGGTGTAAAGGGTTTATCGACGTTAATGACCTATGATGACACCGATAATGGGTCATTTCGCGTCATTAACCCTGACGATCTTCGCTTCTTGTCTTTTAAACTAGGGCCTTAATTCAGCGGACCGCTCAGGCGAGCTTGGCGCTTGCCACCGCCAAAAAAACCTCCTTTGATTCCTGCGGCGCGTTGTTGGGGAAAGATGGCGCGATGACGGGACGCATTGAAACAAGAATTTAGTCGATTACGACGCTGAGAGGAGTATATATGCGGCGTGTAATGGCGGCCGTGCTTGTGCTTGTTTTCTAAATATCCCCGCTTCTTTTTTTTATTGTTTTCTTCTGACGATTAACAACACTGTACCAAGAAGACACGGCCTGCACACGACGTCATCATTAGGAAACACCCCGACGCGGCCCAAGCGGCAAGCGTGTTAAAGTGAAACGAGATGCCGAAAGTAGCGGACGTCTGGATTTTTGGCGTCGCCGTGCATCAGTTTTGCGCTCGTTCTAGGCCGCCCCCCCCCCCCCCCACACACACACACACACACACACACACACACCGAACGCGACACGAACGGAACGAAAATGGCGCTGCGGAAATCTACTGGTCATGATGTCAGAGAAATAACTCGCTTATAACAAAATCGCCTTAGAAAACAAACAAACAAACAAACAAAAACACACGCACACATAAAACGAACACAAAACAATTCAGGTACCAAATCTAGCACACCGATGGCAAGGCTCTCTAGATTGTTACTGTAATGCATTTTTTTTTCAGCTCTTCCATCGCAATAGGGTTGGTTAGGGTCCGGTGGCCGAGTGTTTTAGCGCACCAGAGCTCGGAGCACGTGGAGCGAAAGCTCGTGCTGCAGAATCCGGGGATCCTATAGGCTCGATGCCTGCCCCTGCCCGTTTCGATCTGGATGAGTATCGTAGCGTCGCGCGGTCATCTATCACTACGGCAGGATGCACGTTAGGGATCCCAGGCAGGGAGTCGCACTACACTGGCTAAATGTCTCGTCTACAGCCAAAAAACCATGTGTCGCCATACCTGAAAGGCTGACCGAAATTACGCCGTCAAAACACTTATTTGCTTGTTTTTTTTTTTTTTTACTAAGACCTAATTTCCCAAACGCTTTGTTTTTACAACTGGTAGCAGCGCGCAAAAACACAAGGACAAAGAGAATCTTATTTGCTTTTTTTGTATCACGCATGTTTACATCTTTCAAAATTATACAAATGATACGAGCCAAGCTTGGTTGCTTAAAACAAAAACTCATAGTTCTCACATGTGCCCGCTCATTAATGAGTGCGCTACTTCCAATTAGAGTGTGAACTTGAGCGTTGAGAGATACTCGAGTGAAGAGGTGCGCCCGTTTCTAAGACGCCACTTGGACGCATCCGAATGGACGGCTCCGTTTCAACCGCCAGCTCCACAACACGCAACGTCACCTGCATTCGAAGCGGCGGACAGCTCTCGGCGGCTCGAACCGCGGCTCCGCCAACGTTGCCAACCGCAACGAAGGTTTTTTTTTCGTATCCACCGGGGCAACTTTCTTCACGCACGCTGAACAGTTTAACGAGGTCCGACGGCCGTGCGACCTGCTGGTCTAAACTCCGCTCCCTCGCAATCGCGAGAAGAAAAGCGATTACGAAAGCGAACGACCCCGCATCACATTAACCGAAGTTGATGCGCGTAGTAAACGGAGTAGCGGCTCCGACTACGCGAACAGTGAAAGCGGCTAGACGGAGGCACACTTAAAGATCGAGACGTGAGGTTTGGTTTAGCGTCGGAAGCATGTACTCTCCCAGGTTCAGCGTCCGCTGACGCGTTCGGATTCGGTCTAGAGTAAGCGTGTTAGGGTTAATGGGCAGCCAGCTAGTTGCTCCGGAAATTGCGACAACGTACGTACTGTACAACGAGGTAGAGGAGCTTAGAGCGATGAACTGGTATCCCGTTCACCAGGCAAAAGTGAGCCCCCACATGGCTGCCGCCATGTTGTGCAGTGTTGACCGCTAGACACGTGGCCGTATTAAATCCTGAGGATTTTAGGGAAAACTGAGCCGAGATTTGTATTGCGATCGCTGTAAAAAAAAAAAAAGAAAAAAACATTATAAACTATTTTTTTTGATACTGCAAGCTCCAGAGATTAGTGTCTAGCTCCGATGAAAAACCCAAAACACAACACCGCGGCTGACAGTATCTAGCGGAGGAATTGCGAAGCTGCCCGAGTTTTTGTCGTAAAAGCGCAGTTTGGACTTAAAACGAACGAAATATAACTTTTGCGTCGTCGATACTGTTATTAAAGATCAATGGCCAATTAGTTGTGCGCCGTATTTCGTTAAACTCTAGACGTAAATCTATAAGGTCACGTGTCTAGTGGTCAAAAATGTACAACATGGCGGCGGCTAATCGGGGGTCACTTTCAGCTACCAGTTCATCGCTCTAAGGCCCTCTACCTCGTTGGAACCACGTAACCGCGTCAAGATATTAGGCAAGTTTAGTAAGTTGTTTCGCTCGTGAAGCTGTTGCAAACATCATGCAATATATACCCAGGTACTTCGCATATACGACGCGCGCGAATTGTTAAAGATGGCAGTAATTAGCGGATGACTATGAATTGACAGTAGATTCTGGTTTCCACAAGGGGAATCAAATCCGCTAGCACTCGTTCGTTTTGTGAGTAAAAAAAATAAAATAAAAAAAATACCGTTTCTTGAGTTTAGGGTTTGTTTGCACAGTGAATTGGGTACATTAGTTTCGGCACAACACAAAGCCGGGTTCACATTGCTCATGCATCGAACAAACACAAAAAGTCTGCAAACACGAGTCACCGCGATGTCCGTGGTTCGAATGCAGCGCGCCAATCTTTATCCTTGAACTCATTGCCATGCGGCATTCGAAGCACGGATCCCGCGGTGACCGGCATTCGAATCTGTATGTCGGTTGTATTTTGTATGACGTATGATCAGTGTGAGATCGGCTTAACGGACACAATTGTAGTTCCGATAGTCTAAATATTGCTAATCTAGCGCACATTTCGATATACGCGTATCTGGTTCAGTATATGTGACGCCTCTATGCCTAGAGAGCTGCGTTGTGCGTGTTTCAAATACTAAAAAAATCGGAAGAAAAAAAAAGTGATTGTTTGCAACATTCCATTGCCCTCAATCCGAGTATTTGTTTCTATACAATTAATGAAGACAATCGCGATGTCATCGTTTCGTTTCCCGCGCGCGCAACCCGTTCAGTGAAGCTCAGTGATTACACATCCCGATGCACATACCGCCTGTCTATGTTAAACGACTTATGAGACTGTTTGTTTATTTAATCGATAGCATATTTAAAGTAGGTCAACCACCTTAACAAGAAACTAAAACTAATTGACGTCAACATACAAAAAAAAAACACTGCGTCATACTTCATTTCTACAATTATCCACGAAGTGCACGCGATCAAACCCTTATACGTCTCATTGTACTTCACCCGTTCGGTGGTTTCTCCGTGTGTGATGCTTGGGTAGATTTATTGTATTTGGTTTTTTTTTTCGTCCCCAGAAAAAGGTTCAGCTAAAAATAGGTCTGCATTTGCCTCTATTTTCCGTCCATCTATTAGCTCTACCCTTTTTCCTCTTTTTCTTTTTTTAAGGCTAGAACTACTTTCGTACCTTGCAAGATTGCCAGGACTCTCTCGTTCGGTAGCTTACGCAGTTGATCCAGACAGAGCGCCTTGAGTTCTTCTATCGGTATGTGCTGCGAAAAGAAATTAAAAATAAAGGTAAAGGATGTTGACCAAAGTAATATAATATACGACAAGTTTATGTTTAGTGGCAGCCACGAGTGGGTTTAAATAGGTACGTGTGGTGCTGCTGCCCCTTACACAGATGCTTCGGGCAGATGCTTTGGGAGCTACGGTGCGCTCAGCGCGACGCAGTTGTTTTTCTTCGTTTTATTCTACGCATGAAATACATGCATAATCGAAGCTACTACTGCGACTGAATGGCCAGATGTGGGCAACTACCTAAGCCGGTACAATGTGGCACTGGACACTATAACGAGGAACTAAAAAGCGGAAATGCTGCTACGTCCTATTGCGCTCAACGAAACTTGTCGGTACAGGTTGGCAGTATATTTCGGAGGCATATGTGAAGTACCTTGATCATGGCTTCACCATAGCGAAAAAGAATACACATTGTTAGAAAACTTGTAAAATAAATCCTGTTAGCAATTTTTGTATACTAAACCCTGTGAAAACCAAAAAAAAAAAAACCACCAGCATCTTAAAAAATAAAAAGCGGCGACGCTGAATACTGCTCCTGTGAACGACACAATGTTTTCGTTATGTTGGTGAACAGTGTTCGTTGGTCGCTGGTCTGGTGGGACCCCGGGGTCGCATACATAAGCTGTCCTCACCTGGAGTTCCACCGGAGTGAGTATGCCCAGCTCGTCGGGAGACAGGGCTTGGAAGGACTCCTCCAGAAGCTGTTCGCGCTGGTCCACGAAGGCGGAGAGGTCGTACCAAGTCATCGCGAGCCTGCTGGAACAAATCAGACGCCGATAGATTAAGTAATTATTTAATTAAATATTGCAATACTTCAACCAATCATATTTTTATAGAATGAAGAGCTTGGCTTCAGGTTTAGAGTGGAAACAAAAACATCGAGTATGCTCGTACCAATTAAAAAGAAAATTTAAATATGTGCAATGAACTACAGAGTTGAGTGAAACAAAAGTAAGCACAATGGAGCCAACAAAAGTTACTACTGAACACATAAGAACAACATGTAGGTGAAACATTCGATTAATTGTAATTAAAGCATACAGCAAGCTCTCATCTAGAGTACGTCATGTTATCGCCGAATAAAATAAAAGTCAACAGATAAAAAAAAGGAAGCTACATTGACAAGCTTTTTGAATTTCTGAACCATGCCCGCGAACATTTAAAATTCCGTGCAAGGGGTACCGCGACCGACGTACGTAAGGAAACAAAGTTTATAAGTTGTTGTAAGCGTCGCTCCAGCGTTGCGTGAGTCCATGGTGTCAAGTATTGTGAATGCACAATTCGTTCAAACTGGAATCATGCCGCAAACTACAGCCTCATTTCTGCAAACATTAGCGCGATATGAAATAGACAGGTTAAGCAACAGGTACAACATCAGCGCTAAGGAATAATGGGCGGCAGAATTCAAATCGAGTAAGAGCTACAGCGTCACGCAAGCTGACGAACCTAACTAGGAACGAGGAAAAACGAATTGTTATTTTCATTTTTTTTTCTTTTACCGGCAAGCATCCTAGAAACTCGTTTCAAGTATACCGGCTGCATTCCACGATCCCCAGGAGTTAAACGATGCGTAAGCGCCAGGCGCGTTAACTCTTGTCAACTCTTCAACGCCTCCGCATTCGGCTTTTCCACGCTTAAGAAAGGGCGCGCGCACACACATACACACACATACACACACAAACAAACAACAACAACAACAACAACAACAACAAAAGTAGTCAGTTTTGTCAACTTTTGCGGCGGCCTAAAACGCGCGCCGGCACACACGGCGGAGGAGCCCCAACTCGAACAAAGCGCACTCGCGGCTTGATTAATATTAATAACTCTTCGTAACTACCCCCCCCCCCCCCCTCTCCCGAAAATCCGCAGTCCCTCGCGAATTCGCAACGAAACCCGGAACAACAAAAAACTGCGCCGCTGAAACTCTTAGCACCAAACGCGCACTCGCACTTACACACTCGTAACCGAGGCGTTAGCCCCCCCCCCCCTCCCCCCCCCCCCCCCCACACACACACACACACACAGAAAACGTTGGACCGCGAAACATTAGAAAACCTCCGCATCGTCGACGAATTACTGCACCGGCGTCGCCCTCCCAGACTAACCATAAACGAGTGAGGGCCAAAAACAATAATATTAATACGTCGGCGGTAAGAGACGACGTCCTCAAAAACAAACCGTCGCTGCACGGCGGCAGTTTTGGGGCGCAAACAACAAAAGCGCGCGGTGCTGCTACGGCTTCGTCAACCGCGAACGAGGCACACAGCGAGTCGTCGCTCGCGCCCGCTTGACGACGCGCGTACAATTCCCGCGCGTGGAACGCAAACAATTCTACGTTCCGTGGCGTCGTCTACTAACCTGTGCCTCCTCTTTCTCCCACGAGCATTCTCAACAAGACGCAAATAGAAAAAAAAAGAGAGAAAACCGCGTTAAAGTGTGCACATTGTTATGTCCGTCTTTTCCCCCAAAACATTCGAAAACGGCGGAATCGGCGAGGGAGCGACGCGGAGACGAGAATAAAGCGACGCATTAGCGGCGAGTGTGTTGAGCATCCCACGGTGCGTTTTGCGTCGTAGTTGTAAAGGCGAGAGGTAGGGCAGAGAAGCGTCCCGCGGTCCCTGTGGGAACCGGAAAAGGGGGGAAGGGGGGGGGGGATGCCGAGTGATGTTGGACGACGTCGGCAACGAAGTGTTGTTGTCGTTTGCGTCGCATTTTTGCGTCTGTTTCGGACACGTACTTTGCCCCCTTGTCTCTGTTGTTCCACCCCCTCTTGTTCGGCGTAACCCAGGCGAAGCCTAAAGTCAAGTTCCGAGCCGCAGCCGTAGCCAGAGACAGAGAGTGTTGATACGAAGAACCATTAGTTGAAGAAGAAACAAGAACGGAAGGGTTGACAACATCTCGTGTTTATACATTTCCCTGGGACTGAAGTTTCGGCTTAGCACTCCTTTATTTCACGCCTGAGCCCCGCTGCCATCGAAAATGAAGGAGTGATTAATGTTTGTTTCTTCCCAGAAATCGGAGTTTTTTTTTTTTCGTGAAATGGAGGGTGTTTTTTGGAGGGTGTTTTTCGGAGTTTATTTTTGGCTGAACATTAGAGGTTCATCGGAGTTCACTTTTGATAAACTGCCAATTCTCTGAAATTCAGTGTTTATTTTACTGCATTCTCAATTTCTAAAATTAAAAAAAAAAATAAAATCCGGGTGCCATGGCCCGTTGTCCTGAAGGAACCTTGACGAGCTAGACGGCAAACCGCTTCTGTCAGTAGCTCGATATTTCAAAGAAAACTGAAGTGGCATTTTTTCGGGACCACTTGCCCTGTGCTCTCATTAAGTTCATTTGTAAAGTACCGCCTTACTTTTCTTATTCTGTCGTTATAACCTCAAAATTGTGTTGTTGTTTTTCTTTTTTAATATAAATACGAATTGATTGAAAATTTAGAAACGAGTATTTTTCGAATTTATATAAAAACACGGAACCCTAGTTATGAGGCGAAGTTATGATGTCTTTCCCTTCCCTTAAGGTGTTTAAACATTCAGTGTTTGCCGAAGAGTTTTCGGACAGAAGGCCGGAGCACCTGCGAAGGCCCTTGCATATTCTGAGTGTCTTAGACTCTAGTGAATATTATGTTGTTGTTTTTTACGTAAGGGTCCCTGAGAAGAATGCACTTGTTTTTCTAACTCGCACAAGTTACTTTAGAAATTACAACAAAAAGGAGACTGAGAAGAGCCACGAAAAAGTAAGGTCAAAAGAAAACAGCTTTGACATTGACGCGACCACCTCAGTAAGCAGATGGATACTTTATCTGTCCGATTAATGATGTGCACAAAAACAATCCTATGAGTAACAAACAATAACCCGTACTGTCATAGATCAAATGATCTCACGTAAATATTCCGCTCATTTAGAATTGAACTACTCAAATCAGTCTTATAAAATACTACTGCAATGTGATGCAGCTCGGGCCTTACATGTTGGTCGGTAATTCGACCGCCATCGTATTGTGAAATTATATATATATATATATATATATCTTTTTTTTCTTTCAATTTTGGTACGAGAAAACTTATTTCCGAAACAATTCTGAAACCTATTGAACCAAGTAGCTTTGATCGAAGCGGATCCAAGTGCCAAACCGACACGGCCAAAAAAAAGTATAATACCCAAATAAAACAATTCTTGTTTTCGCGCGGCTACGGCTGACGTTGATATCCTGTTAAAATATTCACGCCACATGACAACGGGCAGGAGACAAAAGGGACAAGGGAGAAAGAGGGGAAAGGGGGGGGGGGGGGAGGAGTCGCAGCTTGCTAGCGTGGTACTCAAAAACGAACGGCACGGCAACTCGCGGCACGTCCTTTTGAGACCCTCCAGACACACGCAACGCTAAATGGTTCGTTTTCAACGTCAATCACCAAGCCCCAAAAGGTATGGGACGAGCTTGCCACTGAGGAGGTATCCGGTGACATTTAAGGACAGTCGCTCCACTAGAACCATTAGAAGAGTGACACTCAGTCACGCAAAAATACAGAAAAAAAAAGAAAAAGGAATAAGAAACGGCAGCAAGTTGAGTGAATTACGGATTGAGAAGAACGAAGTTAACATGAGACAAAAAATGCGACACTCAAATTAGACTTTCCCTTCTCAGCTCATGCATAAACCGGCGCGTTCGTATCTCACGTTACGGTCACGTGGTTGGTGTCGCGGTAAAATAGAACATAGAGGCGGGTCGGCCACGGCTGAACCGGTTTCTGAAGACCTCAATTGTAGGCCGTTAGATTTTTTTTTTTTTTTTACCTACTGTAGTTCGATTGGTTTATTCGAAGTAAAAGGGCTCCTAGCGACGACCGAGATAATCAAGGTAAAAAGGCGCGCGAGTTGGCATAGCATGGAGGCTCATGAGCCAGTAGAGATCGTTGTCTTCAAAGATTAAAAACATTTTCAATCAATCAATCACAATGAAGGTTTGAGATATAGAGAACTAAATAAACGAACGGACAACACAAAAGTCTTAACGATCATTAGCATTTCGTCGCTTCGTGATTGGGTCCTGGCTCTTCTTACCAGCTGTAGCTTTGATCTTATCAGTTATCCGATGATAGTGAATTGATTTGATTTGAGACCAACAACGCCAGTAGTGGCTGCTGAGAAGCTAGCGGCCCTGTAGTGTCAGCTAGAGTCACTGTATGGGTTCCCAGAGTAACGCATTCCTTTTCTTTTTGCGTTTTGCCGACAACATACTCACTCTAGCCGATCATGTTTTGGCTTGGCGAGCATCATTGAACGGTAGCGATCACCTGACACAAGGACCGCTAGACACACCTCCATCAGCGCTTCAAGCCGCTCTAATCGCCACCATCTTGGGTCCAGCAAACAGCTGCACACACGCCCGCTCTGCTGCTCATCGAACGCGCATTTACGCGCCGTCGTTTCCACGCGGTTACCGACGCCAAAGGCAAGAAGGTTGTGTACTTAGCGGCACAATGACTGCTTGTTGCGCTTTTGAGTGCAGCAGCAAGTCGTAGGATAGAAAGAGACTCTTCCGGATACCGTTTGGAAAGAACGCAACTGGAAGACGGCTCTGCTGGCCATACCAAAAACGGAAGGATTTCGAGCCCACTGCAACAAGCAAGCTTTTTTGAGGCGAGTGTCGATTACATATGGTTCACTCCGCGCATCGCTCGTTGCCTCGCAGTCGAACAGGCGTCAACTGTGTTCGTTTTCGCACGAGCGACGCTCTTGCGATTTGGTAAGCGACGGGCTAAGCTTAAGCCGGTGTTGGGTCAGATCTCTCGTTGCCGAATATCGCGTCGCTTAATTTTAGATGTGTAGCAAACTGAGCTAATCCACCGAAGGTCGCGCGCATGCGGTTGCCCCTTGGAGTGACGTACCGAGCGAAAGCGGGTCCTTGTGACTCTGGGAAAAATTGCTTTCATGAAGTTTATCTTCTCGCTACTTTCCTAGTTTCGTGAAATGGCTCTGAATATACTTTCAGATCGCAGTGTTTTCCATTAAGATTGCCTCAACATGCTGCGTCTTTTTATTACAATGACTTCAAGGATCACTTCGAAGAGTCTTAATTCGAAACGCACAGAGCCGATGGCAGAAAGCTCCTCAAACAAATTGCAGTCCCTTCGATTCTTGGCGCTGGACTTGTCATCGTAACCAAGAAAAAAAGGACAGAGAGCAAATTATGTAATGTAATGCTAATTATCTACGGAAGCTACTGACAGCACCGCAGAAGCTTTTGTGTAGCCCATCGACCACTTTCAATAAAGCTCTTTCAACACGCTCCAATGCATGTCACTGTTGCCTTCATACCCCCGTCGACGCGTGGACCCAAGATGGCGGCGACATGGTATCGGTCTCAGCGCCGCGCCGCGGTTCTAAAACGAACCTTCGGAGTTTCGTTACTCTGGGAACCCATACAGTGACTCTAGTGCCAGCCTCGATGCGGGAAAGACCACTGATCTCCACTAGAGGGGGCTGGATGGCGCAGTGAGCAAACAGGTATGAAGCCACCGGAAGTGAGCGGCTTGTCCCGTAAGTGAGCGCTTGGCAGGCTTTGTAATTCTTCCTAGTGCTGGTTCGAAAAGCGTCGAGGGCACTGGATTTTCGCTTGCTCCCTCAAGACAGCCTGCTTGTTGGGCAGTAAGAGCGCATGCGGACTCAAGAAGTATCATGGGAAGCCATTCAATGTAAACATTTTGAGATTATAGTTGATCAAGTTGTGAATATGTCCCAAGTTTAAATGCCGCATTCTCGGGATTTAATCCACAACAGGAGCATTAAAATCCAATCAAAGACACACAAAAAAACATGGTCCAAAATATCGACTGAATGCACTAGGAAGTCCAGCGCACGCCCGACTTCCGGGATAAGCATCGAACTTCCGGTGGCTTGACTTGCGCCAGGCTCGGAGGGCAGCTAAGCGCCATCCAGCCCCCTATAGACCTTTCCAATGTTTACAAATCCACAGCTCAGCGTGCGATCTCCACAGCTCAGCACGCGCGTGTGCGTCGCTCCGGAAAACGAGCAAAGCACGCGCCATACGCACGAACGCTGGAAATGGCACCGGCCATACGCTCTTTCTTGGAAAGGTCTATAGTAGAGATCAGTGGGAAAGACGGATGCACTAGCATGAACAAGACAAACGGCTGCTCCTGAGAAGCTGACTTTTCTGTAGTTTCACTCTTGGTGCGGGAAAGAAAAACAGGGCATGTTTTCACACGGTAAAGATGTGTACACATTACACAAACTTTTTTATGCATTATCCCTGCTGCATTCCAGAAACAAGCTGCGAGTGTATTAATGCGCGCTGCACGTTCTAGCGTGTGCAGCAGTAACTATTCTAAAGACAAAACCTAGAACAAAACACAATTTGCACGTGCGTATGCCAACGCCTTATTTTAGTTATTTACTTCTAATAATTTATACAAGTAAGGCGGGTGCCTACAGCGCGTGAACCTACGTTCCCAGCATTCTTGGAGTATGGGTAATTTGACAGATCTACCAGCAGGGCCCGTTTGCTCGAAGTCCGTTAACTTTAAACGCGGTAAAAAGTTAAGCGCATTTCCCTTCGAGGGGGAATTTTAGGTCACGTGACCGGGAGAGTAAGGACGGCGGGAAAACATGGCGGTGCCCCTGCGAGCACGCGCCGCTCGCTTTGGAACTAATATGTCGGAGTAGCTGCAATATCGGGAGCGTTAGTCAGCGATGAATGGTGCAGGAGGCTTTTACTTTGCTTTACCTCACTTAAATCGCAAAGCATGAGCAATGACCTCGCCGCATTTTTTAGATTTTCTTTCGATTCTGGCCATTCCTAAGCATAAATGAACGCGGTAATTCTCGGCATGGCAACGTCTTTGGGATACTATAGTGGATTGCCTTGACTGAATCCGCCGGGTATTGATAGCACGCAGAAGCAGACAGCGTCCCAATAGACGTTTTGCTAAATTTCCCAAGCATCAAGATGCACGCTACAAGTGCAGTTACACGCGCTGCACGTGCTGGCGTGTGCAGTAGTAACTGTTCTGAAGCAAAAGCCTAAAACAAATTTTGCCTTGCACGCGCGTTCCTCAAAGCATTATTATGATTATTACTTCGAATCTTTCATACGGGGAAGGCCAGGGCACGCGGAGCGTAGAATTCACTTTCAGCATTCGGGTAATTTTGTAATAGGTCTATTTTCACTGGAGCCGGATTACGCGGTTTTAAATATATTATCGGTGCTATATACACTTCTTAGATGCTGGCCAATCATGCTGCCGGTGTACCGCCCACCTATCAGAGCTCACTTCTTGCTCGTCGTTCCTAGGACTTAACTTCGTCGTCTTCTTTCGAACTTGGAAATAAAGTTCAACGAGGCTGGTTTTCAATTCAGACACCCAAACATTTAGAAATTTTCCAAACAAGGGTTAATTCAGTTTTTACTTACCCACGAGCCACAAACAGTGTTTTTTAAGCGAAAACGCATGCCGCGCTGCGTTGCGAAAACCCGGCAGCGCGCGTTCTTGGGTCCCCCATTTTCGGGAACTTTTCCACGAAAGCCACTTATATTCGCTACAACCAGTAGGCGGCACCAGCTACCACCCCACAATAAAACACGGAGCTATCGCTCATCCAGCACTCGTCAAACTTGGCTAGGTAGGTACCTTGTAGGGAAGGGCGGTTAACTTTTTACCGGTTTCGGGAAAACGGGCCCTGAAGTGGTGGCTCCTCAGAAGCTGGCTCCTCCGCAGTATGAGCCTTAATGAGGGAAAGCCGCCTTTATTCGCGTAAGAATGCTATGCTTTGGAATTAACCTCCCGGAAAACAGTTTCTTGGCCGAAATGTTGTCTTCGCGACGCCCAAGAACTTTAAAACAATGCTAAAATTTTCTCTCATCATTTATAAAAAAAATAATAATCAAAATTATACCTCATTCCGGAAAAACAGAACTACGTGTATTTAACCTTTTTCTTGTCTTTTGGTAGACACTATACCACAGAAGTAGAGAATCTAATAGACAGCGTACACGCATCATAATGTACACGCACACACCGACACACATGCGTGTGCACCACGTAGAAACACATACACCGGCGCATGCACAAATATAGGTGCGCGCACACGCACGCACACAAATCCATATAAACATTAGTGACCATGTGCTATATGAGTGGAACCAATATAATCTGAAGCCCGTAGCAACATACCGTCTGCAAACTCTTTTAGAAGTCCACACACTCGCCGCCGCAAGAGGAAAGAAAAAAATTAACGGAACAAAATGACAGAATCTGGTCGTTTGGGTACTCGGTTTCAATCAGGCCCCCATTGGGCCACGTTCGCTCTTGCGGGGGAGAACTCCAGCCATCCGTCGCGGCGGTACACTTTATATTCTTGGCCTGTTATGACGTAGGAGTACGGCATTGCCAGCGGCATTTCATACCAGCAGCACCCATTAGAACAGGTGAGCACCGGCATAATACACGGCCGTGCCATTAGGCCCCTAAAGAGGGAAAAACGCCGCCGCCACCTTATAATCAGGGACACAAGCCAAGCGGCAAGTTTCAGAAGCATAAATTTCTTCATTTGCCACGGCAGCGGCGGGACTCCGCGTGACGAATAAATGGACCCGCACCGACGTCAACCTGTTACGGTCCACCAATTTCAGTCGCCGTCTCTCCTCCTCGCCCTCGAATCTAACCCCCTTCTCTCGCGCGCGATCCGTTGCACGAACAGTGGCGAAAACCCCTAAAAATCAAAGGGACGCCCCAAAACGCTACATGTCCGTGCAAAGCATACACACATACACACACACGAATACACGCACGTGCACACAGATACATGCGAACACACACAAACATGGGTGCACGCATAAGCCCACGTACACATACATATGTGCGCACACACACACATACGCAGACACACATATGCCCACACGTACGTACAAACATGCGAAGAAACACACATGCGCGCACACTCTCTCTCTCACTCACTCACTCTCTCTCTCACACACACACACACACACGCGCTCGCACACACACACACACACACACACACACACACTGAAGTAGAGGAGTAAACTATGACCATCGCTATTCACGTCATTGGTTAATATCTGCAACTAAACCGGCCGAGTCGCTATCGTCGCACCGATTGCACAACTGAATCAGCCGCCTTTTCCTCTTCCTCATTCCCGCTCTGACGTTAAAGGAAAAAAAGAAAGCCACACACAAAAAAGCCACAGTTTTGTAGGTAACAGACGTACAGGTACAAAGGCCGCAGTATCACCGCAGCGTTCGATGAAGCGCTGCAAACGAGTGGATGACTACGACGACGATGACGACGATAATGATGATGACAATAATAAAACGATACTCCAAAAAGGGTCTCAGTTTCGTACGCGCGTGCTCCGAAACGAAAGGAGCCACGATGATGCGCGCAACCAATTTGTTGCGCCAGGACGGCAGTCAGGTAGGTACGGTGGTCGGGTAGTGCACGGGCGTACAGATATACCGTCCACGTTTTAACTCTTCTTTTCTTTATTTACGTCGTTTCGAGCGGGTATCGGTAGTCTTTAATAAGGGTGCCAACTATAGCGCCTCGAACCGCTTTGAGCATGCGTGGTAGGGCGCGTGCGAGTGCGCCACCCGTGACGGGTTTGGGACGGTCGAAAAATGTATACCGCCCCCCCCCCCCCCCCCTCCGGAAAATGGTAATGAAATAAAGCAACACCGAGTCGGCGGTTCACAAAACTAAAAGAAACGACGAGACAAAACTGATTCAAACCCGAGGTTCCGCGAGACGTGATTGGAATTATGGAGACGTCCAAAACGCCCGTGTGTCTTTTTCTTTTTTTTTTCTCAATAATTCATCGCGCGACGCGTTCGGGTGACGGCCGCCAAAAAGCATAGACTCGGAAAGTCAAAAAAGACGCGCCGCTCTCGGCCTGCTGTACGCATTATGGCTGCGCCACTGTGGCGTGCATTTCGAAACCCGCTCTTTTCATTTCGCAAAGTGTGACCTTCCCCTCCCTTTTTTTGTTTCTTCGTGTTCACTCGTTTCTTTGTCTCTCGTTTACGTATTTATTAGTATTTTTGTTTTTATGAGACAACTCGAGAAGAGGTGTGTGCGGGGGCGTTCGCGCGAATCGCGGTGGCGCCGGATTCGCTTATTTATTAGCTCTGGGGGAACGGGTCTTGATTATTAAAAACAGTTTCACCCTTATTAAGTTCATTTTTCATTCATTACACGCCGCTGTCGAGAGAGAGACAAGCCTCGCTGACTGCGTCTCGAAGGGCGTATATATGAAAGTGACCGCAACAGTCCGTTAATGAAGTCGTTTTAAATAATTGACAGGTCAATGTACAACGCAGCAGGTGACAGAAAAAAAAAGAATTGGCAGCAATCTATATTTCCAAAGTTTTATAATACATCGAATGCAGACAAAAGACCGTCGGTTTGGACAGTGAAAAACATACTGTTTATCATTTGTCGTTACGTGACATGAAGTCAGTGTGTCAGGTTGTGGTGTCACGTGGCACCACGTGACACTGTGCCACACGACGTGACGTCACTTGACACCACGACTTGACACCGTAACGTAACGTGGCCACATGGCGTGACGTAAGATCACGTGACGGTTATCCTGACGTGCCCTGTCACGGGGTATGCACGAACGCACGAACCGATACATTTCTAAGTAAGGGGGAGAGGTGCACTATGAAACAATCCTATGTTGTTATAAAATAATTCAATACTTAATAATAAAAACACCTTCGGAAGATCAATAGAATTCATCCGATGGAAACGCCATTGGTTCGTTCTCACCCTCTTTTCACCCTTTCCATTCGTTTAGGACCCCTTGCCATTCGTTTATCACCGCTTTCCTGTCGTTTATTAATGCCTTTCCTCTTCGCTTTCCGCTGCACGTTTCCATCGCCTTGCAACTTCGGCAGCAGCCAAAGGACGCTAAAGCTCTTCCTCTGTCTGAGACTGACGTTGCCGACGCGTGACTCCGGCTTCCTTCTGTCGTCGCTCTTGAATACGGTCAACCATATCACTCGTGGAAAGAACCACATCCATCGCCGGAACGGCAACTGAACTGGTTCGCATTCCAAAGCGGCGCGGCTCCTGCTCGACTCTGGCTCCGCGCCAGCTATGCGACGCTCGTATTGGTCCGAAGCGCTGACGTCAGCACGCGTCACCCTCTCCCCCTCTCCCAGCCGCCGTGGTGAGTCGTTGAATCTGTAAACACGATACCTCCTCACCACCCCACTCCCCTCGCGACGTCATGCATGGCGCTGGCAAACGGACCCACGGACTGACACCGGCGGGTTTTCGTAAAAACGAAGATTCACGGCACATGCTCAGAACTAAGAACGACAAATTTAACGGTGTGTGATGAACGTTGAAATACTTGGCGGCCTTTTGGTTTATCTGGCCGAATAAGGAAGCGATGCCACGTTCTCACGAACATACGATTGGCTCCTGTTCTGTGATGTGGGTTCCACACCGCTAAACTATAAGGGAAGGTGAATCGGGGGGAGAGGAGGGAGAGGAGGTCCCAGCAAAATGGAAGATTTTTTAGGGGGGGGGGGGGCCCGGGCCCCATCCCCCCCTCCCGCCCCCTGGCTACGTGCCTGGCTCTAGCCCATTCATGGCTGCCATCGTTTTTTTTGTGGTTCATAACATTCCTGAACCAACCGCGTGTACAAGAGGAGCGGTAAAGCGTCCCTTCGGTTAAGTCGTCCTTCTGTCGCCGACGCAGCTACGATGCGTTGGCGACATAACCTCTCTTTTTAAGTTTCTAGGCAGAAGTTCGCCTCCTAAAACCTTTATTTTCAGTTTAAATTTATGCACCTTTGTTACTTATGACAATAATCGGACGCTGGTTTGGAAAAAAAAATAAAGGACACAATTAGACGATGGAAAAAAATAGATGCTTGTAATAACAGGTCGATGCTTCCGAAGCGTGTGACGGGTTTCGATACAAGTTAGCAAAAAATAAATTAAATAAAAATAAAACTAGGCGGAGAAGTCGTTTTGAAGAATAATGTGCGGCAGTAACGCAACCTCCCTCCCCCCTTCTCCCAATGAAATGCAAACAATAAGGTCCGTTGTACACTGGCAAAAAAAAAAAAATACCGAGAAGACCAAACAGACTTTACAGAAGAAACAAACAAAAGAAGCAAACAAGCGAGCAAGGACTATATACTGCGGTGGTCTGCGGAAAAAAACGCTTCGGAAAAATCCACAGTTGAAAAGACAAAAGGAGGCTTCTATTGTACGAGGTACGCGGCTTTGCGAAGAAGCCGTAATTTTCGCGGCACACGAAATTCGTCGCTCGATAATGGTCGAAAAAGAAACCCCGCCACAACCCGCCAGCGGGGGACGGAAACTAAAAGTCACAAAAGCCCGAACGATTCCAGAAAAAAAGAAAAACACTTCACAAGGAAAGCTAAAACCAAAACAAGCGAGCGGAAAGGACTCAACGTGAAATCCAGTAGCTCTCCCCCACCACTATTGAATTTCACTTTTCCGACCAAGCTCCCATCTCCTACTCGGTAGCCGAATATGCCAAACCCATACATTTGTTTTTGGCCTGGTTCGCGGGTCCTTATATATATTTTCATATTTTTCTAAATATGATCCATACACTGGAGAGCACGAGGTATTCGGAAACGAGGGGGGTATAAGGATACTTATTTCGATATTAAACACGCAACCTGGTTGGAGAGGCGAAAGTGATTCGTCGAAGAATCCATTCCCCGCCTAAAAAGGCACGCAACGATAGAATACATTTTTTTTCTTGCGGAGCGAGAGGTTTAAAAATGCATGTGCTCGGCAGGAGTGCGCATATCCAATGAGGATATTAAAATGAAAAGGGCCCAAACGAGACAGTCACGTGGTCACTTGTTTGACCGATTGGGTCGTTCCAGTGTGTTCCGTGACCTTCTTCTGACCGCGACCGATACGAAGTACCGAAATATTAGAAACTGAATGCAATCTAGCAGTGACCACGAGTCGAACTGCGACCCTGCAGCTCTGAACCGGGACATAAAAAAAAAGAAGACATCCGTTACATTTCGAAACTGACAGCGTAAGAAACAAGGGGTGTGGCTTATGACGTCCATAGTTCTTACTTCGCGATTGGCTCCTCAGCCTTCTGATCGGCCAATGCCGCAATCTGATTGGTTGAGAAGCGATAATGAGACACTCAGAACTCCCCACGCCCTGAAACTGTCACAAGCTCCGCCCCACTCGCCAAATTCACCCAGTACAAACGGCTCCGAAGACGATGATGATGATGAAGACCCTGGAAACACAGGCGTCACCCATCGGGTAGCCCTGACACCCTTCCGAACTGCGTCAGACAAGACTGAGGGTCTTGCAGTGTTTGCGGACAGAGGTCACTCCGGCAAGAGTGACCTCTTTGAATGTTCACAATAGTCTATGCGGCGCTAAACGAACACACGCAAAGCGTTGAAGTGGTCGGGACACGTGAAACCTTCCGCACATGTCTGGAGTTACAAATATCGCATTTAAAATTTACTTTAGGTTCAAGTTTCACCAAAGGTTTGCCCTTCATGCAGGTATACCCGTCCACGTCTGCATAATGAAAGCGTTAAGTTTTTACATTTCTTTTTTGTTCGGCATTATTTTAACGATTAACCGGTTAAAAAGATGAATCGCGATTGAAGCATTAGTCGATTAATCGGTACGTGAATCGATCAACTGCCCAGCACTACTTACAATGTTGTCTGAGTTATTTCAAACCCGTAACGAAAAACAGAAGAAAAATGGTGCGTAAAAAATTAAAAAAAAAAAAAAAATAAGAAAACGTATTGGGATTGTTTTAGCGCTCGACTTCGAGTTAAGTTCGAGCGGAACGTTGACGCAATCGTCGTGTCCAATTTGTGCCCAGCGTTGGCCTCCGCTGATGACGCCATCTCATTCGGCACTACGGCTTTGTTATCTAGGACGTGTTGGCAGTGGCGTCACGAGGGTCAGCGGCACTCGGGGCGGTAGCCCGCCGCGACTACCCTCCCCCCCCCCCCCCCCCCGCTCTCGTGGCCCGCCGCGACACCCCCCTGAGCCCTACACCCGGGGCGGTCCGCACCCCCCCCCCCCCCCCCCCTTGTGACGCCACTGGGTGTTAGGTATAGACCGGTCTCACCAAGTGTTTGGCCATAGCCTCCTCTATACTAACAAAGCCTGGCAGTTCGACGACGGAACCATAGAGTGCCCGGTCGCAGATTTGGAGCGCGAGGATCTGGTAGTGTAGACCATCAAAGAGTCATTTCTCGGGGAACTTGGACGTCAGCGCACAGCTTTTGCAGCGGCGAGGACCCGAAACTGACTTGTTCGCTCGGGAGAGGTGTGTTTGGGCGTCTCACCGCAGCGGGACGCCAGTCACGTGGGTCTCCCTCTCATCCGTTGTCTGCCGCTCCACCTTTTCCCTTTCGGCGGCCGCTTCTCGTGGCGATCTGCCAGGCTGTATCAGTATATAGGAGGCTATGGTTTGGCGCATGCGTGACGCCGCCACAACTTTAGAGCATAGCAGGGGGGAAAGGCGGGGGGAGTAAAAATGGAAGCAGAACGCGGCAAATCGTGAGTGCTGACACCGATGGTCCCTAGAAAAAGAACGCACAAAAATGAAAGCCGCAACTCCCTGTAACGCCGAATCAGAGCGCAGCTCTTGAGGAGGAGGAGGGGAAGGCACGGAGAGGAGGCTATGCCCCTCCTCCTCTCCTGCTCGACTTCCATTTAGGGGAAAATTTTCCCCACTAAACTTAGCGGGGAAAATTTTCCGCTAGATTTAGCGGGGAGATTTCCCCATAATGCACCGCGCGGTTACGCCGACGCCGATGGCGACGGCGACGGGGACGGCGACGGCGACGCCGCTCAAGCCGGAAACGGGCACCTAAGAGCTGCGCTCTAAAAAGAGCGATAGAAAAGTTAAAAAAAAAGCACTAGAAAGGTCAGGCGCGTTCGTTTTTCCAGCAAGGCGAGTTGAGGCTGTTCCAGTGCTAGTCAACTATAGTTATTACAAGCGGCGAAGAAAAGCTCACTGGAGAAATGCTCACCGGAGAAAAGCTCACAGGAGAAAAGCTCACCGGAGAAATGCTCACTGCAAAACCGGCAGATGCGGAGAAAAGCTCACCGGCATTTGAGCGGATGCAAAAAAAAAAAAAAAAAAAACTCACCGATTTTTTTTAAACTTTTTTCTTAGCTTAGCGGACTGTGCGTCACACGTGGCAATTTAACAATTAGGATTCGTCACTCCACATACGCTCAATGGCTAGTGAGCTTTCTCCGCATACGCCGGTTTTGCTGTGAGCTTTTCTCAGGTGAGTTTTTCTCCGGGATTCATTTATTGTTATACATTGCGCGATGTCGGTGTTTTCTTTATCAAAGTATGCTCGAAAAACGCTGGACACAAATCTTACAGGTGATTCTTTGCTGTTTTTTTTTTCTTTCTTTCTATATCTTAAGGGGTCGCCAGGAACATGAGCCCGTCGAGAAAATCGGGACCACCCACTTTGACCACCAAAGTCCGCGTCCGTGCCTCGCCGTTCCGAAGTGGCCGGAATACATGGGACCTTCCCCTCTGGGTTTATTATTTAAACTCTGGCCCATAGGAGGCCAGCGACAGTGCCCGAGGCGACACCACCTATAGCCCCGTTCAGCCTGAAGCTGAGAACGCAGAAAAAGCTACAAGCGCAAGCTAGCCCGCGCTCCCGGCTTTGAGACGTCCATTCTTAGCGCGAGTATACTCTCGTTCTGTGGGAGAACGTTTCAAGGCAGCGACTTCGTGCTCTCGTGTTCATGGCATTGGACATAGTCTCAGCTTAAGGGTGAACGGTATACCACGATCAAAGCCCGTGCACTGGAATGTTGACGACATCGCAGTGAGTTCGAGCGAAGACACAGATTGGGTACGAGTGTGACGTCAGTGCTCGGCTGGACCTCGTGTCCAATCAACACGTCGAAAGACGCTCTGCATTGGGCTCGGGTCCAGTTGACGAGTTGGCGGCATCCGACCGCGTTGACCTTTTATGGAGGAAGAGTGGCGGCTTTCGGAGGCCTCCATGATTCGAGATGGTGTTGGTCGCGAGCTCCAGTGAGGTATTCGCACGCGCAGAAAGTCTTTAAAGGTTTCCTCCGTGCATTGCGGCAGCGGTGGCGTTTAGCCAAAATGGCTAGTGAGGTCGATCTAATGAAAGTCAGAATACAGCCGCATGTCACGCTGTAAATTATCTTCACTGTAACTGCTTCTACGATTTTTTTCTTCATTTTGTGACGTCGAAGTTTTTAGTACCATATTTTTTCGCAGTTGTTGAATGTCAGCTGCTTCCGTCACCGTTGCTCATCTGGGTCGCTAAGATACTTGGGCGATAGAATTTGGTGGGAAATAACAACCTGCTGAAGCAAAAGAAAAAACAAAAAAAAAACGCAAATGCTTTGTTTGTACAGTGTCACGCAGTGTGCGGGTCTGTCTTTAGCCAAGCACGATTAGTGCTTACGTACGCATTATGTTAATAATAATTTCATTATGTTGCTTCGGTAATTTATAACAATATTAATAATTCACTGAAGCACGCATGATGCTACGTTTAGTAATCCCATGGCCAATTTTGAAGCGGCGACGTTCCTTTTGTCGAGCTGACTCCGTTAGAAAGAGAGAGAGAGAGAGAAAAAAAAGGAAATAGAGAGGCGGAGAAGTTATGAATCATGTTCTGGGGAAGCCTTTTTTTAGGGTTTCCCTTAAGTTCGTTCTAACTGTACGGATTCAGAAAAAAAAAAAAGAAAAGAGAAAACAACCTAAATTGAAAGACGAAACAAGCTATCGACCAAGAGAAAAAAAATCGACTTGTCTACTCTTTTATACAAGCGGTCAAAACCACCGTCTACACGGATCCATCACACGCGTGGTTTCGTCGATTTTTTTATTATCATTATTATTTATGTAGGACGCGTTTTATTTTTTTTTTTTGCAGGCTCAGTAGGGCCTTCCGTTTCCTTCTTATTATTTAATTTTATATCGCAGCGTCGCGACTACGATTATTCCCCCAAGTCGATTTCCGAGCGCCTCGGCGTAATACTTATATTTTTGAGACATCGGTGGCGTGATTTCCGAGGATGAAAAGAAAACCGCTCGAGCCGATGTTATAGAACTTTTCCTGGCGTGTGTCCGACCGAAGGCGCCACCACTTGAGTCTCCATCATTCAAGTTTCCTTTCAGTCCCACTTCATAGGTACTTCTCCTTTCATTTTCATTTTTTTTTTGTTGCCACCTTCCTTTGTTGCGTGGAGTGTGGTGGCGATTTGGAAATATGCCGATCGCTTTAACACGCCTCCTCTCCTCACACTTTTTCTCCCACTCTCTCTCTCTCTATTACTCTCACCTTTCCTCTATTTCCATCTTTTTTTTTTCTTTTAAGTGACAGCAGGAATAGATACAGCACAATCACAAAACGCAACTAAAACTTGTTGCACCAAACACGCACACACACACACAAAAAAAAAAAAAAAAAAAAAAACTTGATTAAACGTAAAGGGGCACAGGCAAATATTCTTCGGATGGAATGGTTCGCACTTTACACAATCTTACTGACACTATGGGGACCCCAGTGATGTGATTGACCTAAGCCATTTTGGAGCACCTTTCAGAGCAGCCAAAACAGTGTTTTGGAGCAGCAAATGTGGCCTTTGGAGCAACCAATACAGTTGTTTTGAGCAGCAAAAATGGCTTTTGGAGCAGCCAAGACAGTGTTTCGAAGCAGCAAAAGAGGCTTTTGGAGCAGATATTCTTAGAAAAATATAAATATTTGTTTTAAGTGCTGTACAAACGAAGAACACTTTGTGTTGTGTTGTGTTCTGATGTGACGTGTTGTGACGGAACTCGCTACTTGTGTTTTTACTGCTGAGACATCTCACAAGTGTATAGTGCTGTAGGGATTGCTGAGCAATTCCGAAAAACCGCTTGCCACCGTTTTACTGGTTTCCCGACGTGCCAGATTTCCGTCTAAAATAAGCAAAAGTAATGGATTGCAAGCGTCCCGGCTGGTGCCTCTGTCGTGCAATCATGTTCGCATGCACGTAAGGGCCACTTCGGCAGGCTTGCAGTTGCACGAGCGGAGACAACAGCTGTTCGATCGAAACCGAAACCATGCCATTCCTCTCGGTCGCCAACTGATTCCCAAAATTGTATGCAAAATGTAACTGTCGACCATACGACAAAAAACAGTCCAGTGGCGCGTGCTTGCCAGGCCGGCAAACAAAATACAAACGCTAAATACAAAAAAAAAAAACTGAGCGCGTCAATGCAAGACATTGCGAGCCAGGGTCAAAACGTTCTAAGAGCGCTTTGTGCAACGACTGAACTCTAGACAAACAAGCGCACTGTACGGGTTCAGCGTGCAGACATTGCCTCCTTCGCTTTAGCTCGCTTCTCTTCACCAACTTTCTGTCGAGGAAAATTTTTCACGTACCGGGGTCCTTCTCGAAAGAAAGCCCACCGAGAGAAACCTACGTAATCAATACTTCGACACAGCAGTCTTTGAGTTAGAGAGGGTTTTTCGTAGTAACGTATGATTTAAACAAAAACAGGAATGTTGATAAACATGCGTCGGTACTTAGTTTCATCTTAGAGAGCGCTATATCTTCAGCGACGTGGGGACGGCAATACCCGACATCGCGCGACCACGGTGACTGGAAGGCAGGGACCAAATATAATTTTCTCACGGCCGTTGCTTTCAGGAGCGAGTGCATCAGTTCACGAAGTAACTCCCGCCGCGCAAAAACGTGGTTTCGTTTCACAGCATGACGGCATGGCTGGTACCGCGCACACCCGCGTCTATCGTTGAAAACATTTAAAAAAAGACGCGAGACGAGACCCAGGAGACGAAGAGAGCGCCAACACGCGAGTCGGCCTGAAAACCATGCGAGACCGGATGGACAATTGATGCAGGGTAGTCTGTGCGGGCGACCGCTTGCGCCATATGACACACGCACGCTCAATTACGGTATTCGGCTTAGTTTCGTTTATGAACGGCGACCGAAATTGGATTTTGGCGCAGGATTGGCGCAGATTACCCATATTTTGTCGAAATGTAGCAGGATGTAGCAGAGTTAGCCCATTGGCGCAGTTTCGCGCAATTGGCGCAGCAATCACATCACTGGGACCCATGTATAATCGCACGCAACGCCATTGACGAAGCAGCATCTTTGTCGCCGCGTAATTTCAAGAATAAGGGCTGACTTCCTTTTTCAATCCCTCCTTTGCCAAACATGACGACGTAGTCACGGGATCGCAGTGACGGCGATCATCCCACGGTGACGATATTTGAATGCGCCCAATAGATTGGACAAGGGCTCTGCGTGAGCACTCAGTTCGGGCTGGGGACTATCAACGCCCCGGCGAACGTTCGGGTAGTGGCTCGTGTCCGACCGCTGCAATGACGGGAACAGTCGAATCTTAACAATATCCGGAAACCAGCATATGTGTCTTGTACTGCGCCAAGGCCAGCGCGAGGCTACGATGAACACTGGCGGCACATAATTGGCACCAGATGACGTGGCAACTTGTTCTGACTGCGAATTCAGGTGATGAATGAAACAGGTTTTTTCCCCCATAATTTGTTCCGCGAATTCCGTCGCGTGGAGAGAAGAAGAAACTAATTCGTGCTTCCTAGGTTAAGAACGTCAAGAATTAATTAATTCATTCTAAGCGGTGTTTAGTGAATGTGCCAGAAATGTCGTTGCACCACCCTTTTAAATGGTTTGCCAGTAGATTTCTCCTCAACCTTAGGTCGTCCGGTCCAATCAGGTGTCGGTTAGAAATTGCGTGGTAAAGTTGGGCGTTGTTCGTAAGAAGTGCGGCTATTACTCTAGCAAATACCGTATATCAAGGTTTTTTTTAGCTCGCTCACGATTGGCCATTGCGGTCCGTGACTTGGGCTATAAAACACTTCGTGGTAAGATGAAATATACAATCAACGTATAAAACCACAACAACCAAAACATTTTTTTAATGCATTTCATTACGCGAGGAAGGATTTCTAGATATATGAACCCCAGTCAACTATTACATTTTCCCGCTAAATATGGCTGGAAAACGTCCCTGCTAAATGTAGAGTCTATTTGTTCGACGCTTTTTCGTGGGTCTAAGACTTTTCCGTGTAGGGCGTTTCGGTGTAGGACGTTTCGGTGCGGACTTTTCGGTGCACGCACTTTTCGGTGCACGCACTTTTTGGTGCACGCACTTTTCGGTGTACGGACTTTTCGGTGAGACTTTTCGGTGTACGGACTTTTCGGTGCACGGACTTTTCGGTGTGCGGACATTTCGGTACACGGACTTTTCGGTGCACGGACATTTCGGAGCACGGCCGATCAAAATCACGATTTTTTTTTTTTTTTTCTAAACGTAATTCGCACTATTTTAGCTAAAAGTTTATTTTTTTCGCACTTTATAATTTTTTAGACTCAATCATCCATTTACGCCACTTACTGATGTACGACCTAAGTGACTTTGATAGGCGCAGTGCCATCCTGCGTGAGGATTGGAGACGTTGGACGTTATGGTTCGTTTGTCGGTGTTCCTTTTCCAACGTACGCACTAGTCGCGTCACATGTCGCCGGTAATTTTCAACATTCTCAAGCTTCTTGCTTTTGGGGCCTTTCCTACACAGATTACCAATAATGAAGCCCACACCTTTACAGAAGGCGCCGAAAACGCCTGTATCGACCCAACGCGTAAACACAATGTGATGCTTCTAGTGCGTACGTCGGAAAACAGACCCCGGCACACGAAACATAACGTCCAACGTATCCAGTCCTCCCGCATGATGGTGCTGCGCCAAACAAAGTCACTATGGTCGTATATGAGTAAGGGACCGTAAATGGATGACCAAGTCTACAAATTTTTAAAGTGCGAAAAAAATCATTTCTGGCTAAAATAATGCTTATTACTTTTAAGTGAAAAAAACTCGCAATTTTGATCGACCGTGCACCGAAACGTCCGTACACCGAAACGTCCGTACACCGAACCGTCCGTGCACCGAAAAGTCCGTGCACCGAAATGTCCGCGCACCGGAAAGTCCCACACCGAAAAGTCCGTACACCGAAAAGTCCGTGCACCGAAATGTCCGTGCACCGAAATGTCCGTGCACCAAAAAGTCCGTGGACCGAAATGTCCACGCACCGAAAAGTCCGTGCACCGAAATGTCCGTGCACCGAAAAGTCCGTGCACCGAAAAGTCCGAGCACCGAAAAGACCGCACCGAAACGCCCTACACCGAAACGTCCTACACCGAAATGTTCGGATCCCTTTTTCGTAGGGCCTAGGCGAACTCGTCACAAGCCAACTCGTAACAGCTAACTCGTCATAGGTAAACTAGTCAAATAGGGCAAGGCGTCTACTCGTACACGAAGAAGTCGAAACAGAGGGCAACTGGGCACCTGTCCATTTCGTCACAATTTACCTTTTTCGACGATCTTGCGTTTGCAATTCGGCCTCGATAATTGATGACAAATAATATTTAAGCTGGCAGCTTGAGAGTTCGCGCGTATGGCGTGTGCTTTGCTCACTTTCCGAAGGGACGAACACGCACGTGCTGGTCTGTAAATATCGCACGTTGGGCCGTACCTGCGAATGGTGTATTGTCGGCGACAAGTAAAGAACGCGCACGTAAGCTTCCGCCGTGCTTTGGTAGGGCGTGTGCGCTCGCCCTATCAAGGGAAGCAAACTCATTAGCCTACGACTGACTATAACAACCACCCTGAAACATGAAAATATTGGGTCTAGAAGAACTCGTCCTAAGTCAACTCGTCATAGGGCATCTGAGGGTGGTGTTTTTGGCCTTGCAACGCTTTCTATCTCTACAGACCCAGTACACAGCGTCGGGGTCTTCTCGGCTGCGCGTATACGAATACCTTTCGTGCAAAAGCATGACGCATGGGAGCGCCACGCTGGGTTTTAGTTAGCTACACTTTACGAAACGCGGTCGTGCTATCTGAAAGTCCGAACATTTCGCCCGTATATAAATACACGTATTCGGAGCCGGTACAAAGGAAAAACCCCCTTTGGGGTAGAACGAGAAAAGAGAAGACGCCCCTAAAGACGAAACCTAACTGATATACGCTTCCTAGCATCCTGGTGTGGAGGCCTGCATACCACAGGGCGATCCCTGTTTTGTCATTGAGCAGTAAGTTCCGACCTAGCAAAGCTTTCAAAAAGGTTCTAATGATAAAGGGCCGTCGAAAGTAAAGATAACACCAAAAAGCCGACCACAAACGCCCCCCCCCCCCCCCCAAACAAACAAGAGGAGAGGCCAAGTTTGAAACTGCGATAAGTTCGATGCGACCACTTTTCAAGTTGAGCCCCCCCCCCCCCCCCCCCCTCCCCTCTAAAAAAAGAAGTCTGTGACGAACTTTCCAAGAACGAGAAGGTCACTGCGACCACTTTCCCTGCTACGGGTTCACCAAGACCGAGATGACCTCTTTGACCAGTTCACCTATGACCAGTTTCCCTATGACGGTTTCAATGTGACGAGTGGGCCTGTTCCCTTTTTGTAGAGAAGAGAACGCTCGAAAAGGCCAAGAACAGCAGCGTCAAAAACAACAAAAAAACATACGACGAGTGGCTTAGGGCGTCGCCATCCAGCGGCCCACCCGGAGAAGAGTGACGGAGTAATATTGAAGCACACGACGTACATCGAATTAATCGTTCATCGAACAGCGATAAACACGCATTTATTTTCCGCTGCCCGCGTAGAGGACGTTTAGAAAGAGTCCACACAAAACAAACGCGCAGATAGCAAAAAAAAAAAAAAAAAACATTCGCAAGAGAAATGTTTCTTCGACACGAGAGCGGATCGTTTCAGAACCGCATGCGACGGTAAAACACACACACACACGGACACAAACCACGCCAACAGAAAGAAACACGGGGACACAGACGAGAAAGGGTCCGCAAACATAATTTCTCTAAGTGCCGAAAACAAAATGCATGGCGCCATTCATAACGGAGACGCGTAAAAAACAAAACGTTACAAAAGCAAAACAAAAGAGAGAGTAAAAAAAAAAAAGGTGAGGAGGTGCACCAGATGTCCAAGACAAACAAAGGTTAAAATGGGTGGGCTGGCTGACCAGGCGCCCGCGTCTATTCGCATAAAAGACAAAAACTGACATCTGAAATGAAAAAAAAAAAAGTCGTTGTCGAATTATTGATGCCAACTGGAACAGTTACCCTTTTTTTTTCTTTTTTTTTTGTTACGTGGCAGGGACCCTCCTTTTCATTAGCGTTTTCGTTCTGTTTTAGGGAACGAGACAACGAAATAAACGAAACAGTTTGCGGGAGTGAGTTGTCAGGAAACGTAACAGCGGAATGAATTATTCTGTTTCCGAGTATATACACCCATCGACCATATTCCCCCTCCCTAGAAACACACACACACACTTACACACACAGAGAATCAGCGAGACAAGAACAGGGAAGAATAAGATAGCTGAATAAGGCTGCCAATATCTCCACAACCTTCATTCATTTTCTCTCTCTCTCTCTCTCTCTAGAACAATGAAAGAACTTGAGTACTCGATGAAAGTGTCCGATTGGTCGGACAAGTCTCAAAAGAACGACAACGCGGATGGGACGGCCACGTCCGGAAACCGCGATACCCGAGAACAACGTCAAACTTAGTCGTCGATTCGGAAAAAAAGAAGGGGAAAAAACGCACAAAAATAATACAAAAAGAAGTTATGGCGCATTAAGTCGGGCGACACAGCGTCTTCGTGGCGGATCATTCCTCACGCGCTATAAAATACGAGTAATACCGGCAGGTTATCTTCCGCTACGCGCGTGTTACCGCAATATTCTTTATCTAGGAAGGTTGTCCAGTTGCCCCGTTGTTCCGTTTTTTTTTTGTTTACAATTCCTCGCTCTTAATTTTTTCGCGAGTACAGTTTCTACATCTATACGTTACGGTGCCCAGAAATCGTCGCCACTCGTTGATTTAATTTTCCCCGTGAGTAGTTGCTCGCAGCTGTAGTCGCCGACAATTTAAGAAACGCGGGGCGCGGCGAGTCCAAAACAACTTAATCATCGTTCTGCAAGATTAGGGAATTGGCCTATAAGGGCGTCGAAGAAGGAATTTCAAAACAAACAAGTTAAACGTAAATGTCTTACTTTTTTTTAAATTTGCATCTCCAATGTTAAATTCGAGGCTACAAAAAAAGAAATAAGTTAATTTTTTTTTAGTTCACAAAATCCAGGTTGCAAGTACATGATGAGCCACTACTTGCATTTCTTAAGGTCTCGGTGGTCACAATCAGCTTAAGTCGAGGCGCAGCCGACGCTACGAGCTAACAGGAAAAAAAAATCAAGCAGCGTCGAAAGCGCCAGTCAGGAGGCTTTTATTGTCTATGATTGGTTCAGTGACGAACACGACGATGATGGTGCGCTTTTGGACGCTGTCTGATTCGTCCCATCAGCAAGTATAGCGTCAGCTGCGTCTGGACTTGATGCGAAACCAAGTAGTAGACAGGGGTGAGTCAAAGGAACCGATGGCTGGTTGAAGGGATGGCACAAATAGGTTTGTGAACCTATCCAGCTAAGAGTTTTCACGGAGGTGGCTGAAGAACGTGCATTAAGAGTATAAAAATATTAAAAAAAAACTCAGTCGAGTAAAAAAAATTGAAACGGAAAAAAACTTGGAATGCTTCTCTACGGCGGCCGTGTGCTAACCGAAGGCCTCTGAATGGCGCAACAGGCGGTAGATGTCGGTAGTGCTCTCCGCGCCGACGAGCGGGGATCGGCAGTGAAGGCACCGCGAGTAGCGCTTCGGTGATGACAACGCTCTTGTCAATGGCTTTTAGTGTTTTTTTTTTTTTTTTTTTTTTTAGGTTTCACTTCTCGTTGAGGCCTCACCCAGCTGTAGGAAAGCCCGGAGGTCGCCGCCGAAACTCCTCCCGAAAACATCGGTGTACCTCTCTCGCCCTTTGGCACTCCTCCCCGTAACAGAAAACAAGCTTCCCACGTTCGTTGGGAGCTAAGCGAAGACGACCTGCGGCCCAAAACAGCACGGATAAAAGTTGCGCACAAGAAAAGAGACGCGGTAAGAACCAGTGAGTGCTAAGCAGACGGCGATACATATAGCCTAAAATAATTGTCGGGGAAAAAAAAAAAAGAAAACGAGGAAACATATCTATTTTGTTGTTCTTGTTTTATCTTGATTTTTTTTATACATTTTATTGGTAGAACAAAATAAACATGCACTGATCGTTCGTGCAGAAAAAGGGCACGTCGCTTCTGGCTCAGAAACGTCGTCTGCTATTGCGAGGGTCGAGGAATGTCATACGAGGAATAAACACACCAGAGGCAGTGTTTGAAGACTGTCTTTTGAATGATGCACTCGCACCGTGACTGCGGCCTGAAAGCACGCCAGCGAAACATCTCGTCAACACCCCCAAAATCTTTTTTTTTTAAAGGAGATTTTTTTTCCGGACGGTCATCTGCCGTGTTATCGTCCCCAACGGCGGCATGCCTCAAGCATACCACCGGCGATCCTCCCTGCCGCCATCTGTCGGCTGTTGCACCAATCAGACGCCTTTCATTAGCAGACGGCCGCCGTATGTAGGGGATTTCAAGTTTTTCGTTTCTATATTTTTACTCGTATAAGTTTGTTCAGTGAAACTTTTATACCCTTAGTTCACACTCTTCGGTTACCTCTCTAAAAAAGATTAGCTGAATATGTTCACAACCCAATTTATGCGATCCCTTCAAAACAGCCAACGTTCCCTTTTACACACCCTAGATAACAGCAAACAAAAAAAAAAAGCGGATTGACGCGTTTTAAGTATGTTATTACCACTCTGCAGTCATAAATTTCAGCATTAGGCAAAAGAACGAATTACTAAGCAAGAAGCTTGAACTACGTCACGCGTTTCTTACGAAGCCGTCAGCGAGGATACGCTATGTCACCTGGAAGCCTTCTTTCACTAGAAAATTTAGCTTCTCACGACGCCCATGGGTGTTTTGAAGGTCACAAGAACATCAAGAATACGTCACGGGAGTTTGTCGCGCCATGCTACGGCTCGCCGGACGTAGGTGTGTACCCGAGTCCAAACGAAAACTTCTCGTGACGAGAAACGACGTCGCCTGAAAGTTGGCTTCTCCGCTGAAAAGCTCTTAACGTGGGAAAGCATATTTACGGTTGACGTCTGCTGTCCGACTGTCTGCGAAGCTCCCGTCACTCTACAAAATATATTTTATTCCTTTTCTCACAATGCTACTTTTCCTACGATGTTTCCCGAAGCGCTCGTTGTCTAAACAAGAAGAAAGACAAACTTTTAATGTATAAATGCAGGAGCAGGGCCGTTCTAAACAGAAAAAAACCGCCAATGTATCATACCTAAGTACAGAATATTATAGAAACAGTTTTACCCTTTTTGGATACCTATACCGAGTCAGCTTAATCGGCCTTGCAAGGAAATGCCACATTTAAGGCAACGCGACGAAGCTGTCTTATTAATTCCGAACCCGGTAGTCTCAGACCCACACCAACATAAAGGTAAAAACAAAACAAAAACGTGCGCAGATTCAAATCCGCGAAAAGGAAAGACCAAGATATACCCACAATAAAAAAAGGAAGAACTTTGACAAACTACTACCTAAACCGCACGAACGTAACTCTCCGGAAAAAACAACCCCTCCCCCCCCCCCCCCCCCCCCCCCGCTCTCTCCCGTCGTCCCGCCCCGCCCCCTCCGCCAGGCTTACACAAACTATATCCGCGCGTGCGCGCGGGCGCGCGCGAAAACGAGCGGACTTTTCGGAGCCGCCGTCTTATTTAAGTTGGCAACAAATCGCCCGCGTAATTGCTAAGGCAGCGGCATTAGCAGCAAGAGCGGCAGCTACAGCGCCGGCCGGCCAGAGCGTACCAGCAGCCGCGGCAGGCACCCGAGTGCCGGTTATTAACGGCTAAGTCGCACAACATCGGCGCAGAGAGAAGTCCACCTCCCCCCCCCCCCCCCCCAAACCCACTACACACGCACACACGCACACACATACACGCAGCCCCCTTTTGCCCAACCACCCTCACAAACACAGACAGATGTACGCGGAGGTACACAGACATACGCACAGAATTTTTCCCGCAGCGTTGCTGCTGCATGGCTTGCTACTTCGAAGCGGCACGGCCATGTTCCACACTACGTTTTCACCTTAGAATGAATCACGGCGAACGCTGCGAGCTATCCGAGCTAATCCAACGCCGTGCCAGCGTCACGTGATCACCGGGGGTTGCAGCGACCTGCCAGGCGCGTAGTCACGTGATCATTGTTCGTTGCGTTGGATTGGCTGGGTTCGCTCGTGGCGTTTGTTGCGGTGCGGCGCCGTGCGGCGAAACGGAGTACGGCTGTGCGACTCTGTGCCCTTCGCGGGCGCAGCTACGGCATCGCCTCTCTTTGGTTGTTAATTGCTGGGCCTTGCAAAAGCACTTGGGCGACGCGGGGAGAGTCGACCAAGACAAAATTGGGACGCTCGTTAGCGATTGTTACCGCGCGGTCCGACGGGCGCTCTCTTAAGTAGGATTCCGCGACCGGTGGACGAGGGTTTACAGGCCGACTGGCGTAGGCAAAGGTACCGCATCCTACTTTAGTTTTTCTTTCTTCTTATTTAGTTATAGTGACCGAGCATGCTGCGGCGTAATGCTTGGATTTGTTTTTAGATAACGTTTATCTGCAGATATTTCGATTCGTTATGTTATTCTATTTCCAATTTAGTTTTCTTTCGCTTTCCCCTGCAGCGGTCTTTTATATCTGATTGCAGTTATTTTGTATTGCAAACGTCGATGGTGCAGGCTGGTCGGGCAGAATAGAAACAACTAAAACGTTTCATGCAGGCCTGGCATGACAAAGGAACATGGCGAAACAGCTAGAACACAAACATAAGGATAAACGTGGCTAGGTGTCGCTACCAGAAAGATGAATTTGCGACTAAAGCGCCGATGCGCAGCCAGCGCTTTAGCCAGAGCCAGTGCCAGAGCCAGAGAGCGAGAGCACGACGGAAGGCGAAGAGAGAGTGCTCCTTGCCTTCCGAAAAAGACTCCCCGCCGTTCTCGCTTTATCAGTGCCTATATCTAACCACCTTACATAGGGTGAAAACACACACACAAAAAAACAACAAAACAAATAAAGGTATTTATGTCGCGCTTTTACCAGCTGTTTTATTGGCTCGTCGGCTCCTGGCGTTGGCGAAGCTCCGACGCGTGCAATGACTTGCACGTTACGCGGTGTTGCTTGTTCCGCTAATGTTCGGTGGTTTCGACCTCCTAACGATCGGCACGTGTTTTGCAAATAAAAGGGGCCTCTATGTTTTGTTTTGTTTTCCCCAGTCGCCGTCTTGCATCGCGCAATTCACGATGTCGTTTCCCGGACTCCGACTCTGCGACGTCTCTGTAAGAGATCGCTTGCGCAACAGTTCTTTTCCTTCGCCACCGCTTGCCCCATTGTAAAAAATCCCACCAACCACAACGTACGGTGACGTACGAAGCCTTTTAAGAGCGGCGCACCACGGAAGCACCATTAATATCCCGCGAACACGCTACACATATAACCTCTTGCACCATCGTCCGTGCCCCCATATTCTCTAGTTTCCGCGGCACAAACATCATACTCACACATACAAAAGAAATGAAACAAATTAACGTCTCGCACGAAGAAATAGCTCAATTTGGCTCTCAATTCGCGGGACCGGCGGAAACCGCAGGAAAAGGATCCGAAGGCAGTGGGGGCTCAAAGACAATTCGAATCCGCGCGAATCCATTACGATCCAAAGCCAAAGACGGGGCTTTCCAAAACGAAACGGCGGATACAGGAAACGACGTTGGACGCGCTGTACAAACGCAGGAACATCCGCGCGACACGCGTACATGCACGCGTCTCATGCGCAACAGAAAAAGAAAGAGAGAAGGAAAAAAAAGGAAGGAGGAGGAGGAGGAGGCTTTGCACGGGACATGCATGCCACGCTATGCATGCTGTATGAGCTGTTTATCCAGATGAACGGAAATCTTAACCGCTCGCGATAACGGAACTCTTTGTTGGTACAAATGCACGCGCGCGGTACTCCGAAACCGAAAAAAAAAATACAAAAAGGTACTCCGGAGTTTGCGCTGAGCTGACGGGAAATAGGTTCTCGGAGAAGTTATTTCCGCAAGTTGATGTTGTTTTCGGACACACCGCCGCTATACAGGCAAAGTCGTTTCGATTGGACGTCCGTTCACTTCTCGCGAAGAGTAATAATAATATAGAGCACACAGAGTAGGAGGACCTGTGCGCGGGAGTGTCTTACTTTTACCGCAATCGTTGACGTTTTCGGTCGCTGCGAGCGCTTGAGGTAGACAGAGCCTTCCTGTCAATTCTGAGTTGAGCGCTCTGTTTTGTTTTTTGGCTGGTTTGCCTGCAGCGCGTTTTGCTGCTTGGGGTTTGTCTTGGTCGAGGCGCGCTTGCGAAATGGAGTGATTGCGCTCGCTTCGCTATCCGGGCAAGGAGGAGGAAAGGGAGGGGGGGGGGGGGGGGGCTAGAGTTTGCGTACGGTGTTGCGTTGTAGCGCTCCTACGTCTAAGTGCCTGTGCCCGAGAGTTGGCGGAAATTGAGTCTTGCGCCAGAACTGTTCCGTGTCAGTTTGTTTTAAAGGAGGCCATGGAACGATTTTCCTGTTTTCGTTCGGTACTGTTCGCGAAGATTTATCGACGTTCACAAAAAACTAAACGATCGTGTCTTTTTTTTTTCTGTCTGTGTACTGGGGAAAGGAATAAAAAATTGGCAGCGAACCTTACCTTCAAAATCTTATTATGCATCAAATGTATTATACGGGATTGGTGATGGAATGGATTAGTCCCGTGACGTATATTTTTCCGTTAAATTTAGCGGGGAAACTGACTGGCTGTGCGGGTCACGTGACGTCGATTTTCCTCGCTAAATTTAGTCGGGAACACTGGATTTGTGTATGGGTCACGAGACGTGAATTTCCCGCTAAATTTGGCGGGGAAACTGAGTCGATGTATAGGCCACGTCTCGCAGCCAGAAAAAAACAGCGACGTGGTTTTCTTCATCATATCCACGTATTTGGGGTTGCCAACGCGAAGGGCACGCGCTGTCCTCCCGACCGTCGAAGGGTATCTAGGATAGGCGGCTCCAGCGCCTCGGGTCCCCCAAACAGCTTAGAGCGTCGCGCTGCCTATACGCAGAACTTCTGCGCACACACAGTTTTGTACGTTAAAGCTCGGCAGTAGGCTAATCTATTAATTTCGAAACCCCAGTCGGGGCCATCTGTGACCGGGCACATTATTTTCTTCTACAGGGTGTCTCCGAGAAAAGAGAACCGTGTTTTCGGCCCGGGTAAGTAAACGCTGCATTGCAGAGAGCTCAGACTCCGTGAGAATGTGACGCTTAGCGGTGGAGATAGAACGCGAAAGTTAGAGAACAGGAAGTTACCTGGCTCAAAAGACAATCGAGAAAGACGAAATTTCTTTAAGGTGCCGACGTCCACCTAAGCCTAATTTCGTCGAGACAAGAGCTGACATTGTGGACGCTTGTGGGATTTATATCAGTGAAAAACACACATCATCAAAAAAGATAATATCGTTTTCCTTCTTACTGACAAATAGTTTTCTTTAACAATTTTCCATAGGGAGCTTCAGTCTTCTGGCCCACGTACCGTATTTGTTTAAATCTCCGCCAGCATGTCGCTTCATCTAGCTTTATCTCTAAAGTAAACGGAAGGCTAGTGATCTTCAAAGTTTTGTTACACAGTTGTAACATGTATAAGTATTTCGTGTAATACTATAAAGTCTCAATCCGTAAAGATGATTACATGATCATTGATGACTTTACTTTCCACCCCAAAACAAAATATATAAATAAATTATACGGTCAACGAGCCAAAAGACTGGCTGCGCCACGCACGACAGCGGTAAAGAAGTGCGGACACAATAGTTGTCTATCTTGAGGTAACTGGGATATCAAATCTTTTATCTTTCTCTCTCTCTTTCTTTTGTCTTTGGCTATGGCTTGAGTCGTTTCTGCGAGACTTCGAATTATACTTTGTTGCAAAAAAGTGTGCTTGAAAATCCCTACTTTGAATTATATTTTGTTACAAACACCTGGTTTGAAAATCCCGGAAAAAACTCGGAGACCATATATGCACCCTTAAAAAAGAAATATTTTTTTTTCATTAAAAATTGTCTTTAGTGATATTTCTAGGCTCTGTTTTTGGCCATTTTCGTTGAATTTTAGCGATTTTCGTTTACAACCAACACTCATCATGCGTCTTATTTTTAGTCGGAAGTCAATGGACCTTTTCCGAGAAGCGTTCTGCGCACGCGCGAGCACTCGATGCCAAGCGGCGGAAGTCGGTACTAGAAATCGAGGAAATTCGGAAGGAGGCTGTGGATCAGCGAGTAGAACACGTAATTGCGACATATATATAATTGCGTTACACAAAAAAAGAAAGTGGACGGAAAGAAAAAGATGACGTTTATGTGGACGCCACAGATCCCCCTCTTTAGAGTCGCGTTGGGCACGCGCCGCTGCTTGGCGAGCGAAGAAACTGGTAGCGTAGCTCCCATTATCGTATGGTAGCGCAGGTAGGTCACTTCCTCGATTTTTAGTTCGTGCAGCCACCGCCTGGTGCCGTCGGTATGTGAAAAAGGTCCATTCTTACTGTATACCTAAAAAACGTCTGTACCATCCTCTCCTAAAAAAAAGGGGGGGGGGGCGGGAGGGGGGACAACTTTTATCTCTTTATTACAACGCATAAAAAAATCACGATCGATATATATTCGTGCACGTATACATATATATATATCCGAAGCTTCGAATCCCGGACCAATTACACGTTCCCGATCCGCTATCGCGACCGCCTGCCACCGCATCATTGCGCGCAATGAAGTCATTTTCTGATTCATAAACGTCAACGCTCGGGTCTGGGACAAACTTACCTTCCAAGTGGAAACGACTGTTCAAACGATAAAACAAACGGGGCGAGCATTGCCCATCATCAATTTCCGAGTTGAACGTCAAAAACAAAAATAAAAAAAAAGTTCTTCTCATTGACGTAATCCCAGCATGCGCTACCTCGAGTTCGATTTCTGCACCACGAGTGGACTTGGCATTCGTGATGAATCCAGCGCTGTCGAGGATAGGCAAATTAAACGCCGAGTTTTCCTAATTTATGGATGTCCGATAAAGCAATTGATCGAAGGAGACAGTAGCTTCTTTTTTGTAGCTTCGTTGTTTCACAAAAAACCCCTTATTTTTTTATTTTTTTTTAGCGGTTGGCATTTAGGTTTTTGTTTTGTAGAACTTTTGGCACTTATTCCGGGCCAAATGAATACAACTGACACCTATTGTGTTTTAGTAACTAAACAAGAGAAAGCGGCGGCAACGTGACTACCATCTTTTGTTTACTGAACGTGTGTGCCCGTTAAATCCAACGGCGTTAAATAAAGTAAAGTATTTGTTTTATTTTTATACGAATATTGCTATTAAACAAATTAGACACGGGAGCCCTGCAAACCTGCAGTGTTCCCATTATGAGCCCCATTTATCTATGTCTAAAAATCACGTAAAGAAAAATTTGGACTGAAACAGAGACTGTATTAGGCACGGACGTTTCGACGAGACTGACCTTCTAGAAAACGAAAATGCGGTCGCAACCACGACGGATTTGCAATGAGGTTTGGAGGTGCGCTAGTCGGTGGCAGGCACGTAGCCAGGAGGGGGGGGGGGGGCATAGGGCCCGCCCCCCCCCCCTTCCCCCCCGAAATCTTCAATTTTGCTGGGACCTCCTCTCCACCCTCCCCCTCATACAGCATTATGTCATGCCCCCCCCCCCCCCCCCCCCCCCCCCCCGAAAGAATATCCTGGCTACGTGCCTGGTCGGTGGTGCATAGTAAACAAATAATTAAAACAGCGCAAACGAACAGAAGGACAAGTAGAAGAAAGGACAAAGACACAGCGCTGACTCACGACTTACTCTCTTTTTCGTCTTCTTAAAACACGTCAACATAAGAAGGCAAAGAAAGGAAAAAAGAAGAATCCCACATGACAGTGAAGATGCCTTACATGTGGGATTCTTCTTTTTTGCTTTCTTTGTCTTCTTATGTTGATATGTTTTAAGAAGACGAAAAAGGGAGTAATGCGTGAGTCAGCGCTGTGTCTGTGTCCCTTCTTATAGTCGCCATTGTGTTCGTTTGCGCTGTTTTAATTATTCGTTTACCAGGACGGATTTCGGGCGTAGGATTTCTTTTGCGAAGTTTGGCAGCTTATAAGGTTTGCGAAGTGAGCTACAAGAATGCTACGGGCCCGTAGTACATTCCAGTTCAACAAGATTGCACTCAAAGTACATTAAGTTTACTCCGATCTAGCTGCCTACGTCACGTCAGCTTCCATCCGCTACCATGCCACGTCGCCACCGGTACTACTACCGCCTTTTCTATCACATAGGAATTAGAGGTGCCGCGAGCTTTTTTCGAACCTGATGTCCTAAGGGGTTCGAAAGGTTCGAAAGAGTTTCCAAAGTCTAACTTTCTACATTAAAAAAAAAATATTGGCAATTTGCGAACTCTTGAACTTTCTGCTCCAAGAAATTCGATTGGTTTCTAACTTTGGAATCTGTTGCGCTAGGAAACTCGACAGTTTTTGAACTTATCACGCTAAGAAATTCGACTATTTTATAACTTTCGAGCCTTCCAAGTTTAAAAGTTCGACGAACTTCGAACTTCTGAAACTTGGTTCGAGGAAGTTCGAACCAAGTTTAGCCCCTCAACGTTTATGCAACGAATGTAAATAAGCTACGCATGTGTGAAGTCTAGTGGAAGTTGCGTCGAAGTTTCACTTAGCCGATCGTGGCACCAACGACTGGCTTTGGAAGAGAGCTGAATGATCCCTTTGGGGTGGCCCCGGCCTCGTCTCTGAGTTTTCCTCCGGCTTTCGAACACGGTCTCTCCCGTGTAAAACTTCGTAGGCAGCCCCGACATTATCTGCGGGCCAACGGATCCCTGATCTGCAGGTTTAAAATTCAACCAATGCACTTCGCTGGGGCGCCCCTTCGTAACCTTAGTTGTTTCTGAACGCAAGTCCTCCATCGCGACGCTTTCGCGCGACATCGAACGCTGGATCGAAGCTTGTTACATTTACCGTTGAAAATAAGCTGTATTTTAAAGAAGCCAATACCTCCATTCATCGAAGAAGAACAGTTCCACACCTCGACAATATATGGTGAGCATGATGGCGACAGGTCCTAACCTGATCAGATGTATTTTCGGGGGGCCCCTAGTTTAATCTAGTTGCGTTCTCCTCAGGGTGGAAAATAAAAATCAAGATGATTTAAAAAATTATTTTATTATTTAAATCGTGATATAAATCAAACCAGTTTTACCATGAAGATTTAAATCAATACTTTCCGTAAAATCAATTCCGAACATACTTTTCATTTACAGTTTGTCTATCATTTGATGATCTATATGTGCATTTGTCTTGTATTTAAATGAAAGAATCATCAAGCAAGAAAGATTTACAACAGGCTAATCAAGAGCAAAATCCGTAGCTCTTCTGAGAGATAAGGATAATTGAGCTTTCTTTCTATCTTTCACTTCGTTCCTGAGTTACATATCATATTGCAAGCAAATAAAAACGTAAAAAAAACGTAGTAAGGTCATGTTTCATTGCCAGCAAATCAGAACGCGAAGCAAAGCAAATAAGGCTTTTTAGCTAACTATAAAAATCGAGCTGTTTTGTTAAGTATAAAAGAAGTTCCTGAGTAAACTGTACTTTATATTTACAGCGATTCTTTTTTCCGCGATTTTATCAGTGATCGGACGGATCACTGAGAACCTCGCGATACCATGTTTAAAAATACACATAGTGATAAATAGTCACTAATTTATAACTACAGTACTTTAAATCAAATTAGTCTGCGTTAAATCAAATAAATCTGATTTAAAGAAAATAAATCTGATTTAAAGAAAATATATCTGATTTAAATAAAATAAATCTGATTTAAATAAACAAAAAAATCTGATATAATTTCTTTTTAAATCGCGATATTTGTTTGTTTACCTTGGTTCACCCTAACCTTGAGCTGTGTCGGGTAACCTTAGCGTAGGGTGCTGTGCCTCTGTCCAGTGTTGTTTTTTCTTTTTTTTTTTTTTTTTTTTTTGCCACGGGTCATGCCTTTGAAAATAAACGACCAGAGCAACTAAAAACTTTCCGGAAGCCTGGGTGCCCTTATGCATGCTCGCGTTGTCTCGTATATTTGGCTGTTTCATGCGAGCATTGCATTTCAGTGACACTCGATCGGACTGCTGCTTTGCAAAGGGGTAGGTAGGAAGGACTTTTGACCGGTCCGGTGAACGCCCTTCCTATACCCCTGGGGCTTTTCGATGAGCCGTTCCAGAAGTTCAGCGCTTGTTTCACGAGTTACAATAAATAACGGGCGGTACGGGTACCATTTTCCTTCTCAGTGCCAGAGCACTGAGAAGGAAGGAGTATTTACGGCACGAAAGAGGCGTGCAACTTTCCAGTGAAACTTGTCGCAGGTTTCGCAATACGTTTAGATGAATCTTTAAAAAAAACTTTATTCCAATACTGCGGATTTAAATCTCCGTCCGTTTCGCAAAGACTTTGAATTTAAATTCGAGACCAGCAAAGAAATTCGAAAATTTTCATATTTCGAAACTGAAAGAGAATGGAAATTTCTGAGTATTTCGAACTTGATCTGTCGAAAACTTCGAAATCTTCCGACTGAAACTTTCGAAAACTTCGATCGACATTTTCAAACTTCTGTAATTCAAACCCCTGCGGGGTCAGAAAGTTGCCAACTTTTCGAATTTCGAACCTGAACGGGGTTCATAATATTTCGAAACATTTCGAACTTGATTCTCGGGAAGTTCGCGGCATCCCTAGTCGCATCCCGGTCGCTAATTTGATTCATAACAACATTCCGGGTCTGATGACACCGGGCTGACGATTTAACGGGTTTCAAAGCTAATTCTCGTAGCCATTAAGAAGCCAGAAATGTCACGTTTTAACAATTCACTGACACTTCTTTTTTTTTCTTCATTTCTTATATTACTACTCTCTTCTTTTATTTTCTTCCCGCTCAACTACCAAGTGGAAAAAAAAGAGAGGAAGGGGAACGTTGAAGGCAACTACAGCATTCTTTTTGTGTGTGTTTTGCACGCATTACTTTTGATCGGGATTGGCGGTTTAGTTGGTTCGATCGTTGTTGTCGTCGTTGTCCCGTCGTTTGTGTGTTTGTCGTTCCGACGTGGACTCGCTGGAATCGACATGGAGCCCGACTCGTGTCGTTCTCGACGACTGTCCGTCCGGGGTTGTGGAGCGATAAGGCGGCCCGCCGTGTTTGCGCCTTAATTGAGCCAATTGCGATGCGTTTCTGTCGACATGATTTGGAGGCCCGCGTTCGCTTAACGGATGGAAAGGGACAAAAGAGAAAAAGAAAGAAAGAAAGGGAGAGAGAGAGAGAGAGATAAATGGGAGGGTAAAGCAGCGGTCACACTACTAGTACATAGCAGCGTTGCCAGATGGTGAAATTCGGCACCAGATTTGGAAAATCTGGAGAAATTGGGGGGCTACTGGTGTTGATGTACCGGAACGGCTACACCAGACAATTTCTGGTGAAAACTGGTGAAAAATCTTGAGACATGGCTTGTCACTTGCATTAATCAAATTTACACCGTTTTGACAGCCTGTGTTTGATGGCAAAGTGCCGGATGACTGCACGTTATTCTGGAGTGGAATATTCAAGTACGAAAACGGGCTAGGAGAGAGACCGTACAAAGAGTTAGCCCTCTATGCCTTGCCTCTCTTGCCCAGTGTTGAATGCTGTAGGGGAAAGGGTTTTTAGCTAAGTCACCTGCATCAAGACCAAGTACAAAATAAGATGTCTGTTGCAACGCTGGATGCTATTGTGCGCATTCCCACAACATTTTAATTGAAGTCTGGCTGCTGTGTGCTGTTTTTAGCAACTGATGACATGCTTTGGAGGTTTACGTCAGAGATGTACGAAAGCATTCTAGTGAGCTCTGGCACTTCTTAGTGTATTTATGTAACATATTTGTTTATGTTCCATATTCTTATGGATATCAGCGATGGATGTGCTTTATGTGTCAAGAGATATTCCGTGTCAGTGTGACTGAACTTTGTGTGAAGTTAAGAGTTATGTGACTGGATGTCATGCCTATCAGCTTTATTCTTTAAACTTGACTTCAAAACCTGTTATGAAATGAACTATATCGTGGTATTGTATTTGAACTTCGTTCTTATGCGTTTATTTTTCTTACAGCTGAGCAGAGAATATATGCTTAATTTAGACTGCGAGTGTCTTTAAGTGCAATATTATGTGGCCTTTCTTACGTGTCCGGTGGCCTTCATTAATTTGAATTTTCCGTCTAAGGACTAGCCAGCACCAACATCTCAGAAACATGGTATATTAAAAAGTAAAACATGGTATATTATAAAGGTTGTATTTTTTTTTGCCTTTAATTGTTTTCTTTTTTTTTTTATGCGACATGTCGGCATTTCTGAGATCTCGACGTTATTATTGTTAATCTACCTATGGTCCAGTTATACTGGTACTTTATGGATTATATGGTTTTGCTAGAGTGCAACTTGTGTTTTTTTTTTGTTTTTTTTTTCTTTTGTTGACTTCGACTGCCGAGCCAGGTACACAAGCCCCTGAGGCTTCACCCGGCTCGTTAATGTGTTTTTGTAAACTTACGTGACAAATAAAAACAATGTTCAATGTTCAATGTTCAACAATGCTGATAATGCGCCACATGTCTGCCTTCTTCCTTTTTTTTTATTGTGCTGTGATGAGCCTTATATTAGTGAACCTCCTGAAAGCTATCCTTTTGAAAGCACATTCGTAAAAAAGATGAAGGAATTGGAAATATGTAATAGACGCGATATTTTAGTGCTGGGGATATCTGGTGAAATTTCGGCTAGGATTTGGTGCCGAAGCATCTTTCCAATTTGGCAACGCCGGTACATAGTACAAGAGACAGTCTGCATACAATGGAGGAAACATCGGCGTATCTGCAGATATTTATGTTATCAAGTTTGCAGCGAGCCATAAGGTATAACATATTCGCAAAATGTGCTCTTCTATTTTTAATATTATTTAAGACGCGAAATTCGCGAAAAATTAGGTCCTCGCGAAAATTAAGTCTTTTTGCAATTATCGAGGTAAAAAAACAAAACGAAAACTGACTCGTTTTTGTTTTTCGTTTTCTAGTTATTCTAGTTATTTGAACAATTTTGAAAGTCTGCCCCCCTCCGTTCAAAGCCGTGGAATACCTGCCGAATGGCGGGCACGACAAATACGCGTACACACAAGCTTCAAACCCTCAGCGTCACGAGGCATTTTCTGCGTCTGCCTTTGGGCTGAATACACACGGTCACCGAGAGTTTTGAGAAACGTGAGGGGGCGCGCGCGGTGGCTGTCCCGCGGGCGCCTCTCGTCATCGGTTCTCACCTCCGTTGCCGCGTGGCATAGCCAGGATTCCGAAAAGGCGGGAGCGGGCCACTTGTATGACGTCATCGGGTGGAACTCTGAGGACCACTTTTGATGACGTGCATCGCACAGAAAAGATACGGAGTTCGCTAGCTGCAAAGAGACGATGCCAGAATGATCTGCGGACAGGCCTCGAGTATGTTCGCAGCATGTTGGCATCATACATATACACTTCGAACATACTTACAATATACTTCGTACATACTTTTAACTTTACAGGCGCCGTAGTCTCGGAGGCAGTCTTTGAGTGTACGATTTCGGTGACGTCTCAAAACGTCGTTCCGCTGTCGTCGAGAAAACGGACATCAACGGGGGAAAAAATAGGGTTTCGGAAGGAGAGAAAAAAAGAAAGATTGTGAATTGGGGAGATTTGACCAGAAAGGAGCGTGTAATGGACCGTTACTTGACCAACTTCGGCGTCCAGCCAGAACCGAGGCACTACGCGTCAGCAACCACGTGTGACCCCTTCCCTCAGAACGCACCCCGAATGCCGAGCAAGACGACTATATATATATATAGACGTCGGGCGAGCCACGGTGTTCGAACCATCGAACGTACACCATGTCCGACAATAGGTGCTATAACTTCTTCAGTGGATCATTTACAAAGAATATCGCTTAACTTTATTGTTCTGTTTTCTTTCGCCATTAGCCGGTCATGAAGCCATTTTCAAAACCTCCGTCAGGTAACATTTCACTCCGCTTGAAAGTCTAATTAAAACGATTTACTGATGCCGCTTTGGTCGGTATCAGTAAATCCCCCCCCCCCCCCCAACCCCCGAAATATTTCATTTTGCTGGGGCCTCCTCTTCCTCCTCCACCTCATGCAGCATTTTGTTAGGGGCGCCTACCCCCCCCCCCCCCCCCCCCACACACACACACACACACACACACACGAATAGAAATCCTGGCTACGTGCCTTCGGCCATGAGGTAAAAAATGCAAAGAAAAAGCATGCAGTACGTTGCAATAGCACCAGCCTCAACATTGCTTTCTGCACTATCGAAGTGGCGCGACGCAGGAAGTGGACCAAGATATTGCCTGAAGATGCAGCCTTCTGGCCAGACAGACACGCTGTTTATCGCTTCAAATACTTCTTTGCCACCGAGAGTGTGAAAAGACGCATAGTAAGGAAGTTTGGTTTTCAATTTGGTGCGCATACAAAAGTTTTACCTTGCAAAACAGCAGCGACCAAATCCTCAACGTCTTTCGTTCTTGTTTCCGGGGACAGTCTGGACACAAACAGGGCACTTTGTTTTGGAGCACGTTGGATCACGGCTATCTTTGATGTTTTCCAAGTTCCGACAGAGGGCTTTACGGGCTTACGGCGGGTGACAAGGGTGAAGCCGTCACCATCCACGCTGCTTCGCGGAACGGAGTCTTGTCGGGCTGTAGACGCTGCAGGTGGAAGGGGCCCAGTGGGTCCGATGGCATTCGTCCAAGGGTCAGCTGGCGGCACTTTTTGAGGTCTCGCTAGGTTCTGCTGTCGGCAACTCAAGGCGGGAAACTCTGCACTGGCAGAGGCGTAGGACAACGGATGAGAACCGTTATAGTTCTGTCTGAAATATTCGTAGAGCGTTTGACTCACGAACAAAGAAACGGTGTCGTTGAGACGACGAACCTCTTGACGTAGCGAACCGTTTTCCAATTTTAGTAGTGCGAAGTTGTCGACGAGCTCTTCCAGTACCGTTTGAATGTCTTTCTTTGATATCGATGAACCTGCAGCGCACGGAACGTCATCGGTGTCCGTTGCCGTGTCCACTGTAGATTCCGTGGTTGAAATTCGAGGCGTGGGAACTTCGTCGTTGTCGTTGTTTTTTTTGTTTTTTTTTTCGCTTGACGGATTTCGCACACTTGTACCGGCTCACTCTATCTTTCATGAGTAGGTCGTCGTCATCATTGACGATATTCACGCACTTGCAGTGAAAGTGAGTTAAACACACACGGGCAAACAATCTGTTGCTGCTTGTGGTGAAATCCCGCGGAGCAGCTGACACACGTGTCCTTCTGGGCATTTGGTCGCTTAACCTACCGATGAATCGATTAATGCTTCAACCGAGATTAATTATTTTAACCGGTTAATCGGGTAAATTTCGACTGACAAAAAAAGAAATTAAAGTTCAACGCTTTCACCACGTAGACGTGGACGAGTACACCTGTATGAAGGTAAAATTTGGGAGATATTTTGACCAAATGTAAACTGTAGAGGCGAGCTTTGTAACTTTAGACAAGTGGAGAAGGTCATACGTGTCCCAGACACTTCAACGCCGTGCGAGTGTCCGTTTAGCCCAGCAGAGACTGCTATGAGCAATGAAGGCGCAGTTCGCTATTGCCGGAGAATATATACGAACCCCTTTGCTTCTGCGGCTGAAGTAATAATTTGTGGGTGTAGGTGTCTTGACTGTTATCAACTACCCTTCGAGGTTGATTTATAGTTCGAAATTGAACATTGCGCCGTTTATCACGTTAAGCAAAAAAATAAAATAAAAAATAAAAAAAATGTAATTTTGATTTTTGAAAAAATGCGTGAGAGTTAACAAAATCTATTAATCGATTAATCAATCGATTAAAAGGCGGCAATTAATCGTGCTAAAATTTTTAATCGACGCAGAGCCCTAGTCGCCAGCGGGTTAGCTCTTGCTGAAGCAACGCCGGGAAACGTGCGCGCTAGGTTCGTACAACTATTCATTTTTCCGTGCTTCTCGCCACTGTTTCCGCCGACGATTCGTCTTTTTTTTTTCTTTTTCGTATTTCTTTATTTTTTTTATGTGTCCCAGCAGTTATCGTAAACCTCTGCATAGCTTCTATAATATATTTTGGCATATTTTTGTAAGTTATCTAGAGAAATTTACAGAACACTCAAAGTTGAAGATTAGGGTCGATGTCGTTCAGATGGAGGCTTGAGCGAGTTGGTGATTCACGACTCGATTGTTTCACGCGGTCTTTTACGTTCCCGTAGTATCCTTCTACCAATTTTCCGCGACGATGTAGCAGACGAATATACGGGAGTTGTAAGTCAACAACCTTCGTTCGCCTTTTTTTTTTTTTTTTAGTTGCAGTCTTTTTGTTGTATCTTTGCCCTTCTGCGCGGTTGGTTCTTACGATGCCGTTCGCTGGATAGACTTCGGAATGGCGTGGACTCCCAACGTTAAGTCCAAATTTTGCTCTTACCACTCTAGGCCGGCTATAGCTACGAACGAGATTTAGGATTCCCGTCTGCTGCGGGTGGTTTTCTCCGCAAAACAAACGAGAGATCGTAAGGATGACGCTGTGCCGACTCTGTTCGCGGACAACATTACGGTACAAGCTGCCTACCACGCGACACGCAGCAGCATTCGTCATACATTCTCCGACAAAACAAGAACAAAACAAGATATTGATCTATTTGAACAATACGTGCCGTGAATAATTCCTCTAGTCCAGAAGACACTTGTACAAGCGGTCGTATGGTGTGTGAACCTCAATAAACGGTTGCCGCCTTGCTGCTCGATCCGCGGAATATATATATATATATATATATATATATATATATATATATATATATAATATATTAATATATATTATATATTATATATATATATATATATACTTAGCGTGGTAGATATGCTTTTTCCGCCAGCAACTTTATAAATGCGCACTAATGTCCGTTACGGAAACAGTAGAATAATAAAGAAAAGCAGTAAATTAAAAGAAACTTGCCCTCCTTTAAAAAAAAAAAATACTTGTGCAAGTGATTATGCCGAACGTTCCGAGCTACGAACGTGACGTCACATGGTTGCCAAGTAGTTTTGTGTTACCGACTTACTCAAGCCGGGTTTCGCCGCAGGCTTCCAAAGCAAAACTTTGAAGTAAGATACCTACAAAACTATACACAATAAAAGAAAAAAAAAAAAACGAATCCGTATATAGTATATATAACTCGGAACTGAGAAACTCTTATTTAATTTCAAACTTCCATTACCGTAAAAAAATAATTAACTGGAGTTATTGTTTAAATTACCGCGATAAAAAAGAAACTCCAATGGTCTTGATGGCATTGCAAAATAATAATACAATCACTGATATGCATCATGCTCAGAACACCGCTTCCAGATTATAGCTCTAACGAAATGACTGAAACAAAGTCACAAAACCTGGCGAATGTAAAATGCCATGTAATAATTATTTAACAACCAGACAAGTAATGAACTTATGTCAGTGTCGAAATATACCATTACACCAAATCCTTGAAGTCGGGTAGTTCTCAAAGGAAAGCCAACGCGGGTTAATCAGGTTGCTTTCTAAATGTAATTAAACATTGCAACGAATTGCATTCTGTTCACTGGTGATTCTAATTAAGTACTTTCGAGAAAGCAGTTGTAATCGTAATTAAATAAATGCTTAAACGAAACAACAAAGCAGAAAGCGGCAGGTCGAAAGGGACAAGCGACTGCCCCGAAGAGCGGTATGCGAACGATTTCGACCGGCATTCGGTCCCGGCTCAAAAGGGTTCCGGTTTCTTCCGCCAGATGGCCCTACGTGGCGCGTCCGAGGCAGGGCGGTCGTACTTGTTGCGGTCAGAGTTTCCCCGCGAGCCCTGGTGCGGCTAAATGAGGGGTTGGCTGTGTTGGCGCAATGAACTTGTCGCACCAGACGAACAGACGACAAACATTAGTCGCCAACACAACAAAAGCAGCGTTTTTTTTTTTTTTGACGATCCGTTTTAATTTTTGGCGGTACCGCTTTTTCTTTAATTGATTTGGTGACGTTAATTATACGAACGATTACTTCAATTGTGGTGGTTCGTTGAAGTTGACGCTGTGGCTGATTGCGTCTGCTGTTCCTATTGACTGCTGTAAAGCGGCCTGGTGCGCACGTAAAAGGACTTAGTGTATTCTTTTGGCGCAGCTCCCAGACAGATGTACGCAAGAAAATACCAATTACTATTACCGTTGTTATCATTATGAAGAGATTCGTTCGTCACCCTTTATTGCCGAGTGCCATCTGCATGTCGAACACCTAATTTTGCTCGCCGACCAAAAAATGAAACCAACGTTTACTCGACCAGTGGCAAACTGTACGGAGCGGTTGAGGAAATCTTGTACAGACATTGCCAGCGACGCGTAAGCAACGCGGGGAGTTACTTATTGCGTTTGCGGATTTTGCTGCGTGATTCGTACTCGGCAACCCGCAGCCCCCGCAGCCAAACAGTCATCTCCTTGGCTGCGGGGTGATAATAACTTGTCTGAAACTAACCATTCTTTGAAGTTCTTAGCCTGTCAGTCAGAGTAGTTGCTTTTATAGTACTATTTTCTCTCTCTCTCTCTCTCCCTCTCTCTGTCTCTCAAGAATTTATGCATCCGCCATATCCATCGACCGGAGAAGAAAAAAAAAAAAAAGGCACTACGATTTTTGCGACAGCGAAGTGCTCGGGAGTCAAATACATCCGTTTCTCGCTTCCCACGTTTTCACACAAATATTCGTCATATATTTTTTTCTTGAAAATATTGTTGTTAAGGTAAGGGCGTGCAGCTATTTGAAGTGATAAATAATAAAAAAATCGAGGGGAAATTTAAAGAGCGGAGCAAGAGAACTCAAATATTCGTATATTCCTTAAAAGGAAAAGAAAAAGTTTTATATTAAATTTTAAACGTAAAGATCGCGCGGTTTACCCTCAACAGGTGGCTACGACATGGCAAACAAAAAACGTGTTTTCTTACCTTATCTTGCGTCTCCCCTCTCCCCCCCCCCCCAAAAAAAAAATCCCCCTAAAAACAAAAAAAAAAAAACAACAAGAAGTGCTACTAGAAACTTGCAACAACCCGCGAACCTGCGTGTTTAATTGAGACAAAAGCCTCTCGACACGAGAACAACAAAAAATAAATAAATAAATAAATAAAAAGAACCGCAATTAAGAAACTCCCGCGACATGTAGATAAAAGACTGGAAGAGAGTGGAAACTCCTTCCTCCCTCCCCCGCTCTTTCCTTCCCCTCTTTTTCCCAACTCCCTCCATTTCCTTCGCCCAACAATTTCTCGACCAACGAGCGCGAGCGCCTCGAATTTTTCCCCAAACTCCAGCGAAACAAAGCGGCCGAGGTACCCACCCACGCTTTCGGCCACCCCCAAAAAAACTCCGACGCAAAACGAAACTCCGCCGGAAACAAAACAAATTCAAACAACAACAAAAAAAGGACTTCTCGCGAGCGCGCGCTACTTTCCGCCGTTGCCGCCGCCGCCGCAAAACGCAGAAAACTCCAAACCGCCGCCGCTTTCCAACGGCGCGCGCGCTAGCGCACTTCTCTCGACGCGCGTCGCTTCAAAGAGCGCACGCGCAGATCGACCTCCCCCCCACGTCTCCCCCCCTCCAGGCTCCGCCCCGCTCGTCGCTGCCCCTCCCAGGGCCACCACCCCCTTTACCTGTGCTCCCCCCCCCCCCCCAACTCCCTCCCCCCCTTATTTCCACCCCCGCCAAGAGAGAAAAACACGCGTTCGCAAAGCGCTCGCTTCGCGCACGTGGTCTCGTATTTATATCGCCACCCTCGCCGCCGGCACACGGTCGCTACTAGGGAGAGCTCGTGCACGCATAGATAGCCTCCTCGCCGCCGGCGCGAGCTCGTGCAGAAACCCATTGTGCCCCGAGAACCGACGGCGAAGCGCGCTACGGTTAGCCGCAAAACACCGGTGTCTCCCGCGAACCGACGCCTCGACGTCCTTCTGCGCAGTCGTCATCTCGCTTCTCTTCGCCAAAGTGGTCCAACCGATATCCAAGCTACGTCACAGCACCCTTCTCTCCTGCACCGCTCCTCCCTCTCCCAAGCCGACGTCGGACTTCATAGCCGGAGATTAGCGGCGAAAGGGATCATCGTACGGATCATCCACGCACCGAAAGATCATCCCTTTTCGTCCGTTACATCCAACGTCTACAGTGCTGCCGATCCGTGGATTGACTAAATCCGGTGCAGTCGCGGAACTAACGGATTATCCTTCCCCGTGGCAGCGCTGGAACTGGACGACTTTCCGAACCCTACCCACGTGCTCGATTAGATAGGCGAGGATTATCTCCTCGTGTAGATAACGGGGCACGGACTCCCCGTGAACCTGTGTAGCCATACATATCTCTGTAGGCGTGTTAGTCGGACTCGGCTTAGTTCAATGTGCGTGCTAGTTATGTGTGTCACCTGACGAAGATCGCGTTTTTTAGTGTTTAGGGTCAACGTGTTGTACGTGTTCACCGAGTCGTCGTTTTCCCCCGTGTTGACACTGTTGTCTGTTTCTTGTCGCCTTCTCACGCCAAGAGTGCACGCACGCACGACCCCGAAGGATTTTCCATCGCTGGAGAGGAAGCTCCACAGATTCAGAAAGTGAGTACCGAATTGTTTGCATTTGATCTCGGTAAAGACCGAATTTTATTCGAGAGGAAAGAGCATACAGGCAAGACGGAATGCTCCTGTATATGTTACGCCCGTAATGATGACGTTCGGTGGTACATGGTTCCGATGAAGAGTCTGCTAGTAGAGCCACCCCTGTTTTTAGAGGCACCTTAAAAGGAATTTAGAACGAACTCATTTAAAGCTTCGGTTAATCTTATCGTGATGTCGAATCTGCGTGTGCCCATCAGGATGAGCAAGTTTGACAATTCTTTAAAGGAGTTCGTTCTGAAGGCCTTTTAAGTGCCCGCGAAACAGAGCTATTAGACCGGTTAAAAGGCCTTTTATAGCCGGAGCAAAATTGATCGAACTGATATACTGCCTTTAAACGGCTTTTTACTAATGAAACCGGCAAGCGGAGAAGGCTGGCAGCCTTGCATTTCAATTTTCAAGGCCGGCAAAAAGCACTTTTTATGTATTCATTTGTGCTGGCTATAAGTGGCCTCTTAGCCGGCCTCGATGATGATGTTGACAACAACCAACGAAAATGGCGATTTATATCGTCTTGCGTCCAATGGCACACGAATGGATTCCCAGTGTTGTAGGCGTTACCGAAAAAAAGGAACGAAATACGTTAGTCGTTACTTGCAAGTAGAAGCAACGCGTTACCGACTTACGTTACCTCAAAATAAAAGGAACGCGTTATCGTTACCGATAAAAGGTAACACAGGTTACTTCTGCGGTATTTGTTATTTATAAATTGACGGAAATTATTTTTGTTTTGTTTTTTCGCGACAGCGTTTTTGGGCATTGGGAAAAAGGGCGTGGGCGTCGGGGTTTTTCTAAAGTCGGACTTTTTGCATGGGGAAAACAAAAACAAAAACAAAAAAACAGGCACCTAGAAAATGGCTTGATTTGTAAAGCATATAGCTACTATTGGCAGCAGCCCATAAGAGGTTGGTTTCTTCGACTAGCCTGCTGAAGCTATACTCTCAACAACTAAACAAAGCTAGGCAAGAAAACACAAAATGATATCCGTGCGTTCCCGGAAGTTGGTAGGGTCAGTTACTTGGACCAGAATTGCATCTGGAACTCTACACCTAATCTCATCAAGTATCACTATCTCCAGCTATGAGTGATTTTTGTTTGTTTTTGTTTTTCATCATCGGGTGTTTTATTAGCTTGGTTTGAGTTGATCCCTTGTGAAGTGCAGCTTTTAACGATCGACAGAGAGTTTTAATTCATCGTTTTTGAAATGTCCGACACTGCAACTGTCACGAACTCACGCTTCTGAGTGCAGCGCGAACTTCCGATATCATTACACCCGAGACCCTTGGTCATTTGGGTCTGGATGAGCATCGTACGGATATGCGATCGCGTAATAACTACCGCGTGACGCAAGTTAAACAACCTAGGTCAGTAGGCTCGCTGTATACCAGCCACATTGCCCAATTGTCAGCGGAGATTCCAGACGCCATATTGAGGCCGACTAACCTCCCTGCCTAAACGTCTTACAAGAACAAATTTCAAAGCTCCCCCTATACATCTTAAGTTCGAATTTTGAGATACTGATTAGTTGGGGGGGGGGGGGGAGCAATGTATACGCAATATTACATTAAACTAAACGGAGACAACGTTACCGAGATCGTTCTCCCTTAAACCTGATGTAACACTTCGAACAACAATACCTAGCAGGAAATCAGAAAATCAAACAAATTCACGTAATGCGTTTTCTGAGACTATCAGGATTTCGTTCGCTCGAGCGAGCAGTTAGTTCGCTCTTCTCAGCTTCTCAACTAACAACGAAACGTTTACAGTAAAAAAAGAAAAAGCATTTCAGCGTCCTACCTTTTTTTTGTTTTTCGACTCGGAGTAACACGAAGTCCGTCTTGAAACGTTCAGGCCAGGACGGCTCAGGATTACGCAGCTATAACCTTCCTGCGCAAAACAGCACGAAACAAAATAAATAATAAGAATTTTATACACTACTTTTTTTTCAGATACCAGAACGCAAATAACGTTTCATTTAGCTTGACATCAAAGGATGCAGAGACTGAGGATTAGAACGGCGCAGGGCGTCTCTTACGAATGCCTTTCTTCCAGCGCGCTATTGTTGCCTTCCGTCGTGCTTTGGCTGCGCGTGAACACTCGAGGCTCACGAGACGTCGAAGCACTATCGAAGGTAGAAGGCGCGCGCCGGAGGCGGAACAACCGAAGCTCCTCCCCGTTGTTCTCATCCCGTCAATGGCTACAGTGCGGCGATCTGACCGCGCTCCATTTTAGGCGTGAGAGCATTCCTTGGGTCGGAGCTCACGAGGTGGCAGGCAGAGTGTATCAGCCGAGCCACTCAACAGCATCTAGAACAGTGGTCTCAAACTCACTTTAGCCATGGGGGTCAGATAGCCCACACCGGAAAGGTCGAGGGCCAACGTAAAACGAGGGGGAGGAAGGGGGGGGGGGTTTAAAAGATTTGAAAGAAAAGATACCTTGGTGCTCTATGCTTTTTGTAAACTCACAGTTTTTCGAGTGACATCTTAAGAGTTGATTTGTATATATTTGAGGTGATTTAAGTGGTGATTTGACTACTTTGGGCCATGACCTCATGTGATAACAATAATTACGATAACACCGCCGCGCCAACATGCCGGCATTTTTAATAGAACAAGAGAACAAGTACACTGTTGTTATCGTTGCTTAGCTCACTGAGGAATTAACCAACTTAACACTTCTCTAAAAAGAAACAATGGGTTAATTTGACAGTTCTTGCTTTTCTAGAGATTTTTCCTTTTACAGCACTGTAAAAATAAATCACTTTTTTTCTTCTTTTTTTTAGGCGAGAATTGAGTGTTTGAAGTTTTATCTTTGGCAGTTGCTCCTGCTGATCGAGAGTTCGCGCGGCCGAGATGTATCCTTCAAAGAATAGCTGGCGCTTGCAGCCAAGTAGCGGAATTGTTGTACGCTACAAAAAGCTGGGAATCAAAAAAAAATAAATTCAAACAAAGCGAAAATGAATACAGATGATTATAAACTAAGTGAACAAGTGAAAAGAGCAGAGCTACTTTTCGAGCGGAAAATAAATCGAAGAGAAGAGATCACAATAGCGCATGCCATTTCTAGCTGGTACTCGTGGCCGGTTGCCTGCGGGCGGCCCGCGGGCCGCGTGTTTGAGACCCTTGATCTAGAACAATGCATGACTCCGAACGCCCCACTCTCCCTCCATGGAACGTCATCCCAGGCGGATGACGCCAGCTCGGCAATTGGACCCGAGCCCAATGCCAAGCCTTCTTCGACACGTTAATTGGACACGAAGGTCCAGCCGAGCACTGACGCATCACTCGTATCCAATCGGTGACTTCGCTCGATCTCGCTGTGATGACGTCAAGATTAGTGCGCATGGGGAGCACCTCGTCTAGCTGTTTTTTTTTTATTTTTTATTTCACACAGCTTGGTGTTTACCCAACACAAGGCCTGCGGAGTCGATCATTTACGTCACCTTCCTCGATCGAGTGCGTGGGGCACTGCGTGGACGTGAGCGCCGTGTCATCGTTCGATCGCGACACGCGTTCGCTATAGACCATTTGCTAAATCCACCAAGCGCCCCGGCCCCCACTCGAGGAATCATGGGAACGGTGTTCCTTCAGCTCCAAGGAGGTTATAATGAGCAGGAGGTGGCGTCCCTATCCCCAATGCATGGAGCGAAGTGTAACGGAAGTAGGCGTGGCCACGAGCCGCGACGAGCATTTCTTGACCAATGGGAAGCCTAGTGAGTGGGCGCCGCCATTAATTTCGGTACAAACAACCGCGTTGCGATGACATTTCCGTGGCAACGCGATTGTGTGCACCGAAAGTAATGGCGGCACCCACTGTTATTTGAAACAGCGCTTATTAACGGGAGACTTTTAAACCGGTATGGTCGGAATTGGATGAGATTATTATAAACGAACGCCTGGTTGCCCAGCAGAAAGTAAGTGACTAGAGTTGAGACGCTCTAGACGACGCACCGCCTGAATCGCTGTCGAACAGGCGAGATTTCGAGCCCAACACTTGCCTGACCAGTAGGACTAGGAAGTCGGCGTGTAGCGGACGCTCTCGACACCGCGCGACCGCGCCTGGAGCGTCGTCTCGAACGAGTCGTCGTAGCGCGGCTTTGTAAAGCGATCGCGAGTCAGTCATCGTAGGCACGAACGCTGAGAAGGGCATCGCGGGTTGAGAAAGCCGTACAAATTCTGCTTCGAGAAGATGTTGGTTTCACTCCGCCGTGATGACTATTCGGGTTTGCATCGAAACATCTTTTGGTGCGCCGATCGAATCGAAAGCCAGCCGCGACAGCGAGCAGACGAAGCAGACCGCAGGCACGGAGCAGACGTAGCCTAAGCCTAACGATCGAGCGGAGAGCAGACGATGGGAGCATGGTTGAATTTAGTTTGGATGAGAGAGCGTCGGTGCGCGGGGCAGTCTGGGATTGGGTTGTTCTTCCGGCGTCGCTGGGTATGACGTCATGCCGGGTCCTGCCCTATTTAAACGTCCTTGTTCAGCTCCCTAGAGATCGGTAATTTCGACCAATTCGATGCTTACACACTTTTTGAGTGTATTAATTCAGAGTCATCCTGAAGCGTCGTTTAGATTGCAAAGACCTGTCATATCACTTTTTTTTTTAGTTTCTCGACATCGTCAGCGTTTTTGATATTGTGCACGCAATCCACGCTTAAACCTGGCTGAGCTGCAGAAATATCTCAGAATATTATCATCCTCGCGATTGTTGTTTCAGCAGGAATCGCTCAAAAAGCCGACAATTCGCAATAACCAAAACCAGGATTTAGCTCGGAGTCAGCGGGGCTGCTAATAGCATTTTTTTAGCGTTTCCAAGTTAATATAAGCGTCTTTAAAGCTGTACGAGAATGATGATATACACCAACTCATGTTTACAAACAAACCGGAGCGCCCCTGGCGGACGCCACCGGCGCCGCGCATGCGCGATGGGGGTGTGGGCAAGAAGCTCGCCGTCGCCCATAAACAAACCATTGAAATGCGATGTTATCGCCGTCGGTGTGAGTCCCCCTGCCCCTTTTCGCGTTCGAATTGTTGATTCTACGTCTTCCTGGTGATGTCTGACTACTTGAGCGGCCTCAGCTAAATTAACTAGGCTCGTTACACCGCAAAACTTCGCGTGAATAATGTGACATGCGGCGATTCATTCCGCGTGGACGCCGCAGAATGAACGCTAAAGCCTGATTCGCATGATGAGATTTCGCTCGCAATTTACAGTCGCGACGTCGCTCGGGCTGCAAAAGCGTGAACCGTAGCTGAGATGGTCGACGTCGATACTGAAAATCGCAAGCAGAATCGGACCAAGTGAATTAGGCATAACAAGTCGGTGATGGCCACTGGTAACAATGATCAACATCTCCTTGTATCTACTGTTTACATCGAGCATGCTTACCAACCTTCAAACTTAAGCCTTTTGAGGCCTGCACTTACTTCTTATTGCAGGTACCGGGCCAACATTTGGTCTACGGGCCGGCGTCGTCTAAGAGAGCAGACGACAAGCAGAAACGTTTGAAAGAGCAGACGACAGTTCGAACAATCAGGCGGTCGTTTGAACTTAAAGACGCATCGAACGTAGTCCGGCAGGTGGTCCGTACAACTTGACGGTTTTCCGGCGTTCATGCTGAAAGAAAATAAATAAATCTGACGGCCACAAGTATCCGTGAATTCAATCCAAAGTGCTTTCCGCCCAAGAAATCGTAGTCCGACGGCGCCTGTTTTTCCTCAGTCGATTAGCAACTAAGCGTTCGACTATGGCAGCCCAGCGCTGCGTCAAAAACATAAATAAATCGTGCATGTTGTTGCTGTCCCCATGGGTAGTTCTCGGCTTAGCCGTTAGGGGCGCAGCGGTTCGATCGCCCCCTCAATATTAAAATAGTATTCTTACCACTATCCAACACTCGACCCGTGGCGAAGCATGACGACGTGCCCGCAAAGAAACGTCACTGCAGTCGGCATTTTTTTATGATTGGCCTGAGGCTGGCTACATGATAATAATGACATATTAAGCCCAAGGTCCCTCTTTATTGATGGTAGCGCAATCTATTGCCTAGGCAGGAAAAGGGAATTTTTTTTTTTCTGCCCACCTCTCTCTTTCTCTACGGCGGCCGTTCCCTCCGCTCTTCAATTGGATCACGTTGGACAAGTGACCAAAATCCTTCCCACCAGCCCGCGCGGCGGGGCTTGGTACCGAGATCCGTCGCCATGACCGAGCAGAGCGAGGGTCCCCGCTACCCTGTTTACAGTGATTCTGCATAGCTGCCCGTGTGTGGCAGTATTGTTTTCCCTTTTTGCGACGCAAGCTTGGTGGTATATGTTGTTTACTACTAGTTAATTACCAGCCGCCATCAAGTCACAAAAAATATTTCGGAAGAAACTTAACGACGAACCAGAGCGATGGCGAATGACTTCAAAGAAGTCTGGTAGCGGAAGCATCGCAATGACGGATCCACTGCTCGAATATTGCTTTGTCACAAGGTTCTTCGTACATGTTTGCGTATTGTTAGTCTTGTGTGACTATGGAACAGTCCGTGCATTGTAGACTGATTTGCATTATTAAATAAGACATTGCTCTTGACCCCTGAGGACCTAATCGACGATTGACGGCGCTCCCTCCACTACTTGCTGTTTTCATCACGTCAGTGACCAACCACGTAAGGCCTTTAGGGTGCGCCTGCAGATGTGTTTGGGCGCTCTCAATGGGGACCTTTAGCAAACCGTTACCGTGTTCCGCGTACCGCACTACTGGGGAATTTCGAAGCATAGCGGAACACGTTAACGGTTTGCTAAAGGTCCCCATTTTCCCAAAATAACCGGTACTGTAGTGACGTTCAATCTAAATGTTTTGCGTCTCATCACGGGTCGCGACTCGAGGAATTCGGAGGGTGTTTTCCGGAGAGCATTCTTCGCCGAAAATTCGGGGTTCAACGGAGTTTACTTTAGTTAGAGTCACGACTCCCTGAAATTCAAAGTTTATTTTACTGTGCTCCAGATTTTTTTTTTCTTCTTTTAATTCAAAGACCAAATATACGGAGTGCGGGTATACCCATGACTCGTTGTCCTGAAGGAACCTTGATGCATGCTAAAAGGCAAACACCTTTGGTCAGTAGTTCGAGATGTAAAAGGAAACTGAAGTGGCACCTCCTCGAAACCTCTGACCCCGGGGCTCTTATGACGTTTATTCGCAAAGTACCGTCTATTTTTACCTTGTGGTTGTGACCTCGAAATACGGAGTTTTTCGGGTAAATCCGAATCGTCGACAATTTTTATCGGCGAGAGATTTTCGGAGTTTATCGGCTTTATCCAAAAACACGGAACCATGATCATAGCGCAAAATTATAAATCTGACGTCACAAGATCAAAACAGGAGGGGGCGCCACAAACGCACCTCGCAGGCAATGGAGTGGGCAGATGTATTCGACCGGTAATTAAAAAAAACAAAAAAAAAAAGCGAGTTCTTTTTTAGCAGGTGGAAGCATGTTCACTCTTAATGACCATTAAAATACGTCATTACGCGACGGCTAAAGCGGAGGAGGGATGCCACGTAGGGGATGCATTATGTATTTACGCGAATAATTGCCGAAGAGACATGCGACCTTCAGAACCACCGCAGAGTTTAGAAACTATTACGCACCCCCGTCATGGACGATTGACCCAGGTTGTTACGTTTAGCCACTTTTGACGGGGTTTCGCGCAATTAGGTTTGGTCTTCCCTCAATGAAGCAATCAAACTGTGTTTGTATGATTAAAAAAAAAAAAAAAGCAGCCCGGCGAGCAGCGCGATTCACACACCTGGTGTGGGCATGCAGGCGCTGCCTCGTTTGTAAACAGCGGGTGGCTGTTGGATTATAGCGGACACTATAAAACCGGCCATCTCAACGAATCCAGTACTGAGAATGGGTCACGTGACTATTGGGTCGGGACGTGATATGCGTGGCCCATCGTCAAGTGAAACGGAGTACACATGTCTGTGCCAGTGACGCCTCCAGAAGCGGACATATTTCTATACATACTCCTGCCAGGTACTGTCGAGACCGGTTATAAAGAAGTCGATTATAACGAAATACCGGCCATAGCGAAGCGATCACGATTTCCCATTCCCTTTTGCACTTCGTTAAACCGAAATCGGTTATAACGAAATAGTGGATATAGCAAAGTGATTTTTGATTCCCGTCGACTTCGTTATAACCGATCTCGACAGTATTCGCGGTGAAAAGCTAGCTAGGGGCGCTTCTATTTTCTTCACTATGGGAAGTGCCATAGCCTCCTCTATATCGACGAAGCCTGGCAGATCGCCACGAGATGCGGCCGCCGAAAGTGAAAAGGTAGAGCGGCAGACAACGCATGAGAGGAAAATCATGTAACGGGCGACCCGCTGCGGCGAGACGCCGAAACACACTTCTCCCGAGCGATGGATGTTCCGCTCGCGTTACTCGCGTTACCGCTTTTTTTTTTTTTTTTTTTCTCGTCGGGTTTGAAAACTATGTTTCGTGACCTCGCCGCTGCAAAAGCTGTGCGCTGAATACCAGCTTCCCCGAGAAAAGGCGCGTTCCCCTACTGAAAACAATTATATGAAACTATATAAGAACTGATATGAAATATCCCAAAACTGATATGCGACATATGAATCTGATATGAAATATGCAAAAACTGATATGCGATATATGAAACTAATATGAGATACTCAAAAACTGATATGCGGCATATAAGAACTGATATGCAACATTTGCCAACTGATATGAATTTGTCCAATAAACATATCAGAAATAAATTCATATAATCTTTTTTTTTCGTATACGACGTGCCGCGCGGGAAAACAAACACGTGGCTTGGAACCGCAGAGGAGCGGCTTGATTTACTGGCTTTACAATACTCTCAAAGGTATTACATTACTAAAATAAATCCAACATGTTTAGAATATTGTTTATTGCTTAGGGGGTCACCGAAAAACTCCGTACTTACAAAACGACCTGTATAAAAGGCGGAAACGCAGAGATCAGAAGTAGTTATTGGGTGTGCTCTTGTATTCATGTTTGCTGTGCCTTGTATGTGTATGCGCTTAATGTATATGTTCAGCTGACGCCAGTGGTATGCGTAATGTATCTACATGGTAGCGTGAGTAAATAAAAATATTTTTGTAGCACATGAATTGGGGGGCACCTAGCGCCACCTAGCCAAGTGTAATGATATGCAGCGTATGAAACTGATATGAAATAATAAGTTCTGATATGAAAAAGGTGTCCAATAAACATATCAGAAATAAATTCATATAATTTTTTTCAGTAGGGTCACACTCTTGCGACCTCTTAAACCTGGGTTCCTTAAAACTTCTTAAACCAGAGGACACACTGGCGCCATCTATTGGGTAGCAGTGTAAACTCGGCGGTCCGGCATATTTGTTTATTTCTCTCGCGCATTATCCTTTCTTTCTTGGTTCGAAAAACTTTTGTCAATGTTATAAACGAGCCTTTCTATGGGTATTACGCACATTTGACCTCGGAAATCCCGCAAAACCTTCGCTCTTGTGAAATGCAGTTCCAGGGTCACCGCATAGATGGCGCCACAATGCCAGTGTGTTCCCTCGTTCTAAAAAAATTTAAGAAGTTTTAAGAGATCTCGTCTCTCTCAGTCGTACTCGGTCGCAAGAGTGTGAACGGGCCTAAATGCACTCTGCTACCAGATCCTCGCGCTCCAAATCTGCGACCGGGCACTCTATGGCTCCGTCGTCGAACTGCCATGCTTTATGAGTATTAGCGACGTGCGCGATCGAAAGCGTCGCTGTGGTCGGCCTTCCGCGATTGGCCCAATGCTGACTATGACGTCAGAAAAGGATTTCTCATCGACGGAAATAAGAGGAATGGAAGAACTTCAATTTCGACGGTGTTGGTAGTGTTGCTTTAAGAGCGCAATGATTTCAAGCTTCCACCATGCTCCTTACAAACACCATCGAACTTGTTGTTCGCAAGGTCATGACGTCACGAAAGGTAACCATAGGAGGGCGCCACTAAAATATCTCGCCGCTAATAGAGGAGGATATGGTAGTGCACGTGCTAACCACGCGGTTATGTTTTAATTTTCATAGCGCATAGAAGCTTGGCATTGCACGTGCTCGCACCACCAAAGGAAGCTGAAGTATCCTCACTCTGGGTTGTGAAAGGATTCCACCAGGCGGCGATACCCAAACGTCTCGCCGCGAATAGCTTTTTGCTGCACTGTTGTGTGCCTCGTCTAATGGGCATCATCAATACCATGGGTGTTCACGGCACGAAAGCCATTTATACAGATAAGGAGTTTGAGTTCGATACCTCGCTCAAACGTTTTGGTGATTAATTCTCGCATTTACGTGCGATGCGTAAATTTGATTTTGGACGTATTGTACGGTTCGAATTTCCAAAACTTCCCGCTGAACAGGGTGGAGAATTAAAATCAATATGATCTGAAATGTGATTTATGCATGATGTAAGTCGAGGTTTAAGTCAGAGCAGGCTTAGTATGTGAGTTAGATCAAACTTTTTCCCGCAAAAATAATCGCGAATATTTTTTTTTTACTGTTGCTTATTGTTTGATGCTGTCTCTGTGCGTTTGTTTTAATTTAAATTAAAGAATCAACGAGCGAGAAAGATTTATATAAAACCGAGCACGAGCACCTCGCAGTGGGTCTTCTGAGAAAAACGGAACGTTGAGCTTGATTTCTACCTTACACTTCATTCATCAGATACGTAAATTCCTATTGTAACAAAATCAAAACGCAAAAGACAGAAAAAAAAGTAATTTCCTACTGCAATCAAGATTTCAAAAAAAAAAAATCAAAGAAAGCTTTATAACTAAATAAAACAATGACGCTGTTTTGTTCTACTAGCAATACAATGTTGTTAAGGGGGGGGGGGGGGGGGGGGAGGTGCAACAATTTCCGGACTTCGGTCAAAAATTTGTGGAAGTTGCCCTCTGACACTTCTGAAGTAAAGAATAGAAAACCGATGTCGCCTGCGTGTCCTAGTTGTTGCGTAAAAAAAAGATAAATCTTGGCATTTCTGGCACCCCTCAACTCACTCCCAGTCTTCAGGGTCACACCTGCTTGCGCTCCTAGTGACGTAATTCGGGGTGCAGTGTAGCTTCCCGTGTGCTTTCTCGGAGGACGCTTCCTCTCCCTCTCTCTGCTGACATAAGCGGGCGTTATGCTACAGCGTAGAGCCGAGCGAGGTCACGTAAGCTTCTCGCCGTAGTTCGTTCGGCTGCCATTTGCGGCTGCAGGTAGGAGAAAAAGCTCGACCTTTGCTTTGCGGTTATGCAGCTTAATCGTGACATTTTTTAATGAAGGAGACGTTTTCTCTATTCTCCGGGACACGATAAACAACGTAAAAATGACGAGATCCAAATTCTTTAATTTTAAAATCGTGTCACCCCCCCCCCCCTTTTAATAAGACTAGCTTATGTAATAAAATTTTAACGAAACTGTGCTTTACATTCAAAATAATTATTTTTTCGCATTGTTACGGATGGTCGAACGAATGGTTCTATTAATCTGCCGTGTTGAAAAATATATATAGAGGTAAAGAATCACTATTTTCTGTTTACAGTGATATAAAAAAATAATCTAATTCATATCCAATAAATCTGACTAAAATTTTTAAAAGCCTGGCTTAATTGATTTTTTTCATTAAAAATCGTGACTTTTTTCTGCTCTGCTGCGGACTACCCCTTCCGACAAAACGAATCTGATGTTGGCCGAGTTGAAAAGCATGCACACACAGAAACTTCCTGGTTTTTCGTTAAATTTCACGTGATTAAATTAAAGGAAAGGAGACAACGTGTGTTTTTTTTGTGTTACATGAAGAATACAGATTACTAATAAGTTTTAGTATATCGTTTTTCCATACCGATAAAGATACTCGACCCCTCGCCGGCACCTTGACGGATACATCCCATCGTTATCGGTTGTCGTTATCTCAGCACGAAAACCACAACCTAAAATTACCTATTAACTAGGGCTGGGCATTTGATCGACTAACCTACCGATTAATCGAGTAATGTTTTAATCGCGATTAATTTTTTAACCAGTTAATCGGTTAAATTTCGACACACACACACACACACACACACACACACACACACACACACACACACACACACACACACACACACACACACACACACACACACACATACACACACACACACACATAAGTAAATTTTCAACGTACTTACCACGCAGACGTGGACGAGTACACCAGTATGAAGGCGAGACATTTTAACCTAAAGTGAACCGCAGGGGCCAGATGTGAAACTCCAAACAAATGGAGCCTCATAGAGCTAGTAAGAATCTGTGAGTTTGGGTGTCTTTCGAGAGTCCTGAACTACACGTCAAGGATGATTTAAAATCCGAAAATGTACTGCGATGTTTATTACATACTCGGCAGAGGCAGAACACTTTTTTTTTTTAACTATCATGCGTGGGAACGACCGAAAGCGAATAATCGACTTATTAATCGAATAAAGGGTGGCGGTTAATCGGGTTAAAATGTTTAATCGACGCCCAGCACCATAGTCTTCAGGAAGGTGTGCAGATCCCATCGACCTTCCAGAGTCTCACCGTAACGGAATGTATAGTTGCATTTTATTTCATTTACGTTGCGAACAAGAGATAAGAAATATAAAGCCTCGAACACTGTGCACAAAGGCTCTGACTGCGGCGGCCATGTTGGAAACACGATGTTTCGTTAAAAACACTGAGCTCCCCTCCCCCCCCCCCCACGCCCCCCCCCCCCCCTTTTTCCCCCATACACTCACACACAAACACAAATGTTTTCTTTGCTTGGTACGTCACAACCCCCCCCCACCCCTATCTCTCTCAAAAAAATATACGGCGCAATAATTTACTTCTTGAAATTTACAAGTGATTTTTCTGAAAATTTCCATGGGAATAGGACGGCCGACGGAGCTTTCGAATAAGAGGGCTGGGCTTCGATTAAGAATTAGGGCTGGGCGTCGATTAAACATTTTAACTTGATTAATCGCCACCCTTTAATCGATTAATCGGTTGCGTTAATTTTTATAAATAATATATTAAAAAGAATGTAACAACTCGTCTTGCCTTTGAAGACTTAAGGCCCGTTCACACTCTTGCGACCGAGTAAGACCGAGAGAGACCAGACCGGTTTTTAAGCCTCTTGGGATCTCTTAGGACCAGCTCCGCTGCAGCGCATCCGGCACTAAGAAGTCGCAAAAGGCTTAAAAACTGGTCTGGTCTCTCTCGGTCTTACTTGTTTGCATATGTGTGAACGGGCCTTCATTTTACTCTCTATTACACAGCGCAAAGGACATTTAGAATTGAAGATACATATAGTTCAACGATTCAAAGACTCACATATTTTTGCTCCAGCTCCGAAGACAAAGAAGTTTGTCCACATTCTCCGACAGGAAGACAAGAAGTCAGAGCTTGGGCGATGCTTACTTTTTTTTTCAAAGAAAGGAACCTCGATGAGAAGGCGTTGATAGTTGTCTGCGTTTTGGCGCATGGTCCTTGCTGCAGCTACATGGGTGCTTCGCTTGTAGGCGATACTGAAGCGAACTTACGCTTCCACTGTACGAAAACGGCTTTTTAAAGCTGATGCAGTGGACTTCCTTCGAGTTAAAAACTTCACCATTGGAGTTTACTTTAAACCCAAACTTTCCAGCAAGATTGCCTTTCATACTCGTGAACTGGTCCATTTTTACGTACCGAATACTGGAAGAAGTAACCATGGCGTTATTATCTTCCCAGCTTGTTTTTCTGCTTGTTTGTCTTGCCTGGGCGGGATGTGTAATAGATCCTCAACACGTGAAGTTTCGCGGTCACGCGGGGATCACTTGCGGGCCCGGCTTGTTTGTCTGGCCTCGGCAGAACTGTAATGTATATCCTCGAACACGTGACGCTTCGCGAGCGCGAGAATTGAACCTTGCTCATAGCACCTGGCTGGGAACGGACTTCTTTTGAGTACCGATTAAAAAACCGATTAACCAGTTGAAAAATTTGATCGCGATTAAAGCCTTAATCGATTAATCGGAAGGTTAATCGATCAATTGCCCAGCCCTATTAAAAATTTTAACCGGATTAATCGCCACCCTTTAATCATTTAGTTAATCGATTAACCGGTCTCGTTCACTTCTATGCATAGTATTTAAAAAAAAAAAAAATGTTTGCTAGTTATGTTTCAAAGGGCGCAATATATAATTTCAAGTATGAATCAATCTCGATATGTAGTTGAGAACACTTAAAAGACACTCACACATTATTACTTCAACTGCACGAGGCAGGTTAACATTCTCCTGCAAGAGCGACCTTCTTTGATTGTTCACAATCACTAGCCTCTGCTGCGCTAAACGAACACGCGCACCGCGTTGAAGTGGCCGGAGCACGTGTAACTTTCAGCACCCCCACCCCCCTTGTCTGGAGTTACAAATCTTACCCCTAGAGTATAATCTAGGGTAAACCTTCATCTAATGTTTGCGCTTTATACAGGCGTACTTCTCCACGTCTGCGTATAGTGAAAGCGTTTTATTTTAACTTTCGTTTGGTTCGACAATATTTTGACGATTAACCGGTTAAAAAAATTCTATCGCGATTATAACATTTAACGATTAATCTGTAGGTGAATTGATCAATTGCCTAGGGCTACGAATAACATGAGGCAGGGTGGCGCCAGTCACCGAAGACTACCGAAAACGGGCCCTCTTTTTCCACTAAGTTTTCAGAAAATCACTCATGACTTTTGAATGAGGTAACGGTTAGTGCTGAAACTTTATCATCTTGTTCGGACTGCTACACCCTTCCATTCGAGCGAAAAATGAGCGTTCGGCGGAGCGTAGTTTTTTTTAAATTTGTGTTGTCGGTAAGAAAAGAAAAAAAACAATATATATTTCTTTTACTAATTAAATCTTTCTTACAAAAAAAAACAAATCGACGTCTGGAAATCGAAGCATGATTCGAAATCAACCCGAACACAAAATGAGCCTCGTTACATAAATATATTGTATGTTTGCTTTTCGGGGAACTTCAGTTTGTCATCTCAATGCTCTTAAAAGACAAATAAAACAAATTCTGGAAGCTCAATAATAAATGATATGTGTGACAGCAAGAAGCTCCTACACGTATATACCACCACGTGATCAAGTCCAAGCGCTAATCATTACACTTCATTTCAGCTTACGATGGATCGCGGGGGGACCCTACGAACCGTTCGAGCCAATCCGGCGCTGCCAACGCACCACGTGACTAAGCGTCCCGCGCGTTACTCCGCTGTTCCCCGAGGTCACGTGACACCCACGTGGCATGTGATTGGCCCTGACGACTCTCAGCATCCACAGCGGTTCGTCATAAAACGAAACGGAGTACAGCCTGCTTTCGATCAATTTCGACGATGACAACGGTGAGGAATATACCCAATATAGTCGCTTCAGCCTTCGGGACGGTGAAACAAACTAACCATAGTCATGCTTTACGAAAACGTGATATACCATCGAATGGAGTCGGGTCTTGGCCAATCACAAGCACCGAATCCACACCTACCCCCCCCCCCCCCCCCCTCCCCGGGGCTTTACAGTGGCGTAGCCAATCGTAATCCACCTTCTCTTGTTGTGATACGATATTGTCAAGGGCGATTGACGCACTTGCGTTGAGTCGAGTGCGAGGGTTGCTATGGCAACAACTGCGTCGGCAGCAGAGGTTTGAACTGAATGCCGCCATTTTGTTCCAGCGGAATGTGCTTTGCCATGTGTGTTGGTTGTCGCTGCCAGTAAAAGAAGTACGACGGGGACTTAAGTCGAACTCAACGCAAGTGTGTGAATCGCCCTTCACTGCCACGTTAAGCAACGCCACGCGTTGGTGATTATCTTTAAAGGAGCTGTGCAACAGTTTCAGTGCTTCGCTTAAATAATTTGGGAGTTGTCTCGACCCTTCTGAAGCAAAGAATAAAAAACCGATCTTGCCTGCATGTCCTAGTTTTTATTTTAAAAATGGACAAAGATTGAGGTTTTCGGCACCTCTCAACTCCTTCACCATCTTCCAAGTCACGTGCGCTGTGACGTCAATATGGGTCGCGGGGGGTTCTGGTGAAGCTCTCTCTCTCTAGAGCCATCAGTGAGCAGGAAGAACTCATCCGCTAGCGACCGCGTGACCACGTGCTGGCGGGCGCAGCGCGAACAATATGGTGAAAGGAGGAAAGTCTCATCCGTGTCCGGCCACTCCCGTTCGGCCCTGTCCCCCTCCCCCTCCGGCTTCTGACGGCTGTTCGCGGTAGCAGATAGAGCGGACGGTTTTGTGGACCTACGGATAGATGGCGCCACTAAAACTCCGTATAATAAAAGTTTTGTCGATGATAACAGGTTTTTGACGCATTTATATTTTTTTTTATGTTGGAACGACAAGATTCATAAAAAAGTTACCTTTTATCGAGCAGGTATTCGCACAACTTGCTATCTTTCTACAAGACTCCCATTGACGTCATGCCGCGTGTTTCTCATGGCCGCCACTCGCGGCTGCAGGTCGGGGAATATTCTAATTTTTGACTCGCGATTACGCGACAGAATCGCAACATTTCGAAGGAAGGAAGTGTGCTTTCTGTCCTTTGTGACAAGATGAACAATGTCAAAAGTAGAAGATGACAATTCTTTAAACTCAATGCGTCGTGATTTTTTTCCCTTTTTTTCTTAGGGGTTCTTATTGGTTAACACACCAATCTCAAATGGCTGCGATGCGAGAACGAGATGTGACTGTGCGCCTTTCGAGGCGGAAAATGCAGAGTCATTGGGCTGTGGACGCGTGCACGCCATCTAATAGACTGGAGAAGAGAGCTTACGCACGCTCAGAACTCGGTTCAACAGCCCGTTAGACAAAGGTGGCAGCGCGCAGCTAGAAGACGAATATTAAACTATTCTATATACGAAAGCTTTTTTTTAAATGCGAAAGCGTTAACTGTCCCATGGAGCGAAGTCGGCGTTGTCTGTAGCAACGAAAAACAGCACCCTTATTCCGTCTGTAGCAGTGAAAAACGGCACCTAAGTTCCCATTGGCTGAGTGAAACTTCACCTAAAGTCCCATTGGCTGCGTCGCGTCATATCAGACGCTTCCTCACGGAAGCCGGCGGGGCGCTCAAGGTCAAAGCGGACACGCCTCAGAAATAAAACACACAGAAAAGCACAGCAACGCAAGATGCATCGTCACGGAAGCCGTAGAGCCGGCGGGGGCGCCGCGCCTGCGCAGTGGGGGAGCGTGATGGCACCGCCGCCGGAGTGCCGTGTGAAAAAGGAAGACGTGGCGCGCTACTTGTAGGAGTGCACTGCGTGCAGGAATGCTTTCGCATTCCTACACGTAAGCAGTCTTAAGTGTCTTTTTTTATCTTCCGATGAACTGAGTAAAAAAAGCAATGATGAGAAATCTAGAAACACACGCACACAAGCACAGACACACGCACGCGCAAGCACACACACGCAAATACACAATTAAAAAATAAACTACGCATTGCCAAACGCTCATTCTTCGCCCATATGTAGCGCTATCGGTTCAAAGCAGATGCCCCAGTATCAAAATTAACTGTTATCTCGTTAAAACGTTATACGCGATTTTCAGAAATTTAAATAGGGTAACGGGGCCCGTTTACACTCGCAAATCAGCTCAAATGTATTCGAAAATCGAGAGCTCCGTCGGCCTCCGATTTTCTATTGGAAATTTCAGAAAATCACTTATAACTTTGGAAGTATAGATGCCGGATGGTTCTGATACGTTGGCGTCTGCTGCGCACTGCTAGCGCTACATTTAGGCGGAGAGGTAGTGTTCAGCGACACGTAGTTTATTTTTGCAGTAAAAAATAACAACAATACGTTTATTTTTATTTTTAGGGGGGGGGGGGACCTCTGCACACACGATGTAGATACGTACGATCCATAGGTAGTACTCCAGATATTCACCGCGCAGATTTAGGCAGTTATTATGACGTGGCACAAGCTTTAGGATGTTCTTGCAAACGAGGCTGCCCGTCTGGGTTCTCGGTCATCCCATCGCGAGTTGAACGAGAATCAGTCAGACGCCAGAGCCATTCTTTCTTGACTCCCTCATCGAGGACGCCTGTTCGTCGTGAGCGAAGCTTCTTGCAAGTCGTCCACACACTTTCGACGTCTGTGGTGAGTGACGGCCTTGCTGACGCATGATGGAAGGACTGAGAACCTCGGCAGGAACGCTCTTTGCACGGGGAAGGCACCCAATTGGCTTGTGCCACGTCATATTAACTGCCTAAATATGCGCAGTAATTATGTGGAGAAGTAGCTAATGTGCTTACGTATCCGCGTTATGTGTATAATAAAGAAAAAGGCATCACTTTTTTTGTTTACCTAATACATTGGAGGACGAAAAGGAAATAGCCCTCCTACTTGCATGTACGTAACTGAAGCACGTGACACTGCAGTCATCAAATGTAGTCAACACGTACGTTTTATTTTCATTTTTTTTTACTTCCTATGCGGAGCGCAAGTTCGTCTGCTTCTTGCATAGGCGTTGCGATGATGTCAAAACGCCGAGCTCTGATTGGTTGATTGAAAAAAAAAAAAATAGTGGGTACACTTCAAGGCCTCTAACATTAAGGTCTACCCACTCTCCTTTCAATCAAAGCCAATTAGAGCTCGGCGTCGTTCTAGTGTTACCGCAACTCCTGCGCAACAAGCAGACGACTTGTTCTCTGCATTAGCCGAGCTTCCTTCGAAGCTCGGCCAATGCCGAAGTTGTGACGTATGATCTACTAAAAGTCCTTTTGACTCTCCAAACGCTTTGAGGGGAAGTGTAGACGTATGGGCAATTTTTTTTTGTTTTGTTTTAAAGTATACTCGACTAAAAGTCATGCACCAGTTCCACGTTTTGCCGTAATTTGAGTGGAAGTATATACGTCAAACCGTCGAAGCGTCCACTTGAAGCGATTGGTTGGGAATCGTCTGGGTTTGTTGGCCGCCCAATCGATTTCGAGTTTGTCTTTAGACATGCTCGAAAAAAGCGGTGCAACGATTCTCTCAAGGGTCCGCGCACGGCCTGTGAGCTCAAGAGTCCATTTCATGATTAACTTGCAACGGAGCGAGTCGTCACCAATGGCCTTAACCGGAACGACTGTAGCGATGTCGCCATAAAACGCATCGTTTTCGGTCCGGATGATTTCCTTCGCGTTTACTCGAGACATCGTCAACATATATGTAAAGCATGGGGAATGAAACACCGGTTTGCAACAGCATCGTACATACACGCGACGTAGGTATATACAGGAGCGCTTGTCTTTGGAAACGATAGTTCTATATAGATAGAGATATATATATATATATACCATATGTATATTAATTTTCAGAGTACATATACCTACCTGCACTTTAGAAATCTTGGCGCTGAATGCAGCTGTCACACTGCCAATACATGATTGCGGTTCAAGAAGCGCCGGAACACTGGCTTAAACCAGCCCGCGATGCCAGCCTTGGCCGGCTTGCTAGAACAGCGTCTCAGCTGAGAGACTGCAGGGTCATAGCCTGCTATGTACTGACAAAGCCTGGAAGATTGCCACGAGAAGCGGCCGCCAAAATGGAAAAGGTGGAGCGGCAGACAACGGAGGAAAGGATGGATGGATGGATGAATGGATGGATGAATACGGCTTAGCCCTTTGGATCGGGCGGTAGCTTACGCCACCTAGCCATTTTGTCTTACCCTTTAAGCTTAGAATATTTAAATGTGAAAACTATATTCACTCCGTATTGAAAAGAAAGTGAGGCTATAAATCCCCCTTGCCGTCAGTTAATAAGAAAATGCCTAGTTTTCTCTCGCTTTCTGCCACCATTCACTTAATCTTTGCTTGGTAATCTCTACTGTCTTGAAATCCACTTTTCCTTCGCTGTCTCTAAACCCAAATGACCTTATTAAATCTATGTTGTCTTCGGTATGCATAGGGTGAAGCCCTTTACAGTAGAGTATCAAGTGCTCAGCCGTCTCGTCCTCCTCTCCACAAGCAGCGCACACTGTGTCCATTTCCTGGTACTTCGCTCTGTATGTTCTGGTTCGCAAAACACCTGTCCTTGCCTCAAACAACAATGAGCTTCCCCTAGAATTGTCATAAATGCTTTCTTTGGCAATAACTGTTTTGTTTAATCTATAGCCTTCCAGAGCCTTCTTTGTCTGCATTCCCTCTAGCCACCGATCTCTTTCTGTGGCCTTAACTTTCTTCTTAACTGAGACCTGCTCTTCCGTAACCCCACTATAGCCTAAAAACTTTCCTCTTAATTTCCTAGTGCGCTGTCTCCATTTTGTGTCTATACTCCTCATGTATAAATAGCTGAAAACCTTTCGTGCCCATTGCTCCCCACCCATTTGCCTCAACCGATCCTCAAATTCTATCTTGCTCACAGCTTCCCTGCCCTCAAATGACGCCCATCCCGTGTCTCCTTGTACTCCCTGGTTTGGTGTTTTGCAATGTGCCCCCAAAGCCAGCCTACCTACTCCACGCTGTTTTATTTTTAGTCTTGCATGCACTTCGGATTTCATGCATAGCACTGCGTTTCCAAAAGTCAAGCCAGGCACCATGACCCCTTTCCAAATCTCTCTCACCACCTCATACCTGTTGTAATTCCAAAGTGCTCTATTTTTCATTACAGCCGCATTTCTGTTGCCCTTACCTATTATATACTTTTCATGCTCACTGAGATATTCTGCACCACCACATATCCATACTCCTAGATACTTGTATTTACTAGCTCTCTCAACTGTAATATTCTGTATCTTCAGTCTCTCAACATCATCATTGTTAAAAATCATGACTGCTGATTTTTCACTACTGAATTCTAAACCTAATTCCTCTCCTTCCCTACCACAGATGCTCATTAATTCCTGCAAATCTATCCTGTTGTTAGCCATTAGTACGATATCATCCGCATATATCAGTCCCGGTAAGGATTGCTGAATTGTTTGGCCTAGCTTACTGTACGAAAGGTCAAATCCAAGCCCACTCTTCTCTAGTCTATCCTCCAATCCTCTCAGATACAACATAAACAGCAAAGGCGATAACGGGCACCCCTGCCTAAGGCCTCGTCCTATCTCTATTTTCCCCGTTGCCTTTCCTTCCCATGTTATAATCACCTTATTATCTTTGTAAATGTTCCTTAATATTGCTGTTAGTCCTTCATCTAGGTTTAAGCTCTCCACTATGTCCCACAGAGTAATTAGGAGAGCCACGTGACTGGCGCCCCGCTGCGGTGAGACGCCGAAACACACTTCTCCCGAGCGAACAATTGTGTTTCGGGTCTTCGCCGTTGCAAAAGCTGTGCGCTGACATCCAGGTTCCCCAAGAAATGGCTCTTTGATGCTCTGCGCTACCAGATCTTCGCGCTCCAAATCTGCGACCGGGCTTACCATGCTTTTTTTTAGCTCTCACTAATTATTAGCGACGTGCGCGACCAAAACTGTCGCTGTGGTCGCCATTCGCGATTGACCAAGCACTCACTGTGACGTCTTCATTTGGATCGATTTTTTTTTTCGTCGACGCAAATCAGCGCTATTGGCCACGTGCGCGATCGAAAGCGTCGCGGTGGTCGGCCTTCCACGATTGGCCGAATGATGACTATGACGTCAGCAAAGGAGTTCTCATGAACGGAAATAAGAGGAACGTGAGAACTTCAATTATAACGGTGTTGACAGTGTTGGTTCAAGAACGCTATGATTTCGAGCTTTTGCCATGCTCCTTACAAACACCATCAAACTTGTTGTTCGCAAGGTAATTACGTCACGAAAGGTAACCATACGAGGGCGCCACCAAAACATCTCGCCGCTAATATAGGAATGTCAACTGTGACGGCGTTGGTTTAAGAAGGCGACGAGTCTGAGCTTTCATCGTTATTTCTTACACGCACCGTCAAACTCGTAGTTCGCCACTGACCTGGTGGGTAGTCAAGGTGAGAACTCGTGACGTCGTGGCGAGGCGAATTCTCATAGCGACGTCACGAACGAAGACCACAGGAGGTGCCCTCTTGTGGTCTTCGTCTTGTGGCCCGAAACTTATCTCGGCGCTAACGACACTTCATCAATCAGACCTCACCACCGCCGTCGCCACGGGGTCATGCTAAATTGTGATCGCCCAGCACCCCATCATTAAACGAGCCATATATAGACCCACCGAATAACCACCATATATAGATCCACTGATTATAGAATATTGATATATAAAGATGCACTGATGCAAAGTATGTAGATCCACTGAATAAGATATACACTTTAGAGTAGTGACATCTTAGCCATTTTGGTGCGCAAAATCATTGTTGCCTGTTATCTGAAACTTTATCTGAAATTTCAGGAAACGTCTTTCCGTACTCCAGAAATGTTAAAGCAGTTCGCGACAGGGCAAAACGATTTCGTGTGATCTTCCTGCGGCTGTATCTGAGACTCAGAAAGTCGCCTTTTTGGATTAGGCCGAGAATATGCGTGAAACTTGCAAAGCGATCAGGTTTGCAGCGTTACGACAGCTTCGTGAATTTCCGAGAATTCTGGGAGTCGACTGACCAACTGACGAAAATAAACGTAAACATCGCGAAGCATTTATTAGCTACCATTTTCAGTTCCGGCGCTTCCTGCCTTACGGATGATCTACCTTTTGGTGTGAAAGCTATAATCTGGAAGATTGATTGCACGTCATTCATGATTACGTCTGAGCTGCTTTTTTTGCTCAATCTGATTCGAGCAGAAATGCATTAAATTGAAATACCACCCGAAGAAATAGCAAAACGAATAAACGACTGCCACAATTATGCCGTGGCACTAAAATCCTGTTTAGAAGCAGAGTCAAAAAACTTCGAAGGCAAAGAATGACATATGTGAGAGGCACAGAACAACCGCAGGTTCTTGCCATATGTAAAATAAGGAAGGATGAAACCGTAAAATGCACTATTAGTTAATTGTTAGCGCAAATTCGGAAAAAGTTTTTTTTTTTTTTATCTCGCTATTTTAGTTGTTGTTTGATGTTGGTATCCAAAAAAAAACAGTTCTGAGGCTTTCCTGCTCGTGCAGTATAAACGAAATAAACTCTAAGAATGCTCGTGTGTCCACTTTTGCACAAAGCACTCGGACTGTCGATCTACAGAAATGGTTTTCCAGATGTCGTTCCTCCGTAGATATAAATAAGAACGCAGAAAATCATACTGTTTGCAAGGACATCACTGCTGCCCGAGACTATGATGGGCTTTAAAATCAAGAGGCGAAATTAACCTCTGATGTTACGGGAGGAATACCGATCCGAATATTGATAGAACTGTAATTTTACGAACCACATCTGATCAGTTTAGTATCATCTGTATAATAGTGGTAGCTGTTGTTAATTACGAGTATTTTGGTGTCGCTCTTACACAGAACTTAACCCGGCCAACACAAAGTTGTGGTATTTGGTCCTCTACAATTGCAGTTATATTTTCTAACGCGAGAACTCAAACACGCTTCTAGTAACCGCAATTGGGTTCTTGGCATATAACACGTACGTTCACCAGATATAAACTCGATGAGGCATCAGTCGTATGGGACCCATATACAAAAACGGACCTTCGCAAGATTGAGATCAATAAAAAAAAAAGCGGTTCGATTTAATTTTGATAAAGATAGAAGATAAGAAAACGAATGAAAACCAAATTTGCTAGAAATTCAAAAGGAACATGATCCCTGAAATATTTCCTCAGAACGTCTTCTCGCACAACATATGTGACACCAGAAAACAATCGTTCAGAGGCTTCCAGCTAGCGAACGCATCTCGTCGGCTTCTTCATGCTATCACCGAGTCTAAACATTCTTTTATGAACATCACACTTAAGAATTTTATGACATCAGCACCGCAGAAGTTCTGGAGGTATATTTCACTAGCAAAAGATAGCGTTACTACTATCACTGTTGATTCAGTACCGATTACCAAAAGGCTAGATATGGCAAAAAGCTTCAGCGAATATTTCCAGTTCGTTTTTACACGCGATGACGGTGTACTTCCCGCGCTTCCATCCTTTGGATCTGATTTTCCTGCTGCTCAGGATATTGGAATAAGTCAACCCGGTGTTTCCAACTTGATACTGAATTTGAACACAAAAAAGTCACCCGGAGCAGACGAGATTCCGAATGAATTTCTAAAAAGATATGCTGAATGGATGTCCCACTACCTGACAATTCTATATAAAAAATCACTTCACTGCAGTCAGATCCCAGGGGATTGAAAATGCGCCAAAATAATTCCTGTTCACAAGCAAAGTAGCAAATCCCTTGTAGGCAATTATAGGCCCATCTCATTAATTAGAACGTCGTGTAAGTTTCTCGAACATATAATAGCTAATCATGTGATGACGTTTTTTTAAAGTAACGGTATACAAGGTGACAACCAGCATGGTTTTCGTCGAGGTCGCTCAACAGTTACGCAGCTTATTGAAGTCACTCACGAACTTAGCTATTGCATAGATAGGGGTGGTCAGACCGACGTAATATCTTTAGATTTTGTTAAAGCCTTCGATAAAGTGTCGCACCCAAAACTGCTTTATAAACTTAACACTATTCTTAAGAATAGAACAATAATTAGATGGATGGAAGCGTACCTGCATGAGAGAGAACAAAGGGTCCATATAAAGGATAAACAATCGCGTCCTTGTAGGGTTGTATCTAAAGTACCACAGAGATCTGTGCTCGGGCCTGTACTTTTTTTTATTTCTATCAGTGACATGGGTAAGGAATTCGAAGAAACTGTACGTATTAAGCATTTCGCGGACGATGCAGTAATATTTACCGAAATTACAAGTTGATCCGACAAGCTAAAACTAAATCTGCATTTGCAAAAAATTAAAAAAAAAAAGGGTGTGACGAATGGCAGATGTCACTGAACATAAATAAAACCGTTTTTATGACAGTGACTAAGAAGCTCACCCCTCTAGTATTCGATTACCGTATTGGGGAGAAATCGCTCACAAAAGTGATAGAGTATAAGTATCTAGGCGTATTATTCTGTCCGAATCTCTCATGGAACCTTCATGTTGATCAAATATGCAAAAAGACCATGCAACGGCTCTAGACTTTACGCAGAACTCTACGAGACGCTTCTCCCCAAGTTAAGATAATTGCCTTCAAAAGCTTGGTCTTACCAGTCATGGATTATGCCAGCCCAGTTTGGGAGCCCTACACGCGTCAAAACGTAGAAAAACTGCAAAGAGTACAAAATAAGGCGCTTCGCTTTATTTTCAATGATTACAGATCAAGCACATCAGTTACAAAATTGCGAAATAGAGCTGGGTTTCACACGATTGAAGCGCATATGAAAATAAATCGCCTTAAAACGTTCTTCTCAATTATTAGCGATTCCCAGAGGTTAGACAAACAAAAATATATACAGTTTTCGGCTCCGAGATTTGTTAGACATAAGCATAACAGGCATATTGATCCCTATTCGTACTTTTCTGATGTATTTATATTTTCGTTCTTTGTGAGATCTATAGATGACAGGAATAGTTTTGGCTGAAACTATTGTAAATAGTCCAAGTGCATCTGTGTTTGATAGAAGCATTGCCCCGTATTTTCTGATGTAATGTCGTACCGGATATTTTGATTATGTGCTCTTTTCCACAATGTACCCTCTCCTGCCTTGGCCAGTCAATAGGTGGCAGTAATAAATAAATAAATTAATTAATTAATATCCGCTCTTCCCCAAAATAGATCAGTTTAAGTGCAGTTTTTATTACGCATTATTTCTTAATGCTTCGGGAAGCTATTTCTTAGTCACCAAATTTTAACTCGACCTTTGAAGAGAATTTTCTCCAATAAAGGGGCCATGAAATGAACTTTGGGCTGGTATAAATGATATTAGATTGGGACTTTACTAAGCGCATATTGTTTAGTTGGACACGAGAAGGAGGGTAGAAAGTCAGACGCCAGCTTTTCGGTACAAACAACTGAAAATATAGCGGACTATTTCGTACCTCCTTTCCCTCGAAAGCTCTCAACCTTTTCAATGTGATACAAACATGTACACGTCACCAACACACACAAAAAATGAAGGAATTACATTTACAATTACACGAGGCAAAATTGTGACGAATTACAGTTACAATTACCATTCCATAAACGTACGTGACCGTTATTACAGAAAGTAATCCACTACTTTCGCGGCGTTAGCTTCTATCTGACTGTTCAAGGGTAAGACACAAAACACGAAGAGTGTTATGAAAGCGTTTGTTGTTGCCACCAGTCACACTTTTGTGGCCTTGAGCAACAGGCTGTCGAAAGTCCCGTCGTACGTCTTGACTCGACTCTTTGAAGGTGTCGTCCGCCACGCTGAACAGCCTTTCAATTGAAGCACTCGCGAATGCCTGACGCACCACACTGCGTGCTTCTTGAGAAAAATGGCACAGCTCTCTGCCCCGGTGAAAACGCAAAGCTTCGTTGTTACAGCCAGAGTTTGACGCTGTTAGAATCGCAAAGCTATAAACATTGTAAGAGAGAAAGTTGAACCTCGACTAAGATTAATGTATGTGAATATATTATATATCTATTTCTTAGACAGCAAATATCGCCAAGCGGTGGTATAGGAAAATAGCAAGACACGGTAATTACACGTAACAATTAAGTTATAGATTATGTTTTTATATCAATATTTCATTAGCTCTGAACACGAGTCGTGCCTTAATTGAGACGTTGGTGAAGAAGGGGATAGGATCCCTCAGAGTTCTTCAGCTGAATGTCAGGTAACGAAACGACAACGTCCCCCCCCCCCCCACACACACACACACACATAGACAGCAGTAACTTTAATTTTGTGAAATACGAGCTATGCATAAGAGTCTTACTTCATACTTCCCCGTCTGGAAGGTGTAAGCAAGCAAATTCATTCCAAAGCCGATCATCCAGGAGCTACGGAGCGCGATTCTCACGCCGCGGTACCAGCATCGCTAAAATTTGCCAAATATTACCGACGGCGTGTCCCAATAAAGTAAAAAAAGGAAAAAAAGACGCACCAAAATATATTAGGGATGTAGTTGTCCTGATGCTTTTAGAAGATTAGGTGAAAAGCAGCACAAAATTAAATAAACAATCATATCTTCCAAAGATGATAAGTGTCCTAATATCTTAATTGAGCAGCATTCCAGTTGATATCGCATCCTTTTTAGTCGATTTCTGTGTCGAGATTTATTCAGCGGAAGACGGAGAGTTGCCTCAACATCTGAAGAACACCAGGCCTTGCATTTTGTATGTGCAGGTGACCATCTGAATCCAATTAAACCTACCTTTACAAAAAAAAAAACAAAAAAAAACAGGAAAAAAATTTTTTTTTTTTGGGGGGGGGGGGGTTATGTTTCTGCTTTTTTTTCCGTGAATGAAAACGAAACTGTAACAGATTACGATAATTCCCTTACTTAAATAAGTAAGAAAATTAATTTACAATTACTTCGTAAATTATGTAAGTATTCCTTTACAAAATTACCGATAAATGTAACGGAGTACAAGTAATTTCGTTACTTGTAGCGGATTACGTACAAATCTGATGTGATACATCCGCGGTACCCAAAGCACGTCAGCCGACCCCAGGCCACGCATTGGAGACGAGAACTGCGTCACTCGGACGTATGCGCTCGTCAACAATCAATCTGTCGACGAATATTTGGATTCGCGTTCGTGGTCAATGAGCGCCCTGACGGAACTTATCATCACTAGCGAATGTCAAGTTCTGTGATGTGCTTAGAAAGCAAGGTGGAAGCTTGGAATCTTCGCACCGTTGCGCAAGCATGTCACGACTGCGTGATGTCTCAATTCCATTTTGAGTTGAGGAGGAAAGCTAAGGACGAAGAAGTTGAAAAATCATTTCGTGGCCCCTTTAACCTTGCTTTCGTGACAAATTAGGCTCGTCTTTGATCTTTCTTTAACTGTCGGTTGAATAATGCCGGATGTTTTTCTTTTGTCTTTCACTTTAGGGAGAGTTGTGTCGTTTGTTATACTTACAAGCATAAATATATGTGCCCGTTAAATTTTCCCCTCCTGCTTGGGTCAGAAGTGCGAGCTGCACCATTATGAGTTAAACAAAAATGCTTAGACGCAAAAATGAAGTCTGCGATTTGATGCCCGTCCCGCTTCACAAAGTGACATCATGTTCACTGTGACGTTGCCTACTTCACCTGCAGGTCTAAGTGTATTTTCGGCCTTATGACTCGTCGAATTCTTCCCTGATAGATCGCAGCCGCTGGCTCTCGGACGGCCCTAAAGAAAAGTAGACTTCCGAACATTTTTATTTATTGAATTCATTGAACACACTTGAAAATGTTGAAATATACACACATTATTTATCTGTACTTTCATTATATCATAGCACTCACGGTCGTTTCGTGTCACTTTCCTTTCTAAACCTCACAGAGTGTTCATACTTTCTCGAGAAAATCTTTCACCCAGAAGAAAACAAAAACAAGACAACAAGTGCTGTACATCAACCTAATCGTGTTACCGAACAAGAAAATTGCGGCGGCGGCAGCATGCCACGTTGTATACATTTCAACAAATGCAAAAAAAAAAAAAGAAACTCGCCACAGGTTCTTTCCAACATGTTCCAGGAACTGTCGAGCTGAACGATCAGTCCCTCTAAAGCTGCGGCGCCCCTCAACGAAGGTTCCAGGAATTCAGTCCCTCGTTCCGCGCGATACAAACAGCTAAAAGATTTGGCCAGGCACCTCGAGAGAATAGCAACAAGCCACGTGGATTCCAGACTTTAAAGGTGGATGGAGAAATTAATGCATACGGCTAAGCACTTTTAATTGGGCGACGGTTTGCGCCATCTAACCAGCGTTTTTAATATCTAGTTTAACAGTAAATACTAAGCATTAAAGCTAAGACTGAGTAGTAAGGCTTCTAAAGCGTCTCTTACAAGCTACTTTAAACAGATTGTACTTCCAGCCGCCCCCTGAACATTCAAAACATGCGAAGCCTCCGTCGCAATGTTGAGAGAGAGAGCATTACAGTGTCACGATTACAACAAACAAAAATACCCCATTTCTTGCCGCGTACGCGTTTGTTTACTGATAAAGTTTCCAGAATAGCGGTGTGCGGCGCTAAACGCCGGTATGACTAATGGCATAAACCAGAGTTTCCGTGGAAATCAAACTGGCAAAATTAATCCTTTTTGCGTAAAAAAAGAAAAGAATCTCAAGGCGTCTGGTTCGTAATAAAAAAATGCATAAAAATTTAAGCGGTTTCCGGTAACTAATAAACTCAACAGATGTAAGAAAACAAAAGAAAAAAACAAACAAATGTTCATTTGTGCATAGAGACGGCCGGCGAAGGTTGTCTCAACATAGCGCCCACAGACATAGCGGTTGTGTGGGCCCTCGGTAGAGGGTCTCTGAGCAAGATGAATGAATTAAATAAAGAATTAATGAATGGGCACAACCCTTTGAAACTGGCGACTATCAGCACCACCTAGCCGTTAAATGTCATTTTCGCACGAGCGCTTGCACCAAGACTTTCCAAAGCCGCACGGCCGCGCCCTTGACATTCCCACATGGAGAGCAAAAGGAGTGCTCCAAGGCGCCCTCGAGGTACCGCTGGGACGCTCGCTGGAGGCACGCGCACCTGCACGCGCCTTCGGGGACAAGTGACATGCCGCTTGCCGCCGACACCGGTTCGGGAGTATCCACGCGACGTCGACAAGGGGAGAGGATGTCTCCTCTGTTCGCGTTTTCTTTTTAGGTTTGTGATATCAGTCACGTCTTTTTTCTTTCTAGCTGCATCATAATCACAATCCCCAACCTTTGCAGGAGCTCATAAACTCGCGTCATCCAAACAGGAGAAGTCACCACGCAATCGTATACCGGCGAACGGCAAACGAAAGCGCGTGCAGGTTATAAAGACGTGTATCTAAAGACAGGAGCGTCGAAGACCCCGAAACGATGTGGTACGCATTCAAACACTCACGTACGCGTACACACACACATATACAACCAGACATACAGGCACACAACACACATACGCACACGTATGCACACACTCATATACAAAGGAGAGGGAGGCAAGGAAGTAATAAAAACTATCAGGGGACAGAGCAATCAAAAGACTCGACCAGTTTTTGTTTACTAGAATTATGATTATTACACGGCCCGTCCATGCACGTTATAAGAAAGAAAAATAAAAACAAACTCCCACACCCACACACACCTGCGTTCAGCGGTGACGAACAACAAGCTATCAAGAACGGTAGGAGGTAAGTTCGGAAAAAAAAAAAAAAAGACAGAGCGAGAAAAAAAGCTAAAACAAGGAAAGAGAAAGAAAAAAAAAAAGGGAGGAAGAGAAGTCACGTGCGCGGGCGAGCGGCTACCAGCAACCAACATACACTAAAGAACGCAACGCAACGTTTTGAATTCAAACTAAATGCGGCGAAGGGGAGAATGGGAGAGCTACGCTGCGTTATATTTAGCGACAGCTTTGAGGAATCGCAGTACGGCTGCCAACAGGCAGACGAAGGAAGCATACGGAGAGCAGAACTGTAAAAGCAGAGAAGGAAAAGAAAAAGTAGTCGGGAGTGAGAGAGAGAGAGAAAGAGAGGTTGACGTATTTATGCGCTACGACGTTGTTCGCTAATTCCTAAGCGGCCACTCATTTCGACGTGTACTTTAGCCCTCCAGAATGTGGCGTACCCCTCCTCTTCGTTTTGTCTTAGCTTTCTTTTTCTTAGATTTGTTCCTTCGTCCGACTTTTTTTTGAGGGAGGGAAAAAAAGGGGGGGGGGGGGGGGGCTGCACGTGTTTCGGATGCTGTCCGGCGCGCCAAACGAACTATTGTTGTTCAACTTGCTCCAAAAGAAAATGATTGCTACGCCCCGAATATTTTTTCATCGTCTTTCGGACGCCGTACTCCCCACTGCTCTCTCTCTCTCTGTTTCTTTCCCTCTTTCTCTTCCCCCGCTTAATCTTGCATACCCTCCCCCCTCTCAAGCTCTCGTCTTAAAACGAGTTGGCACGAGAACAAACGCTAAGGGACGCAGAAAGAAAGGAACGGAAGATATCGAGCCAAAAAAACGAGATTAGCTGCAGGCAACAAATCAACTCGCGTCTTCTTTCTTTTTTTTTTTTGCTTTCATCGTTCGCTCGCTTCTGGTTTCTTGGATCATTAGAGAGGGCGGAACATGTTCGAAGCGACCACCTGTGACTAGGAGTGACCGGCAAACCCAAGCGGAGCCCTCAAACAAACAAGCACATACAATAAAGCGCGGACAATATGCACCGTTTCACGGCACGATGGAGCACAACGGACGCTCTGCGAGCCATCACTAGCCGATCCAGCGCTTTGAGCGTATCACATGACACCAAGCCCTGAGCTTCTCCGGAACGTCATGTGACACTCAAACGATATTGGTGTGGCTCCGACGGCCCGTAGCGCCCGCTGCGCTGTCCGTTCTAAGGTAAGATGGAGTACGCAACAGAGACGCAGGAAATTTAGATTATAGCTTTGAACTCCGGGTCTGACACAAGTCGAGGGTATGCGAACAATAAAACAGAATAGAGTGGGAGAGTAAGGGGAAGATGGTGAGGAGGAGGAGGAGAGAAAGAGAGAGACCGAAGCCCACCAGATGGACAACAATGCGAGGGTTCGTGGCACTTGTAGAGTCATAAATCTGGCTGCTGCGATCGGCCGGCTAATCATGCGGAATGTTTTTTTCTTCTTCTTCTTCTTTTTTGTGTACTTTTGTGTAAGTCCAATTCGGCAACGACGGAAGCTGGTTCAGTTTTCCGCAATTCTGTACTGCTGTTGTTATTGTTGTTAATATTGGAGTGTACGAATGCCCGCATTCTTGGTCGAACCGACCGTCGTAAATAAGCACCCGGATTATCATAACGGCGCTTGCTCGACCGATTCCTTGGTGTTTACTTCGGCGGACCTTTTGTTAGTTGTAACACGGGAACGCTGGCAGCTCCCGGGGCCATGGTAGCTCGGTGCAGCTATAGCGCCGTGTGGCGAGTGCTGCGTCAAAGACTGCAAATGTCCCGAGCTGCGGAATGCGACCCTTAATTCGCGTTGGGATCTTACAACCTCCGCTTCGTCAGCGGCAGTTCCGGGAGCAACTCCTACGTAGCGTTCGCAGCACGGATAGCTCAGAGCCCTTTATACTGGGAAAGTTTGGCACTCTTTTGAAGATACCGACAATCCAGCAACCATAGCTGGAAGTAAGGTAACCAGGAGGTGGCACATTGCCTCCGCCATTTTGTGTTATCGAATTTCGAACCCTCTGGATTAGGCACGCAAGGTATGCTCTGACCCACCATTGTAATAACAGTTTTTTATCGTTGATGTAAGTGTTTTTGGCGCTGCGCACGTAGTTAGAAGCTCAAACCCACTTATCTTCTACGTTCTCTTAAAATTATATGAGCTTAAATTTTTGTGGAAAGTGAATTTTGAATACTTTGAATATTAGGTCTCAAAGATGACCACCGCTGAAATTCAGTGCCGTGACAGGCGCCATCTAGGTAAGGCGCTGCGAACCGTTGCGCTCAATCACCAGATTAATTTTTATTTGAGAAAGCCTAATTTTGTTTAAAACCAAATAAAAAGAAAGCTTATATGTAGACAATGTTTTTGGAAATCAATAAAGGATGGCCAGTGCTTGAATATAGTGACCAATTGCGGGCATAACAAAATGTCAGAGTACAAGAAATTGTGTTTATAAAACAACTACTAACCGCGCATTTGGACTAGAGCACGTAAGTAGAGTGGCGAAAAGCAAAATCCACCATTTTGTGTTATCGTAAAGTCCGCTCGTTTTAGCGGGCGACAGGCTTCGGCCATCGGCCAAACTCTCCCAGTGCCTAGGGCTCTGGGATAGCTCAGAGCCGTATATCGGGAGAATTTGGCCGTTCATTGGTTTGAATAGGCGAGCATCTCGAGGCCAACCACAGGCCACGAAGCAGCCCCTAGCGGTGGTCGTGAGCTCTACAAATGCGACTCGACTAATTTAAGCCGTTTTAGCGTCGCTAGAGTAAAAAGGTGTGACTGAAAACTTGGCGCATGTAAGGTTTCGTGACTGAAACTTGGCGCATGTAAGGTTTTCGTCGCGTTCATATTCGATGGTAGAATAAACGAACGTTCGCTCCAAACCAGAGGAAACTGCGTAGTTATTTGTGATCATTGCTGCTGCAAGCTTGAATGCTTTTATTTCACGCTTTAAATGTCGTTGCCAAGATTGTGACGTCGAGGTCTGCTGACTGGTCGACGCTGTGTTGAACTTTTAGTTTACGCTCTAACCGCGGGGGGAATATTCGGCGCTGGCGGCGGCCTTTGCTCCGCCCATTGGCCAAACTCTCCCAATGTACGGCTCTGGGATAGCTTAGAGTGCCTCAATGTTGCTGGGCTGGCGGCCCTCCCAGAGTGAGGACAACTCTGTCATCTGCTAGCTAAATGGCCATCTTGTCTCCCACTCATATGTAGCCGTTTATCGGCTGTTTACGTAGTTATCGAGTGTTACCACTTGTGGAATGGTGAGAGATAACTTTGGGCAGTGATGCGATTGTCCCGAGTCATTTTGTAGCACCTTTTGGACAAGCCAAAGGTTCATTATGGAGCAGCCAGAAGCAGTTTCGGAGCACAAGCACACACTTCATTTTATGCGTATCACTGTGAATATCATTTGTTAAGATTCGTGTGTTGGCCTATCCAACTAAACAAAATATGTGCATACTTTGCCTTCACACTTCGGTGCAGCGGCAGGTTTGATTCTTTCAAACACAAAACTAGCTGTTTAGTTGCACATAGAGGCACTAGGCACGGTAAGAAGATGCTGAACGATGAAGGACAGTATGGACTGCTGCGAATGGTGATTTTAGGTACGAAATAATATGTAAACCAATTAGTATATTTCACTGAAAATTGTTAGAACAATCTTGAGAACGCAAATTTATGTTTCATTCAAGTTCTAAGGGTTGTAACAAAACTAAAATTTCTAACTCAGATTGAAAAATAAAAGCTTTTGTTTTAAAGTTATAAAAATTAATTACATTTTGTATGTTGAACTTCATGATAACAAACATTGGCATTTGAACGATAAGTATGGCTTAAAACAATCCAGCCAAAGTCGTTATGGTTATTCCCAAGCTTGCTTCCATTGATTCGCCTAATTTTGTTTTCATTTATTCCATTGACTGTACCTTAAACAGATAAACCCTATATAAAGGTAACAACTAAACAACAAAGTTGAAATAAAACTAAATCTATAGAGTAGATCATACAAATTATGTTGCGAGTACCCTCCCTAAATCCTGAATTTGAAAGGAATATCGCTCGAATACTGCAGTCTGTCATAAATAACAGGCGCCGTTATATTCAGAAATTGTTACTGCAACTAAGAGATTTTAGCATTAAAGGCTGAACTCCATGGAACGAATAATGTGACGAATAACTGGCGAACGCCGCCCGACGGCACGCTCGCTTTGCGCGCGACGTAGCAGCCACTGTGTTCATTCCACGCGCAGAGCAAAAGCCGCCGGGCAAAATTCGTCGGTTATTCGCAGCATATTCGTCCCATGGAGTTCAGCCTTAACACTAACAAAGTTCCTTTTTTTTTTTTTTAATATGCTTGACGTTTGCGTATTTAACGTTCCGCTCTGGGGGAGTGATTTCCCCTTAGAACTCAGATGCGCTGCGGCGAAGCAAGACAAGCAAACTCGCGATGCTTACTTTGCGGTTCCCGCTTCACTGCAGTACACAAGAGAACGGTGAGAAGCGCACTCAACAACGCTAACGTACACACCTGAGTAGGCCTGAGTAGACAAGAAACATGAGAGATATTTCGAAAATTCCGAGTACAGTCAGTCTGTGACACTGACAGAGAAATCAAATAGGATAGCACGTTATTTGCGGCTAAAATCGAAAGTTTCGAAAATTCGCACACGCCCATACCATAACAATCCGAACGTGTAGCGGGGCCCGAGCCATTATATTTCCAGTATTAATAAAGAGAAATCAAGTTTTGGCGCCATGTTGAGGAAAATTCCTCACATTTGGGCTAAATGTAGCAGGATGTAGCAGGTAAGCCGTTTGGCGCAAATGGCACACCAATCGCATCAATGCTTTGGGAACATGTAATTCTCGTCAACTATGCCGGAATACGCAAGTAAACTATGCGTTTGTTTTCGGCGATGCGTTTAATGATAATGCGAAAACACCGCATTTGCGATGTTTGGTTGCATTACCGAATAGAGGAAGCCTCTACTTGGAATAATTTATCCCCGACCTCAACGAATGCTTCATAATTCGGCATTTTCACGGGCACAAGCCGATCCACCGGTCTCACGTACACGAAGTCATTATATCGCGGGAGGCAAAATGGTGGCCGCGGCCAAAAAGGCGGCGCTCGCCCCCCAAAATGTGTCGCCACTCTAGCAAGGCGCAGCCAGCAAGCAACATTAAGGCACTCTAACATAGCTCGTCTGTTTGAGGGAACAAAGTCTGCCAGTCATAAAACATCGTATTAAAAATAACCACAAAAAAAAAGACGCGAAAAACAAAAGCTAGGCAAATTTGAAAAATAACGAAACCGCACTCGACAAAGCTGCGTAAAAAACAAAAATAAATACGCACAGTACTGTGTCGAGGATGTAGTTTGAGTGCGAGACTTAAAAAACGAACAAGGTAGACCTTGTAAAGAACGTCTGAGCAAAACAAACACCAGAAGAGATCTCAACGAACAGAATTAGATCTATGCCTAGTCCGTATTACTTTTCTTTTGTACGTTTGTTTGGTTTCAACCACAATTAATTGTGTTTTAGGTTCATTTTATGAGTCTCGATGACTTCCAACCTCGGTGTTCCGGAACGAGCAAGAAACACGTACCTTTCTCGGGGTGTAGACCCGCGTACGATACTTCCATGTTTGGACAACAATTCGGGACAATGCCAAAATTATTTTCATCGAAGTTGGGTTTCGGACGTTATACACCAAATATAGATGATTGGCATTGTGGACACAGACGACTTCTCACACTAACGTCGCATAACGAAGAATCCGTAGCTTGGAGAAGAGCACAAAAAAAAAATCATTCAGTTCTTCTCTTCATATTTCCAGCATAACAGCAAAATCGTTGTGCAGATGGCTTTTTAGTTGATAAACAGCCACGAGTCTCAACACGAAGATCAATAGGCAGCACAATAAACAGCTGACACAACAAGGAAAACTTCTAACCTCCACCTTTTTTTTTCTTTTCTACTGTACGCCACAAATCTCATACCACGATTGGTCACAAACAAAACAAAAATGGAACTGAGAGCCGAGAGCCGTTATGACCGCTGGCCAGAGAACGCTTTGGTGCTAAAAAAAAAATGAAATAAATCTAGTTAGAAAAAATAAATGAGAACACCAAAAATGAAAATGCCATAATCGCAATAATATAAAGCGAGCAGATGTAAAGTCAAATTCCCCCCCCCCCCCCCCCCCAAACAACTAGTCACTTTCCCCCGTTCTCCCCAACAAATCAAATCTGACGATTGAAAACAGAGAGCATACGTCAAAGCTCACAAACAACTTTTGGCATATCTTTTTCTTATTTTTTTTTCACATTTGAGCGGGTTACAGCAGACATTCACACACTTGAAAGGAAGGTGGTCGAACCCTGTACCGTTGTCCGTTCCACAAGACCCTTCCATAGGGGAGAAAATGGAGAAAGAAAAATAAAAGGGAACAAAAGGGGGGAAAAAGGGTATACGGGGGATACTTTTACCGGAAGTAAAATAGACCGAAAAAGCAAAATAGGCCAAAAAAGCAAAAGAACGCAAAAGTCCTCCTGTCTGTTTGTGTGCATGTTGTTTGCGCGCGTTCCGAGAAGGGGGGAGTGTGGGGGTGGGCGGGTCCGGACACAAGGCTCACTTCCGGGTGGCTGCTTCCGGTTCAGGGGACAAAAGCCCGGTTGCAGCGGATTTGCGTGAACTTTCAGCCAGTCCGTCTAACCGGGACTGACTCGCGTTTCCCGTAATCTTGAGCCGGCATACGAGAGTTGGAGGAATGCGAAAGAGACCGCGAGATGGCGACTCCGTCGCTGAAAAGGTGTCTGTAGTTGCCGAAGTCGTGAGTGCGTGATTTAGTAAAAAGCGTCCGGGTTTAACGACAGTGAGGGGAGAAAATAACTGATGTTGGGAAGGTAGAGATAACCAAGCAGGTCATCTGGCTCGCGACATACGTCGAGGGGAGGTTGAAGAAGTTTCTTCTTTCCATCCAGACACGTACACATTACCCAAAACTATAGTAACTAAATACCATTACTCGTTACCGATTCTCAAACGGAAAGCGTTACTCTTCAAGAGTAGCGAGTTACTTTTCTCGTTACTTTGGCGACCAAAGACAAAACTGCTTTTGTTTAATAGATTATTGTTTTCTTTTCAGTAGTCGTTGCACGTAAGCAGTAGCTGCCTCTCGAAGTTTTCATCAGTCACGTTTCCCCGCTTCATTGAAAATACCTCCGGCGACGCTGAAGAGTCGTTCTCCTGACGCGTTCGAAAAAAACGGCAGTGTTGTGCTTCAGGAAGAGAAACTGGGATTCCCCTTTCTCTTGTGTTCTTTCTGCTTGTAAAGATCGAAGTTGAGAGTGGGTTCTGCGCTTTCCCGCGTTGGCAACTTCCGGGTTTACATTCGGTCCGTACACGATTCTGGATGGTTCACCCAACGAATCTCATTGTGTTCTCTGGGTGAAGGACATTCCCAGCTGTAGAGTTCGACTGACGTGTTCAGCGATAAACGTTGCTATACTGTCTTACTGTTTAGCTGTTTGTCCGGTTGCCCATCTGCCTTTGTCGCAATATAGACGAATACTCAGGTTAGAATTAAAACGAGGCTGTTTAAACGGTGTTGTACACGTTACTCCTCAAAAGTAACGAAATACCGTTACTCGTTAATTTGCCTTAAAGTAACTAAAAACGTTACTCGTTATTTAAAAAAGTAACTAAATACGTGAATCGTCGCCGAAAAAAAGTAACTAGTTAGAAGTAACTCGTTACTAGTAACGCGTTACGTACGGGTCCGGAAACCGGAAGGAGCGCGCACCCGGTTACACAGTGGAACTTCCGTTATAGAAGTTTGAGTTTACATACTAACACTTTTACTTTTAAAGCATGAAACGCTTTTAACGCTACCTCCCCCCCCCCCCCCCAATCACAAAATTTTCTCCATCCATCTGTCTGTCCGTCTGTACATTGTCCGCTAAGTTTAGCGGGGAAAATGACGTCACCTGACGTCCGGAGATCCGCAGCAACCAATCCGACTTTCGTTAATGGCTCAACCAGCTGTGAATGCCCACACGTCTACCTGTGTACGCACTCTTGCTTCTGGCATCACAGCTGTTAAGCTGCCAGACGTTTGGACAACAGACTCTGAACTCTGGTTCTTGACGATTGAGTCACTCACCAGGAAAAGCGTGATAGACGAAGCTCTTTGTGACGAGACAGTTTGGGTGGCGCATGCGTGGTTGAGTGTGCCTTTTTATGTTTTTCTGGTTTTTGTTTTCACTGTTGAACATTTAGTTGCGAGTCGGCGCTCATCCTGTGTTTTGTGTTCCTGTTTGTTAGCCTTCGTTGTTACTCACTGTTACACCTACACCCTGTTCAACATCGCAACTCACGAAGTACGACCATGTCGTCGCGGCACTGCCCCAATCAACCGCTGACATCATCCGGGATGTTTTTGCGAGCTCCACCAGCAGACACTCCCTACGACAAGCTGAAAACGAGGCTAAATCAGATAACAACCGCGTCCGAACAACGTCGAACCCGCAACTTATGACATCAGAACCACGCTTTGAAAAGCGAGGTTCTGTATGCCAAAGTGGAACCACGCTTTGAAAAGCAAAATAATATGCAAAATAAAGACAACAACGGAAAAATGAAGCACTACGCCAAAACACCAGTAGATAAACAACAAATGTATGCAGATCTTGTCAGTGACAGCATAACAAACGCAGTGTTTATTATGTTTGCTCTTTTGGCTTTGTGTTTCATTCTTCGCTATTCCCCATCGCCTGGTGACGTCATCTTATTGGCCGGAGGTATAAGGATAAAATGCTCGGAGACCCTCACGCACCGCCCCATCCAAAGCATAAAAAATATAGATCGGTATAGAATTGTTATGCTGTACATAAACGTCACAAAAACGACTCTTCATCGTAGCTCAATCTTGGTATTTCTATACACATAGTTGGTGAAAACAACAATCGGAAGGTGGCGCAAGCCTCCATCGGATTCCAAGGGTTAAGCCGTATTCATCCATCCAGTGCGAAAGCTGTAGCTCGATGCCCTTTTTTTTTCTATCTGCCGGGTGGGTTTTCCTGAAGTGTCGGCCCCGAGGTTGCAAAACACGCTGCGACGAGAAATTTCTCGTTGGAGCACCGAGCGTATAGGCGCTCCAGATGAAAGGTAAACTCTCGGACGCTGATACGGCGGAAGCTGCCCTCGAGGGTTAAAAATGAAACAGACGGCGCGTCGAGTGGGGGTCCGCGCGTGGGCCCCGCTGGGCTACGCCAGTTTTGCTGTTCCGTTCGTACTTACAGAAGCTGTCGTATTTAACGGTGGAGAGCCTGTTATCGAATATCCGTATGACCTTCTTTGTCCGAGCTCACTAAATAGGCCACGCTTCAGAGTTACGACACTGCAGCCACTGGAATGTATTGGATGTTGTTGGATTGTGAGGGAGAGATTATGCTTTCTTGAAGTCATCAAGGATGATTTCGGGTGTTCACCCTGGGGTAGTCCCTATCCGGGGTCCCATTAGCCTTGCATGCCTCATTGGTTAGGATAACCTGCTGGCGATTATCCTCCGCGTCTGAGGCTCTGATGGCCTCTCCCAGGAGTTGAAGCGGTTTTGAAGCCGAGCTGCGTCGTGTGGTTTTGGATGTTTCGGGCAGGTAAAGCGGGTTGTGTCTGGGTGGCGTTGGGTAAGTGTTGGTTTGGAGCAAGCGCCCTGTTCCCGTTTGTCGAGCGTATGATGAGGTGGTGGTAGAGTGCGCCGTTGCTCCCGATAGAAAGTGGTGATGTTCTTGTTGGTGTTGGTGAGTGAGGTGGGTGGGTCCGGTTGCAGATCTGAAACCATGGCACGGGCGTCAGCTTCTTCGCGTGCCAAGTGATGGGCTCGGGCATTGCCCTTCACTTCGGTCTCAGTATGGGACGAAGTACAGATGATGCTGATGGTCCGCTTCCCTTCACGTCGTTGGTGGGTGTCGAGGATGTAGTGAGCCTCCGGGCAAATGAGACCACATAGGTATGCCCGGCAGGCGTCTTGAGAGTCCGTGATGATGTAACGTGATGATGTAATGGGAAGTGGGCGGACGTCGATAAGGGATTTCCGGTGTGGTGGTGATTTCCTGGACCCTTCTTCGACATGGATGGGGGTGAGATTGAGTTGGGAGAGGATGGGCCTTCCTGAAGGTGTTTTGCCGAGTCTGAATAGTTGGTTGACGCGGTGAGCCTTAACCAATTCTGTGAGCGCGTTGTGGGCGCCCATCTTCATGGGTCTCTGCGTAGATGACAAGGCTGGAAGATGTAGGGCCGTTTCGGTGACTTTTCGGATTGTAGTTTCCAATCGGGCTTGCTCCGCTTTGAGGAGATTCATGCAGGGAGCCACGTAGACTACACGGGATATGGCGAAGGCCTGCACCAGGCGAAGGGTGTCTGCCTCCCTCAGCTCCCTATGTCTAGTGTTTACTCTCCGAATCAATGGCCTAGTTGCTCCAATTGTTGCTTGACCAAATAGATTTGATGAGTCCATCTTTCGTTGGCTTATATGTGGAGGCCCAGGGGGCGGACTGGCTTGTCCGTCGCGTATATCTTTTGGCCTTCTATGGTGAGGTAGACTTGTTGGACTGTAGGGTTTTGAGAGTTGCCTCTCTTTATAAGAAGTAGTTTTGTCTTGTGGGGTTCACATCTGAGGCCCATATTGTGCACATGTTTGGTAATAATGTCTGCGGCTTCCTAGAGTGTATCTTAGAGCCTGCCCCAGGGAGTCCGGTTTGGGGATCCATAAGGTAATATCGTTTGCGTAGAAGGCGACCTTGAGATTTGGGATGTGTTGTAGTTTATGCGGTAGGCGGAGAAGAGTGAAATCGAAGAGGAGTGGAGAGACGACTGCCTCTTGTGGAAGGTGTCCGACTCCGAGTCACCTATCTTGATTTGTGCTGTGCGTCCGGTTAAGAAGGACCGATATATGGGGTCAACAGAGTTTATGCACTGCTCCATCCCAACCTAACTACGTCCGACTGCACCACTTCTTGCCCTGACGCCACAAGTCCTGAAGTCTTCTCTCGGTGCATTCAGCATTGTTCTCGGTTCCTGGCGCTGCATCAGTCGAGTCCACGTTAGCCTCCGCTCCCGCACCAAAGTCAAGAGCACCCGGGAACGAGTCCGTTGCTGTCTCCTGCCTCACCAATTGGCAGCCCATCACTATGCGATGAACAGTTTCTACCTCCGTCCCCCTGATGGGGCAAGTGGTCTGCAACTCTTCGGTGAAGCGGGCTCACCATCGCATTCTTGCTACTTTGAATCACGGTTGCCAATTATCTCAGGTCATCTACTTTATCTGACTTCCACTAATACGAATTCCAAGCCGCGTTAATATTACTCCCACTATAATTATGGACTGTTCTTACAGAGAGTCCAATGCCTACATTGAGATGGCGCGTGAACGACGACTTTCACATCAAATTAAACTCATACGGGTAGAAACTGAGAGGGAGGAGGAGACGTTAAGACGCCGAGCTCTGGTTGGAACGATTAGTGGGTAAACGCGGAGCTAGCCGCCTGTGTCTCTACTCACCGTTCGGAACGCTTTCGAGAGTGAGTAGAGAAACGGCAGCTAGCTTTGTGTCTACTCACTAATCATTCCAACCAGAGCTCGGTGTTCTCAGATGCCCGCGCGCTCCCTTCTCTTTGTCCTCTCTCTCTCTCTCTCTCTCTCAGTTTCTTCCTGCATAGAGATACCCATCCATTACCTAAACTGGTATCTATAGACCGTCTTCTTATATGGAGGCATCCTATCTTCAATCTAGAAGTAAAAAAAAAAGAAATCGTGAATGATGAACGCAGGTTGCCAGGACATTGCTGCCTAACGTATACTCTCGCACAATAGCCACAGTTTAATTCTGCAAAGTTCACTGGAATGCAGATATCAATAGACCAGGCACGCACGTGCAGCATATCCCACTTTAAAGGTGTGCTTTTCTCCTAAGCACGCGGCTAGGCTGCGGCGGAGCCAGGTTCGTGGGACTGCGGTGTCAGCTCTGCGGGTATTGCTTCTCCACAGTGCACCGCTGCTCAGTAAGAAGCGCGTTCAACGAGCCGACAGACCGCGATGAACATTTCGAAAAGTACGATGTGACGATTCGTTGTGGTCGTCAAGAGAAATGGGCTCCGAGCTCAGGAACGACACGTCAACCTACGAGATTACATACAGAACTTCCTTCTTTTTATTTTTATATCTCCTTTCCTCGCGCTCGCACGCCCGGCACCGAAGCTCGCACGCCCGGCACCGGAGCTCGCAAGAGCCTCACGAGTCGTCTTTTGCGGCTCGTCACATGCCGGGGTTTTAAAAACTGTCGACCCGACAGTGCGTTTTCATGAGACAAAGACAAAACAACATTAAACAAATACCTTGCTCTGAGATATGCACGCGAGTGAACAAATATGTACATACAAAATGCTAATTGAGAAGGAAACCTATAAACAAGTGCACACACTATGAATCCCAAAAGTTCAGTCATCGGGTAGAGGCGCTTCGATTCGCGGAAAGGGGCAGACAGTGTCATCAGTGAACGCGTTGATCGTTCTGTAGTCGACGCACAATCGAGTTCATCCGTCCTTTTTCGTGACTAAGACCAAGGGGGATGCCCACGGACTGCGCGATGGTTGCACAATCTTGGCATTGATGAGATCCTTGATCATCGCCTTCACGAGATCACGCTGTGCCGGCGACAGTCGGCGTGGTCTTTGGGAGATAGGTCTCGCATTATCTGTCGGAATGGAGTGCTGCGCAAGCCGACAGTTTCCAACGTCAGTGCTGGTTCACGCGAAGCAAGCCATGTCTTTCGCAAGACGATCTTGAACGTTTCGAAGCTCTTCAAGTGCCAGCGTTGAACCAATGTTGAACGTGACACCCTCAACCGATAGGGGTTGATGTTGAGGGCCGACGATTTCCAAAGCATTCGGGCGATCCAGGTCCTCCGACGAAGGCTGGCTTGAGCGACTTAAGATGGACGCAGTTTCGTCGTCGCTAAGCTCGATGTTTTCGACACTTGTGACCCCCCTAGCGACTCCGACAGTAGCATCAGAAGGTATAGCCACTTGTCGAGATGATGGGTTGTCCAGGAGTACGTAGAACGTGCTCTTGGTCTTATCCATAACCATGGATTCAACTAGAACGCAGTGGTGGTCGTAGAGCAATTTTGTGCCCCTCACCTCTATCTTCGTTGATTGTCCTCGGACAGGATTATTCAGGCGTGCTTGAACAAGCTTTCGGGACCGCGAAGGTACCAGCTGCTCCGGAACCAAGGTGACCTTATGACATGTGGTAGGCGGAGGAATCGAGATGCTATTTGCAGCCCAATCGATCATGACCTTACACGCTGTCTGAAAATCGTCACCAAGGGGCAACTTTTATCCTCCAGATGTGGGACCACGATGAATGTCTGGTTCAGCATCTGTCGGTCAGCTGTCACTGTGGCAGTGACTTCGCCAACGTTCGTGAGGGATTGACCACTTGCACCATGCAGACAGATAGAAGAAGGTTGAATGAGAAGGCGCAACTGGTCGGAGGTAGAAACGTTGATGAGACTTCTCATTGCCCCCGAATCCAAGAAAGCTGTAAGAGGCTGTCCGTTCGGTTGAACCTGAATTGTTTTTGTGCCCACTGCTGCGCCACATGGGATGCGCCGAACTACTGATAACCTCTCGCAGGAGTCAGAGGCGTCATCTTGTCGTTTCCCGGCGTCGGTGCTGCAGTGGACTCAAAGCGCTGTTGCCACTCCAAAAATTCTGGTGTGAGCTGCTGCCGACGCCGGGTGACGAAGTGGCCGCTCTTCTTACAATTGAGGCACAGCGGACGAACTTCCGGGTGACGAAACGAAGAACGCCGAAAATTCTGCGAAGCTTTTGACGGGCGTTGAGGCGATACGTGCTGCTACTCTTGCTTCTCGCGTGGAGAAAGAGGCTGCTGACAATGGCCGTCGTCTGCGTTCTGACGAGGCGGCGACCGGTCCTGCTTCAAGAGCGGGAAGGAGGACGCTTTCTCGGTTACCTTCGCAGCCTGAGCTGGCTCTGCAGCTACCGTCAATGCCGGTGTCTTTGGTTGGCGGAAGACTACCTGGTCTAAGCGGAGGAATCAGTCCAGCAACTCATCCAACGAAGCAAAGAGTCTGTCGAAGTAGTGCTTTCGTGGTTTGTCAGACAGTGTTGCCAGGATAACCCTGCATTTCTCCACCTCCGTCTCTGGGTAGTTGCACCCATCGATGAGCTCCAGTTTGCGGAAGGCGAAGTCTGTGCAGGACTCTTCCGAACGCTGACTTGCGCCGAACATCTTTTGCTTCGCTGCAACATCGTTGTCCAGGTTGTGACGACGACGGAAAGCGGTCTTCATTTGCTCCCACGTCGTCAGCTTGGTTGTCTTCAGGTGGTAACTCACCCACATGCAGTCCTTAGATGGTAGCTTGGATACAATCAATGGGATGGCCTCACTTGGTGCGACTTTAAACGTCTGGAACAGTAAATTCATCTGGTGAAACCGGGCGATGATGTCCTTGCCTAGCTGAGGAACCAAGCTGACAGCCACGTTAGTGGCTCTGTCGGCCGGTCTAATGAAACTGCAGTGTCTGCAGCTGACTCAGCTTGACCAGGAGCTTTTTTCTTGGGTGGCTTGGGCGTCTTTTTCTTGGCGGACTCGCTTTCGGAAACGTCCTCGAGAGAGATCGCGCTCCACAGCGATTCTGCCGACGGAGTATACTCCTCATCATTGCTTCGAGCTGATCAAGACGATCCACGACAGGTGCCAGAAGTCCGCAGTTGAAATTCTCTATTGCCTGTAGCTGTCGGTTGGTGGCGTCGTCGAAAGGGCGCGATTTGTCCTCCAGCCGGTCGAGCGGTTGTGCAAAGGTCGCGTTCTTGAGCTCTGCTAGCTGTAGGCGTAGCTGCTCCACCTCGGCTTTCAGGATCTCCATGTTGCTGACGACTGATTGGTACGCGGCGTCCTTGGCGTCGTCATCCAGCCTTCGGAAAGCTTCGATGGAACGTTCCGCCATCTTATGGTTACATTGAAACCTTGGCCGTCCAGGCGACAGTCGTTGGTGGAGACCCGGTCGAAGTGAGCGCCTTCCCCACATAGGTTTTTAATGTGAATTTCCTGAAGACCCGGGTCCGCGTTCAGGCGCCATATGTGACGATTCGTTGTGGGCGTCAAGAGAAATGGGCTCCGAGCTCAGGAACGACACGTCAATCTCCGAGATTCCATACAGAACTTCCTACTTCTTTTTATTTTTATATCTCCTTTCCTCGCACTCGCACGCGCGGCACCGGAGCTCAAACGAGCCGCACGAGTCGTCTTTTGCGGCTCGTCACATACGAATATCACAGTTCATCCCGAAATGAATATCAAATAGCGTCATATTCAAAACTATTATTCGAAAATTCGAATATTCTCACAACCCTGCAAATATACAGGGAAGGCGAAGGAAAATAATGAGTGACAGTCTCGATTAAAGCGTGAACATGTCCCACTGGCGTGGCGAGAGCAACCCAATGTTTTCTCCCATACAGCAAGTTCCCAGATCGAATGTGGCAACGCCCCCGTGGAAAAGGTCTATACACCACTATGCTGTTACAAACAAGACTGCGTTAGCCCACTCCAGGTCGCAGTGCGCATCTCGTTTCTGTGCACTGCGGATGCGCAGAAATTAGTTTCACGTGAAGCATTCTGCGCATGCGCAATGCCGACAGCAACGCCACCGCAATGGCGTGACGTGAGGGGGTTGAATTGGTGTCTAGACCATTCCAACGGAAAAAGTAGAGAGGGAAATGCCCCTTTCCTCTCATCCCGGCGCGTCGTCTAATCCGTAGAAGGGGCAGTATACCATGCATCCGGCTGGCGTGCAAACACGGTTGAAAATCACGTCACTTCGGCAATATCGGCGCAAATACGCCGATTTAGATGGAAAAATTATAGTGCAAGGTTATACCCGATAAAGAGAGTCATCCGCCATAGTCCTGCTATCACCTGCCGCGCTAATAAAAAAGAAAAGTGAATACAACCCGAGTAAACAATGCGGTAAGTCTCTCCTCTCCTGCGAAAAGTGAATGCGGTTGCACTTTTTGCAAGATAGAGTTTGTACTAATTAAGGCCATTAGCAACTATGAGTGAAAAGTCTAGATTAAACAAAAAGAAAAAAAAGTTATCACCAAATACAAAACCGCGCGAATATAATTATATTTTAACGAATAAAAAAAATTTCACAGAATTCATGACCTGCTAGCTTTGGATATGAAGAACCTAGAGGGCTTAAATTACAGCAGATGCTTGTAATGGTCGATTTGCAACCAAAGTAACTTTTTGTGGTGTTTATGCGTAGGCGGTACTTGGGAAGCGACTAATGGGTGCGCTATTTTCTTCAATGCACCTCCAAAAACACAACAACGCGGGTGCGCCGGCAGCGTGGATTGTGCAAAAGTTGTTTATTTATTTTAAAAAAAGTAAAGAAGGTAACGTCGAGTGACGGCCGGCGCTTCCTTGGTTGACAAAATTCTATCACATATACAACTAAAAACACGTACAAAAAAAAAAAAAAAAAGCTCTGGGCTTTAATGTTTTTTTTTTTTTTTTAATTCCGGAGTAAGAGATATGTTAAGTTTGCATGGCGTTTCAGTAAATCCAAGCAAAGCTTTTTCGAACTCGGAGCTATACAATCAGGATTATAACTTCTGCTGGCGCAGCGTTTGAGGGCAGAGCTGCCGGTGGACGTCACTGCTGTAGAAGTAACCGAACGAAGACCCGCCAGCTGATCATTTACTCAAATAAGTCAACAGAGCACAACAGACTGATCCCCGAGTATCCATTTCCAGAAATGCGAACCACTTAATAGGCCAGCAGCGAGCGATCCTTCGTTGTTCGGTACAGCCAACGTTCAGCCCACACGAGTACTGCCCAAACGTTGATAACGGCCGGTTTGTCGTCCGCTATCGAAATCGGACGCGTGCCCTTTCCCTCTTTTACCCCGCAGAATCCGCTGAAATGCCCGGATGCAAGAAAATATCGCCGCCCTGAAAGCATTTAGGGGAATAGTCTAAAAAAATATTGAAAGACGTTTACAAATCTGTAATGCGAAATTAGAGCGCAGCTCTTGAGGAAGGAGAGGGGAGGGTATGCCCCTCCCCCTCCTCCCTCTCTTCCTACATCCCCTCCTCCTCCAATTCAGTTTCCCCGCTAAATTTAGCGGGGAAAATGACGTCACATGATTTGGTGTCACATCACCTATGAACAAATTCAGTTTCTCCGCTAGATTTAGCGGGAAAATTGACGCCATGTGACCTCAACACCAATTCAATTCCCCGAAATATAGCGGAGAAACTGAATTTCCCCGCTAAAGTTAGTGAGGAATCGAATTTGTGTTGAGGTCACGTGACGTCAATTTTCCCGCTAAATTTAGCGCGGTTACGCCGACGCCGCGAAACACGGAAACGGGCGCCTCAGAGCTGCGCTCTAAAACGGCAGACGAAAAGCACACTTTGGTTTGAACTACAGCATCCCCCACAGTCGCCCAAACCTGAGAACAAAGCTCAAGCAGACGTGCGCGTTCCGCCTCAAAGTCGACGACTTAATGATCCCCAATACACAGTCGGAATTACGTCGCGGCGACGTCATATATAGGTTGAACGACGGAGGGCGGCATACACGCAGCCACAATCGAACCACCATCACCGTCAAAGTGAGCAGAAGGAAAATGTGTCCTCATTAAAATAAAACCGCGATCGGACTTTCGTTTTCCAAATGACGTCTCAATAACCCCCCCCCCCCCCCGCCCTCTTCCCCTTTCCCAACTTTCCAAACGTTCACTATACTCCCTCTTACCATAACTCGGCAAACGGCGAACGCTACGGCCACAGTGATCCAATCAGCGCGTCGGAGGGATCGACACGCCAGAAGAGAGAGAGAGAGAAACGTCGCTTTGGTACGGATTTCGAGTGACGGGCTCCGAGGGCAACAAAGGCGACGTCGAGGACGCATAAAAGACGGTTCGGGTAAGAGGGGAGTTCTTCCTTCCCCACTTCTCCAACTGCTCCGGTTACGCTATCTGCCGCTGCATACCTTGGGTGAGGGCGGTCACGTGCTTCGCGTTCGTAGCTCTGATTGGCTCGAAGAAGGCCGTTGCGTCGTGCTCTTTACCGAGTCACGGTGAAACCGAGTCCGCGTCGTCGGTCTGTGGCTTATTTAAATATACACTCGCCAGATGTTTTAACAAGTCGCTACCCCTGTCGAGCGCGACTCTGATGAGGCTCCTAATTACAGCAGCTCGGACTATATAGCCCCCCCCCCCCCCCCTTATCGCGCGACTCGTTTTTAAATTAAGGCAGCATAAATCCGCAATTAGCGAAACGATTAACCGAAACCCGATTCCTCGTAAGCGCTCACGCACCTTTGTATTTTTTTCTTTTTTTTTAATTTATATATATGTATTCTTAGTTTCCTTCCTTCGTTTTGGTCATTGATGCTTTTGCTTGCGTTCGCAAGTTTCGAGGCTTTGCGTTTCATTCGGATTCGAAACACACGCAGCGGAAGTGCGCGGTTGAGGCCGTTGTTGACGGTGCGGATAATTTATTTATTTATTTATTTATTTATTTATTTATAAGATGGGCTGTTCGCGGGACCCATTTTACGAGTTTCCAAGGTTGTTAAAACAGAACATCAAAGAGCTAATATATATAGTTCATGCGAACGAATTATGAATAAAGAAGAAAACGAAGTCAAAATCGACCCGAATTCTTATCGGGTTTGAAATCGTCGGAGCGCTATTTACAGTGTGGTTTGGTAGGCGAGGCGGCGACGGGGATGACTGCACTTTGGAGACCGTTGAATTGTAAATGCGGAGCAAATGCAGGCAAGTAAGAGAGCGGGGGTGGTGTTTGAACGAGACAATGTATACATATCCGCCGATGCGACTTTCGATCAGGCCGTTTGCAGAAAAAAAAAAAAAAAAAAAAAAAGTCGGAGAGGAAAGAAAGAAGATAGAGTGATAATTTGTTTTAATGTAACTCGACAAACGGCGAATATGCTATGAACCCTTTCCCCCCGCCCCCCCCCCCCCTTTTTTTTTGTTTTCCCCTAAAGACACAAACACACACACAAATACCCAAGTAGGTGAGTGATAGGAGCGCTTTGCGGCGGATCACGTTCAGCTTCGGCGTGTTTGCCGCTTGGGGGCTGGGTCGGCGATCCACTAAGGATGACGTCACGCGTAGGCCTTTTCTTCTAGGTTCTATCGGCTGCCTACCCTACCTCACGCAGACACTATATCCACTACGATTCAATATTTATAGGCGAAGGTCACATCCCCGTAAGTTCATACGAGGTTATACAACCACGTGATGAAACAGCCCTGTGAGGTCGCAGCTTACCCGCTACAGTTAGCGAAAAAAAAAAAAAAACGCTCTGCGTCACGTGACGCGCACGATGTCAATCTTTTTCCCCGCTAAACTTAGCGGGAAAATTCCTCCGCTAAATTTAACGAGGCAAATGCTGCGCGTGACTGCCCACTGTCACGTGGCAGCGCGATTCCTCGGTTTAATTTAGCGGGCCACATGTACGCCGAGCACACACACACCGAGTCGGCTGCGAAACCTCACCAATAATTGGCTATCACCGTGAAACAAATATCAGGGTTTAAATGAATGCGCTGCATTCGACGTTCGATATGTGACGAATACCTCAACGTACGTTTAGTGCGCTTATTTGTTTCGGCGGCATGCCGCGAGTGCACGTGAACATCCCCGCGATGTCGCCGACTCAGTCCAATCACTATAGAGCAGGGCTCTCGAATACGCGGCCCGGGACTCGGTATACGACGCGGTTCCCAACATCCCGCGGCTGCCAGTCCCAGTTTCCATGTCTCCAGTGCCGCCGCAGCGTGCACCATAATGGTCTTATGTTATCGCTTCATTTCTGCCGGCAAAATACCTCTGCTCTTATAACATATGTCCCAAACTTTTCACTATTTTCTTTTTCTTTTTGCATTATGATCCTCTTAGTCTTTGCTTCCAAGCCCTTCCTCATCTTTATCACCTGTTGCAGAATGCCACTATACTCCGTTCCCCCTTTAAGCTGAGACTGCAGCCAAAGCTACAAGCGCGAGCTAGCCCGAGCTCGTGGCTTTGAGATGTGCATTTCTAGCGCGAGCGCTCGTTCTGAGCAAGAACGCTTCGAAGCAGCGACATCTCGTGCTTGTGGCACCGGCTGCAGTCTCAGCTTAAAGGTGAACTTGTCATTGCTCGTGCCTCGTGACACACATTGGCTGCACCTCCACCCGCTCAGCAGTAGCATTTGTCAAAGATAAATCTATAGACCTTTTTCGCATAACCTCAAACCGGCCAGTAACTGACGTACCCTCGACCTGGTGCATTTTTGGATTGCCCGCTGACACAGGGTATGCAACCGCCAAGGGTATGGGCGAAAAGGCTTAAAAACGGACGTCGTGCATGAGTTAGTTCCGAGTCCTCCTTTTTACCGTGCTGCAATTTCCGAAAATCTACGGTTGTCTGGCTACCACTGCGTGGTCGTCGGATGGATAAATAATTTTAAAAAGCACAAGAGCAATAGCAGAAAGTGTTCCTTGAGCACAAGGAGCTGCAGCGCGAGTGTGGCTGCAATGTTATCGAGCTTCGCATTTTCCCCAAGAATCCTTATTTATGAAGTCAGTCGATTGCGAGCTTGAATCGCGAAAGATTCGTATCAGACTCAACGTCACGTTTAAGCTCACGACCACTTCGTTTACGACAAGAGGATCGATTTTAATTCCCGGTGCAGGTGGTCCAATTAGGTTATCACTGCAAGCCCCATGGTATGTGAAAGGTATGAAAAAGTCTACATGCCACCACTCAAGATGGAGCTGTCAAATGCCGAGAGCTTACCTGCCTAGACTACATTAAACGGCTAATATATTCTTTCGCTGTGGAAACTCAATCAAAACACCCCACCGTCTTCGTCGTCGTTCTCTCAAAGAGGCAAGGTGATGGCCTGTGAGTAGCCAGCTGGATTCAACCGGACAAGCTCCAACCAAGTTATTGCAGCCCACCATAGCCAAGTCTAGCCAAGTTCCCCCCCATACCCACACCGTTGCCTACCCAGATAGCTGTGCTGCCAGAACTAGCCGGTATTTCTTTTTCTAAGCCGCTAGACGGCGTCGTCGGCGCCGAAATTCTCAAGATGGCGGCGCCGTTAAAGAAAAGGTCTATAAGCTTAAGCCTCTAACCATTAGAAACACAATTAAAATACAAGTATGTTGTTATAATGCGGCTATGAAATCGCCAGAAAAACAAAATCTTTCGTATGAAGAGATTTCTTTTCTTTCTCCAAGAGACGGGTTGATCTTCATTTATTTCCGAGTGGAGTGAGCAACAGGAAAAAGGACAGTCTGCTTACTCTTTTATTATACTGAAAAATTCCAGGATGTTGGCGGCGCAGCGCTATTTTAAACCTTCTCTACACATCAAGTAGGTGGTTCATTCTGCCAAAAATTAAACATTTAGATTCATGAAAAGGTAATTTGGCGACATTGACTTTAGCTTACTATCTCATGCTCACCAGTGGGTAACTCATTTGTTATTTTAGTAGGAAACAAAGCCGAGCTGATCTAGATATTTATTTATATCGTTAACAAAAAGTATTGTAGAACGTGGTCGAGATAAAATGAGCGATAGCTATTTTACTCCTTTATTTTTGTTTTGTGCTTATCAGAATATATTTGTTTTTATTTTGCAATAACATACCTAAAACGCACAGACTCAAACTTTTTGTCTAGATTAGAACATATTATTGCGAAAGCTGCTCCTTCTGCAAAGCCTTCTTGAAATGCGCCACCTGGTCTTTTCGGAAAGTAATTAAACTGATTTTAAAGTGAAATATTATTTACTTTTGAGCACGTCCACTTTTGATGAACACTTAAGTATCTTCACACAAACCGAAAGATAAATTTATCACGCGAAAGGTATACAGTCAAAACATTTTCCCCGTGCCGAATCATTAATGTTTTTTTTGTTTTGTTTTTTTGGGCGGGGGGGGGGGGGGAGGGGGGGGATGCAGGTGGCATGGGGGGTTTTGGACCTCGCATTTGGTGCCTGTCATTAAAAAAAATTAATTGGTCATAAAGTAGCATGATTGTATACAGAATACCAATGGGAGATTTAAATTCTTATTTAGTCGATGCGATTGACCCGTGCTGCGATTCACTCGCGACTCAATTGATCATTACGCAAACGATCGTTATACGACTGACCGTTTCACGACTGACAATTAGTGCAAATTTTTTTTTAATAAATAAAACTCGCAGTTCGAATTTAATAGTTTTGACAACACAGGAACGTATGTCTCTTTAGTAACTGTCACTCACAAAAAGCACATAAAAGATCCATTATACCACCGACACCTAAAAAACGTACGCATTTATTTCTATCTATTCATAATCTAATAAAACTTTCGGTTTTGGCCCAGGGTGAATGGCTCTTGCTGTAAGACTTCCCTCAAAACGTGTTAAACAGTCTGCATACTTACAAATTAAATATGGATGGCAGAAGTGTCTTTTTCTTCTAATATAATTTGTAGTGGTAGTGGTAAGCCAACGATATTTTTTTTATTTGTATATCTTTTGATATACCGCTGACATTCCGGTCGGTCACATTTGTTTCTGTCTAAACTTCGTAAGAACATGAATATTTTAGCAACACTGAACGCTGAAAGCATATCATAAATTGGAGCTGATGTAATTGTACGCTTAAAAAAAGAATTAATAAAAGTATACTTCGCTAAAGCAAACGTTCACGCCTTCGAAACTGGTGTGGCAGTAACAGATACTAAACACATACGATGCAAGCTATACTTCGTCTCACCCTAGCATGGACTAACTGCGAAGGCTAGTGCAAGCGCGAGCGGGTAGCATTGACTGCCTTGACTGGAGCACTCGCTGCACGAGCGCTCGTGCAGCCACCGAGGCTTCACACAAAGCAAATAGCTCGCGCGTTTAGCATGCGCGGCTAACAATAGAGTCTTCATGATGAGAACTTGCAAATATTTGTTTTTAAGACACCCTGAGCTATAGTTTAGGAATGATGGGAGGAAGGCGTTTGAAAGTTACTTGACAATCCCATGAACATTTAATTTTCGGGAAAATGACACAAATTCCCAAAGATAAAAAAAAAAAATTAAAAACTGTATATGTTTTTGGCAAAATGACGACCTCACAAAAATCAGAGTTCGAAGAAACCTCTGGGGTGTCGCAGAAAGATTCAACTGTTGTGACATTGACGGTTTTTCTCTCTTTCTCTCTCCCCCTCCCCCTCAAAACAACAACAACAAACAAACAAACAAACAACAAAAACAAACCAACAACAACAACATACTTTTCCCTTCACCTCGCTCTACGATGGCCCTCGGCATTTAAGGGGTGGGCTATCGGCCCCCATACTGAAATAAGTTTGACACCCCTGCACTAGAGTGTATCCATTAAATGTATATTTTCAGTGTAGTACTTTTAAAATTAATATTATAACTTAAAAATAGTTTTCTCGCAAAGTCCAGGAAGGAAGGCGACTTGAAACACGAAAGAATAAAACACTTAGGGACGGACACACACAGACAGGACAGTTCTTTCAGAAAGAACTGTCCTGTCTCTGTGTGTCCGTCCATATGCGTTTCACTCTTTCGTGTTTCAAGTCATCTGTGCCATCCTGCTCTGTCTTCATGTTCGCAAGAAAGGCGAGCTGGTATTTTTTTTTTTTTTATTTTAGAAAACAAATGCGAAATTACCATAGTTTGAGCATGCTGCTTTTGGCCAAGAGGTTGTGTATACCTTCAGAACGAAGCCATGAAACTCAAGAGCAATGCTCGGTCTACCAGCGGTGATCTTCGATATAAATATATATATATATATATCCTGTACTTGACATCGCTTGGTTCTCTCCACGTACAGCGCAGTGATTGGCTTACCACGGCCACTATACAAAAAAGTTGGAATACTCGCGTTTCTTAGAAAGATTTCGAGACAAAAAGACGCACACATGCACCATAGCGCTACCTCGGCGCTATTAGTCAGCACTAGAAATAGGGCCGACTGTGTTGATGCACCTAGGAGAATCACAGACGCCACGCATGTTGCCCTTGAAGACTCGACGTTTGCAGTCTTCGCTCGCTTTCCCCGACTACCCTAGCTTCCTACTGTTGAAACAACCACGTAAAAGGAAAAAGACATCCCCGAAAGAAAAAAAGAAAGGTCTACAAGGCAAGCAGTCGTCTTATCAGGTCCATCTCAACCGCAAAAAGAGCCCCAAACTTCTCTAAAACAAGATGGCTGCGCCCAGGACCCGAAGGAGTGTAGCGAAATGTGTATAGTAGAACTGCGTAACTCTTGCGTGGCTTAGACGCGACGTGCTGTGGAAAGGGAGAGGACAAAATAGTCTTAAATATATTAACAAAATATGAAAAAGAGCTTATGAAACGAGTGAAATAACGTTACATCGTGCCTACCATCCCATGAACATACAACATACGGACGCAAATCGCCGAGAACACGACAGGTAGATGTGAAGGGAGAGCAAGGAAAAAAGGTGGAAGGAACGGAGAACCTCCCAATTGAAATAAAGCGCCCCCCATACATCCCCAGATTTCTGTGCTCAGTTTCTTATGATTTTCCCGCGGCCGCTTTATTCGTCCTGGTTCAGTGTCTGCCTCATTTGCAAACTTTTTCACTTAACACGTTCGTGCTTTAACGCCTCGCCAAAGGAAAGCGGCTAAAGGATGGACGGTGACGACAAGAACCAAAGCAAACACGGGCGTCAAAAACAAAACGAGAGAAAGGAAAAAAAAAGCGCCGTGACACTTTACATTCCTTATTACCAAAGAGATTAATATTTAAGCTCCAGGACAGCTAAGACAGTCAAGCTTGAAAGCAGACAAAAAAATAGAGAAGGGCTGTATCACGCCCCCCCCCCCCCCCCAAAAAAAAAAAAATAATCACATAAAACGAAATAAGACAAAAAAAGGGAAGGAGACGCATTAGAGAACGTCGAAATACCAACATGGCGACGGGTCAAACCAAAAACTAAAAGACGAAAATTAAAAATTAGAAATAAAAAAGGAAACGGTGGACGGGCATTTGCGTTAAAACGAATTATTATCGTCATTACTTTAGCTTAGCCTCCCCCCCCCCTCCCCCCTCGCTTTCAGGCTTTCTTTCAAAACAAGTGATGAGTTTGCATAGTTAATTACCCCACAAGCGCCCCGCGCTCGTGTCAGTCGCCCGACGACCCGCAAAGATAATATAAGAAACAGAACCAGTTCGCGGACGATTTGCATAAAGCTAAAAACTTTTTTTTTTCAGTATTAATATTCTGTCCCCTCCCCCCCTTTCCTTAACCTCCCTTTTTCTAACACCGTCGCTCCCAAAACTCCTCATCAACCATAGGCGACAGTTAGGGAAGGAGCGCTGTGGAGGCAAAAAAAGGGGGGGGGGGGATATATAAATTTCTCTCAATTTACATAAGAGGCCCGCGGGCACGTTTAGATTTATTATTATTGTTATTATTAGTATCATTATTGGAGCGACTATAACTATACCGGTATTATTAATTCCGCTCTCCATCCTTTCTATTTTTCGTGATATTTCGGTACGTCGCTATTTTAGATTATTACGGTTGTTATTATTACTGGCCGCGGCTACGACCGCGCGCGCCTTGACGTCGCGAAAACCGCCACCGAAATTTTGTCGCTTTCTACACGAGAGACGGAAAAGGAGAGGAAAGAAAAAAATTAATGCAAATGAGCGGTCGTTAAGTCGAAAAATTTAAATTGCAAATTGAGGAAACCCTCTTCCGGCCAATTAGCATACAATAAACATAAGTCATTTCCGGCGATGCTTTGGCAAGACAACCTCCTCCCCTCCCCCTTCCTTTTTTGCCGCGCCTGCTACCCTAGCTCTGCCCTCCAACTACCCTAGGGCAAACTTAACGCTCTGGACAAAACTCACAGCAGCAAAAAGTTAAAAGTGACTTTCTCCTCTCTCCCCCCCCCCCTCCCCTGCAGCGAGCCTGGGACAGACGACGAAAAATTTAACGTCATCTTCCTACTCAGTTTTACATAAAATGGGAAAGGGGGGTGGGAAGGGGAGGAGAGAGTGGTCAGTTTCTACAGCGCTTATTAACGACCTTAGGTCTAGGCCTTACAAGACTTAGAAGCGACGCTGGCGCGTCGAAGTTAAAGGGGGGGGGGGGGGGTGTTAAAGGCAGGAGCTTCTCGCAATTAAAAAGGTTGGAACATAATCTATAAGTGTGGACACAAAAAGGAAGTACAATGCCCCGTACAGTCTCTCCAGCTGGAGGCGATATGATATTCCAGCAACAGCAAAATCGCCATTAGCAACAATAAAATTACCCGTGTTTTCAATTGCCAGAGACAGCGGAAATGATGTATGTCTGGATATTGTTCGATAGCGAGAAGCGCTGACGCGAAAGCTCTGGCTTAATAGATTTCACGACCGTGCCGGTTGACAGCGGAAATTGCAGCTTTCAGTCCCTTCGAAAGCAGTTCGTAAACTATAAACTATTAAAAAAAAAAAAAAGGCTCGTCCGCCTACTTTTGCGTATACTAAGAGCAATTAGAGGAGAAGAGGAGATGAGAGTCGGGTGGTAACGGAGTGTAAAAAACATAATCCCTCGAATGTATCGTTGTTACACGCAACCCAATAAAAGTCAGCTGCCTCGATCAGGAGCAGAATCACGGTAGGACGGTAGAACCTGGTGCCACTCAGATCGTAGACGCAACCATGTACCGTTCGTTCAATGGTCACGTGTGGTTCATACGTGAAAGAGGAATTGGCGAGGAGGGGCGAGAAAGGCGCGAGCGACACGGGACGATGGCTTGGGAAAGCTATATGTGGCTGAGATCATGCTTGACGCCAGCCACCAAAAGCGTAAGGACCACAGGGCGTTATTTACAACGAGGTTCGAACAAAACGATCCGAGTCTTGTGGCGTGTACGAAGAGAGGAGAGCACGGTGATGCGAGCACAGCTGTCGAAGGCAGGGACCTTCGTGTTTCATTATGCCAAAGGTCGTCGTTCCGAATTCAGCATGGGCTGCAGACCAGAGCAAAGAGCGAGCATCGCTTGTGCGTTAAGGGCATGCTGAACCAAAATTTTGGATTTCGCGAAATAAGAGCGCAGGAGCGTTGACCGGGACGCTATGATCTCCAGAAAGCATCACTCATACATCGGTACCTCAAACGGTTGGCCGTTTTTTTTTTTTTTTTTTTTTGGAAAAGAAGGGCGCGATTAAGCGAAAATTGTGACGTCACGGTCCTCCTAGCAAATTTGAGAATGAGGAGAGGTGGCCTCGCTTCTCTCCTCCTCGCTTCGGCTCACCAGGGCACGAAGCGAAGAGGAGAGGGAATGAAAAATCGGTGACGTGTCTCGTCGGCCGTGTTCAATCGCTCGCACTTCTTTTCCAAAAAATACGGTCATTCGTTAGATGTATTGCTGATGTGATGTTTTGGGGTTTTGCACCGTCCCGCCTATCGCTCAAGCTTTGTTTTGTGAGTCGAAATTTCGGTTCAGTACGAGGTTCTTATTCGAACATGACCTATAAGAGTCCAACTACACAAAACACAATTTGCGGATCAAAATTCGTTTTCTCTCCGCCCGAAACAGCCGGTCTAGAACTGGCCGGTTTCAGTCGCACTCACTCTCTTTTCCGTGGTCACGTGGCATTCACACTAAAGCGTACCAAATATATTCAAAGTCGTGAGTCCTTATAAGCACACATTCAATATGAAAAATATAAGAAAAAAAAATCCAAATATGTTGATTGAAAAAAAAAAAAATGTTGCACAGATTACAGGAAGTACGTGTACATGTCATTGTCAATGTGGCAACGTGCTGCGGGCTAGACGGGGGGCCGCTACTTCGGAACTGTCATTCGCGGTGCCAGCCATTCGATCTTCGAGCTCAAAACAGCGAGCCGAAGGGATACAAGTGCGAAACAATCGTACGACAAAGGGGGACACGCAACTTCGTCGTCGTCGTCTACTTCCCACGCCGAAGAAGCGGAGAAAGAGAAAACGCGGTCGTATGTATCCACGTGACTTCCGGCAACTCTTTCCTCCTCTACATTTGTCCCTCCTCCTCGGTACACATCGTCCACATGTCGCGGCCACGAGCCTCCGTGCTCATGTTTCGGTTTCGAGCAGTTGGGTTTTGGGCTTTAAAAAAAATGTACGTGACTCTGTAGCAAAACACTTATTGGGTAATCTCCTGACACCAGATCGAATCACACGGCAAAAAAAAAAAAAAAAAAGAATATATAAATATATATATATATTAGGGTGGCATCCTAGTATTTTTTTATTTCCTTTTAATTAAACTAGGTTAAATCTGGAACCTGACCTTTGAAATGATTCGGCAGGCTTATGGCGAAAAGTCGTGCGAGGTGTCTTGAGCGAAGCTCGCGCTTCAAGAATGTCAGAACATCACTGGAATCCGAAGAGAGGTCGGGAAAGATCTCCGTACCTCCCTTCGTTTTAAAGTGATGATCTGCCATTCTCGCAGCGCGAGGACCAAAGTTGAAAGCTGGTGACGACTGGCAACACTGACCCTTCGCAACAATATGGCCAAAGTGACGTTACTCATAAACATAGCTCACTCAGTTTGAACCCAACATTTCAGGCTTTATACGCACTCGCAATTAAAACACAATTATGTAGAAACCGGCGCACGTTGGCAGTTTTAATCGAACTCTGGCGTCCAAGTGTACATGTAGGCGCAGAGGCGAACCCATGCGAGTTCTCTCCCAGCCGTCATCATTTCCCCACTGGGACCGGGGCTCGGCGCGTTCGCCAGGGTAAGAGAGAGAGAGAGAGAGAAATTTCGGGTTATTAATTGCGCAACTTAATTACGGAAAACGTCGATGGCGACTCTTTGGCGCTTACGCTTTCAAAACACGGCTGCCGTGGGTTGGGGAGGGGGAGGTGTAGACGAGGCAGAACCTGGAGATTGCGTGCACGCGCCGTCGCGGAGAATTTAAATAAACTGTCGATTAAGAGGCAGTCTGCCCTCCTCCTCCGGTACTCGACGCTTATCCTCTCCACTGGCGCCGCAACAGCGACTCCTTTACTTTCATCGATTTCATATATGTACTTTGCTTCCTATGCATTCGGAAGCACTATACCAATCGTTCTAACTCCCCGCAAACGTTCCGCGCAAAACATCCCAAGATGCTTTGCGCGGCACTACGCCGCTAGGATCGCTTCGATTTTGCAAGAGGTCCATGCGGAGAGCAAGTCGTCTGCTTATTGCGCAGCGGCTGCGATGACGTCAGAACGAGGCCGAGTTCTGATTGGCTTTGATTAGAAGGATAGTGGGTAGACCTCAAAGCAAGCTTTCTTGAGGTCTACCCCTTATCCTTCAATCCGAGCCAATCAAAGCTCGGCGTTCTGACGTCGCCACAACCCCTGCAAAAGAAGCAGACGAAATTTCCCGAGCCCAAAGGTGAGCGCCCTTCGACGCGTTGATTGGACACGCGCCCCAGCCGAACCCTTATGCCAGCAATGGTTTCAGATCTTCGCTCGATGTCACCGTGATGGCGTCGAAATTCTAGTGCACAGGCTTTCATTATTTTAGGTGATGTTGGCTGAACAGAGTACCTCCTAAGAAGTTTTGTGCGGCCTTCTATAGACCTGAAGCTCTAAATTTTGAGCGGCGCCCCAGGCAACCGAAATCTGATATTTTGAGGTCGCGCTGTCGTTCTGCGTCGCGTTGCGTCCTTTAGTCGATGAGCTGCAAAGGCCGCGTAGGGCAGCGCACGCAGATGCTGATTGGTCGCAGTTATCGAGTTCCTGCTAGCCAGCCAATCAAAGGCCCACGTTCTGCGCCACGCCACGTTCTCTGCGCTCAACGTCGGAGTATAACGGAGCCTTTAGTTCCCGTGGACAGACGCTGAGGAACGCTGACAGTTGCTAGTTTACGCCCGTGGAGCGTGCATGATGGGACGTATAAGACGCTGTTGCGCGTCAGCTTTAAATGGTCGCGTCTCGCGGACGCTAGCGGAGGCGCCTTTTTTGTGGTCGAATCTTCCGGACGCGACAGCGTCCCATTCCAGAGAGAAACAGGCCTAGAGTGAACAGGCGCAGGCGTTCGGGCAAGCAAAGCATGTTGCAAAGCTAAACTCGTGTAACTGCCATTTCTCTTGCTGCACGCAACTTGTGAGATGGAGAAGTTGTGATATTTTCTTCCCAAGCTAACCCCCGTACATTTCTCTCTCTCTCTCCCTTCATGTTGCCTCGTTCAAGAAGAAGCCAGACGTGGTGCAAAAACATTTCCGAGGCTCCGTGCAACTGTGCGAGCAAACGGTCGACGGCACCGACCTCTGCAGGCGAATCACGTACCCGCAACTCGAGGAGTGGCTAGGCGGACGTCAAGCCACGGCAGCCATTGTTCTCCGGTAAGCCTCCGCATTTTTTTCTTAAATCTTTTTATTCATTATTTTTTATTAATGTGTGGCACCATGGTGGCTCGAAGCCGATAAGCTCACAATGAAAATGGAGAGTTTTAGAATACGGGGCCCTAAAGGGGTATTCACACGAGGGAGAAATCCCGGGGATTTCTCCCCGGCACGCGCATCCCACGACGAAAACGTCAGGCTTTGCGATGTGCAAAAGCCTCGCGTTTTCATCTCGTGAGGCGCGCGTGCCGGGGAGAAATCCCCGGGATTTCTCCCTCGTGTGAATACCCCTCGAGCAGCAGGCGACGTCACACAGAGCATGCGCTGAATGTCTCCGCATGCGCACCGCGACACCGTTGGGGGGAGGGGCCCTATTCCAAAAACTCTCCAATGCAATGCCTCGTCGCAGACACCTACTCACGGTCTTGCGGTTTGTGACGTCTGCAACTTTACGCGAGCGCATGCACGTCTGCAAGCAGCCACGTCTCAAAAGCTATAGTCTGGCCACCGCGGGTGGAAAACGCTTTTTGTTGGTAAATTGTCCCAAGAACGCGCTAGGTAAATTTCCCGAAAAGCGAGCGCACTATAATACGCTCTTCGGAGCAATCTACCACGTGGTTTCAAACTGGCTGGCCGCTGAATGGACCAGGCGGCCCGTATAGCTTCTTTATCTGTAGTCCAGCGGTCGCTATTTTGCCCAAATGAACTGCCGCTTTGTTCCACTAGTGAGTTTATTAAAAAGAATAAACGATAATTGTTTCGCCGGAGAGCATGTCGTACGTTTGATATGAATATGGACCCAATCATGAACGCCCAATCATGGCCATTCATGACTGGGCAAGTATGGGGGCTTTATGGCCGGGAACGTTTCGCATCGAATTTAGATGGGACGGATAACATTGGGTAGAACATGAAGTATAAGGGGCACTGAGTGCAGGTGGTCGGTCCCCTTGTGACTCAACGCGCTCCGGTTGTAACCGCGTAAACGCCGCCTAGGCTACGCAGACCTTTTTTTTAAGGGCGCCGCCATCTTGAGATTTGCGACGCCGACAACGCCGTCTGGCGGCTTAAAACTTGAAATACAGGGTAGTTCTGACAGCACAACCGTCTGGGTAGGCAACGGTGTGGGTATGGGGGGAACTTGGCTAGACTTGGCTATGGTAAGCTGTAATAACTTGGTTGGAGCTTGTCCGGTTGAATCCTGGTTGGAATCCTGGTTGGAGCCTGTCCTTATCCAGTTGGATAAGGACAGGCCATCACCTTGCCTCCTCGAAAGAACAAGGTCCAAGACAGTGGGGTGTTATGATCGAGTTTCCACAACGAAGTATATATGAACAGATTAATCTAGTCTATGCAGGTAAGCTCTTGGCATTTGATAGCTGCATCCTGAGTGGTGGCATGTAGACTTTTTCATATCCCTTCACATGCCATGGGGCTTGCAGTGATAACCGAATTGGAACACTTGCACCGAGCTGAAATCGCTCCTCTTGTCGTATATGACGAAGCTGTCGTGACTTTAGGTTTTATGTGGTTTTATTATCTTTGAATCCTCATATTTCATCTATAAAAATAATAAGTGCCGGTTATGATAGCGAAACTAGTCAAATACGGATTCGAAGACATTCCGGCAACCCAGAACGGAATAAATTTGATACCAATATTTTTCTGCGCGTGATTCTTCAAACTGTGGTATTAATTTGCCTCTCACGGAAATTGTGATTCAATTTCCCACGGAACATTATTAATAAAGTATAAGTTTCCCACCGCGAAAGAGCATTGCTACAGATCCGTGGTGACATTCAAACGCGTTTTTTTTTTTTCTTACTTCGTGTAATTTTAGTGCACCTTGACAGCTTGCGCACAATGATTTTCGTTCTTAATATTGCCCTATCACAACCGAATTTGGCATGCGTTTATTGAAACAATAAAGTAACTTTTTTTCCCCTCTTAAATATGGTGTTTTTCCGATTTTGTTATTAAAAAATAAGATAAGTCTCGCACACATTATTTTTGTTGTTCATTGCACTCAGTGGTTCAAAAGTAACGAAGTAGTTTATTTTTCTAGGTTATTCTAAGTGTGTCGTCATGCCCCACGTGTCCGCAAGAACATCTTTTTTCCGCATGTGCATTACATCCAGAACATTAAAGAAACAAGCTATATTAAATCTTACACTAGACTTATGAAGAGGACATCGAGCACTATGATCTGTGAGAATTTTATTGTTATATAAAAAAGTAATGTTTTCCCCCGGTGGATGTTTCCCTTGTTTACTGGCTCTAAATCCACCCGTAACGCCAAAACTTTCTCCCGCGGCTGCCAAAAAAAAAAAAAAAAGAACAATAATATAAAGAGAAAGAAAAATGAAAACAAACCATCACCCAAATCAGACACAGCGTTCGATTTGATAAAGAGACAAAAGCAAGCGGCGGCAAGTGGCACAATGCCAAGACAAAAACACGAAGAAACGGAAGAAGATGCACGCAACGCCAGTCTCCGCGCGCTTCTTTCCGCCCATCCCATTAAGTCATCCGAAAAACAAAAATCATAAATAAGAAGTGTGCTCTTCTCAGACGAAGGATGCAACTTAACTTCTGAGGTAGCATACGGGTTACTACGAGAGATGACCGCTCATCATCGTCAATGGTAGTGCTCTTCTGCAAAAGAAAAACAAAACACAAACGCGCCACACCCAAAGGGTGCGGAGCCAGTCGGAACCAAATCTTTTGTTTCGTACGTCTTTCTCTCTCTCTCCCTTCATCCCCTTCTGCGTTTATTTTGTTTTTGTTTCGTTAATTTTTCTTAACCCCGCGCTCTCTCTTCTGAGATACCCGAGCACCAAATTCGTATAGAGTGCTCCGCTGCACGTGCGTCGTGCACCGCGTAAGGCGTTGAGTACGCGAACTGGAATTTCAATTTTGCATTCCTCTCGAGTTGAAAACGTAAACGCCTGTTTGGCCGCGGCGTCTGTTCGTGTAATCCACGATGCGCGTTGAGGGCCGCGGGAAAGGGGTCGTATACTGCACTGGTTAAAGGGCGCCTCCCGCAACCGAGGCATAGGACGCCGCAATCTATGGCAGGCTGAACGCAAACATTATCTACACACGGGTTCGATTTCGATGAGCGCGACAGCGCGAGATCTAATGTTCGTCTCAAGGAGCGAGCCAAGACAGCGTTCGAAGACAGTTCGTCTGCTAACGCGAGCGAAGAAAGCGGTGTCGCTGCTACGAAGCTTCCTTCGCAGACTAAAATATATGAAAAATACCATGTTAACAAATATAAAAAAGGAAAATAATTAACTATGATTCGATTATCGCGGCCAAGTGAGATCAAAATTGGACGTAAGTTCAATTGTGGGTTCAATAAGTGAGATCAGACGTAGACTGAAATTGAGATCGTCCGCTGTTGCACGTAGGAAGCAACCGACAACCCGCGTTTCTTCTGCGAATCTCAAGTTCTCTAAAGGCCCGTTCACACTCTTGCAACCGAGTACGACCGAGAGAAACGAGACCTGTTAAAACCTCTTAAATTTTCTTAGGACGGAAGAACACACCGCACGCTGGCGCCATCTATGCGGTGACCCTGGAACTGCATTTCACAAGAGCGAAAGTTTTGCGGTATTTCCGAGGTCAAATGTGCGGAATACCTACAAGAAAGGCTCGTTTATAACGTTGACAAAAGTTTTTCAAGCCAAGAAAGAAAGGATAATGCGCGAGAAAAATAAAAACTATGCCGGACCGCCAAGTTTACACTGCTACCCAATAGATGGCGCCAGTGTGTCCTCTCGTTCCAAGGAACCCAGTTTTAAGAGGTCGCAAGAGCGTGAACGGGCCTTAACCGTGCACGAGCTGACATCGACCGCTGTGTAAAAGAGTACAAAGCCCAAGCTTACCAAAGACCGTCAGACGTTTCTCGCTATCTGTGCGGTGGTGAGACGCTATCACCAAAACATTGCCCGATCGTTAAGTTGCGATCGGGTCAGAAACGTATCATGGGTCGACCACGCGCACTCAGCAGGGAACATTGACGTCACGTCCAATCAACAGCCGAGGACGCTCTCGCTCCCACTTTCATCAAAATCGGACCCAAGGTGGCGTCTAGTGGGGTTTATATGGGCGTCCCGCCGTATGCTGTTCCGGAGCGCTTGTGCGCTTGAAAGCATTTTACGAACTTTTACTATCCGCGTCGCCCAACAGTGACGAAATCGGTTGCCAGGACCGCAAGAACTCAATCTTATAGTCACCGCTGTCTTGTCTATAGTGTGACTAGCCGAGGTTTTAACGTTACGTGTGTGCCTGGGGGAATCGCCATATGTCCAATGTGAACGAATGCATAAACAAAAGCGCGTAACCAAGACTATCTGCCGCTGCCGTTTGCGCGCCCAACATCGATTGGCGAACTCGCTTCGACGCTGGTGGATGGCACTATAGATGCCGACGAAAGTTGACTCGATAGGGAGTATTCACTGCTGAGGGCGCGTCGGACGGCGACCTTCCACAGTTCCTTCCACAGTTCCTTCGCAACGTGCATTCCACGCAATCAAAATGGCAGATCTTAGCAGCTCATAAATGTGAGCTCGTTCTTAGAGTCCACAGTGAACGGCGCACTGAAATATGGCATCCAGTGAATACGCCCGTTACTGAAACATACAGCCGAAGCAAATAACATCGATGTAATACGGTCGCCTGTCAGTATACTTCGAAATAATACAATAAAAGCGAGCAACTTGTAATCACAAAACGAGCGCGACAAGCAAACGACGTACCTATACATTTGCATCACGCCGTGACAAGGTAAAGTTTACTGTTCAACCAGTATGCGCGTACGGTCACACACACAAAAAAATAAATTATCACAAACATTAGACATCGAGACAACGAAGTCAGTTCCCCTTTCTCTCTCTCCGAGAAAAAAAAATAAAAGCAAAAACCTCAATGGACAAACACACGCCCCAAAACAACGAATCAGCATGACGCCCAAACACGACGGAAGACAAAGAAGAAAAAACACGGGGCGTTTGCGATCATTTAATCCAGTGGCTCGCAGAGAGCGAGCGGCGGAGAGACTACCCGACGTACCGTACCCCCGAACGCAGTGGCGTTTCTGGCTGAGACCGCACAGACGAGAAAGAAGGTACACACCGATCCCGTCGAGAAATTAGCAGTGTCCGCACGAACGTGTTAGTTGAAGGCAGAACGCCGCCTGCCGCCGCTCCACGAAGCGAGGAGACCGGGAGAGAGAAAGAGAAGAGAGATTCGCCGACTTGCTCGCCCGCGAATAAATTCAATGGGCGTTTTCCCCTGATGGATGGCTCTGCCACCGCGCGCCAGCGTCGTCGTCGTGCTCGCGGTTCGGAAGTTGACCGGCGGAGTGGCGTTCTCCTGCCCGGCCGCCCACTACGTGAGGCGTTCTCGTCGGCCGGGTAACTCGACCCCGCACCTCCACAGCGCGCTTGCTTCCCCCCTTTTGCGAACTCGGAGGTCGCCCGGCGCTAAAGATGGAAAGATACGAGCCGCACACATACTTTGATATGGCCGTATTTGAGAGCCTCGTTCACGGCGCGTGTCCGTGGGCAAGCTTGCCACGTATCGTCCGCGTATATTTACAGTCACTTACGGTGCACGGCACTGTTAGCGGGAACGCGACATCGACGCCTTTTCTCATTTTACCGCACGAAAGGCCGGAGAAGACGCCACGAGCCATCAAGGCCAATGAAATCCCAGCGTGACCTTCACGTGACCTTCGGGAAGGGCTCGGCTCGGGGAACGTAGTCACGTGACAGGGTCGCAGCGCTGGACCGGCTGAGATGACTCTCGTTATGACATGACATCCGCTATGACATCCCAAACTGCGCATACGAGGGTAGCGACGCGCATGAGCCATAGCGCGGCGTCTTCATTGGGAAAAAGCGTAGGGGGAGGGGAGAAAACGGTCTATGAAAACTCCCTAATGTTAGGGACTTTTCGTTAAGCTGCGAATTGTGGGCCCAACGGGCACGCGCCCAATTCCGAGCTCAACGCGACGGTATAGACCGACACGCTGTTTACAAACAAGCCCGCGTTTGCCCACACCAGGTGTGCGCACTGCGCGTGCGCAGAAACCGAATTCGCGTGAAGTGAAGCGTCTGCACATGCGCAGTGCCGTCGACAGCGCTACCGCAGCTGCATGACGTCAGGGCCGCGTGTTGGTCTATAGAGCTCCCGCTAGCAACGCAAATCGCTTCCGGACCATCTACGAAAGGTCCCACTTATGCAACAGCCTTTCTGTTCTAAAAGAAAAACTAGAAAAATCGATCATCGCTTATTCGCGGTAAAAGTATAGCGCGGCACGTTTAGCGCGAACGAACGATCGACAGTTTATCGTGTTTCTTTCGCAGCGAAGATCTATCCTTACGACTGCTACTGCGGTGGAATGTCCGTATCTGGGAAAACAACCTAAACAGCAGAATTCGTTGTCCGTCATTAACGTGTCCGAGGAAAACACCCAAATGTGACGAAGTCCTGTCAGTTCGTATACTGCACAGTGCCGTCAGCGTCTACGCGAGCGCGGCGCTCCACAGAGTTCGCTATACTTTGACCCAAGACACTTTGTCTTAGGGTAGTAAGCTCAACATACTGTGTAAACTATTTCGGCATAAAGTGCCGTGAAATGGGATGTCACCGTGATGAGACGTCCTCTGATGAAACTTGCTAAACGAATAAAATGTATTCGGTATAAAGCGTCAGGGATCAAATGCACTGGGGTGAAGCGACTCGGAATAAACTGCGGTACAGTCGCAACGGACTCGCAGTGAACATCACCTGTATGATTTTTATGATGCTTTGCTTATCTATAGGTAAACAAGCCCGAGTTACACTGCTTATGTATCATACAAAACTCGCGCTGTATGCCGCATGACATAAGAAAAACAGCAACAACAACGAGGGGCATTTCATCCTAAAACACACGCCGGAACGCCCGTTTATTATTCTAAAAATAAAAATGTCTTCGAGCGTACTTTTCCCCAGAGCACCCGGTGGGCCAAATACACTGCGGTAGCTACATGAAGGGGTCCATGCACAAATCTCGGATAGGGGCAGGTAAAGGAGGGAGAGGGAGGGGGGTCGGTGGCTGAGTGTGTGGGCGCATCGCTGCTCGGAATAAACGTGGAGTTAAAGATGGCGCATGTTGAACCCAGGTATCCTGGATTCAATCCCCATCCCCAGCCCGGCATGCGGTCGTGTCACTGCTGCGCGGTGCATGCTAAAAATCCAAGGCTGGCAATGGTACTTCAGTAGCAAAAATTTTAAAACGTGAAATGTTTTTTTTTTTTTTTTTTTTTTTATTTTTTTTTTAAGTATTGATATTCTTTAATTTTAAGATTGTGTCCGTCCGTCCGTGTATTTCCCCTAAATTTAGCGGGGAAATTGAATTGTCGTTTAGGTCACGCGAAGTCAATTAATGTCAGGTGACATATACACCAATCCACATTCTCGGCTAAATGTAGCGGTAAATTTCGATATATATAAAGGTTCTTCACTCCCCGAAACGACGGTTTAATGTGTTCAAAATAGGTTTAGACGATTGCACCTTATATATTGCATTTCATGCGTTATTGAAGTGTAGAGAAAAGGGTCTCTGCCAATTGTTTTTCACCTACAGCGTAAACCATATGTCGCCGTATCTTAAAGGCAAACCGTACTTACGCTGTCTAAATACCAGCGTCATATTTGTTTCGTTTAGATTGACGGCAGTTCGAAAACATCCCCAACTTCCTCAGACATCAACGCCTCGGCGCATGCGCCAAAAATGAGTATTTCAACTAAACACCAACAAACATCGCAACGTTCCCCGGGAATATTTTAGATGACATTCATAAAATATCAAGAAGCAGTAATTAAACATTGGGACGGGTATAGTTTCTATTTCGCGGCTCTCTCTCTCTCTCTCTCTCTCTCTCTCCTCTCTCTCTCTCTCTCTCTCTCTATATATATATATATATATATATATATATATATATATATATATATATATATATATATATATAGTGTGTATGTGTGTGTGTGTGTGTGTGTGTGTGTGTGTGTGTGTGTGTGTATTATGGGCCACATTTACAAACTTATAAATTTCTGCTTTTCTTCACAAAATATCGTAATGTTTCCGAGAACTGTAATGGCGGCTATCATAAAACGCAAATCACTTCGAATTTTGATTTTTTTTTTCGAAAACTTTTTATTCCACGGAATGTTCCAGAAAGTTGGCCGCGCGTATCGCGTATATTTTGTTTCGTAATGAACGAAGCCGTCTGCCTCGCTAAGCTTTGATTCCGTCGAACGCAGAGATTGGTCGATCGCAGACGGGTACACGCGCGTTTCACTCGGGAAGCCAACCTATACACGAGACAAGAGCTACCTACGCACGTGTGGTGATGTACCTCCACTCTAAGTGGCGTACCCTACCAGCTTCTAATAAGTTCCTTTTTTATTTCTTCATTTTTTTTTTTAATCCACCGCTCCCGTATCGGCCAGGAGTCCATTATACATTCCACGGCGCGGTTGAACGCGATGCCAAACAAGCAACAGAAGACGAAGGAGCCAGAGAGGCCCAGCCACTGGGCGCGGAACAAAATAGGAGCCCAGCGTAAGCGGGCGCTCGGAAACAGGCGGATGGAGACCGACTAACGACTCAAATTAATAACGCACCGTTAATGAATGCTTCGCCTCCCTTCCTGGTGGAGTCCTGCTGCTGCTGCTGTTATTATTATTAGTTTTTATCGTCGTTTTGTTAAAACTAGAAGAATATTCCCTCTCTCGTTCACCTGCCACATGGCTTCGGGTAATACTTTAGGGCGCGTGTGCTTTGTAGCTGTTTATGGAAGCAGCGCCTCTCCCGGTACGCACCGGAAATTGTGTTCTACCGCGGCCGCCGCTCTCGTCAGGTATACGCTGGCTTCGTATATCGTCGAGCCAAGCCCACCGCCATGTCGCAATAAAAAGAGCGAGAGAAAAAAATATGTCTAGGTGGCGTAAGTTGCCGCCCGAGTCGAAGTGTTCAGCCGTATCCATACATCCGTCCACTTAGAAGAAGAAACAATGAGTGGCAAAACGCTACTCACCGTCTCCGTTTCTCATTTTCGTGCGATTCATTAGAGACACGCGGTTTAAGGTCAAATAGAAGTGTGATTTGAAGCGAATTCCGCCGTTTGCCACGAGAGGGTCTCACGACTTATGTCATGCGTCCCATTGCTACTGGCGGTAAAGTGAAAGCCCCGCGGCTTCAATCAGCCGCGGGACGAGGCTCCTTAAGAAACGCCGCGCGTTTGGCCTATTAGCGTTCCGACGTTCCTCGCTTCTCGTGATTCGTTCTTCGACGTTCTTGTCGGCTCATGCATCAATCTCATTAACTGAGGAGCGAACCGTATACCTCGAGACTGGATGTGAAAAAGCAAACCCTACAGCATCGACCACCACAAAACTTGGACGACGCTTAAGCTTCGCCTTTAAGAGTGGAACGCGATAGCGTTATCGGGCTCCGTTCGCATCGCCTTCCCATTCGCGTCTCATGCTCTTCCCGCCAGTGAGTAGAAAGTGCGGCGGACACGGGGGCCTCGTCAGTGGCGTGTCTGGTTCGCTACCGAAGGGTCGTAGGTTCGAATCCCGCCAAAAATTCTTCAAATTATTTTAAGGCCAATTAATTGCTTCATAAAGCGCAATCATTCGAGACATGCGGCGATCTTTAATTCGCATTACATGTCACGTTCATTCATCCCTTTCATTCCTCGCGTGACGTCACGCTTCACGTGAGCGTTGTGGGTTGTTTCAAATTCCCGCGCGAGGTCATGTGACTGTGACGTCATGACCCCATCGACCCATCGGGATCTTCCCGTCACAACGCCACCGACGTCGGCGCCGGCTTTTCTGCGACACGAGTTCCTTAACGCTCTCGCGTTAAAACGCCCGAGCACTTACTCAAAAACAGCCAAACGAGCACCGTGCAAACATCCTCAACCACTCCACCCAACCGTAAAACGAAGGAGAACAGCGACGAACAATTCCGCTGCGTCATCGTTACGACTCTAGCTCCCGCACCGCCCCTTGTTTTGTTTTTTACCCCCCTCTTTTATTACGACCGAACCAATCGTAATATTCATACACGCCCGCTCCCCAGCTCTTTCCCGTATTCAATAAACTCGCGTCGCACAAGCCGGCAGCGGCCAAAGCCGCCCGGACGCCCATACGGATCCACAGCGACCGCGACGCTATATATATATATATATATATATATATATATATATGCATCGAGCGAGACGAGCTCTTCATTTTATTTTCCGCCGACCGACAAGTCAGTCTCCGAATTTATTCATCTTATGGTACTTCCCGGACATGTATCCGAACCCTCCCCACACCCGTCGTTAGCATTTTATCGCTTGTACAGCGGGGCACAAAGACAAAGGGCTTCGGAAAAAGGATGCGGAGGCATTCCAAACTGGTCGCGGTTAATAGTCTCTCTCTTTACGACAGTAAGTGTTCTCGTTCCTCGCAGGGACAGCCCGACGGTTTCAAGTCCCTCGTTGTCGTATATAAACTGAATGAGAGAAGCACCGCCCCCGCTCCTGCTTCCCCCATCAAGCAGCATTACGAGTCTTGCCCCTTCGTGGTCGTAGTTCTATGATTATTATTATTATTATTACCGTTATTAAGGTTGTACGGTAATTTTATCAGTATTTTGTGGTTGTCTTTGTTGCGTGACCGTCATCGACCGACCGGTGCAGGTTCGATGTTCGTATCTTCAGACTGAACAACGTCGCGAATATTTGTATATTCCACTCTCGAAGGTTGGTTCTTTCAAACACCACGTGCCACCGAATTGGCAGGAGTTGCCGAAAGCAGACGGACACAGCGGGAAGCATAATCGCGCACTGATGCTCATACAATCCATCGTCTCAACGCGATGATAATAAATTAACTCTGTAACACTGCAACATAAATGACTTAAACGGAACTAAAGAAACAATAGTACCTTATTATAGTTGGTATAATTATCTAATGCTGTCAAGCTGGTCAAAGCGTCATACAGATCGGCAGACTACTCCCATTAATCCGTCACCGCGCGCGTTGCATTCTGGGAACCTGTGGGCCAGGAGCGGAGCGCGTATGGAGTTTTGCTGCCCACTGATTCTCACAACGCATAGGCTGGCATTACGCCGCGATGAGGCGCTTCGAGTTTTGAAACAAGACTATTGAATACTGCCGCGGCGTCGCCACCAGAGCCACGCGATCCCACTGCGGCTAAAGCGCGAAGTAAATGAAATCTCAAAATTTGTGAACTCGCATCCACGACAGAAACAAGAAAACGTGGCGTCAGGAGGCTGAAAGCCGCACATCACGTGCGCCGTCTTCTTTCGAGTCACCCATGGGTGACTCGAAAGGTGACTCGAGTTGGGCAAGATCTCTGCAGAGATCTCGCCCAACTCTCGAATAATCCATTGAAGCTAACGTGCCTTGCTCACTATCACCGCCAGGGGATTATTCGCAGCTTGTGATTCGGTCAAAAAATGTAGCTAAAAAAAAAAAAAAAACACCCGGCTTTCATTTCGCCATTAGTGTTCTTATTCTGAGGTTACACACTACATATACGCACAGCTTTAAAACTGGTGTAACAAAAGCGCCATCTACCCGCGGCGCTGGAGACCACCGGGCACAGGAGTTCCCGCAAAATGTCAAGGCTGGTTCACGCCTTTATGTTAGAATGTGATCGACTGCGTTGGAACCACCTGTGACCGCTTTCGACGAGAGAACACAGTGGCGCCATCTATCGCGCAGCCCCGGAACTCTACCGATCTGCGTATATTCTACACATCATTCACCCTGCGCTCGAAATAAATCAGACAACGTTATAGCGACCATTTCTCGCGCGCGTAGTGCGCGGATTCGATCTCCCAAATACTGCAAAACCTTCGGTCTCTCCGAGTTATGCGCAGTACGAAAGTGTTCCACCGATAGACGATGCAAGCTGTGTTCCCTCGTGGTAAGCTGTCCCGAGCGGTTGCAACGCAGTCGGTCCCACTCAAGAGCAAATATGTGAGCCGCCTTGATACGCCGGACCACATACGCGCGCGGACGCGAATCTACAGCTGCCCCCCCTCCCTCCCCCAAATATTGCACGTGACCCCGGCCCGGAGAAGGCGCCACTAGGCGCCACCGAACAGTTTAGAGATCGCGCAAGCCACCGGCATTTGCATCTCGCGACCCCACGCAACCAAACCAGAGAGAAGGAAAAAAAAAAATCCCTCAAAAAAGAAAAAAGGACACAAAAAACAGTGAAAAACGAAGGCAGGTAGTTTTTTTTCCTTTTCTTTTGGAAGCAGTCCGTTTCGACTTCGGGATCGTTGCACCATGCGGGTTCTCTTCCTCCTGTTGAATGAGCTGGCAGGTTCCTTGCCGCCTCAAATTGCTCGTAATTACCCGTTTGCCACGCATATCATGACCTCCCCTCCCTCCCTCCCGGTTGTGGGACCGCGAGCTAAAAGACCTCACCGCACAACACCCTTCCCCCATTTTTTTTATTCCCCTCTCACCCCTTCGGTTTGGGGGAACCCTCGGAGCGTCCAGACTGCGTGTGTACGTTCTTGATGACTCGCCGCCGCTGATGCAACGCAAGCCGCGTTCTTATAAAAAGAAAAGAGAAAAAAAAAAAAGGGGCATCGGGTACGCAAGGTCGGGTCTGTATAAGCGTCGAGTTTTGATTACACGTACGGTCAACTAAGGTCACCACTCTTAGCGCCGGGAAGGGACCTTAGTTCAAAAACCACGCCAGAAAAACAAAACGAAACCAAAAACTGTCTGTGTATTTTGTACATCCCCAAAGGCGCTCTGAATGCGTATAGCATTTATAGGTCTCTGGCGTCGCGGTGTGAGATGACATAATGACGTCACGTCCTCTCTGACGTCACTCTATGACGTAGCGTCATGTCACGTCACGTGACATTACGACGTCATAGTAGCACGTGACGTCACGGTGTCACGTGGTGTCACGCGAACAAACTATGACCCGAGAGTTTCCTCTCGAGGAGTCGTCACCGTTCCAGAACCACGGTGTAAGACACCAACTGTCGCGAACGCCGGGACGTCATCAGTGTGACGTCACAATCGAGGCCGGATAGAAGCGTGAACAGGAAATCCCTAAAGGCCCTGTCACACTGAGGCAACAGTTGGACAACTCTATCCGGCGACACGAGGAAATCGTGTTGCCGGCGACCCTGTCACATCAAGGCTACAACAACAGTCGGGCAACATGTTGCTGTCGCCCGGCAACCGTGTTGGCCGATTTGTTGTCCGACAACCCTGTCACACCGCGCTGACTGCGGGAACAACACGCGGAACACTCCGCCATCTTGATTGTTTACCTTCGTTTCTGTGCGGCACGGCGTCGCTGGAAATGTGTCTCTACAAAGTGCTAGTGCATTCGAAGAGCCGGAAATCAACACGGGACGTCATCAACCAGTGGCTGTGATTAGAAAACTTGACACGGGGAGTATATTCAAGCCTTTATTTTATCAAAATGTTCTTCATTCGCTGACAAAGCAGATAGCCCTAACCGAGTAAAATGAGATCGCTGATGTATGTTTGTGATTTACGCCACCCTATGAAGTGTTTTTGTCCGGTTCTTTCTTTCATGCAATTCCTATTTCTACCGTGAAATTGAGTTTGCGCCGGCAGTACCCCAAAACGTCTTTTGTAGCGTGGTGTTGAGCTAACTGACAGTACTTAAAAACTGCGACACCGTCACGATCGGCCTTCATAACAATCGGTGGAATAAATATTTTTCAACGCAATTGCTTACCGCCTGCTATGTGATCGATTCATTCCCCAAAACGTCCTGGGTAGTGTTGAAATAAATCAGGTGTCTGATAGCGGCTGTTTCCAAGTTCCAGGCATCAACAATCATAATGAGAGTGGTCGTTTTCATGCCTCAATTTAATCCAATTGCTTTCCTGGATTAGTATCATTATGCTTCACTAGCAGTAATTTGAGCTGGTCCGGCAGTTCTAATTTTAACACCAGTCTGGACGTTCACGACCGTAGCTGTGCCCATTTCGACAATCGCTTTCCGTAATTACGCAATAAAAACATTCCTCAAATTATTTTAGCTGCATGCCAGCCTTAATTATTGTTAAATAACGTTTTCCACGATTTTATTTGAGTAATACATTATTGGTAGGGCACTAGCTCTGTCATTGAAGCTATCTGTGCTGTCGTGTTGCCGGCCCGAAATTCGCTCAGCCAGCGATCAGGGCTGTTGTGCAACACAAGTTGCTGCTGTTTTTGTTGCCGAAAGCTGTCATACCGAGGCAACATTTTCGTTGTCGTCCATGTTGTGCTGTTGTTGCCGCGATGTGACGGATTTGTCGGACAACACGGGGAGCGAGCAACAAGTTGCCCGACTGTTGGACAGCGTGATGTGTTGCTGTTGCCATCGTGTTGCCTCAGTGTGACAGGGCCTTAAGAGCTGGCCCTCTAAATGATACGCATTCAAAGATGCAGAGGCTGTCCAATGACGAGAGCCGCGGGAAGGATCCAGGCAGGGGCTGCTCTTTAGAAACGAATAACTAGCAACTATACCACCAGATGGGACAATGGTAATACAGTATACCGCGTTCTTGGCATGCCGTCTTATTCACTAAGAACCCACCCTTTTTTTTTCACCTTTTACCCTGTCTGTTTTTATTGTCAATTTTTGTTTAATGATTGAAAGATGATTTACGGTTGAAAATTGCGTTGTTTGGGTTCAGACGCAGCAACTCTGACTGCCCCCTCCACGTCATATAAAGGTTGTGGTCAGTGCAACCGACGTAAGCGTCAGTACTATAATAAAAAACTAAGTCGTGTATTTTTTTGTATTTGTTTACAGCTTTTTGGGGGTCACGCTTTGATTTAAGCGTACGTGAAGGGCTATAGGCCAATATTTCGAGTCATGACGACTTCTAAACCCAAGTTCGCTCAAATGTCCCAAGTGACAGTTGTCGACGACATTGACAGTCAGAACGTACGCAGTCTCCGGAATGACAAGTATCCAGGACGTGGTCCCGCGACACTATCACGTGGGGCCACGTCATGGCCAAAGAGAACGCTATTCGCGTCCCGGGATCGCGGCTAGTTATAAAAACGAGAAAGAAAAAACAAAGTTCACAACTGACGCAAAGATCTCGCTAAAGTGAGTATCGTACCATTGTCAAGATCCCATGCTCAGAACTTGACCGAAAACGTCCAGTCAGCGTGTGCCTGAATCAAGAACAACAACCGTTCATTGCGCGACCAGTGTGCGCGAGTCTTCTGGGTTAGCGCATGCGCAGTTCGTGCCTGAGGACCCATCGCACCGTATCAGATGCGCAAAACTCTCTATTGGTGACGATAGCGATAACGAAATGCTCACAACTCACAACGCCGCGCGTTTCTCCAGCCGTCAGTGAGCGTCGTAAACCAACGCGAGAGATATCCCATCTAATTCAGAGCGTTCATGAGTAATCAGTGTGAGAGTCGTGTGTCAATTGTCGGAAGAACTCGCGTAAAATACGTCAAAAACAAAATGAGCAAAAAAAAAATAAAAAAAAAAACATAACGAGAACAACATATAGTATTAGCGGGGTACTATGTGTATGCGTATGCGGCGCCTGTGATCTGCGGACCGGCGAGCGCCTTGATCAATGCCCGCCCCTGCAAGATTCAATTTTGCCCGGGCGTTGTTTCTTGACACCGCCCCTCACGGATAATTACTGCGCGGTGCCCGTCAAAAGTTACCGTGTAGCGGTCGCGAAACACCGGCCAAATTGCCATTCCCTCCCCCCCCCCCCCTTTTTTTTTCCCCTCTCGAACCTTTACAGCGCATGACGCAATCGCATGCTCCAGTTTCGTATAGTAGAGAGGCTGACAATACAATGGGATGGGTGCCGAGCCGATAGACCCTTCTCATATTTAATTGTGCGCCATCTTGTATACCTGCTGCACAAATTATCCGACTCCACCATTATTTGGGCGCGTAATCCGAGCATGTATCCACTGGACGCGAGGATGCCATCACACGCTTCGTGAAATAAATACCAACAACGTTGCTCGATGAATTTTTGAAAAAGAGTCCAACAGACGTTTTCCGAAAATCCACAGCGCAACATTTGGCCGCTACATTCGAACTCGGAACGACTGTGGCCACTTTATTACATTTGAGGCGAAACTCTCGCAGCCTCAACCTCGGCCGACATGAGTGAAGGCGACTCTCCTTTGAAGAGTGAAATCCAGAAGCATATCTATACATATTACTACGGCGCCTGAAACGCGTCTTCGACCAGTACGTCCACTGTCCGTGCATCGAAACCGGTCCCGGGAGTGACTACAAATGGCGTCACAGGAGCCGCGGTGTTGCCACGCTGTCGGATGTCGCGATCCTGGCGGTCGGTCGTAGAAATATGCTGGTGGAAAGGTTCGAGAGGACGCGAGGGTCGCTGTCGTCGCGGCGTCCCATCTCACGTCTGCTTTGGTTTCCGTCGACTGTCTGTCTGGCTGCAAAGCCATCCGCGGTGGAAGGGGCGTCTGCCGCGTACACACATCATCTGCCGCGTCACCGCCAGGACCGCGGCAGGCAACCGCATGACGCTTCTACGACTTCATCCGGCGGAAACGGAGGGACCACATTTGAGGACGCGCGTAAGCACACCAGTCGGAGACGCGCGCTTACCGTGCACAACAATGTCAATTGCTGCTGGAGCGAGTGTGTCGCTCGATCTTGCGCTTCATTTTCAGGTGTTCTCGCGTAAATAAGATGCCATGCATGGGTGAAGCCACGGCCTCGTGCCAACAGCAGCGACAGCGTTGCACACTACGTATGCGGAGGGCAAGTTCGTCTGCTTCTTGCGCAGGGGGTAGCGGTGACGTCAGAACGCCGAGCCCTGATTGGCTGATCGCAACCCCCCTATCTGAGCGTCGTCTGCTCCTTTGCAACGTCGTCTGCTCGCAACGTCGTCTGCGTCTGTCTTACGTTTCCTGCGACTTTCGGAAGTGCAGAGGCCAGATTCACAAAACCATCTTACGCCAAAAGAGTGCGCAAGACAGAACGTGAGAACAAATTCCTATTCACGAAACGAAATTATCGTAAGTTTTGCTCAGGTTACGACGGAACCCTACGACGATCAACTCAGCATGGCCGACAGCGTCGCTCAGGTACTTGGTCGCGACGATCAACGGACGTTTATTTTTGTACGTGCTCTTCTCACGCGTCCCGACTGCAAGCAGCAAGAAAAAAAAATTACACCATCTTCCCGAGGGGAACCATGGGGTGATGCGGAGCATCGTGTTGGTTCCGAGGAAAGAGTCAGTTGCGTGCTGACGTCGAGAGATGGCGCCACCGACTGCCCTAGCGTTACCCCCTACGCGAGCCTTCGTCGCGGCTCGCGGCAGAGAAACTTGGAACGCTCGCCGCTCGCCGTTTATTTTTTTTCACACTTGAAGGAGAGGAGACTAGAGGAGGAGAGTTGCGCGTGCGCGCGCGGTGTGAGGAGAAGCGAACGCACGCGCAGTGCACGCAGCTGGTAGAGAGAGAGAGCGGAGAGAGTAACGCGCAGCTGTTGGAGAGAGGGAAGGAGGAGAGTTGCGCGTGCGTAGTTCGAGTGCCGACTACAACGCCGACGCCGCGGGACATAGACCCGAGCAAGAGATGCTCCGCATCTAAAAGTAAAAAGTACTTGAAATAAACCACGACGAACAAGAACGCTGGATCCACAAACACCCGGGAAATGCTCCAACGGCCACGATTCCACCGACCACGAGTAAGCGAGCTCGGCCGATAGGCCCAGCAGGCACAGCGGTGCTCCGACGGTCCTTGGCCAAGACCGTCTACCCACGACCGGCTGGCGTGCTGAATGGAATATGCCCGGGCGACCCTTGTGAACCCTTCAATCTCTTCCTCTTGTAATCTCCTTGTTTTCCGAGGCAGCGGTGACTCTCGCCGGTGAAAAAGCGGTGAATCTCCGACAGACGCAGGAAAGGTAAAGCAGCCATCGCTTTGACTAGCAGACGTAAAGCAGACGATGTTAACTGCGCCGACCCGCCGACGCCGTTAAAGAGTGAGGAGTCTCGCCGCACACGAAAGGAGGGAAAAAGTATTTGGGAGGGAACTTGCGGACACTAACACGCTCACTCTCGGTTCTTAGCAAACAAACCTCGGCGCCTCGGGACACCTCGCCAGTGAGTCCTTTGACTTCTCTCCTTGATGCGCGTCTGCTAGTTGTTAAAAACAACGTACCTCTCGATTTATTTTGTCTGCCCTCTCTGAAAGGCGAAGTCGAGCTCGCTCGTAAAGACCTGCACTTCCGAAAGTCGCGGGAAAGAAGACAGACGCAGACGACGTTGCGAGCAGACGACGTTGCAAAGGAGCAGACGACGCTCAGATAGGGGGGTCGCGATCAGCCAATCAGGGCTCGGCGTTCTGACGTCACCGCTACTTCCGTTCTCATGCGCAGAAGACGAAAATGAGCCCACTTGCGAGGCGTATAAAACGGAGTGTGGGTAAATTAAACTAAAACATTGGTTCGGGCTGGTTGCACCATGCTGGTAAAAGGCTGGAAAGCGGAAGAGAGATGAGGACAAGTAGAAAACACGAACGTCGCGCCTATGTCGTTCGCGTTTTCTACTCGACCCCGTCTCTTTTGAGCTACCGTAATCCTTTATCATTTGAGTGTAAAGGCCCGTTCACACTCTTGCGACCGAGTAAGACACCAGACCGGTTTTTAAGCGTCTTGCGACTTCTTAGGACCGGATGCGCTGCAGCGGAGCTGGTCCTAAGAAGTCGCAAGAGGCTTAAAATCCGGTCTGGTCTCTCTCTGTCTTACTCGGTTGCAAAAGTGTGAACGGGCCTTAAATATTAAAAAACAATCAAAAAAGCTCGCAAAAAAAAAAAAAAAAGTTTATTAGGGGTTAGGTCATGAGCGAAGTCGGCAGGGATTGATGTTTTCAAAAAGTTGTAAGCGTAGAGGAAAGAATAAATTTCCTATGAAAGATTATGCGCGTGACACTTTATCTCGGAGAAAAACTTGGCGTTCAGGTACACCAAGAATCCAAGATAAGAAATTAAGTTTCCGATAGTTCTCGTGCTCCTTCTATTCCGACTATAAATAAATAAAAAAATAAATACTGTAAACGAGATCAACGAGAATACAGCAGGCCGCAAATCCCGCGTACGCCCAAGTGCTGTCCTGTATCCCACGACGCGCCAGAAGACAACCGGGCTTTGCGCGTAACACACCCTCCTCGAGGATCAATTAGAGAGCGGACGCAACCCGGCGCTTCCACCGCAAAGGATTCCTCTCGTCTCGAGGAAACGCCGCCCGCTAGCACGGCCGGCCGAGCCGCCGAACGCGCATGCCTCCAAGGGTGTGCCCTTCTTATAAACCACCAAGAGCTCTCCCAACGCCAAAGTATATAAAGCCGAGATAAAAAATTCACGCAAATGATTCGGACAGAAAGAAAAGGAAAGAAAACACAAAGTCAGCGCCGGACTGGACTGGTCAGCCAGCGGGCGTCAGCTCGGAAGCGCCTCCATAGAGCACGCGGCGGCGGAAGATCGCGCATGCGTAGTGGAGCCTATAATCGGGCGTGGTCGTCTGCTTCCGAAGCTAGCACACGCGCAGAAGTGGCGGTAGGGAGTTTCAGAACAGCGTACACAAAAGCTACGTGTATACACCGAGAAATATATCGTCCTCACTACTGCGCCTGCGCGGAACCGAAACGGTGTTTTGGGTTAGGCGCACGGCGATCAGAATAAGTTTGCGCACATAGCCTTTGATTTTGCTGTCCTAAACCTCAGTAGTATCTCAGCTCAGCTTAAGGATGCATGTTCCGCAAGGTATTCCCCTGCTTCAGGGTAACGACACGTCAGCTACACTGCTGCTTAAACGTCATTGTTACCAGTAATTTGAAGTTTTACCCGGAACTGCAGGAAAACTCTTTTCCGCCCTCTAAAAATGTCAAGAGCAGCCCACGATCGAGAACAACGATATCGTGTGAACTACCCGACACCGTAACTAAGGCTCGAGAAATCGTGTTTACGAATCGTAACTATCCCCAATAGACTACCTCCAAAAATCCCCGCATGCAACACTGCACGCGTTGCCTTACGGGACATGGAAAGGTGTGCCATGGTTTCGATTTCGATTGCCCCGTTCACAAAGTGGTGCGTCTCGGAACTGCATAAAAATAAAATCAGCGCACGAAAAAACAAAGGGAAAGGTATAGTTGTTCATTCATACAGCGCCCCCCCCCCCTCCCCCCCCCCCCCCCCGTGGAAACACGAACCTCCAGCGGCCCCGAGGACCTGTCTAGAGTAGGCGAAGAGCAAGCGTAATGGCGCGTTCACACTGGAAGCGGATCCGCAACAGCGAAGCGGATCCGCGCGTCCTCAACCGCAAAGCGGCTGGGATCGAGCGATTTGTGGCGCGTTTTTGCCAACCGCTTGGGGACCGATTTCTCCCAACCGCGCTTTCGCGAACCGCGGAGCGGCAACCAATGGCAACGCGACGCTGACGTAACGTCGGTGGCTTTCGAAGCAATATGGCATCTGTCGCTGGGGAGGTGTCCAAGACGCTGTAGTCCTAGCGTTGGATCAGACAAATCAACGAAGAAACGGGATGTTCGCGTCCGTCACTTGAGTCCGCAGCGAAAATAATTGACTCGTAATCTTAACGTGCTTCACTCCGGTGGCTCGGTTCGGGTAAGCTATTTTTTTTTTTAATATTCGGGGTGCCAAAGCTCACCGCTGCACTGCCTTGTTAGTCTGCCCGTCGGAACACTCCCCCAATCGACCGAAATGACAGCTTTTGTACCCACTAAGGCAGTCGCGTTAACTACTGAAAGCTTTCGAGACCGTGCACTACCACCAGGAAGGCCGATAGAGACGTCGGGAGCCTGATTGCGCAACACGCTACCGCAGAGATGACAGGGTACCTGCGCTAGCTCGACCTGTAACGTTTCTACGACAGAAAGGAATATATATATAAAGGGAACTTATTCAAGAAATAAAGCGTACATACCAGACAATGCATAGCCAATCCAAACGGCGTTTATTTGGGCGCAATGTCAAACAAACAGCAGACTCGATCGACGTGTGAGTGACGAGAGGGGAGTCCGCCCCCAACGAAGCCACGACCGGCTAGCACCGAAACACATTCCCCGCACCACGGTCCACCAGTACCACTCACTACTCCGAAAATGATAAGAGCGAACAACGAAGAGGGAAAACTGGTCATCTATCCCGAAAACAAGGTCAGCTATTCCTGCGGGAAATGTCCACTTCGAAAAAAGGGTCGGGGGCATCCGATTCCAAGTCAGCATGGATGCGCCTTGCTTGTGGGCGAAGTCGAGGAAATAGCAGGCGGGTTTTGCGGGTCCATGTCGCTTTTTTTCGCTGTCTGAACACGCGATGCGTGCGAACATCCTGAAGAAAGACCTTCGGTACCAAAATAGCTAAAGTTTGGCTTTGGATCGCTGATTAAACTGGATTTTGATTATAAAACAAGGTTGCCAAACGCAAGTCTCAAAAGATCCCGCGCGATCTCCGAGAAACCGCCAACCGCGCCGCGGTGCATCTGAACGGGGTCGCTCGCAAACCGCATCCGCAATCGTTTCGCAAGCGCAGCTCAACCGCCAGTGTGAACGCGCCATAAGGCTTGCCGCGTTCCATACCTTTCTGGCGGCCTGGCTTCAGGCTGGCTACCGCTCCAGAATGCATTAGCTTGCCGGGTCACGCATCACTCAAGAAGCCTAGGACATTGACCGCCGAATTCAGAAACCTCACTCGAACTACACTCAAACTTAAGGGCCCCTCCACTTCCTCGAGGAAGGCGCGAGGGCCGGCGCTGGCCAATCGCGACAGCGGGTCCGTCGTCGCGATTGGCCAGCGCCGGCCCTCGCGCCTCCCTCGAGGAAGTGGAGGGGCCCTTAAGTTTGAGTGTAGTTCGAGTGAGGTTTCTGAATTCGGCGGTGAGACGATGGAACAATATGATCGGCCTCGTACATCTTCTTTTTCTTGTTCCTTTGTTTACCTGCGCACACTCTGGTGCGTCGGGAGTCCCAAAACAATGTGCCCCAGCATTCTGTCCGTAGAGTGGAAGGCAACACCTAGACTATTATAAATTTAAGGAAAGTCAGATATTCGAAAACGCATGCACTGTATCTGGTCGTGACGGGATGTCGCGAATTGAGGTTGGCGAATCGAAACCGAGACGGTGGCCAAAAGGTACCTAAGACTATTTGCGCCGCACTATACGCCGCTAGGACACGACGTGCGCTAGGATCGCTTCGATTTAAGAGGTCTATTGCGCCCACTCTGCACTATAAACAACAAAATGGCGGCGCCCACCAGACAACCGGGAAAAGCCATTACAAAAAAAAACTGTGATGCTTTTCTGTTGAAAGGCTGTTGAAAAAAGTTCCCAGAGGATATAAAATGTCAATAGCTTTTCATCTGACTTTCTCTAGATTTTCTTTTGACTTTCTTTTGAATATTGGCCCACTTCGTAATAAGAAAGTCAACAGACTTTCTGTGGCCTCCAAGATGCTTTTTCTGTAGCTTTTCAATTGAATTGCTACAGCTTTTCAACTGAAAGTCTACAGAAGACTAAATATAAATAAAATTCTTTACAGCTTAGCTATTCATTCAACAAAGTTTTGGAAGCTTACTATGGCTTTCCACTCTCCTTCAATTGGCTGCAGCAAAATAACGTAAACAAAAATAGGCAAAAAGAATCATCAATCTAAAGAGAAAAGACGCGTAGAACATGTCTTGTCTTTCGGCATTGCATTCAATGTACCGTTTTCGTTCACAAACAGGAGCTCTACCGCAGAAACGCAAATGAGCTATTTACGTAATTAATGAGCGTCAATTTGCCCCCATGACTGGAGAAGACTTTACAGAAGAACCTCTCTCTGCTTGTTACAACTTAACTACACTTTGAGTGTGCCTGAAAAACAAAAACAAAAAATCATTTGTATCGAACTTTATCACTCCGCAAGAGCAAACCCCTACGCGAGCCGCAGCACGCATAGCGCGGAGTACGCGACAGCCCCAACATCCCGCATCACTCAAACGAATGGAACCATAGAGTTCCTGCACTGCCCGTTGGAAATTTACGCATTGAGTACGGCGTGCTTCGGCTTCAAGTCTTCCACCGCTGTTTTCGAACGTATACGTATACATTCAACACACCATTTCCATGAGACCGCACTGTGCATGTGCAGCTCTTCTGCATGTGCACCTCTATTCTGCAGAGTGAACGCTTATGCGCTCGCTCGGCAGAACAGCGGCTGCCATTGGGCTCCACAAAATAACCCTTTTTGTCAAATCACTAACATTCATATCTTAGATACCACCCGATACAGGAAGTTAAGCGGTTACCCCAGTGAGTTTTTCGGGGACACCACCCCTACTGTTTGCTCTATTTAGGGTTTGACACCCCACCACGCCGGACGCCGAGCTAAGCCTAACATGGCTCGCGGCGAGCACCAGAATGAGCAAGCATCATAGGCCTCCGGCGTTGTCCAGGGGGCGCTGCGAAAAGCGACTTGTTTTTGGTAGTATCATCTTGCGCGACTCCGACTGTCACATGTGTAGACGCCTGCCTGCTCTGCATGGTCCGGAACGCGACCACGAAGAAAATTACAACGGCATAAATTCGAACACTTTCGTAGCACAGGTCAACACGTCGGCACAGGTCAAAGCTAAGACGCTAAGAGCGTCACCCAAGAGACGCCGCTTTATGTCAATACGTTACACAGGTCAAAACTAACACGCTTAGAGCGTCAGCCAATTAAGAGACGCCACTTTACGCCATCCAGTGTAAATAAGTAAACAAAAAGAAAAATAATCTTTGCGACGCCAGATATTGGTGACGTCACCAGCCAGAGTGAGGAGACGCGTACCCTTTAGGTGGTGGCATGAATCCTGCCATCTTGATTGCTTTACAGCGTTGGATCTAATCGATTTCCGACACCGAAAGGCGAGTTTTCGTTCTTCCGAACTATAATGAAGGCCAAAAAGCTGAGCGAGGGCACCACACCTCGTCGAGGCCCAATCAGGTGCAGCTTGTATATACTGACCATGGAGAGGGCGCCAGAGTCTATCCAACAACGGCTCAATGCACGCGCAGGATGTATTGAACCTCATTTGCGTGGAAACCAAAGGCACAACTCCGCTGGCAATCAGCTTGTCGAACGACGTTTCATCGAAAAATCGTTTCGTCAACATGCGACGACTGCAACCGCGAAACGGCGCAAGCATACCGCCAAGTTTTTGCAAACGATTTAAATGAGCAGCCAACGCCCCTTGATGAAACCCCAGCGCGGCGCAAGCATATCTAGAAGGCGTGATTTTGGAATATGTGAGAAAGCAAACATCAAACGCGCATACACATAATGAATTCATGGCTTGCCAGCACCTCGGGCCCCTAAAACAGTTCTGACAGATGAGCAGCATGTCATTGTTGATCCGCAGATATAAACCGATTAAACTGAGTGGTTTTTGGGTTCAAAATTCAGATGGATGGCTTTGGGATTACATTGGTGATAACCTGGACTAAACTGATTTGCTCTTGGATTAAATTCATTATCGCTTTAAATAAATTGGAGTACAGCTGGATTAAATTCGGTGACGCTCGGATTTAAAAAGCCGGCACTCTGATTATTATGAGCGGGAAAGCCTAGAGACAAAATGCCTTACCACTTTCGATTCCAAGAGCTGGTGCCGGGAGATGCTCTTTCAAGGAAAATGGTGCTTGTCACAACATGCTTGTTGCTATGTCTAATGATTTGAAGCATGACTTAACAGTCAGTTGATAATTTGGGTAAATTTAACAGTCTGCCATGGAATGAAAGCTAATAATTTCAGAGGAGTGGAAAAGCGAAAAGGGAATTGTCTTTTAATTCAATAGGACAATAGCTAATTTTATCTTAAAATATGCAGTGCGAGGAATTATGATGAAATATAAACTTATTCTACGAATTTTTTTTTTTTTTTTTAATTTTTATTATTATTATTTTGTTTACTGTAAGCAAGCAAAAAATTTAAAAGGATCTTCTGGTTGCTTTGAAGGGTATACTTCGAAACCATTCAATCTAGTCACATAACTGAAAACATTACTATTAAATATTGATCAAATCAACCAGAAAGGGAGGATTTCAAACCAGAAAATTATATCCAAAACAAGATGACGTTGATATGTGAGCTTGATTCTAGCTTCCACCAAACAGAAAGCTGTTGTAAAAGCTCGAACTAGTACAACTCATGGTATGCACTCGGATCGTCTATAACTTAGAGCGGTGTCTGAGTTCTGAGGTGCGTTGTTCACCCCTCATATGCTATAACGGTACTCCCTGAGCCTGCCCTACTTCAAGAGATGTCCCAGTTAGGCTGGTTTCCGACATCGGGGAATTCACTGTAGCTATATTGGCAGAGAATCTAAACATACTAATCCAGAGGAATTTATTTGGAATACTCGGAGATATGCTGAATACATAAGTAAATAAATAAAAGCTTACAAGTTTGTCCACGTAGGAGCACTAACTAAAGATGCGTAAGTTAAAAGAGGTTATAGGTTTTTAAATAAACCCACCTCACATTTTAACATACCTTTTCTTGCAAGCGACTCGTGAGCATGAACTCGGGGGAGTGGCCCCGGCGGTCTCCACGGAAGGTGGCTCAGGTGCACGGGAGGTGGTTCAATGAGACTTTCAAGAACTTTCAAAGTTCAAGAAGAACGTGCAGGAGAGTTTGGCACTAGAACTCGTTGCCAAACAAGAAACGCGAGGCAGACTCCTCCCACCGAAACTCTCCACTCTTTCCCCTGCAGCAGAGCGGCCGCTGGAGCTGAGGAGACTCGAAATAAACATACCACTAATAATGGTGACCAGAGAGCTTTTTGTGGGAGCGCTTTGGGCAGTGTTTCTTAACACGCGAAAGATGATAAACTTTTGCAAAAAAACCTCTCTGGCCGCCGCCATTTTGCGACTCGAGCGACCCCTATCAGCCAAAGATGTTCTGCCACCCTCCTGAGCTGTGGAAACCCGGTCAGCGCGTGCGACTCCCCACCTGCGTTGTGCACTCTGAGCTCGCCGGCTTTCCTCGAAAGTTTTTACTTCATTTGCCTGTTCAGGATGCTTGCGTGTTTTGTGTTATCTTCCACTGTGAGAACCAGGGAACACCAGGGCTCGTAGCCTGCTCGACCTTCGCATGAAACGAAGGAAGAGAGCGAACGTCAAGCAGCCCGCGACGCGGGCCGTTCGACGTTCTTCGAGGATTATTTCCGTTGAGATAATCTCCGAAGAGCCTTCCCGGCTATGTTCCCGGTCTTGGGGAAAAACAGCTCGTAGGGTCCGCGTTATGAGAACGGAATAGACACGTTCGTTCATTTGCTTTAGTGCTGCGTAAAAAGGCATCACTCTTCAAAACGTACCCCAAGACAAGCCGTATCCCGTCCGATTGTCGTGAAGTGACTATCGTCGACACTGTATATTGGATATGATGTGTTATTTGAGACCTTTCTCAAATCCTGGTCGGATAACGCGGCACTGTGGGGTACGTACAATATGCGTTGTTGGATTGATGAGACTCGTTAAATTTCACGTTTTGAGCGGGGAATACCCATGCAGTTCGGCCATCCTGAGAAGTGGTAAAATATTTTAGGCAGTTAAGACCTTTGTTAATTGACACGGTTGAGTGTATGGTGCCGTTAAAAAGATCAACATAAAATTAAACAAACATTCCAGTTGCATCCGTACTGTCGCGCACGGACTCGTCGAAAATAGCTTTCATTTGATTGTTTTTGTTCCCAAAAATAGTGCAATGCTTTCTTAAAAACTCCGAGAAAATCTCTTCGCCATAGAACACAAAACAAAAGATAAAACGAGGCAATTTTGCCGCCACCAGCGTCCGGAGTTGCGCCTACGTAGGCTGCTACAGCCTACTGACGAAAAAACCCACAGCCCAGCGCAGTCAGGCAACACTGACGTACACTCTCAAAACCAGAGACGCGCGCTGTAAATCGCTTCGTTCGAGACTGCCGCTCAAAAGGTCTATAAATTAGTTTTTTTTTTTTCATTTATATATTTTTTAGCAACACTATACTTGTTCACATATAAAGACTTAAGTGATTGAGGCAAGATACTGTTTATTAATTCATTATGACAAATTTAGTTCGCGATTTATTTTCCAAGAAAAGTTGTAACTTGATAACAGATCATTCTACCTAGTCAGCCGGTACTATTCATTTTGAAAATAAATGTGAATATTTTTGAGGCAATGAAAAACACTCGGCTTTCCTTCACAATGTGTATCACTGTAATGACTCACCATCAGGTCCCACGCATGTAGAATTCACCTCTCTTCGAATCTTTATGAATTCACGAGTATATTTTCTCCTTGGTACACGCTCGTATTGCAGGCAACCACCGAAGTTCCTTGAACAAAAGATGCCGCATCCACATCAGGAGGAACTTCGGCTTCACCAGCTATTCACCTCGAGATTCGATCGGCGCGGCTCATGTGGTGAAAATCAGAACTACGCTTTATTTCACATTTACTCGGAGCAAAACTAAAACGAATGCTACGGACGCGAGGCCGAAGCCATGGGAGGCGCCAATGCAGCGCTCGCACACTGGTATCAATTGCCAAGAGCTCTTGTCCTGTACCATAGCCTCCTCTATACTCACAAAGCCTGGCAGTTCGACGACGGAGCAAGAGAGTGCCAGGTCGCAGATTTCGGGGGCGAGGATCTGGTAGCACTGAGCATCAAAAGAGCCATTTCTAGGGGAACCTGGACGTCAGCGCACAGCCTTTGCAGCGGCGAAGACCCGAAACACACTTGGTCGCGCGGGAGAAGTGTGTTTCGGCGTCTCGCCGCAGCGGGGCGCCAGTCACGTGGCTCTCCTCTCATCCGTTGTCTGCCGCTCCACCTTTTCCATTTCGGCGGCCGCTTCTCGTGGCGATCTGCCAGGCTTTGTCAGTATATAGGAGGCTATGCCTGTACCCTTGCCCGTGCTCTGTGCCGTTAGTGGGGACGCTTTGTCTCCACCTGCATTGTGGACAGAGAGAATCACCGCGTGCCTCATAGAAAACCCCGAATAAACAAGAGCACGTTTCCCCGAAAATAAATCTGGGTTTCGAGGCGAATATGTGCATCCATGTGTGACACAACAGGAGCATACAAATACCTACGTTCACGGAATGGTACTTGTTGCAGAACTCGACTTTCAAAACCTGTCCAATGATATAGCGTACCTCCCTTAAAAGATCTACAGTGTTTTTTCACCGCAAAAATAAACTATGCATTGCCAAACGCTCAGTTTCCGCGCAAATCTAGCGCCAGCAGTCCGGACCAGATGGCAATGTTTCAGAACCTGTAACCGAAAGTTTATAAGTGGTTTTCGAAACTGTCAGGGAAAAAGTAAGGGCCGTTCCTGTAAGCCCATGCCATTCACCTCCATGTACTCGGGGGCAGCCATTCTTCTCTATATAAAAATGGCCGAAATTCAATTATAACGTTTGAATCAAATAACGACAAGCTCTGGAACTTCGTCATTTGGTCAAAACTGCTTGCACTAAATTTGGGTGCAAACTGAGCGTTCGGCAATGCATACTTTATTTTTGCAGTAAAAAAAAAAAAAAAAAAAACACCCTATTTTTTGGGGGGAGGCACCTTCTACAAAATGGTAACTGTACAGTCAGATGTAAAAATAAAACATAAGCTCACATCGTATCCAACAGAACATGCGCTGTTTTTGAACACCATGGCACACTTTCCTCTAAAAACAGCACTTGTAACATTAGTGCGCTGTATACGGGACACATGCGTGCTAACCATGTTACCACAGCATGTCCCGTACTAAGGAATTACGGTACATGTTCTGTACTTCACTGGTATGAACAATGTTGTGTGGTTGGCATGGCTATGTCCCGTACTTAAACTCTTTTTTTTCTTTAACATTGCAGGTAAAATAATAAACAACCGAAGTACCGTGAACGGGAGAGGTTATATTCCTAGAAATTCCCCAAAATAATCTGCGTTGTAGCACTGGGCATGGCGAAACATCCACGTTCGGTTTCAGCCTCCTCATTCGCCCAGCCCCCTCCGTTCATTACGGCGATTGTCTCTGCCAATTGCTTTGCGGAAAAGTAGTCGCGCAGGATTTTATTCGAGCCTGGAAGAAGGAGGAGGAGGAGGAAATCCTGGGAGATATGCGAGATTAAATTTATGGCGGTCCTCGCTCGTGATACAAGGAACGCCATACGAAACTTACAAAACGAAGCCACAACTTGGCGGCTGAAACGGTATATGCACACAAAGTAATAAAAAACAAATAAAAAGAAAAAGGCGATCGTCGACGCCTCTTTTAAGAGCCCGAGGGCGCATATACGGCGAGAAAGAGTGAAGCTTCGTCCATTGCAGCACCAGCAGCAAACGCACATGCGGCTTTCCAACGTAAGAAACGCGCGCCAGATTGAATTAAGTATTAAGCGAAGCAAAACAAAATAACAATAAATAAAAAAAAACGGCGTTGCTTCATTAATTTAGGCCGGCTGATTGGAATGAGAAAGAGGATCGCCGTGCCAATTTATTCCCTGTGCGTTTTCAGGCTCGAGGGGGCCCTTGCTCTACTTCGCGCGTTTATTATTTATTTCTCTAATTTATTTGTTCTTCATACTGTTGCTGTGGTGGCTGTTTGCGTTGCTTCATTTCAATCTTTAACACCGCGCCGTGGCTCGACGGAACGCCCACATTGCACACGCGTTTTCCTCATCAACGCGCGCCCAACCCTGACCAACGCTGACCGGACACTATTTGGAGGAACGGGTAGAGAAGTTAAGCTGGGCGAACAAGTTCAACGAAACGACGAGGCAGTCACGAAGCCGTCGCGCTGCATGAACCAACAGTTGAACATGAACATGAACCAACACTGAACCAACAGTTGAAGCGCTCTCAACCCGTGACAGCTTAAAGCCACACAGTCTGCAAACACTGTATGCGACGCGCTTTTTTTTACTATTATTGGCGGTTTTGACACGTTGGTCATACAAAGACAAAACCGCTACCGTGTTCCGCGTACCGCACTATACCGGAGCCTTTGAAGCAGGCTTTTAAAGGCCGGCGACCAGACACGAAATTCTGCAAGGCAGAAGATCCTCCTCACCCTAAGGGAGGAGGAAACAGGCAACGGTGGACAGGGTAGAAGGGGGGAGAGGAGGAAGCGGGCGAAAAGTCGAAAGCGCGAACTGGTCGCTGGTCTTTAAAGGGACACTGACAGGGTATTTATGCAAGCCGAGGTTTTTAGTTGTACGTGACATATGAGAGCCCAACTACCCAGAACAGAATTTGCGGCTCGAAATTCGGTTTCTTTCCGCCCGAAAACCGTCGATCGAGAACTGGCCGGTTTGAGTCGCGCTCGCTCTCGTTTCCGTGGTCACGGGCCGTTTTCTAAGGTTTCGACGCGACCACCAAACTTAATCAAAGTCGCGGGTCATTGAAGGCACACAGTCAATATTAAAAATATATGAAACCCATTTCTGTGGCTTCCAAAAAGCTGCAAATACGTTGATTGAAAAAAAAGGTAGCACAGACAACCGGAAGCATTCTGTGCGTTGACTGCATAATTCTCAACATGGCGTCGTTTCGCGTATCGTGGGACTAGCGGATGGCAGCGGACGACGGGCGTTAGACCTCTACTTCAGAATTGTCGTTCACGGTACCGGCGAATTCTGTCTTCCTTCGAAAGAGAAATTTTGGACCGATCAAAAGAACTGATATTCATCCCGTACGACACGCCCGACCAGCAAGCCGATTGCAAGAAAGACGTCGCCGAGCCGTCGTCCCTTCTCGTTGCTGACGACATCGCTCGCTCAAACGTCAAGCACGAAGTGCGTACTTCGAGTTGAATACGCACGCGTACGGTTTCTTTACTAGGTGCGAATGTGGCCTCTGTGTGGTGCTGCCCGATTTCAAGCCGGGAGTGCATGTATTGAAGGGAAATCGGCAGCAAACTTCCGACATAGTCTACCCGCTGCATTACTACGCATGATAGAGTTCCTTCAGTAGCTCAGTGGGAAGACGTCCGCTTACCCGAAGAGGGCACGGGTTCAATCCCTGGTAAGGGTGTATCTTCGTTTCTTTTTTTTTTTTTTTTGTCAGGCATTTTACGATGTTTACATTTCTTTTTTAACAATTATCACTGAAAAAAAAAATTGTTGTGGACGATACGTCGCTGAACTAAATGGTGTGGGATTTCATTTTTGACACCTGCGAACTCAATGTAGTCACCTTTCACAAAATGCAAGGAGCATATGAATCGGGTAGCGTCCGCTTTCCGAGCTTCGCGTAACTGTTCTACAGGAATGGCAGCCAGCCATTGATCCCGACCCGTTGATCTTTCGGAAACTTGTGCACTCTGCCGCACAATGCCACTTTCAGATGCAGGACATGTGAGGCAACTCTTCATGCAACATCTTGGAAGTATTCTTTTCGGAGCCGATCACGGTAATTCACCCCGGCACTCGGGCACTCACTACTAATTGCCAACACTTAAGTGTACAAAACAACTCATCTAGAAGTACAGAACAACGAGCGGAACAAACATAACTGCAAAGGAATCGCACGGCGAACGAACGCATTTCGTCTGCTACGTGCAAAGAAAAAAAAAAAAAAAAGAAAACGCACGGTCGGGTGTTGTCATGTGACTTCCGCCACTCACTCTATCCTCTCCACTTCTTCGTGCGGTGCGGGAGTTTCGGTTTCGGTATCGAGCAGTTGCGTTTTTTGGCTTTATTAAAAAAAAAAAAAAATACGTGACTCTGTAGCAAAATATTAATTGGGCAGTATTCCGACACCATAATGAATCGCCTGACAAAAAAGGAAACAAAACATTTGGGGGGTGAGAGAGAGATTTGGGGGGTTTATGGCGCAATAGCTACGAGGCCATCTGCGCCAAACTAATGGCGCAGATGTCAGTGTCAGTGTCCCTTTAAGCGCGCGCCCCGCGGTCACGGTATCACCCGGGCCTCAAAGGTTCTGGTAGTTGCGGGACGCGGAACACGGTAACGGTTTCCTAAAAGTCCCAATAAACGCTGTGGAGGAGCTCAACGGTAAGGCCGCTGCGCTTCACACGTAGCGGACCCAGGTTCGATTCCCGCGGTCGGCGGGCGATCTTTTACGAGGATTTTTGCAACATCGACGACGGACGACCTACATCGGAAACTACAGCATCAAGAACATAAGCAACTACTACAACATCAACAACGGACGTCATTTCCAGGGGTGAGAAGGATAACACCAATCGATGTCACGCATGTCCCTCCCCAAATCCGGCGCTCCGTAGCATCGCTTCCCTGCAAGCGCTGTAGTCAAATGTGGCGCATGTGACCCTTTCCCCGCCATTGAGAGGAGTTGGCGGCGAAAGTAAAAGGAAGGTGCTATACTCTGTCTCCGCCATTTAGTTAACTCTACTCCGCGCGACCGCAGTGAGTGCATGGTATCGAGACTGGTGGGCGCTGATCAGCGGCAAAGGGAGCTGGCGGCAAACGAGCGGGAGTGCTTCGAGGTCCAAGCAACGCAAAAGCGTTGCTGTACTTCGTTTCGCCGTAAAGGTGCATTCGCACTGGCGTTAGAATCGCCACCATGAAGCTGGTCCGCTCGATTTCATCATCAAACGCGCCTGAAAATTGTATTGGATCTTTAAGCAACGGCGCTCGCAACCGCCTTGTGAACGCGGTTCAACCGTCAGTGCCAATGCGACGTTACTTGGCAAAGAGCGGACGCTACGACCCCTTCCAGCCAATAGACGGTTTTATTGAAAGAGGCAAGGGGGAGAAGGGGAAAAGAACACCGGCGCTTTCCTTCTCCCTGAGTGGTTAGGAACGAGCGAACGACCCGGATGAACGCCTTGGATGCGTGTGTTTTTTCAAGTTCGATAGTTTCTTCGCAGTTTCCTCTATTTTATTAAGGCGAAAGCCCTATATGTCTCATCGTTCAGTCGACCTTCAAAGTTTTTGAGCGAAAACACGTCGACGACACGAAAGCTACCAAAACTCGAAGGCGACACGAAAGGTACCGAAACCCACGATTCGCCACTGGACCACGAGATGGCGCTACTTGTGCTAGAAAAGGCGGAGGCGCTATATTCCCCCGAAAAGACTTTTCGTCGTGTCCCTCGGCTGGCGTCGAACCAGCGTCCTTTAATTCAGTAGTCCGACGCGGTATCCCTCCGCCACGAGCGGAGGGGTACCGCGTCGCGATGGGGTACCTCGTCGCCGAGGGGTACCGCGTCGCGGAGGGGTACTGCGTCGCCGAGGTGTACCGCGTCGCCGAGGGGTACCGCGTCGCCGAGGGGTACCGCGTCGCCGAAGGGTACCGCGTCGGACTACTGAATCAGTACCGCGCAGGACTACTGATTTACGGATGTGGTGGTACCCCTCCGCCACATCCACCTCCGGAAGGGCACCGCCCGTGGCGGAGGTATCGCCACCTTAATCGCCATAGCAGAGAGCCGCGAACTTACGTTGACCGTCACAACGCGACTGGTTCTTATTTTGCAAATTAGTGCATAACGTATCTGGAAAGAACACTTCGATTTGTATTGTTGAAACGTGCTCACGCGTCAATTTCGAATCGTTGAATCATTGATCGACTCGCTCCGGCAATGGGCCCATCTCGACTTCGCTGTTTTCAATTCTAGACAAAGGACACGCTCGTCGACACGGGATCCTCAATCGAAACTTTTACAAACATCTGCAAATTGAAGGGAGCTGTCTTCGATCGGTCCCTGCAGTGCTCTTATTTCGCGAATCCTTGTTCACATTATACCACGTTGTTGAGGACGACACGAAACACCTAAATATATTCTCGGTGTACTGCATCTAAAACGACAATTATCCTGAAGGGAAATTCAATCGCTGCAGACTGATACAATATTTTGAGTATTTACGTCCGACTTCTATCGGTGGCATGTTCAGTGCCGCTCTTTTCGGCATCGCCGACGCACTGGCGGATGCCATAATGCGGGGAAAAAAACTTTCCCAATGAGTTGAAAAATACCATCTGCGGCACACAAGAACACAATTGAAGCGCCCTAAGTCGGATACCCAGCACTTTGGAGCACCAAACAAGCAGACCCAACGCAGAGAGCCGCCCGAAAAGTACCTTCGTCGACGTTTCTAAAGGCCCGTTCACACTATTGCGACCGAATAAGACCGAGAGAGACCAGACCGGTTTTTAAGCCTCTTGCGACTTCTTAGGACCAGCTCCGCTGCAGCGCATCCGGTCCTAAGAAGTCGCAAAAGGCTTAAAACCGGTCTGGTCTCTCTCGGTCTTACTCGGTCGCAAGAGTGTGAACGGGCCTTAACCACTCAGCATGGCTGCGGTACCTGAAGCTCGCTAGATGGCGCTACAGTATTCAAGACGGCGCTACCCACGATAAAACGACGAAGCAAGTGAAAGCCTTCACAAACGATACAGGGGCGTAACCCAAGTAGTTGGAAAAGAAAGGAAGGAGGATCTCCTGCTTATTCGGCCCCTCCTTTGTGTGTCCTAGACGTCGCTTCTGTCCCCTTCGGAGATTTTCGCCTTGCAATCGAAATTCGCATTAAAGCGGCTTTCCTCTCTTTTCCGCCCGTGGCTTCAACGGCACTGCGCTCAACTAGTCACGTGTCTCCTTCCGACGCGCTGATTGGATCACTACGGCAGTAGCCTTCGCTGATAGGCGACTTACGGTGAGACGCAGTGTAGTGTCCGCTTGGCAGCGCCTCTAGCGACGAACTCAGGAAACTCATCTGGATTATAGCCAGTCGCAACTCGACAGGGTAGGGCGAGGGAAAGGAAGGCCGGGGAGGAGGAATCAGACGGAACGCTGAGAGAAGAGAGAGGGAAACTCCTCTCTTTAGCGTTCCGTTTGCTTCCCCCTCCTTGGCCTTCCTTTCCCTCGCCCTAGCTTCAGTGAAGCGGCAGTGATATCAAGCGGTCGTGCCATTAGTGCGGTGAAAAGGACTCATTCGGGGCAATAACCTAAGCGGTGAATTTTGATTCTCCTTCGATACCCAGACTGAGAAAAACGCGAAGGAGCGCCGATCCCGCGGTCGCGCTAAAAGTGTCCCGCTGTGTACGTCGCCTTCGATTCTCGTGGTTGAGCCTATGCGATTTCTGCCGTTTCGTTCGTCCATCACCGCCGCTGAAGCACCATATTTGTAGCGTGTGTAACTTACGTTTACGACTCTTAAAAAGACCGCGCATTTTCGAATAGCGCGCGCGAAGAAACCAAACGAGATTGGAATACCTTTATATATATATATATATATACTTCTTTTTCGCGCCCCTTTCACTGGAAAGAGGCGAGCGCGCTCATTCGTGCGAAATTTTCCGTGAATTCCAATAAAAAAAAAAGAGGGGGTGGGGGGTGAAAGCAAGAGACTTGGAACGAGCTCGCAAGTCTGGAGCTCCGCCCATTCTTTCTAAAACGTCCCGCCCCCTCCTCAACTTGCGCTAGTTTTAACGACCTGGGAGCAATAATACGCGCCGACGGAAACCTCCCGCGGAATGCCAGCCGCTCGCGTCGGAAAGGAAGGAAGGCCGTTCGCGGGCTGGGCATGCGCCCGCGGAACGACCTTCTAAGGTCTCCCGGCAGATGGAGCCAGCTGGACGACTCTCCGCCACAGCCCGCCGCTTCGATCTTCGTCCCAAAAACGTTCCGCCAAAGAAGACAATGCAGCGATACGGAATTCCAGACGCTCAAAACCACAAACCCCCGGGGAAGGAGACCGATATCTTTCCGAGTTCACCCCCCAGATTAAGGCTGCATTCAGCCTCCAGCGTTCGAATTGCAACCGCGAAAGGGCTCAAGTCGGTTTCATCGCCAAAGGCGGGTGAATTTGTATTGCGAACTTGGACATTCCGAAGGTGCGATAGCAGTTGAGGGGAATTGAACGAGCAGCACTTGCTATCAGAATGACAGGGAATGCGTGACGATAGAATCGTGAACGCGCTGTTTACAAACAGACGAGGTGCGGGCAAACGCACGTGTGTAGGAACCAGATTCGCGTGGACCGTCTGCGCACGCGCTGCAGCGCGGCCCTGACGCTGTAACGTCAGGGCCGCGTGCTGGTGCATAAAGGACTTTATTCATGCACCTCTTCTATGGGTGCATCGCATCCTCTCTCAAAACTTCGCCGCGCGTACAATCTCACAGCGCGAAATGCCTTCCACGCCTATGCAGGACTCTTCTACTAATACGCTGCTCCTACTCCGCTACGCAGCCACCGTTCCAACGTATAGGGGCGGGGACGTGGAGAGGGGAGTCTCACTCAACCTCCGCACGGCGCTGCGGTACAGTCGTGCCTCGTTAACGCGGAACCCGTTCATAGAGAGTCGAAGTGAACCGTTTTTGCATGTCCGATACGGTATACGATGGGCCCTCCGGTATACGAACTGCGCATGCGCGAGTCTCCTGCTGTATAGCATACGCGCGGTTAGTACCGGAGGGCCCATCGTATACCGTATCGGGCATGCAAAACGGTCTCGTAAAACTCTCTATTAAGATGTCTTCGTAGGTGGTTTCTTTTGTCCCGCCACGCTCTCCGCAACCCGCTACGAGATCCTCGACTCTGGAGTCAAGGCCAGCGGAGAGCGTGGGCACTAGCAGCGGTGTCGTCGCAAGAGCATAGCGAAGTATAGGGAAAACGGTGTACGAAAACTCCCTACTATGTATGCCCCGCTATATATAGACGGCTTTCTCGGGGACGAACTCGATAAATACGCGCGTTTTTTCGTATCGTTATTATACGCAACTCACATTATACGGACGCGTTTTGGGGAGAACTGGGGTGTCAGTACGAACGAGAAATCACCGTATCGGTCGCGCGCTACGACGTTAAACCACCAGCTTCGCGCTCCGTCACTAAAACGTTTCGGTAGATATAGTTCCGATGACTCCGATAACGATACCCCATACACCGCCGCCGCCTTCGCGCAGGCACCGAAAACCGGCGCAGCACTCGTGCTCAACGTGCACCGGTCCTAGGACGTAGTTTGATGACGTCAAACTTCGTGCGCACGGGCCTCGCCACCTACTAGGTAGTGTTGGCCAGCGGCGCTGCACGGTGGCACTACTTGAGCATCAAACCACTTTCGTAAACAAAAAGAAAACAAAGCTCAGTGAAGGGTCATTAGGGAGTTTTAGTAGATCCTTCCAAAGATAACGATACCCGACACTCCGGTGATGGCTTCGCACACGCATCGTTTCGTTATAGGGTTTGGTTAACGGAGGTGTCGGAACGATCTACTAAAACTTGGCTCAATGTGAGGAACGCTCGCCTACGCGGACCAGTGGCAGGGCTCAAATAATGCCACGTAGGGCGTTGAGGTTCCGAAACCTGACCCAGCGGTGAAGTGACGTCATTGGTTTCTTTGCATGCGCGCTTGCACATGAAAAGAAACATCCGAATTGACGCAGCATTTCTCCTATCTGAAACCATAGAGTTCAAGTAAAATAAATCTAGAGGAAAAGGCCCGCCATGTTTGCACGCATTTCTGCCGCCTCGGAACGGCGGGGCACCGAGGCAGACATCGGTCCCGATGGGTCTAGATTTCTGGCGACCATTTAATAAACTCAAAGAGGCAGCAAAACAACACTTGGAAGGTGTGCACCTTTTTTCCTAGCTTTATCTTGCCAGAAAACACGGGCGTCTGGCGTATCACAAAAGAAATCTGTAGTTGACAACCAATCACACAACTTCAGCGCGTCGCGGCAGAACGAGCACGCCTATAGCGTACCACCTGCTTTCTTTCTCCGGTCTTCTGGCAGTGTCAGCGTTGCCAAACAACCCCGCTTCCCTCCCGTCTTTACTCCCCGTATGCAACACATCGCTGCGTCCTCCAAGCGCTGAAAGGTATATAGCTATAGAAGCAACGAACCCCACTGAACTGATTTTGAACTCTCGCCTTCCCTGTTCACGGCCACACTGCCCATAGGTGGCGCGACACACCGCCTTATTCAAACAGGTTCAGCCGCATTCCTATCATCCATCCAAACCGCGGCTCGAATCCATCTCCAATACCCGCACTGTCACCGGCGACTGTCCCGGAAAGACGACACCAAACACGCAGACGAACACAGCCAAACAAGTATACCTCCAAGATGAGCGGTGAAGAACGTGGACGGGAGAAGATGCGTGGGGAGCAACTGTCCCTATAGTTTCGTCTCCCCTTCTCCCCCGCCTCTCACACCTCTTCCCTTTCTTCTTCGTTTCAAGCATTATAGTCTTCCCCCATGCTTCTTCCCTCCCGCAGTCCTCCTGCTCTGTCTTGGACTCTCCCCTCCTTCCACGTATAATACCCGAGGGGGTTATTTCGACGCAGTCGGGCAGAATTCTGATTGGATTAGCCGCTACGGACTAAAGAACAGGGCCAATCATGGTCCGAGCGCAGCAAGCAATATAACCCCTTCCAGCAATTTTTGCTCTGTGCTCAGGTTATTATTATTAGTATTATTATTATTCGCATCGCCATTATTTTTCTTTTATTGTCGTCGTATATTGTTGTACCCTGTTGTCCTTCCATTATTTGTCGGAGCTGCCTGAGTTACCGCCAACACTATCGGATGTCTCCGCTTCCTTTGAGACACTTTTTTTTTTTCGGCCTTCTTGCATTCGCGCTCCAATTCCATCTATCCTTTATCTTTTTTTTTTCCTTTTTACTTGCTTGTTACGAGCTCAGTGTGTAGATTTTGGCTTTACTTCATTTTCTCTGATTGGTTCGGACGTGCTATATACACGATCTGGTATACGAGTAATATATATATAGCGGTACGATAGATGTACAGAAAAGTGCGACGAGTTCTGAGTTTAGTGTAACCGTCGATGCGAAGTCGTGGAAAATAACCACCGCGAGTATGCCTAAACACGGACGGGCGGCTGAGATGTCCGGACGCTGCGGCGGTGCTGCCGTCGGCGTATGCGCCAAACTCGCGCGATCTGTTTTTTTTTTTTTTTTTTGCGCACGTTACATTTTGTGTGGGCAGCAAACTAAACGCGGACTCGTTGTAAACGCGATCAGGCTCTCTGCGCACAGTCACGCACAAAGAGAGCGAGGTCAGACGAAAACTGAGTGGTCCGTCGAACGCGTAGTTTCTATACTGCCTAAACATAATGTAGGTAAAACAGCGCACCTCAACTCCTTTTCTCTTTTAGTTTCTCGGCATGTCAGTAGTGAAATAACCAGAAACGCACGACGATTAACTCAGCTACATTTTCTGGTTTCACCTCTAATCATTACCACAAATAAAAAAAGAAATCATTTGACGTATATTGGTTGGTGCTTTTCTCCGTAAACATCGTATACAAATTAACCCATGGCCCAATTTTCTTCGAAGATTTCTTTCCGGTCGTGCCCCCCAGCGCGTGACGACTCAATGCGCGAAATACCACAATGGCGTAAAAGACCAAGGGAGGAGAGAGAGAGAGAGGCACCACTTGAAGCGGTGTGACCTGCAGCCGAGTCGCCGCATGCGGAGGAAAATTTACGACCGCGCGCTTCACCCGATCTCTGTATAGATCGCGCAAAATTACCGACACCGCACGCGCTTCGGCCAATCTTCAAATCGCGCAAAAACTGCGACCACCGTGCACGTTTCACCCAATCTCCAAACCGCGCGCATGCAGGCACTCAAACTGCGAGACGTATAGGCGAGCGCTATTAGTCGGTGGATCGTAGATTGCGCGGGGGGGGGAGGTTCGATCCCCTTTGATTCCAATCCCCGTCCATCGGTGTTCGGTGCTTGTCGCTGCTGTTTGCTGTTGGCGTTGTTGTCGTGTTATTCGGCTAAAAAAGCAAAAAAAAAGAAAAAAGGAAAGCGATCGGCAGCGCGTGCCGCGGTGATTTCCTCTGCAGGCACCTCCTTCCATCGAACATCCGCCATTAGAGAAGCGCATTTTGATACCTAACCTGCCGCGTTCCATAATTCATGGATACGCTCAACCTATGGCCAATGAGGCTCGCTTTTTTTTTATTTTAGTCTGCTTATTCTTTCCCCTTTTATATCTATACATCTATATATCTATACACAACGCCGTACACCTCTCCATATATTCGACTGCCGTTGTTTAACCTTTTGTTTCTTTGTTAGACTCTTCTCTTTTTTGTGTGTGTGTTGATGCACGTATTGGTTTCGCGGCCAGTATTTCCCGCCTCCTTTTTGTTTTAACCTTTGTGGCGTTGTTTTTGCGGTACGGCCTTCTTACCTGATGTTTTGGCTTCTCTTTTATTTGTTACGAGGGGGGGGGGGGGGGGGGGAAGGGTGTTAAGCTCTCTCTCTTTTGTGTGCTTGTTTTTTTTTGTTTCGTATTCCCAATTTCCCCGTTTTCGTTTCGGTACCTGCGTCTAACGCCGCCGCCAATCGGTGAAGCGTGCAGGAACGCTATTAGAACGTCTCGGTATCAATTAACATCGACGGCCCATATGTACGCGTAGCTCGGCGTGCTTGTGCCGCAGACAAAAAGATACGAAGAAAAAAATTAAATAGAAAATAACTCAAAATGAAACCCGGCAGCAGGAGCGAGCTGAGTATGAGGTCGCGCCCCCTGCTGCCCCCCCCCCCCCCCCCTCCTTCTTCGACAAAGCGCGTGCGGTTATGGGTGCCACCCGCAACGTGTTTTTAATTGGATAATGGCGGTCACGTGGTACGCGATGGAGCGAAAATCTGCCCTAATCACGTCAAAGAGCGAGCGCCTTCGTTGAGTACGGGAGCGAGCGGGCGAATGCGCTTTATAATGATAAATAACCCACACCGAATCGCATATTGCGTCGTGTTACACCAAAAAAAAATCTAACTAGCGTCTTTTTTACTTTTTATTTGTACTTGTGGTTTATGTCGAACAGCTCTAGTAACGAATGCATTTTTTGGGCTAAAGGGAAGGGGGGTGATTCTCGAAAGAAAAGTAGCGTCTCGAACAGATGTATTATGAACATTTCGAAGCAACCCCAGTCTGAGGAAATACGAAAGTTGACACCAAGAGAAGAGAAGGAGAACGTGGACGAAGCGTGAATCGATCCCTTTTCATCACAAGCGGGAAAGGTTTCCCTCTAAATACAGCGGACAATGCTCCCGACGTGTCCTAACTCATGTATAATCCCACAATTCGACGGAGACGGAGATTGCTTTCCCAAGTTTAGCCTAAACATTTTTTTTTTGTCTCGTCACTGACACAACGAGAAACGGCGCACAACTAACAAAAGGCGAAAAAGGTGTAGACTGAATAATCGCTATAGTATCCCGTCCACACCCTCCTCGACTTCGTTATTCGTCCGCTGTTTTCTGTTTCATCATGAACCAACTCGCCCACATCGCCACTTGGCCACTAACCGTGCGCTCGTCGCCCATCCGCCGGACGAACTGGGGAAGACCCAATCACTTCGTAAATCGGAGTGAATGGCTCGTCTCAAGAAAATGAGTGTGCGACGGAAGTTCCTTTTGAGATCTAACTGCAACGCGCGAGAGGCCCCACTCGAGCCACCAAACATTCAATACGCTTTGAGTACGACCCTCCGTCCCCCGATTTTCTTGCGGGTGGCGCCGCCATTTTGAGGCTTAGTGCAGGCAATGGCGATGGTTACGATGAAAAAAATACGACTTCCGCAGCTTCAGATACGGTGTTAGGAAAGCTCAGGCAATGTCGTTTCACCCTGTCACGGACCGTTTTAACACTTCAGGAAGACGGAAAAGCGTTTCCAGCAAATTTAGATAAAGCTTCAAATGAATAGCAGCACTGACTCGAAGCACCAAGATGTCTGTAGTCTACTCTGAGGCGTACCTAATTTAGTGGCCTTAGGCCCAACCTCGCGCCTTGTATACATAGCAGATTCGTTTCTGCTAACAGCGGGCGCTGGACGGAAAAAGGCGCCCCGAAGCAGACGATCCAAAACCAATTAAACCGAGAGCACCGGTTCGTAGATCCCCGACTTCATCCGGTCGAATCCGGAACGACCGACCAGACACAGCCCACAAACTCCGAGGTCGAAGCGTTCGAAAGAAACAATGAAAAAAGAAAAGAGAAAGAGATAATGCGAATGAAACCAACCCGAACCAAATCCAAACGGAAATCGGGCGCCGCAGGACGCGAAGCGTCGCGTTCGCAATATCCAGCACGAGGTTCGACTTTCAAAGCAGCTTTTTCTCTCACCGCACCGGATTCGAGATTCCACTTCTCTATTGTAACAGCTATATACTGTATAGAGCGTTACATCCGCGATTATTGCCAAATCGACCTTCCACTGATCAGAAAAACGCATCACGGTCCAAACTACCGCTGAGTCACATTAGAACCACGAAACGCCGATTTTTGGCCGCCAACAAAGGCTAAATAAGCCTCTTCTTATTGTGTGTGTGACCATTGAAATCTATAATAGTGGCGTTTGTTCGCCAAATGCTGATCTGTGACAAGTCATTATGATCCTCAAGTGCAATCAGAGGGGACTAAAGAGGTACCCCGCGCAAGTTTGTGAGACGTTTTTTTCCTGTTTGTCGCTGTAGTGTATACAGGGGTTTTTGTAGCAAATTTCTGCAGGCGACTGGCAGGCAGGATCGGACGTGTCACGGACAGTAAGATGACCGACAGGGGGATACACACGTTAACCAGAGGTTTAGCAACATCCTAATCGCGGTCCGCTTTGTTCTTTCCCCTTCTCTAAAAATTTATATGGACTGTATTTGTGTTGTGTGCTTGTTTTAAACGACGGAAGTTGTCCCCAATGGGAAAGCCTATTGCCTCCGCTGTAGACGAGCACGTTAGCCAGTGCAGTACACTGTTAGCCTTGGATCTTTAAAGGGATACTGAACCAAAGAATTTAGTGTCCATAATAAGTGGCGCACGTTCTTTCCACGAGCCAGCAGCCGCCGGTGTGCGCGAGCACACGCAACGAAAATGACATCACAGACCTCCATTCGCGCTGAAGAGGACAGTGAAATGCATGGGCTTCGGGCCAAAGGAGAATAAAGACAGGCTTTTCATCTCTACAAGTGAAAGATACGTGCTTGTTAGACCAATTAATCGCTTACCTTTTATAACAGACACCACTGTGTAGATGAAAAACCTCTTTATTCTCCTTTGGCCCGAAGCCCATACATTTCGCTGTCATCTTAACCGCGAATGGAGGTCTTTGACGTCATTTTTGATGCGTGTGCTCGCGCACAACGGCGGCTGCTGGCTCGTGGAAAGAACGTGCGCCACTTAATATGGACACTAAATTCCTTGGTTCAGTATCCCTTTAAAAGAGCTGCGCAACAATTTCAGTGCGTCGCTTAAATAATTTGGGAGTTGGCGTCTCGACCTTTCTGAAGTAAAGCACAAAAAACCGTTTTTGCGTGCATGTCCTAATTTTTATTAAAAAAAAAAATGACAAAGATAGGGGTTTTCGGCACCTCTCAACTCCTTCAGCTTCTTCCGAGTCACGTGCACTGTGACCATGCACGGGGTTCCGGTGAAGCTCTCTCTCTAGAGCCATCAGTGAGCGGTGAGATCTCACCCGCTCGCAGCCACGTGACCACGTGCTTGCGCAGTGCGATCAACATGGCGAAAGGAGGAAAGTGCCAACACGCTCGTCCGGGTCCGGCCATCCCCGTCCGGCTCTGCCCCCGTCCCCTTCCGGCTTCTGGCGGCTGTTTGCGGTAGCAGATAGAGCTAACGGTTTTGTTGATCGCGGATAGATGGCGCCACTAAAACTCTGTGTACAGTTTTGTCGATAACACCAGGTTTCTGACGCATTTATATTTATGTTGGAACGACAAGATTTATAGAAAAATTACCTTTTATCGAGCAAGTATTTGCACAACTTCCTATCTTTTTACTAGTCACGCCATCGACGTCACACCGCGTGGTTCTCAAGGCCGCCGCTCGCAGCTGCAGGTCGGGAAATATTCTAATTTTTGCCTCGCGATTACGCGGCGGAATAGCAACATTTCGAAGAAAATAGATGTGTTTTTTCTCCTTTGTGACAAGATAAATATTTCAAAAGTAGAAGATGCAAATTCTTTCAACGTTTAATTCGTTTCACAGCTCCTTTAACCTGCACCACGCAAGTATAGTGATACACGACCGCACAACGGTGTACGACGCTCATTCAGATCGGAAAGGGCAGGGGTGCGGATTAAACCTAAAATCCCCAAAAACTGCAATAAGATTTTTTTTTTTTTTTAGCTTGTTTAGACTTTACATAATGTAATGTCTAAACCCACGTACTCTACGTGCTCCGAGCTGCTGCGGTGCGCCAACGCACTCGGCCACGCTTTTTTCTGTTTATGAACACAGGGCGTCTCTTGGCTCCCAAGACGTTTCCGAACGTTCCGTTTCGGAGACTTGCCCCGTTCCAACCCGCCCCGCTCCGCTCTGCTCTGCTCCGCTCTGCTCCGCTCTGTGCTTAATCCGTGGATGCGCATTTGGCATCACGCGGAGCGTAGTTATTTCTTTCTTTTAGGCTATGATCTAAAAAAAGGGAACTGATGAATGCTCCCACTCTGACAGGCTCAGAAACTGACAGGCTAAGAAATGCGGGGCGTGGCGAGATCCGAGCATATCCTCATTGCCCCGCAGCCAATCAGAGTGCGATGTTATTAGCTGATCAGAATGCCCAAGAACCAATCACGAAAGCACGAACCGTGACGCCCTTCCTCTCCGGGATCTCGTGGGCGTATAACGCCCCTCGTACCTTTCATGATTCTAGTTCCAACCGACTATAGACCTTTTCTGTGTACTCTCGTCCCCAGCCACCTAATAGGCATATCCGGTATGGGCGACGAAAAAATACTAAAACGTTTCAACCTGTAACTAGTAAAAAAATAAGGGGGAGGCAAAACGATAACGTGTGACGGTTACGCTTATATCCTAAGTGTCTTCTACTGGCGTGGCGACGGCAAAACAATGTTTTCGCCCATACTGGAAGTGACGGCAATTCAAGATGGCGGCGGCCTTGAAGAAAGGGTCTATATAATACCCTACTTTCCCCCGCCCCCCCCCCCCCCCGGCTACACACAAACACACACACACACACGCACACTCGCGCACGCGCGCGCACACACACACACACACACACACACATGATTGCTGTGATCGGCCCAACACGTGTTGTGCAGACGTGTACACTTTTAGCGGTATTATACACCAACACGCGGGTATGACGTCAAGCCGCTGAGGTGGCGCTGCTATCGACGTGATGCTCAAACACTTCACCTGACTCGAATCCAGTTTCTCCGCATGCGCGGTGCTTACACCGGATGTGGGGAAACGAGGAGTTGTTTGTAAGCAGCGCGTATATACGTCCCTGGTATGGTAATGTATACGAGATAGACCGATCTCAGCTCACAGGGCGCACGCCCCCGCTGCCGCAATGAATCGAGGAAACTTGAAATCTTTCTAGCGCGTGCCACAACCTCGCCTCTTATTATTGTGCACTGTCACTCGTCTCCCTCGGAGTGAGGTTATGGCGGCGTCAGGCACGCCCAGAACGCTCGGTGAGAGAGGTCTATCCGCCGAGAAACTGACGGAGAGGGGGGATACGAGAGCGCGTGAGGGGACGTCAGTATACGCTGGGCTCTAGTTGGAATTTAGTTGGAGTTATTATCAACGCTACAATATTACCTCAGTTGTGGAACTCCTGCGGAAGGGGGAGTTCCACAACCGAAGACTGAAGGGAGTGAAGGGGGTACGCCCCTTCACTCACTTCAGTCCGCCTCTCATCGTTTGAAGCGCCATCTAGATTGTCGTTTCATAACTGTGTGTTCCATAGAGTACGGTGGAACGCCATCTAGACGCTGTGCTTCGAAACGTGCGTATTTCATATATATATATATATATATATTGTGTGTGTGTGTCTGATTGCACCAGCACCTTGAAACACCCCCCGAAAATATTTTCTGGCTACGCCACTGGTGAGGGGGGCTACTGCTCGGTGCAAGCGGCGTCTATAAGCAGTTCCGTAACTGAGCTAATTTGATAACGTTGGTTATTATACTCGGTTCCCCCCTAAACCGAGACTGGAATCAATAACACAAGCACGAGAGCTCGAGGTCGCTATTTTGAAGCGTCTTTACGCAGAACGAGCGCTCGCGCTACGAACGCATGTCTCAAAGTCAGGAGACGCGAACCAGCTCGCGCTTGCATAGCTTTGACTGCAGTCTCAGCTTGAGGGTAAACAGAGTATACAGATGGTAGACCTAAACCTAGCTGCCTTTCGTCGAGCGCGTTAGAACGCAGAATGCCGGCGTCCGATGTTTGTCTCTCGCATTCGAACGAGTTCGATTAGTGCAGTGGAGGCAAGCGGATCTAGCTTGAGGTCTACCCCCTAATCGTTCCAATCAGAGCTCCGCGTTCTCACTCGTCACCTCTCGTATCCTCCTCTCCCTAATGTTGTCGGCGCATTGCTAGAAGCGGTAGAGCTAAAACAAGACACATGTGCATATGTGAACGACAACCGTATGCTCTTTGCTAAAACGACGCGTGCGACGTGATTTTAAGCGGAGTCAAAAGGAGCGCAGTGTTCTAAACGCTCACATCCATAATTCAGCATGTCTTGCACGCCCGATCACGTTCGCGAATTCATGTCGAGTGAATCGATAAATAATAAAGGCAATGCCTTCCCTCTCCCCTTCCCTCGGCTTTGCGCGCATCAACAGGAAGTCCGAGACAATGACGGGAAATGGTGACACCTCGCATTTCGCCAAAAAAAGCCACCGCGTACTCGAACGTGAAACCGCATACGAGATTAGATTTTTTTTTTCTTTCCTTTTATGCCAAGGTTTCGATGACTTCGCATCGTCGCGTGTGTTTCCGGCTGATTCGAACAAACAATACTCAAAGGAAAAAAAAAAAAGTCAAAACTATTCCTAAAGAAAAATGACAAACAAAAACGACCCAAACGAGCGCGTCCTCAATTTTGCGACGAGTAGCATATCCGACATTCGTTGTACGCGGCATACTAATGATATTTTACGCGTGCAACGAATGGGGGCTGACTTCGCGACCGCCAATAACTCCCGATGAAGACACTTCTCTTTTTCTTTTTTGTAACATGCTACAATAACGATGTATGTCTAGTACCCTATAGTTACACGGTGCCTCGTCGCAAGCAGTCACAGGCAGTTGTAACGCAGTCGCTCACACTCAAACGCAGATATGTGAACACGCCGCCTTAACTGTGCATACATTCAACTGAACCGAGATGGTATCACATGGCTGTTTTTGCTCCCAGTTGAAACCGAAACCGACTCAAGTGTCACCTGATCAATATACGTAATGCAATATAGTCTAATCAAAAACGCATTCTTCTGTTTATCACTGGTTGCCGAATACGAGATGTAAGACGTCTTGCTCTTTCTGCGGAGCATGAAGGCGACCATCGAAACACATCGAATAAATGCGAGCAAAGCGGCGAGCAGCACTGCCGTCGACATCAATCAATGGCGGCGCTCATAAAACGCGAACTTTCTGTCCATGCTCCAACGACGCGACCCGATGGGTTCCGATTCTTTCTATCGATGTATCCCTTTCTATCGATGTAAGTGTTTCGCTAAGACTGGACGTCGGTGACGATTCCCTTGACGCCGCCATCTTGAATCCAGTTAGGAAGCTCAGACTGAGGCTGCCAAGCTGAGTTTACGCTAACAATGTTTACAGAACCAACTGTAGTTTGGGTAACTGGGCTGAAAAGCAGTCAGATTCACTGCAGCTTCAACCCGTCGTGTAAACCTCGAGTTTGATGCAAAAAAAAAAAAAAATAAAATAACCGAAGAGCCCTCCTCTCAAGTATTCTGATGAAAAGTGGAAACGGCGAAGTGGACCCAAGCACTAAAACTTAAATGTAAAAATAGAAGAAATATCTGCGTTCGGCATTAAAGGGGGGGGGGGGGTGCAATGATTTCCGAATTTTGGTCGAACATTTGTGGAAGTTGCCCTCTGACCCTTTTAAAGTAAAGAACAGAAAACAGATTTCGCCTGCGTGTCCTAGTTGTTATGTAAAAAAAAAAAAAAGATAAATATTGGCATTTCTGGCACCCCTCAACTCACTTCCAGTCTTCAGGGCCACACCCGGTCCCCCTCCTAGTGACGTAATTCGGGGTGTCGTGTAGCTTCCCGTGTGCTCTCTCGGAGGAAGCTTCCTCTCCCTCTCTCTGCGTACATTAGCGGGCGTTATGCTGCAGCTTAGAGCCGACCAAGGTCACGTTATCTTCTCGCCGTAGTTCCTTCGGCTGCCACTTGCGGCTGCAGGTAAGGGACAAAGCTCGACTTTTGCTTCGCGATTATGCAGCGGGATCACGACATTTTTGAATGAAGGAGATGTTTTCTCTATCCTCCGGGACACGATAAACAACGTAAAAACGACGAGCTGGACTCAATGTCACAGCGGAGACTGTTTTAAGGCGAAACGTTCCTTGGCTAGCTGCTCAGCATTTCGTGAAGGCTGATAAGCGTGGCCGCGAAGGTCGATGCCGATTGGTAAACGGGAAAGGCCACGTGACCAGAGGGGCAAGAGAGGAGGAGTGAGGTCGGGGAGGAGGAGGAGGTCGACCATCTGAGCGCACCGAGGGAACCGGAGCTCCAGAGTATGTGGGAGTATGCAAGGCTCTGAATGATCGCTGCAGGTTTATCAGCCCTGCATACGTGAAACTCAGAGTATCGCTAAACGTGTGTGTCGCTGGAACGTTTCGCCTACGCAACACAATGCAGAGCGCAAATTCGTCCGATTCTTTCGCAGGGGTTTCTGGTGACGTCAGAAAGACGCCAAGCTCCGATTGGCTCTGATTGAAGGATAGTGGGTAGACCTCAAGGCAGCTTGCTTTGAGCTCTACCAACTTACCTTCCAATCAGAGCCAATCAGAGCTCGGCGTTCTGACGTCACCACAACCCCAGCAAAAGAAGCGGACGAATTTGCGCCCCGCATTGCTTAGCAATTTACCTAATTCTTTCTTTCGATCTCAACGTGTATTTGTATATACTGTCGAGACTGCTTGTAACGAAATCAGTTATTACGAAATAGCGGCTACAGCGAAGTGATCACGATTTCCCATTCCCTTTTGCATTTCGTTATAACCGAATTCGGTTATAACGAAATAGCAGATATAGCGAAGCGATCACGATTTCCCATTTCCTTTTGCACTTCGTTAACCGAAGTCGGTTATAACGAAATAGCGGATATAGCGAAATGATTTCGGATCCCCGTTGACTTCGTTATAACCGGTCTCGACATTCGCCGAACTCCCTCCGTAACTTACGTCGATGAACACTCCCAACTGCTTTGCGGGAAAGTAAACGCTCCTAATTTCTGAACGTGTATAACGCCGCATTCACACTCCTCATAAGTCGGACAAAATTCAGACTGTGGAGACACCGTCCAAGGTGTGTGTTTCTTCCTCGCACGAAGGTCCCGTCACAATGGCCGTACGAAAAAACTGTCTGCAAACATGTTCGAAGTACACACACGTAGACAGAAAACATACTTCGCGAACATGCCAGAGACATCTCTGCAGACAGTCATGTCATATTGTATGCAGCCAACACCGCGTATTTTGTGCGATGAATGAACCGTGGGGACTGCGGCTTAAAGTCGGGGTGAGGCTGCGCCCTACAAAGGACAGTCTAACGGATTCGAACGCGAGTGACCGCGAGATTTGCGCTTCGAATGCCGCGGGGCAACGAGAGCTCGAGGAGAAAACTTGTTGGCACGCGCCCATTCGAACCACGGATAGTATTGCGGTGATTCCTGTTCCCAGACTGTCTTTTTTTCTGTATGAGCAGTGTGAACCTGACTTTAAAGGTTACCTTATATTGAGCAAGGAGGTGACAACGATCGTGTCTATGTACAGGATGCGTGCGAGTGAGAAAAAGAAATAAAAAGGAGTGCCCATGCAATAGTATGTACACAAATGGTCACCTACAACAAACTAAAATTTGCAATTTCTAAAAAAAATACGTATTAAAACAAATAAGCGCCTCGCTACGCAGAGACTCGTTGAATCCCACTCGCAATTTCTTCACAGCGCAACACACCCACACCATCATGAAAACAAACGGAAAATCAACAAATGGTAATTAAAAAAAAAAAGATAAAACAAAACACGAAAAGATATTTGGCACGGAGGAACGTTATTTGAATCTTCGATGAGGCCGGGTCGACGATCCTACGACCTCCGGAATCCAGTCGGCTCCTCAGTCGGGTCGTGGGGGTGCTTTGCATCGCGAGGTAATTTTACAAGCTCGTACATTTCACGGGTTATTAATCTACGGGCTTTCCGCGCGCCGAAACCACCGGCACAGCACCGCGAGTCGCCTCGCCGTGCCAGACTTCATTAAAGATTATGCGGACATCCAGCGGGGGAAAAAAAATGCCTACAAGAACGGCAGATCTCGTAAAGAAAACACGTAAAAATATATATATACAAGCGCATAGACAGAACCACAGAGAAACAACAGTATAACGAAGCCTGACCTCTGAGCTGAAGAACACGGTGAGCTCACGATAGTTTTGCTATACTTCGTTCACCCCTAAGCTGACAGCGCAGTGGAAGCTACGTGCCCGCTGGACCAATCACACGCCCATCATTCGTCACGTGATGCGGCTTCTGCCCATACACAAGAGCAAAGAGAGGGTTCAGGTAATGAAAGGGAGGTGGCTAATTGGTCCGCCGATAGCGTATCTCCCACCGCACTCTCAGCCTACAGCGTGAAGGGAGTTCGTTTTGGTAGGTTTTGTTGTTTTTGTTGGGAAGTATTCGACAAACTCGAGAAAGGAAGAGACTGCCCCCGGAGTTGTTTAAGATGTTTCGCCGTGTGTTAAACTGGGGGGAGTCAATTGGCGCCGGCTGAGCGGCGGCGGCGGTGATTCAACGAAATTAATTCCGAAAGGCTGCAGCTTGCTGCTGCCGCGCAGGTTTACGATGCGGATGTAATCATCTTCCAGAAAGAAAAAAAGAAAACGCTTTACCGCATTTCCACAATCGTGTTCGTCTTGCGCCGTGCCAATTCCTAGCTTGCTCTCTCTGGACGAACTGCTCCTCGTTCCTAATGGACCTTTCCGGGAATTCCCACGAGGTATCTCGTCAATCTCACGTTGCACCTCGCGTCGCGGGGAACTGCGGGGCCGTTCCGATGTTCGCGCGGGAGTCGGCTCGTACTCTTCGTACACCCAGGAGGTGGCTCAGTCCCTTCTCTCTTCAGGACAGTTCAGGACATCAAGAAAACAGTGAACACATCCCAAAGTCGACGCGTACCCTGTTTTGTGACTATCCTTCTTCCTTTGCATTCAGAAATCGCAATATGCTAAACGAATATGAACTGCGCCTAGTGTTTAACGGTGGTACTCCTTCAAGCGCCGTACACCGGATCGCAGAAGTGCGTCGAAGAGTCCATGGGAGGCGCTGCGTATTTCCGCGATGATATATTCCTCGTTGGGAACTTTACGAAACGGATTCGAAGCCTTTTAAACTTTAAGAAATGCCTGCGCGTCTACTTACCCGTAAAACAATCAAGGAGCCAATCTCTGCGATGTAGGAAATGAGCTCAGCGAATGATGAGGCGGAACATCCGTTTAGACCTAAAAATGAAGTCTGTGCTGTGGAATTGCGAATTGCCACAGCGCACAATTAATTTTGAGGTCTAAACAGATGCGCCGCCTCATCATTCGCTGAGTTGATTGCGTAGATTACAGAGATTGACTCTTCGAGTGTTTTGCGGGTAAGTAGACATGCAGGCATTCCTTAGAGTGTAGAACAAGAGATATCATAGAAGAAAAAAAAAGATATTGTCACGCGAAGTGAACATTTTAAAGTTAGATCAAGGATGCCTGGAACATATTTAAGGGGTATTCACACAAGGGAGAAATCCCGGGGATTTCTCCCAGGCTCGCGCGCATCACGAGACGAAAACGCGAGGCTTTCGAACGTGTTATCAATATTCCACCTCAATTCGCGCCTGGTGACGTCACGATTCTGGAACGCAACCAATCGGCACGCTCCTGGCGGAAATGCCGGTAGTCACGTGTTGCGATATGTAAGGAGGCTGGTGGGCGCAACTGCTAGATCGGGGATCACGGGATGTGGACGCCATTTAATTGCTAAATTTTGCTGGGAGTCTACGGGGCAAAGGGTCGTTTTATTTCCTAACTCAGGTCATAAGAGCCCATTATTGTGCTTGAATAGTTTGCGCAAGGTATAAATGATTACTTTTCTATAGCCACCAGTTTTTTTCCGATAGGTTAAGTATTTCTTTAACGCGAAAAATGTTAAAGTCCGCTATCTTGGACGTTGCTGCTTGTGTGGCAACCCTGCTTTCTTCTCTCGACGTTTCCAATTCCCGGAATGAGAAGGAAGCGAGAAAGGCTACGCCAAGGTTCGTTGCTTGCACTGGAACGCGAGAGGAGGAAAGGCACATGGGGCAACAGAGCGGGCGTCTGCTCTTGTACAGGCAACATTGGCGCATATCCTTTCCCAAGCCTCTCCCTCAGGCGCCGCCATTAAATTGCCAACGCTCTCCAGGATTTGAGTTGCGCCCACCCAAACTAGAGCCTCCCTTGCGATATGCTGCGACGACAGCGACGCTTGCGTCTGTTTGGCTCCTAAAACCAGCCAACTGGATCGCGACAATCCTTAGCGTTCGCCGGCGACTCCCGTGACGTACTTTGTGTCCGTTTCAAAAAGGCTAAAAAAAGAGTCTGTGCTCGTTTGACTTTTTGTAGGAGGGAACTATATTGCGCGTGCTAAGAATTCGTTCTGCAGCCAGTAGACAGAGGATGGTAGTGCGGAGAAGGCAAAGGCGCAGGTTGAGTCACTCTGCCACGTTCACAATATTTGAGCCGTTTGAGCCGGTGCCTATTGCCACCAGAAGCGACATTCGCCCGTTCCATAACGTGACATTCTGTTAGGCACGCCGGCGAAAGCTCCTCACAAGTATGGCAACGCAAATTGTACAGGATAAAAAAAAAGTATTGTTGTTTCTAATTTGCAGAACTTGGTTTCTTATGAGTTTCTAACGTCAAAACTACCAGAAGTTTCTTTCTAACGTCAAAACTATACCAGTGTTTTCTCTCTAAAACGAAACATGAAATTCAAAGTAAAAAGCAAGTCCCTAAGGAGGGTTTCGTCTAACTCGATTGCTCCAAGTATTTCTTGGACGTGTAGAGATTACCTCCACCGTAACGCATCTGATATGCAAGGCATACGTACAGAAGCATACAAAACAACAAAAAGCTCTCATTCACGCCACGGTGTCGAGATGGCAAGTCAAACTTCGGTTCGGCTACACGTGGAAGTGGGGTAAAAGCCACAGCTGGGAAACGGACGGATCCGTTACAATACCCAAATAGTTCCGCTGCCTTCTTTCTTCGCCTCCTTCCCCTTCCCTCCCGTCCGCCTCCTTTCCATCTTTGTGCCTTCCCCGATTCGGGAAACGGGGAAAGGACTGACGGGCCAAGCGGGCGAGTGGGAGGAATAACGGTAATCCTTTAGTGCCAGCAGTCCTCAACTAATTAGTGCCATTAAGGCACTTAAAGATCGGTTTCGTGTTAGCTCCGTGTAGCGCCCTCCTCCTCTTCCTAGATTCTCTTCTTCCCTCCCTCCTGTTCCCCTTTTGCTGCGCATCTTTTCCCCTTTTTCTTCCTCTTTCGCCAATGCAACCGGTCGATTGCTGTGTATGCCTTTTCTTTTTTGTCTCCGGTCCCGCTACCGCACCCCCGCTTAACTCCACCAGATGGAGCGAAGCCAAGGCGAACACCCGGCTAAGCCAATCACTTCTCGTGAAGGGACCTACGTCACTCCGCTCTACGGCCCTCTTACACCAATCAGCAGCCAAGAAACGCCAAGTCAGAGCGATCTCCCGTCGGTAGAACTAATCTGGCGTGTAGAACGAGCCATGACGCAGCTCTTTTCGAGCGTGTGTGTGTGTGTGTGTGTGTGTACCGTCCTTGGCTCCAGTACGGTCCACCCGACACCGGGCGGAAATGGTAGGGGAGCCCCTCTGTGTGTTCGGCTTTTCTTCGACGGAGGCGTTTAGCCGTTACGCATTCTGGAGCGTCTCGGCGAATTGTTCGTACCTTGCCGACGGAACCACGTGCACGTTCTCGGCACCGTATAGTTCGTATATCGTACACGAAGATTCTATGTATGGACGTGGAATGCAAACGCTTGCTTCCGGATTAGGTGGCCATGCTGCGAATGCGCGGAGGTGATACGCTCGAGTTGACGAAGCATCAGCCTGCACTCTCAGAAACGTCTGCGAATTCGCTCTTCCGCGGAACACACAGAGAGCCAATCACGGTGAAGAATTATAGGAGGGTCTCAGCGAATTACAGTGCTCTAGAATACGATTAGATAAGAAAAATGCGATGTTCGAAGGAACAGTGCAAAAGCAAAAGTTAAACGTCATGCTCATTTTTTCTGCGCACATCACTTTTTTTTTTGTCTAATTGTATTTTGAGCTTCGTCATTCGCTGATATCCTGCCATCACTCGCAGTGATTGGTTGCCTCCCTGTTCTTCAGGAAAGTGAACTAACAACCCCGTTTAGCGTGCATTAAGAAAACAAATGTGTGCAGCAACTGAACGTCGATTTGTTGTAAGCTCCTCGCGCCAAGTCCCCCCCCCCCCCCCCCCCCCCCCGAGGCGTCAAGCTAGTGCTTATGCGGAAGCAGTTTATTGGACAGCCCAATTCGTGTGCCGTATCTTGGGCAATAGCCTGACACCTCTGCGGTGGGAACGAGCCGCCTGTAACGTCGGGGACTGTTGTAGAAAGTGAGGGAAAACAAAAACAAAAACAAAGCACACACACACGCACACACACCAACGCACGCACGCACGCACGCATATTATGATCTGCGAAGGGGGTATAGCGAATCACTAGGTACATAATAAAATTTTGACAGAAAAACGAGCTTCACTGCGCGCTAAGCAACAGTCAGTAGGTATACTTTTTCTGCAATGCACTCGAAGATCACGAAGATATGCACAGCAAGTAAGAAGGCCGAACAAAAAAAAAAAAAAAAACATTTCGGCTTTGAGAAGGAAGTCGGCGATGTGACACTGAACGTGACGTGAGCATGTAAAACACTATCCTCAGTGCAGCTGCAAACGTCGTTTTTTTTGTGTGTGTGTGTATAATTTTTTTTTTTTTGCCGGGTGCTCTGGATGGACGTATGAATGCTGACAGCTGTACCCTTTGTAAAGGGCGGTAGGTTGCGCCACCTAGCCTAGCCTCTGGATGTATGAACGGATGCTAATGGCTGTTCCCTTTATAACAGGCGGTAGGTTGCGCCACCTAGCCTAGGAACTAAAAACCACAAGTATGATTCTTCCGCCGACAACGGAATCCGAAAAAAACAGCTTACAACCACTAAATTTAAGGCACAGGTTAAAATTGACTTTTAACACAATCTACCGCTATATTTAGTATAGAAAGAGCACATGAGCATATAAAATAATATAAACCTTAAGAGAGAGCTCTCCTGTTCGACTCGGAGAGCTTGCATGCACATACCGGTGTCCACTTACTGTTATCAAGTGTGTCTTCTAGCCCTATCTGCAGACGTATGTCTTCATAGTTCCGATCTTTTGTGAAATATTTGGTGGGAGTTCAAGGCTTCAGTGACCGAATTCCCATGCTTTGCAAAAAGTTATATTCTGCAGTAGAGGTACCTGACTCGTTTGACGTCGCTTGGAACTTCCAGTAACCAGTCTCAAAAATTAAAATCCTATAGCCCCATCCCCCCCCCCCCCCCCTTGTTTTTCTGAATTGTTCTGCATAGTTTCTTAGGCCAATGTTATCTCAGGCAGACTTGAAAAACGAATTCATACATTGACGCACAAATTAGTCTAACGCACGTTTCAATCTTTGCCACCGTAATATCTCAATGGGGTCGCGAGTGTTGTTCTCATAGACAACAATTTCGTTGAGTGTGGGCTAAAAATACGACCCCCTGACTCTAACTTATGGCAGAAATTAAGCTATTTACGATTAATAAATGTGAACTAAAACAATTCTAGACTGCCACAAAAAAAAAAAAAAAACCGCTAGCATGGTTTGAATGCCGCTTAAAATTCCACCAACCGCTGAACGCCAATGTGTACCACTAAACAACTATAAAAGAAAAGAAAAAAAAGAAAAAGAAGCCGCTAAATTGGCAACACTGGCGACTGGCATTGTCCCTCCGAGTTCTCTGTGAAAACATAGACGCACGAGCATTGTTTACGCTCCTGGATAATGACTTCACCACCGGACACTTCGTATATCTGAGCACTTTCCGAGCCACGACACAGTTTCGTGACCTCGACACATGTGGACAAATTTGTACACTCCTTGAATTGGAACGGTTTTCTAAAGATGGACAATTCGTATCCTTAATACAGCACCTCATGAAGTACGGCACAGTTCGGGAACCTCGCACGTGTGGATGAATTCGGACAGTCTCGGAACCGGAACCGCTTCTGAAGCTAAACAGTTTCGTGCCCTTGACGGCTTTCTTTCAACCTTTACCCCGCACCTCCATCGCAGATTCTGAAGACGGAGTGCTGCCGGTGCCCGAACCGTTTTTAAACCTCACCCGTTCGTAGTTCAGGAACAGTCTTTCGAAACGCTCATGTTCTCTTTCGTGCATCCCATCCTTCTCCTGATTCCCCATACCTTCTCCCTCCTTTGGGTCCTCCCTTGAGTCCAGAACAAGTTTTGAAGGACTGAAATTTATTTTCTCAATGATTAATCGTTACGTAAAAATAAATAAAAACAATTATATCCAAACTCTTGGAGACAAAACCTCGAGGCATATTCAGTAAGAAACGATTGCTTCAAATATAGTTTTTTTTCCTAGAGCCATAACAGAATGGAACAGACTGCAGAATGACACTGTGGCTTCAACATCTTTTCTGGCCTTCCTTAAGGAACGCGTTTTCATTTGAGCAAGTCATTACACACTAACGTGTTTAATCCCCACGTGCCGGAATGCGTTGTCATCTAAACATGAGTCAACTCTACGGCTTTCTTTTTAATTTCTTTGCGTGACGTGTGTGTACAAATGTGTTTTCACGGTGGATTTTTTTTTTAATTACTATATCCACCACTTCTCTAACAACCCTGGGATAAGGCTAACCGTATCAATAAATTTAAAAAAAAAAATAATAATGCCGCGTTGCTGCTCTCCACACGTGCTCCGTGGCTATTCCAATCCCGACGTCGATAGTTGTCCGGGCTGACGGGCTCGGGACAGCTCGTCACCATTTGAGTCCGGCGTCGCAACCGTCGGCTCGCTCGAGAAACACTCGGGTTTACTGGATTCCGGCGCAGCCCACCGCTTGGAGTCTTCTTCTTTGGCGGTCTGTTTGTTTGCACCCCCGGACACTGCGTGCTCGCGCTCGCTCGCTCGCTCGCTTCCACGTGTTGCGTGTTTTTGTACTTTTTGTGAGAGGTCGTAATCTCGTTAACCTGTTTTCGGCTGATGAGATTATCGCGACGCCCGTCTGATTGCTCGGACGCCGATTCGGGCGCAGTTGGCCTCAAGCTGTGGACCCAGTTGCCACCGGCTGACGTGGTTTTACTTTGCGTTCCGTCTCTTCTCGTCGCTGCGCTGCTTTCGTCTACCTTATTTTTCTTTTCCCCTTTTGTTTTATATACTTTTTTTGCGTTCTTTTTTCTCTCTCTTACTACTCGAGGATTGAGGAAACGTAAACGTCGCTTTGCGTTGCACCGAGTTACTGCACCATGCCCAGTACGAGCTTTGGAATGACGAATACCGAGCAGCGAATGTATTCAACTGCTAATGAACTAGTCAGGAAAGAATAACTAGGGGAAAGCATCGAACGAAGGCTATCCGTGTTTTGTTTAGTAATCCAAAACACGCACCTGTCTCTGTATAGTTCCACGGTTTCAGCGAGAAACTCCACCATTCTGTCTCTCTCTCTCTCTCTCTCTCTCTCTCCCTTTTATTTATGAAATAAAATAAACTACTACATCCAGGGGCGGATTTAGGGGGGGAGGGGCGGGGGGGGCGACCGCCCCCCCTGAGCTCCCCAAGGTCAACTTTTTAAAAATAAAATCATTGATATACACCAGCCAGAAGTTTAGTTTTTGGCGACATAGCAAATATTTGGTCAACAAAATGGACCTGGGCAACGTTTGGACCGTGTCATATCTCAGCAGACTCCCGACTCCCCCCCCCCCCCCCCGCCGAAGGCCTACCGCCCCCCCCCCCCCCCCCCAGGCCTGACCCATAAATCCGCCCCCGACTACATCGAGTCACTGATATACTGCCGAGACATCAGACCCTATTTCAAGATAGACTAACTTCTTCCTGACGTCGAAATATTCGTAATATTTTGCCAGTGTCTCTAATCTGTACTACAGAGCCGCGGTCACACCGTTAACACGTCGTAAAAAGGACAGTCTGCGCACGTCGTCCGGGACGTGTTCCTTACTTGTCGGGTGGTCCCGCGTCACATTAGCCATACAAAATACTGTCTGCAAACACCTTCGAAGCACACAGTATTCCCGTCCACCTTCATTTTGGGCTCTGTCGTTTTTATCGAATTACCGCTTATATCGATGTTTTTTGGGTTTTTTTCGCTGTCCCGTTGACTTTGCTATAACGAGACATTAGTATATGAAGCTTTCCGAACGTACCTTGAGGCATTTCTGCGGACAGTTCAGCCATCGTGTCTGCAGCGAACACCGAGTGCCTTTTGTACGATGCACGAACAGTGTGACTGGGACTCTATAAGTCACGGGTATCTCACGAAATGCAGGTGACTTCTTTCCCTGTCTCTTCTACTTTCTTCTTTTTTTCAATATTTTCTCGCCTGCAGTCTCGGGTGTTTCAACAAAATGATAAGACATTGGTTACTTCCCGACTATCGGCTATATTTATAAATACCCGAGACAAGGGGAAAAAAAGGGACAACACAACGACGTCTCAAGTTCTTCTCTCTTCAGTTACGACACACGAGACATCCTACAAGCAAAAGTCACCTACCCCCCAAACTTTCTTATTTTTTTTTTAATCTTCAATGCCAAAACAATACGCGCAGCAAGCATAGAAAAAAAAAAAGGCGAAGCTGAAAGGGGGTTTACATAACTCGAGCGGATATTTGCGACTCCAGCGACTTATAGGAGGCGCCCCCCCCCCCCCCCCCCAAACAAACATGGCGGCTGGGAACAAGTAGCGTCGGCTCGGCCAGGCCACCTGAACAAATGGCGCGTTCAATTCAGCCGTTTTTTTTTGTTGTTGTTGTTTTGTTTAATGCTTAATTGATAGGTATTTGAGTTGCGACGGTTAAGTGTAGCCGGTGCACATAAACTTGCAGAGCATAGTTTTGTTTTCCCGGTGCTTTTTGTTATTTTCATGTTAAACTTTTGTTTCGGAGATTTCGTTCACAACCGAAACTATCGGCTCCGGAGAGACGGTTATAGACTTTAATCAGTTTTGATCAACTAAGGAAATCGGCTATGACTACAGAACTGTTCCACCGAGAGTAATTTTCAGCTAACTCGCGTGCCTCGACCATGCGACTTATCTGTCAGCGAAATCGAGCTTTTGTGCGTATCCGCGTTTAAGAAACAGCTCCTGTCGTCTGCTCGGCCAACAACACAGGCTGCAGGAAAATTGCGAAAATTAAGCAAGCGCTTCTTGATGCAAGGAGCATGTTAACCCGCTGGCTCCCCATCAAGCAGCTCATACTTGTATTTCAATTCTGGTTTAGTAGCAATCGAGAAGTCATTTTAACGAGTATGCGGGGTATGTATTATATTACGTACTATAGTCCCAGTAAAGCGATATTAGTATATTCTTCGGGTTAAAATATGAGCTTAGATGACTAGATTTTAGGTGAACCGCTGAATAAAAGTATGTTTGACAGACAGAGAAATACTACTTAAACTCAGCCAAATTGTTCTAGCCGGCAGCACGGAGACGAATACGGACAAACTAAAGAGAGTCTTCATCGGAGATTCACGCAGAACCCCTCTGCATTCAACTTGACTTCGAATCCTGAACGGAGAAATTTAGGATTTTTTGTGGCTGGACAACCAGAGGAATGTACGTATATTGCTGCTGGCTTCGACGGGGGTATAATCTAAATATTGGAGGCGTGATAGGTCCTAATGTCGTGACAGCCTCTAACTTTGCGAGACGCGTCCCCTACCTTTTGAAAGGACACACTTTCTCTTATTAATCGTATGCTGCAAGCAGGTTCTATGGAATCAAGTGATCGCGAAATCAGCCCAACTCACTCGGTGTGGTCCAGGGGCTTTTTCGGGGAAAAGCAGCCAAGATGAATAGCCAACGCACCGACCGGCGTGGGTGGCTCAATCTTGAAGCTAATCGAACACAACCGAACTCAAAAAAGCAGCTATCGAACCTTCCCACTCGCTTGACTGCAACATTGGTGTTCCCTCCAGTGAAACGCCTCGTCTGTCATCCTCAGTCCACTGTTCTACATCCTTATAAAAAAAAAACACTTATCAGTTACCAAGTAGTCGTCACTTTGAATGCGATTCGCAACAGACAAGAAATCAAAACGTTTTTCCATGGTTTTTCCTTATCCAAGAAATGGAAAGCACGCGACAGTGTGTAGTGGAGTAAACGGGCTTTTAAACACGCGATGGAAGGAAATCTACTGAGGCTTCACCGCAATAATGAACACTGAGTAAACTTAAGAAATATTCGGACCTTCGTCAAATTACATTGTTCGCCACCGCGCCGTCAACACGTGTCCGCGAAAGCCGCCAGAGACGCGGAGGGGCGCAAAGCGAACCTGTCCCGCCTGGTTCCCGGTTTTCCCGCTTGGTGACGTCCGTTTTGCTGGAGTCGCGGATACACTCAGCGGCAGCTTATAAAGGCCGACGAACGACCAGAAAGCTGGAACCTCTCCCTCGATTCCTCCTTTCCATTAGTGAAAGTGTGAAACCTTCCTCCTCCTTTTGGCGGGGACTAGGAACCGGGTTTCTGCCCGGCAGAAAACGATTCTGTAGGTCGGCCTTTAAGAGACGCGGGGCGTGATGTATTACGTTCACCCCTCTCGCTTCGCGATTAGTTCTTCGGCCTTCTTGTCAGCGAATGCTGAAACCTGATACGCTTAAGAACGACAGATGAACAAACGCCCTGTGTTTCTTAAGCTGGCATTGATGACAGCTTTATGACGCAACACGCACTAACAAAGTGGTGCGTAGTGTCACATATACGTCGTGAGCTGCTGAAATCGCCGAGCGCAAGATTTGCTCGTTTTTTGTTTGCGTGTGCAATGAGTGCGTTAATTCGTGTTCTATTTTGCGTCATCTAATTTTGTATCCCCCCCCCCCCTGATATAATGCCCTAACCAGGCGACTTAAAATATGCTAAATAAAAAAGCCCAAGTTTCCCAAAGAACAAACTACCCCAAAAAGCGTCCATTGTTTTCTTTGCTGCGCCTTTCTTGAGCGAACGACGACGTTAGCCCGAAATCCATCTTACGGAAGACGTCCAGCGTGTGCAAAAAAAAAAAAAACAACAAAAAACATACAAGGGGCTCATATTATGAAGTTGTATTAGCCGAACCCTATAGAAGAAAGAGCCTTTCACACCCTCCCGTTGTCCCCTCCTCCCCGCCCTCTATCTCTAATAGATCAATATTAGTATTAATTTTTGTTCGAGCTGTCCAATCGCGATAATCAATCTGACTTACGATAATAAAATACACCAAACAAACAAGCGAAAAAAAATTTTTTTTTTTCCGCTAATTTTATTTCTCTTTTTTTTTTCTCCACTTTTATTCACTTTGCGAACGTATATACAGTGCCCGAATCGCCATATGGCGTATAACTCCGCTTTAGCTTGCGATGGACCGCGGGAGATTCTACGAGCCGTCGGAGCATATCCAACGCCGTGTGTGAGTGTCACGTGACCTTTTGGCAGAGGGGTCCAGGGAAGCGCGGGGAGCGGAATCACCTGACACGGTCGCAGCGCTGGACTGGCTGGCGATGGCTCGTAGCGTCCGCTGCGATCCAACTATAGGTGTGTGTAACAAAACACATAAAAAAAACTTATAAAACAAGAAAAAAAAACGGTGGTCTTTTGTTTAAGAGAAAGTGAAAAAGCGCAAGTGTGGAACGCGTATGGATTTCTAATTTCTGCGTCGCGGGCGTGGCCGGACATTCCATTTTTTTTTTCTTGTTTGCATTGTCATACCTCTTTTTTATTCTGTTTCCCTCTCTCCCTTTCTCCAACCCATTAAAGCGAATAGGTGATGTGCAGCTACGCCCATGTGTTTTTCTTCGAACAAATACGGTAAACACGAACAAATACAGCGACAGCCACACCGCCAACTCCGAGACTCGGACACTTTAGGGGTTTGGTCGTTTCGCCGTGTTTATTTCGAACATCCACTTTTTGTTCTAAAAGGGCTGGTGGGAACACTCATCTCGAGTCGATGCGAGCGGATGGATGGGGATCGAAAAAGAAGGGGAGGAGGGGAGATATATGGGCGACGCTTGATTTCCGATAGATCTGCAAAGAAAGCGAAGTAACAGTTCGGCCATGACGACGCTCGCCGCGACGCTACGCGGCGCAAGCTGCCATTAAGTACGCTACGACTGTGTCTCCAGAACTAGCGGCGACACTCCGGTGGCTCGCTATTATGGCTGTATCAGATGTGATTTATAATACGGAGGACTGTGTTTCATGTTTTGACGGGGGTACGGGTCGGATTGTGTCTGGATTTGCCTTCGGATTAAAAGTAGTGTTCCTACTTCGATTAGCATTGGATTAAACCTGGAAACATTCGGTGCTGCCAAACATGAATTCAAATATATAGGGATTGAACTCAAGTTTGAGTTCCACCTGCATGTGGAAAACACTCACGCCCATATAAAAACTGGAACGTAGGTTTAGGTTAGGTTAGGTTAGGTTAGGTTAGGTTAGGTGAAGTTCAGTTAGGTTAGGTTGGTTAGGTTAGGTTAGGCTAAGTTAGGTTGGTTAGGTTACGTTAGGTTAGGTTAAGTGAGGTTAGGTTAGGCGCAAGTTAGGTTAGGTTAGGAGTTAGGTTAGGCTGAGTTAGGTTAAGGTTAGTTAGGTTAAGTGAGGTTAGGTTAGGTTACTGCCATAGCGCTTGAAAACTTAAGAAACGCAGGGCGTGTCGAGTCCCAAGTAGTTTTTGTATTACCGAAGCCAACGAGATTGCGGCACTATATCAATGAGATCCCCGAAGAACAAAACGCTAAACGAGTAAAGTAAACAAAAACAAAGCCCCGCGCTGCGTTTCTTAAGCCGTCGGCAACCAGTGCAGTGAACAGGAGCCAAGCCAAGTCGTGCCACCGAACGATGGGACACGAGCGCTGCGTCATAGTTGGGCTGGAAACTCGGAGGTTCGAGCTCGAGAACGGATTCGATATGATTGCAGCCGCAGGACTTCTCAGAGTTACGGGGATTCCGCGTAAGATGGCGCTACCTGTCGAACCACACTCCATATGCCCGGTCGGTTTAGTGCCTTCATCGTTGCATAAGACTAAACATTAGCAATATTATGGTACACTTCAGCAGAACGACAGAGGGATAGTGCCGGAAGTTCGGAGGGCCACGAAGAGCCGCCGTGCCCTTGAGGCGTAGACTCAAGTCGAGCGAAGTTATTAAAATAAATTACGTGAGGTGTGTTATGTTCCGCTTTCGATTCCGCATTCGATATAGCGCACATTTACGCGAAAAAGAAAAATGACCAACTCCGCCGCGGTGCAGCTATACAGTCTCCCGATGTAGCCAACCGCAGACACGTGGCAACGCGCGGAGGACAAAATAGGAGCGTTAAACGAACGACAATCGAACTGCCAGGAAGGAGGACGATACAACCGAAGAGCGCTTCTGGGCCTCTCTTTTCTCCGGCGGGCGTCCCTGCAAGTCGTCTTCATCTTTACCGAACGCGGCTCCGCATCCTTTTTCCGCCACCCTCTCCCGTTCATCCCCTCAAAACAACGATGGCAACAGTAGCAGCCAGATCCGACAGCTCCCCGTCAGTCACCCATCCTCCTCATCCGAACGCCCTTCTTCTCCTTCCCCACCTCGCCAGGTTTATCTCCCTTCATTTTTCCTCTCTCCCTCTGCCACCGTTCCCTCCATTTCTTTAGCGTTGTTGTTGTTTACATCATTGTGCACCACCTCACTCCAACAGAGCGCCACGCACCGCTCGTCCTGCAATCCCTTTCCCTTCCCTTTTCCTCAGAAAAGCCTCTGCATTTCGTCCCTAATAGCATTATATCCCAACGTCCCTAATTCCACTCCCCCCCCCCCCTTTCCCTAGAGCCCCGACGGGCTTCACCGTACGGTTCGCCATCTTTCCAACCATCTTTCTCCCGTCGTTATTTCTTCCCTCCCCTTCACTTTTTCCCCGCTTCTTTTTCCCCCAATTCCCTTCCTTTATGATGTATACGTCTCCGACTGTATCCCTTATCCCTATACCTTTCGTTTCATCCCCTTTTTTGTTATCTATTCGCGTCACTCATTGCTACCGTATCGTTACGGTGATATCGTACACCCCCTTCCACTTTCACTCCGCAATTTCCCTCTCTCTCAACTCAACCTCCTTTCCCTCATTCCCTATCTTCGTTTTCCCTTTTTTCCCCGTTCATTTCTATGTTGGCGGAGTGTGTAACGTATCTAATGTTGGGGAGATCTGACGTTCGGTCCGAGGTACAGTTATTATCTATACATAACAACGGGCTTCTGGGGCGGCGTTTTCGCGGCGGCGCGAAGACATCGGATTCGGGAAGAAAGCGAGGAAAAAAAAAAAAAGAAAAAAAAAAAAGATGCCCCATGCTTGTTTCTTTGGGCACTCCGGTGCGAACATATTCCCGCTCGCGAGCCGTGCCGGTGTTGCCGTCGCTTTCAGGAAAAGCGGAGCACGAAGTGAGAGATGGCGCGCGCGAGCGAGTGTCTGTCCGGCGCGTGCTTGTCCCTCCGTCTCGCTGTTTCGCGTTTTGTTGGTTGGTTGCTTGTTTGTCGTTGGTGTGTGTGTATGTGTGTCTTGGGGCCGGGCGCGGCGGTTTGTATAGTTGCCGAGCGGCGTTGATACATGTTTCAGACAGGGAACCGAAGAAAGGAGGCACTGCTTCGTCACGTGTGCACGTTGGAGAATGAATGGGGTGAGGAGGAAAGGGAAGTGAAATAGGAGAAGGTAGATTCTCTTCGTTTGTGACTCATTTGGTGAATCGTGAGTAGTACGTTGATTTTGGTGAGAGCGGCGACATCCTACACAAGCCGAGGCTTGGATAACCACAGATATCAGACAAAAATTACGAATTGTAACCATAAGTTTATGAAACTTAAAAAAAAAAAAGACAATGGTCACACGTTTTTGCCACTGTGGTCCTCGTCGCCGTGATCTTTGCAAACAAGTACAAATACAATTTGCGGCTAAATACTGGAACTGAACACTGTATAATAAATAGCGGTATCTCCTCATCTCCATTGCTATCATCTTTCATATTTTAATGCTCAAGATGACTCTAGGTTCCGTCCGAACTCACTTCAAACAGGATCCGGCCAACTCGTCGAAAGCCAACTAGTCGACGGCCAACTCGTCGACGGCCCATTCGTCGAAGAGGGCAATTCGTGTTAGGGCAATTCGTCGAAGGGCAACTTGTCGAAAAGGAAAATTGGTCGAAGGGCGGTTCGTGTTTTTACCTTTTGACTTCGTGGTTCCTTTTTACCTTTTGACTTAATTTTTTATTTATGTTTGGACTAGGGTCAGCGCCTTTGTTAAGTTACAACATTGAAGGAAACATTACAAGAAGGCAAAGACAGGAGAGAACCTTTAGACAAGTTGAAAAATGTGTCATCTCAGGATCGTCCCTTTGTTACCTTTTTTTATTACTTATTTTGTAATGAGCCGCCGCAGACTGTCGCCGCGCATGGCGTGAACGGGTGGGCCAGGTTGGTCGACAATTTTGTAATGAGCCGCCGCAAACTGTCGCCGCGAAGCGACGTCAACTGATGGGCCGGGTAGGCCGGGTAGGTTAACACGCACCCCAGTGATACATGAGCGACGTAGTGACCCTGCCCCACTGCAACATGAAAGTGGCGAAAGCGGCAAGTTGTTACCTTCGACAAGAAAGAGCAGACTGGAGGTCAGTTTTTTTAAGGAGAGTGCCAATTGTACACATTTTTTTTACGAAAGAGTTACACATAAAAGACAGAACACTGATTATATTAGGGCAATATTTGCTTTAAAATTTAAAGAAAAAAATTATATATTTGGCTTTAAAAAAGCGGCGACCAGTTGGCCTCTTCGACGAGTTTTCCTTCTACGAGTTGCCCTATGACGAATGGGCCTATTCGACGAATGGGCCGCCGACGAGTTGACCGTCGACGAGTTGGCTTTCGACGAGTTGGCCTAGACCCACTTCAAACCTAAAAAAAAAGGGTCAATTGCAAGATTTGCAAATAGAAATATTAAGAAAACACCCCCCGAAGCTCGGTGCAGTGGCTAGGAAGAGGGGGCTTCGGGGCCACACGGCGGAACCGTGTGTCGCAAAAAAAAGAAAAGAAAAAAAAAGTTGTGAGGGAACCGACAACACTGCCGCGTCGCTTCGCATTGTGCACGTGACAAATCGGTGTGATGGATCGGTCGCGTGACTGGCGTCCACTCGCGTGGCTAGGATGACCTGTGGTGCCGCTTTTCGCCTTTTCCACACAGTTGCCCCTGCTTGCCGTATTCTTTTTCTTGTCTGAAAGCTTTTACGGCTTTTTTTCTTTCAATTTTTCTGCCGTATTTTCGATCATAATACAACTTTTGATCGAAGGGTAATTAATGAAAACCGTTTCCATGTCTCGCACCAAATAAACAGCAACGTAAAAAACTGCACCTTGGTTTTGTTTTGATTCTCGGGAATAAAGCACGAATGAAAATCGACACCGAACATTTCATTCTGATGCTGTGGTATCTCGGAGTAGTATATCGTTTCTGCACAGGCGCCTACCTCCAAAATTCATATGGTACCAATAAAAAAAAAGGAGGTAAATATAAAACTTTAAATTAACTTTTTTAATGAGACCAACTTGTGCCTTCAAATGGTAAAGGAAAATACCACACACCTTGCGATGCGACGGAATAACGACTGTCAATCTAAGCTTGTCTAACCTAGTCTAGAACATTCTGAACTGGAACAAAAGATACGTTACAAGGAGCTACTGAACGTTCTAGAATATCCCTGAAAGATAAAATGACCATGCCTTCGAGTGGGAGCCCCGCTCGAAACCAACTCGGCTGTGCACGCGGCAATATATTCGAATGAAAATGTTTAACCGGGATCCTCCGCGTTTTATATGCTCACCCATCTTTTTTAATAATTAATATACAGGAAAAAAACTAACATATTCAAAAAATATGTTTTGTCCTAGCCTTAGTAAGGCTACCTGCCGTTGTAAGTTTGGAACCAAATAAATATATTGCCCGGGGCACGACAGATAGTCCAGAAAATCTTCTCTATTCTAAATTGTATTCCGATCGGCAAGTACAGCAATTGGGTAACTCCCCCCCCCCCCCCCCCCCTCTCCTCTTCGAATCAGAACCAGGATTAAACGTAAAAACATTAGCTTAAAGTTTGTAAACATGTTCTCAACTGTTTCCGCTATGTCGTTTTCAAGCGCAGCAAAAGCGATTGAAAAACCCAGGCTGGCACCTTTAAAAAACTCGTCTAATAACAAAACTGCCAAAAGTTTCGATCTGTCCTGTAGAAAAACTGGGACCTGCAGTAGTGCCATATACAAATAATATCGCGTTCGTAGCCATCGAGCGTTATTTAAAGGGACCATGAAACGATTTTGAAATCGAATTTCATCCACCGCACGTCGTAAAAGGTGTGAAAAGAAAACCAAAATACAAAAATAGAGAGAAAAAAAAAGTTTTCGCTATAGTATTCTTAAAAGAAAAGCGGACTCTTTTATACCTTCTTTCCTTCGAAAGCTCTCTGCCTTTTCACTGCGATGCACCCGCGGTACCAAGGTACGTCAGCCTAATCCACGTCGCCTATTGGATAAGAGCCTACCTCACCGGCACCGCGGTCATAAACAATAAATAAGCGGCGAATGTTCCTTCAAAGCTTCGTTAAATTATATTCTGATCCATATTTTGTTGAATAATTAGCGATGTTACGGAAATTGCCGAATTTTATAATGCTCGGAGCTATGCGCCATCTATCGCCTGATAAACGAAGCAAGAGAAAAATAAGACTGCGCCAGCGCTGTTTCGTGGTTCCTGCTGTGGGTGTAGGAACAAATCGTCCCGGAACTAATGGTCCCGGAACAAATCGTCCCGGAACTAATGGTCCCGGAACAAATGGTCCCGGAACTAATGGTCCCGGAACTAATGGTCCCAAGTTCAAGGTAGGAAAAAATGGTCCCGTCATAAGATCACTTCGAAAATATAACACACTCAATGCACTTTATTTCTTTATGCTCTCTACGTACTTGTTTGCTGGTGGAATGAGGAACTTGGTCCCATACTTTGAGACCGGTTACCTCAGAGCAAGTTGATAAGGTTTCTATAATTATTTTATTTAAAATTGCCGGAATACTGTCTAACAATAGAAGAGTCAGGGGCATTTTATTGTATTTAGCGATCGTATACTGCAAGGGGTCACTGCTATTACCATATAATGAGCATTTTGCTAGGGATGTTTTTTATGCCTTGTTTTGATAGGCAAACTGAGCACTTCTACTCATGTCATTGGTGCTATGCGACTTCAATTGCATTCATCTCCGCGTGTCTTTTGGTTACGGCCCACATTAGGAGCGGAGCTCGTGGCCTTTTTAGGTGGATTGGGTGCGTGTGCACGAGTGGTGCTCCTTCTTGTCTTTCGAAACAAATCAGTAAATATACCACCTAGGTTGAAATATCTTTCACGGGTAGTTGTTCAGAACTCAAACATTTTATTGATGCCATATAGATAAACATGCAAAAAGCTTACGTCCGAAGAGGTCAGAACCGAATGCCTCGGCTCAAACCTCGAAGGAAGGCCTTCATGGTTTTCACGCCCTGGCTGTACTGGCGGAGAGATTCTACAGCTAAAAGTATAAAACGAATCAATATTTACGATATCTTTCGAGTGAGACGCTTATTAACATTTATACATATATTGACACGGTCTGAAAGAGCACAGTAAATTACTTACCGTTTGAAAATGGGCGAGCGGAAGAAAATGTGGCACTTTCACGAGTCATTCGTTAACTGAAGCTGAATCATGCGGTCAATCGTGAGTGCCTGTGTTGTCACTTATCTCACCAACGAAAGAAGAAAGCGCCCCCGCCCCCCCCCCCTTCCCCCCTTTACCCCCCCTTATCCGTTATCGGACTTTAGAAGGTCCTAGAGCAACAATAGGTACGAGCTCCGTTCTGAGGCTTTTACAGGGGCAACATTTTTGTGGGACCATTTTTTCCTACCTTGAAGTTGGGACCATTTGTTCCGGGACCATTAGTTCCGGGACCATTTGTTCCGGGACCATTTGTTTCGTTTCCCTCCTGCTGTCTGCTGAAAAACAAGGCGTCGGTAGTGATCGTTGACGTGGTCGGCGTGGTGGAAGCTCATCGTTCCGCGTAAGGCGCTATCCTTGACTGAATTCTGGTCGCCTGTTGCGATAACCCAGTACGTCCTAAAAAGGAAGATCCATCTACTGGTGCGGCGATGTTGCGGCGGAACCCTCAAGACAGCAGAGACGCTCGCGCCGTCGTCTTTGTTTATTTCGGCTACAGTGGAGCTTTCCTAGCATTTGTGTCCTCGAACATCGCCCGGATTTCTTATTTTTGCGCATTCCATGCGTGTGCTCAAGTTTAAGACATTACTGGCGCGTACTGTATTTAACGGCGTGTATGAAGGATGCGAATTTTGACGCGTTTTCATCACCCGACAAAAATGATTAGTGTTAGCATTTATTGAACGATCGCAACGTCTATGCGAACACGTAATTATATTTCTACGTTGCTATATCTTTGCTAATATTGAATCGTCTTTTGCAATCGTAGAAAAGGTGCATGGCGAGATTTGTACTGTCAGTAAAGCCGTGTCTTAAAGTCGCGATCGTCCAAGACGGCGTACTGCATCTTTTTCCTTTCGTTTTTTCATCCCCTCTGCCCTGCGAGCCTATCTTGACAAAATAAAAGTTGATAAAGCTTGAGCCCATAGAAAACTCTGCATTTTCTGCTACGCCAGTGAGTGACAGCGCGTCCCCTTCTTTTTAGGGACACCGTGGAAACGGCTGACGACCTGCTGCGCTTCGTACCGGCGTATGGGACCAGTCCCATGCTGTCGCTGTGGCGCAACATATCTGATTGAATTTCGCTTAGCTGCGATGCGTCCATGGCTATCGCGGTAATGAGAGGCTCCGATTCAGAAAATATGTCGGTGGCATCGGCACCAGTAAAACACTGCGGTAAAACCTACCGGCACACCGCCAGCTCGCTGCTAACGCTCCCATCCTACTACTGCCCGGTGACATAGTCCGTCACAACCGTCAAAATTACGCCGCGGCTTGTTTTGCGGTGAGTTGGAGAGGAAGAAAAACTCGATATTTGAATAATTTCTCGTGTACTAAGTTAGTAAACCGAAATAAAAACGGATGCCTGTTCGGCGTTGAGTGAACATTAAAAAATGTGAATCCCGGAGAAAAGCTCACCGGAGATAAGCTCACCGCAAAACCGGCAGATGCGGAGAAAAGCTCACCGGCCATTGAACGCATGCGGAGTAAAGCTCACCGATTTGTTTTTCTTCTTTCTATATGGAGGCTGTTGGATCACGCGTAACATATATCAATTTATTATCATCAATTCGTCAACTTTGTAAAAAAAGAAAATGTCTTTTAAGTATTATTTGTTAAGCTTACGGGGTATATTGCTCCCAAATTTAAAATTGCGGGCGAGTGCTTTCTGTGGTTTACTCTCTAGGCAACGAAAGCTTAACTGAAAACTTTATGAACTTGAAGAACAGGAAAAGAAGGCTTTATAATTCTCCCTAAAACCTAATAAAGGCCGGAAATCCGGAAGTGCATGCGGAACAACGCGGTGCCTGAAATTCTCTTTGAAGCTTTTGTTAACCATTGAAAACAGGATAAAACGGTCAGTAGGATATTGAGGTTTCTTTCTTTCACGGACATGCACGTTTTCTAGCCGTTTGTGCTGGTGTATCCACACCACACATTGCCTTTCTGTGATAGTGCCCTTGTACGGCGAGCCACTCATGACCTTCAGAGCTGCACACTGGCACCGTTGTTACTCGTGAGCTATATAAGAACTAGTCTTCTATAAGGTAGCGAATTGGGCGAGTTGGTAAACGTTATACACGATGAAAACCGCTCAAACGACGACGACGGAGTGAAGACAACAAACACGACAGGACGAAGCTGTTCTCGCAACTAAAGGTTTGTTAGTGAAATTAACAGAAAGAAAACAGCGTAGCCGACACTGATTCCATCAACAAACACATACTTATCTATCAGGCACTAAAACAATCTTTGGAGCTGAAGCGGTTCACACACCGCTATTCATATTAGCTCGAAAAGAACAAACTTTTTTATTTGACAGCTACCGACGGCGCACTGTCAGCTCTCAATCAATTGTTGTTTTTCTTGCCGGTATTCCATGTTCTGATTTTATACTTGCGGCTTCATTAATGTAAAGAATGGGTGATTACTAATTGCTTAGGAATTAGTAAGTATGCCCAATGAACTTCAAGAACATTACAAAAAGAGTACATATTTTTAATGAAGTGACGAATTCTAGCTGTGTTGCATGGCCACGTGTGACGCAGAATCCTCTAAGCTAACAAAAACTTAAAAAAAAAAAAATCGGCGAGCTTTTCTCCGCATCCGCCCAAAGGTCGGTGAGCTTTTCTCCGCATCTGCCGATTTCGCGGTGAGCTTTTCTTCGGTGAGCTTTTCTCCGGTGAGCTTTTCTCCGCCGCCCTAAAAATTTAGTGTAAAAGTTATTTGGCAAAAGTAAAAAGGTCATTTCATGATCTTTTTAAGGCCGTTCGTGTCTCTCTTGTGTACCGTGTGTCCCCGGCGTTTACTAGCGGCCCACGCAATTCGTTTTTTTATTTCTAAATGCAGGTGAAACCTTACTCCAGATGAGCATCGGCTCTCCTTGGTAAAAACAATTACCGAGTAACAACACCCACAAAAGCAGTCCAGATGTTCATTTTCGATCAATAAATAAACTAGGAGAAAAAAAAAAAAAGCCTCGATTAAAAAAAATACAATTCGAAAACCTTTTTTTTTTTTTTAGAAATTACTTTTACTATTGACCGACCAACGAGCGAGGACCAGAAAATTGCTCACCCCAAAAACTGTCCCAAGTAAACACTTTACGCAAAGACAACTTGGACGCTCTCTCACGCTGTCTCTATCTCTCCTCCTATCTCTCTCCCTCTCTCGTTTCCCTACGCCTTTTTCTCCCACCACCACTTGCCCTCACAGAATTTCGCTTTTGCTTAACACCAGATTCAATTTCATTCTCTTTTTTTTTTTTTTTCATTTTAGTCCCCAAAACCAAGGTCCCGTTGGTCAGGCGCAAAAACCGTGAAGCAGGAGGGTGCATTTGAAGAACCTTTCCTCTCTTCTACCACCACTACAATAGACGCGACGCTTTTCCCTTTCCCTTTCCGGTACCCTTCCCCAATTTCTCCATTTATTTATGTTTCTTCTGTCGAAACACCAACACGACGGCCCCCTCCCCTTACATTTCGCGTCCCCCAAACCACCCCAAAAACCGTTACGCTTGTTTACCGCTGCCGACTGGACAACACAAACTTCACAAACAGGCCAAAAAAGTAAAAACCTAAAAACAAAAAAGAAAACATCAAAATGAATGCCTGAAACTTCAAAGAAGCGCGCGGTGTGACATCCCCTCACGCTTACAAACACGCTTGTTTGTTTCTTTTTTTTTTTTTCAATGCCTGCCGCAAGAACACACATAAGTGTGCACGCGCTTAGTGGTACACAGACACATGGCACGCTCGCGGCGGGATAGTAAGCACACGCAAAATAAAACAAACAACTTCGCACGGGGGAGGAAAAAAAAAAAGGGGGGGGGGGGGGACTATGGTCCGAGACACCGAAAGTCCGGCTGTTCCGTCAATACGGATAACGTAACATAAAAACCTAAAAGCAAAACAAACATAAGGTAAAAGAAAAAAAAGAAGATCGAGCTGCCCATCAACACCGCAGTAAACAGGACCAACACCGACAACATTAGCGCAACAAAAATAAAATAACGGCTAGAATAGAGAGCAGCGCGGGAAAGGCGGCCAAGCAACCGAATTGTGTAAATAGTTACACCGCACTAACGAAACTAAATATTCAAAATAAAATCGAGTGGTATAGTACGTTGCTAGCAATGCTCCAACGACGGAAAAAAAAATAAAATAAAACGAATTTGAGGAAAACAGCTGCTGTGTCGACCAGCTTGCTTCTTCCACCCCCCCCCCCCCCCCCTCAAAAAAAAAAAAGAAAAAAAGGACCGGCCAGTCTACTACTGGACAGCGGAGCTGACCGATCAGTCGAAGCCGACATATATGCTATATAGAAACAGAAATATAGTCTATATATTACCTCACTCGCACAACAGTTGCTGGTGGTGTCACCACCAGGTACGTTACGTACATTCAGACAACGCTTTGTTTACCTGCAACTGTCCGATCAAGCTGTTTGTGTTGTTTTTTTTTTTGGTCAGTCTGATTTTTTATTTATTTCTTGTTTGGAAACCAAACATTGGTTTTCTTCATTTCCTTAGTTGATTGTGCGTCTCTTTTTTTTTATATAGTATGTATTGGTTTTGCGTGGAAAAGAATTGCTACAGCTGACCTGGCGCTGACCAACATGCTGCTGCTATAACTAGAATATAAAAATAAAAAAAGCGGATCTTGCCACTTCTCGTCTCGCGCCGTTCCGCTCGTGATTCCAATAAACGCAGACGGAAACGCCCATCGACGCGCTGGTCGATCTGCCCGGGTAGTTTTTTTTTTTTTTTTTTTATTATTTTAGCATACTGCCAGCTCCACTCAAGGAGGTCATATAAATATCGTTACAAAATTGAAAAAAAAAATGCAATGACACATTAACAGAAAAGAAAAAAAAAACAGTTCAAGTGCAACAACATCATCAATCGACAATATCGTTCGTTAAATCCTTCCAGTCTCGAATTGCCCGAGGGAAAAGATAATCTCTGAAACAGTCCATTCTGAACCTGTGCTGTTTCAATGCTCTGCGATGGCTTAACCATCCATAAGTAAAAATAAAACATATCAACTAGTAATATGGGGGTCCAAACAAATTTTCATATAGCGAAACACCAGTGTAACTGAACCATTATTTCATTTCACACGTGCTAGGGCAATGTACAATCAAGATCAGATGAATCATCACAAGATGCACCATGTTATTATTTAAGAGGTTCAACTGCGCAATTTTGCAGCACTCTTACTTTCACGCCGTAGCAGAAAAAACGGGAACACACCAACTAGCATTAACTTCGCACGTGCTGCTAGTCTCTAAGCCGACGGAAGAAACATAACCAATCCACACAGCCTTTCTGAAACATCTGCCGCAGCCGTATATACGTTTCGCAACTCAAAGCCTTCCATGGCGTCTTGTTTTCGCGTTTCTTCTTCTTTCGTCTCTCATATTGCTGGTTTTATCTTAACGGATTCTCTCGTGCCTCGTTCCCAACTCTCGGCTGGAGAAAATCTTTTCCCCGTTTGCATTTGCGGGAGAACAGTACGCGAGTTCGAACGAACACCCACATGACACACCGCAAAAACAAAACCTACAGACGCAAAACCAAACCCGCGAGAAATAAAAAATAAAAAAGGAAAAAATACAAATTTAGTTTACGTGCTGAAGACGAAACTATAGTTATGCTGTGAGGAGCAGAACCAACGGGCGGATTCGCACGTCTATAGCAGACTCTACAGAAATTAATTTCTTTGTTTTGTTTCGTTTTACCGGGCGCACCTTCTTCCTCACTGCTGAGAGAAACCGTATAACACCAGAACTACAAAGTATAAATATAAAAAAAAAAACACGAAATTGACTGAGAAGCGTAGAAAGGATGCTAAAGGAGAAACAACAACATAAATAAAAAAAAAAAAAAAACACGTCGAACCAAAACTTCCGTTGCAGACGCCCTCACTTTTAATTACCAACACCAAAAATCACCGCTCTTATATTTTTTTTTTTTCTTCTTTCCGAAACCGCACACCAGCGTGCTGAACCCAACTTCACTCGGCCAACGTGCGTTCGAAACAACCCTAACCACAAACCTGGACGAAACAACAAAGGCCATAGTCGAAGAAAGAAGAAAGCAGAGACCCGAGGAGGAAAAAAAAAAAAAAAAAGCAAGAGCATCCCCAATCTCTCCCCAGCCATCCCGAAAACTCTCAACAACCCTTCTCCGCGCACCTTCTAAATAATGCAGCAAGTTAAAAACAGAGCTAAATTAAGCGGGAAAGCGCTCCGGTGAACACATGGGGCTTCCCGAATCAAACCGAGGGAGAACAACGACTCGAAGCGCCAACGCACAACCCTAAACCAACGAATCAAGGCGCGCAACACAAATGTTTACAAGTATATAAACGCTAAACAAACAAACGAAAAATCGCAATAGAATCCAGCCGCGAGGTTAATTCAAAGCCGGCCGCAATTTCCTGACGAACTCTAATTCTCTACCGCCGGAGCTATTATTTACTCTTGCGTGTTTCTTTTTTATTTTCTTTTTTTTTTTTACGTCGTTTTTCGTCATTTGAGTCTCGACTTTTCGATCTTACATTTACTCCTCCGCGTTTAGTTTTTGTTTTCTGCTTCGGAAGACTTGGACGAAAACGTCGTTTATTAGTTGGCCGTGTCTCAAACCAACTACTAACTTTTCGGCTGCTGTCTTCTTTCGGTGTGGCTTTGTTCTTCCGTTCTGTTTTCTTTTTTTCTTTTTTTTTTTCCCCTAACGCTTCAGTGGAATTGTTGTTCTTCGAGGTGGGGTGGGGGGGAGTCGGTAATTTCTCCAATTCGGCATTCGGTTTTCACGCAAGTCTGATTTGGTGGTTGCTAATTACTTTTCGTGTCTTCCTTCCGCACTGTCCCCCTTTCCCAACGTCTTCCCTCCCCACTTTTACTTACGTATCACGGAACATCGCCGTAAGCGCGAATGAAAACCCTTTCTGTTGTTTCTAATTGAAACCGTAGTGACGTTTATTGGGCGACTCCCCGCTCGTTCGAAAAGATGACCGAAACCATTCGGTCACCTCGTATACATAGGTTGCACTGACGTAATTTGGTCCTCCTTTCTGGTGGCCGAACTTCCTCGAGCGTAGCCTTTATTGTGCATATTCTACGAGCAGTACACGAGCGTCGCGAGCGAGCGGAAACGAGTGAGCACAGCTTCATTAAACTTCGTTTCACTTTATCTTCGAGCGAAGCCAAAGCTAGAAGCGCGAGACCAGCGCTTTTTGCGTTTCTGCCCAGCTCGCGCGCTCGAGCAAATCCTGAAGGCACAGAGCTTTCGTGCTCGCGCTTCCAGCTTTGCCTTAGCTCGCACATAAGGTGAAACGAAGTATAACAGCAGGTTTTGGCCACCAGAAAGGAGGAAGAATATGACGTCACGTGCAACCCATGTATATTTGTCAACAAAGCTTCAGCCCAGAACAGACCCTCCACAAAAATGCACGCCAATTTATCTTACGATAGATGTCGGGCTGACGGCCAATCATACGCCTGTGGCATAGATATATATATATATATATATACTGTACATCCGACGGCCCTTTTGAACATCCAATAAGTCACGTGACTTGAGTGTCGGAATGTCCAACGAGGCGAAAGACCCGAGCGAAACGAAATGTCTTACGAGTCTAAACGAGGGAACGGAAGGTCCGATCAAGGACTGACCGACTGAATATCCAATGTCAGTTCAATCGAGAGGAAACGTCCATCGAGCCTCAATGTTCAACATCTGGGAATGTCGACGGAATATACAACGTGCCTGAACGTCCACCGTTTCATCGTCCAGCTCGTTGGATACTTACGCTCATTGGATATATCGAGGGGTCGTCGGACACTAAGAGCACTATACATAGACGCGAATATTCTTCCTACACGAGCATGACCTGCACACCCCTAAAAGAGTGTCGCTTCTGTTCCTGGCTTCGTGAAACATGAGATTAAGCTCAATCCCGTGTCCGTATAGTCAATCGACACACGCCTTCGAGAACTGCTATCCCGGATTCAGTTCGAGACGATGCCAGATATCTCGGCTTCCAAAAGTGAGTTTAGGTGCACCAGGGGCACCATCGGTTCTTCCCCTGCATCGCTCGTCAGAGTTGTCGGCTTTCGGTAGTCGCGGGCATTCGCTTTGTGACAAAAAGTCCCACGACTGCGACTCGCGTCGCTTCGGACCAAAGAGAGAGAACTGCGCGTATCAAGTTTTCGTCGTCAGTGTGTAGTCACACACAACTTAAGAAACACGGGGCAGGACTTCTCACGTTGACGCCTCTTGTGATTGGCTCTCGTGCGTTCTAATCGGCCGATTCGGCAATTCGATTGGCCGCGGTGCGATAACGAGATTCAGATGGCTCGCCACACCCTACCTATACCAGTGACTACGGTGAGAAATTCAGAGAAAGGAGGAGACGAGTGCTCCCGGAGGTGCCACTCTTGGAACGCGTTCGAACGACGTGACACCGACGTCCGGCGTTCGCGTTCGAAGAGTGAGTACGGACGAAAGCACCTAGCTTTGCGTCTATACCTACCAGTCGTTCCAGTCGGAGCTCGCGGTGTTCTGACAGCCCCGGCGCCAACTCTCGCCTCCTAAGTTCTTTCCGACCTGACAGTCGCTTCTAAGCTAAGTCGAGAAATCTGCATGCAGTCCTACACGGGTAAAGATATTCCAAACTCTCTTTCGCATTTAAAGAACAATCAGCAAAAACGCCATCATCTTTGAAATTAGAAAGAAATGTAGCAAAAGCTATTTCCGCCGCTAACAAACGCTACCTTATCATCAGTAAGTTTTCACCAAATCAAAAACAAGAGCGCACGTACGTTAACTTTACGCTACACTTCCATACCATACTTGACTATGCGCGTGCTAAACAGGAGAAAAAAAAAATCGCAATCATTAATCATCTAGGTCACTTCGTTGTTTACTTTTTGCGGGTCCCTAAACTCCCTAAAATTCGAGCGACTCGTAATATTGCGTCCTCTACGAATTCCGGCGTAACTTTCTCCTTCTAGTTTTTTTCTCCAATGTTTATACCACCTAAAAACCGGTAGCAAAAATAAAAAAAAACACGTACGCTCCTAACGAGCAGTATAAAAATCGCATACGCTCTAACTAACTGCCCTTTATCATTATCTAATAGCTCATTTTTCACGCCCACTCGTGTCATCTCCCTAAACGGCCGGTGCGTTCTAAAGTGCGGTGCCAACGTATATGGTTTACTAAGTTCTACTATTACATTTAACGGCAGTAAACAAAACAACGACATAATTGTACAACGACCGGTTCGCTTCCAACGTGCGCGCGCGTTATCGTAATGCGTCGCAATGTTGTTGATTTCTTTTTTTTTTTTTTTTTTTAGAGGCGGTTGTTAGAATCCAGCGGCAAACGAAAGAGCAAACTTTAGAAAGAAAAATCGAACCGTAAACAAAAGCTCCCATTTTGCGTAATGATCGTTAAAAACGGTTAACGCGGCGCCCGGGCAAACTCATTCTCGGAGATTAACTTTAGGAAACTCGCCGCGCGGTTCATCGAAACAAACAAGATAATTTAGAACAAATTAGAGAACCCCCAACAAAAAAAGCAACAGCAACAACAACAAAAATGTAACGGGACAAATATCACGTTCAAGGTTGCGAGCACAGCTTAAACCTATAAGCGACGCCGAGAAGCGGGAAAAGAGAATGTAGACAACAAGTTTTAAGACACATAGCGTGTGCTTTGGCCCTAACGGGCTGGCAGTATTGGTAAATAACTGAGTAAAATAAATAAATAAATATACACTGTCCGACACCGAGCGCCCGCGCAACAAATAAAGGGAAATCGGGACGTCGAGCGGCGAACTTCACCAACAAACAAAACCACCAACATCATATAGGGATAGGTTGGCGACGGAAACGACTAAAAACCTACGAAACAAAACAAAACACAACAAAAACGTTGCAAAGTACGGCAGCGGAGTACATCGAAAGATAAGGACAATTAGAAACCGCGTACGCCCCTCTCCTTTCCCCCTTTTCCCTACCCCCCTTTTTGCTCCCACGTCGACACTAATTACAATTCGTACGCCGTTTTCACAACCTTCAAACTATACAGGCTCGCCCGGAGGAAAAAGTAGAGAACGTGCCAGCCAGTCGTTATTTATACGAAGAGGAAAGTAGAATGTGGATTGGGGAAAAGAAAAATCAACGGCCAGAAAACAACAACAAAAGAGGCATTTTTGAACTCAGGACTTCCCCATTTTTTACACTGTAGTAAGTAGTATAGCAACAACCACGTTTTCGCTCCCGCTTCAGAGTACAGATATCTTTTTTCGCGCGCGAACGCTTATTGCTGTACTCTTGCGCGCGAGCGCTTATTACTGGAACTATTACTGCATTTTTTTTTTTCATTCATCGTTATCAACGTCATTTTGGTGGAACGACTACGACTGAAACTTGGAAAGAACAACCGTTTCGCGAGTCATACGTCAACCCTCACCCAGTTCAACCTCGCACACACGCTAAAGGAAAAAAAAAAGGAAAAAAGTACAAGTTTGAAATTAAGCAAAGAAACAAACAAAACCAAAACAGTAACACCGCGGTTCATTTTTGCTCCTGCCGTGTCATTAGTGAGTTTTTCCAAAAAGCAATTCATTTGTCTAGACGCCGACAAACCCTTTCCACAAGTTTCAACGGAGCTCGTGCGGACACGCACTCTCGCTCACGCGCACATACACCCTTTCCCCTTGCGCGAGAAGACTAAGAGGGTAGATTACAAGCGTAATTTGCATATTTGATCCCGTTAATTACTCCTCCTCTCCCATCCCTTCTCTTTCGTTGTGCTGCGAACAGCGAACGACTCTGTCGGAAAAACCGCGGACGTTTTGAAAGTAAAAACAAGATAAAAATAAGGAACGAATGAAAAAAAAAAAAAGAAAAACAATGGGTCGTCGCAGTTTTCACAGCGCACGCACACGCACATAAAGAACGTTCCGCGTCGCGGGTATAATTTTCTCCCTCGCTCTTTAACTCGTAAAATGAAGCCGGGGTCAATTAAACGCGACCGCATAATCAATGAACAAAACCAAAAACAACGCCGGCGACAACATGATCATCATCACCGTCCACAACAAGGATAAGATTGCAACAAAAGCATCGCAGGGATAACTACGACAGCAAAATCCGAGTTTATACAACGTGTTTATGTGCATGTTTGTCTGTGTGTGTGTGCGCGCGCTGCACGCCCCCCAAAGCGCGCGCGAGAAAGTGTCCCGGCCCGCCAAGACCACTAAATTAGGCTTAACCGCTCATCAGGCCGGTATGAATCTTATCGAGCCGGTAGTTTCGTGAGCAGAACCGCCCCACGCTAATCGATTAAAAAAAAAAAAAAAAAAACAGTCAGTGACCTTGCAACGAGAGTTAGTTTAGGTAAAAAACGTGCCCAATAAACTGGCCTCTTTTAAGTGGCCACGAAACGAGCCTGATTGAAACTACATCGATTAAAAACGCTCGAAGCGCCACCATCACACACGGCGGCGGTTATCCTTGTTTAGGGCCGTGTCACGGACCCCCAAAATTATTAAATAAAAACCTATGTCTTTTATTTTATTTTCTTAAAATGCACACAGCTAGCGTTAACAGAACGAGGTTAGCGCGAACGAGATAAGTTAGCGCGATTACGAGAACACCGCTTTCTTGCCACCTAAAAAAAAAAACAGTTTAAAGCGTATAACAACCAAATTTCCCGCCAAGATCGGTGCCCATTTAGTAGATTCAATGATAATATCGATTTTAATGACAGCCTATGAGGTATGCAAGAAAAAAATACACGAAAGGCCGACGATCGTATGTTCGGGCTATCAATGTCACTCGCTGTACGCGTACACAGGATGTCAGATTTCAATTCGAACAGGTTTATCGCGAACAATCCTCGGTACACTAATGCCGTTTCCGCGGGTGAGTTATACGGGCGGGGAGACATAATATAAAAGTATACTCCTCTCGGTAACTCACGTAACTTCGTGTTTATAAATAAACGATCCTTCTCTTTAAAAATATCCGAACTAACTTTTCAAATACTGAAAAGAAACATTTGCAGCAGCCATATTCACCAGTCGTGACCAACTAGCGCTGTTTTAAGGTTAGTAGCAGGTCGAAGTAGTCGCGAGCTAAGCGAAGAATCGGCGACTAGGAGCGACTTGGAGCGCCTACAGACCCTGCAGCGGTATTCACGGCCATCTTGAATTGTCGTCACTTCCAGTATGGGCGAAAACATTGTTTTGCCGTCACCACGCCAATTGAATGCATTTAGGAGAAAAGCGTAACCGTCACCCATTCTCGTTTTCTCTCCCCTCTATTTTTTTCCTATTTGCTGGTTGAAACGTCTTAATATTTTTTCGTCGCCCATACCGGATATGCCTACTTGGCGGTCGGGGGCGAGAGTAAGCGGAAAAGGTCTATATCTAGTCCGGAGTAGCAAGCGGAAGTGACATAAAAAAGATTGGTCAACCATCCGCGTACTCAGACGCCACTGCGTCAAAGGGGAATTTATCACGTAAAAACGAATATAAACATATATTAGCAAAAATAAAATGTTATAACGAGAGGTGTCCGGGACAATGTTCTGAAAAAAACAACCAAAAAACCTCAACGGAGAAAACAGGGAAGCCTCATTGCCAGCGACATACGCAAACATGGAAGCGTCCATAAATGCGGGCTCTTTCGCCGTCCAGCGCCTCGCTGAGAGCGCTACAGAGCCATCTCTGACGTCTGAACGTGTCTATTCTCACAATATTTGCTGCTCCGATTCCTTTTGGGTGTGTCCCTCAGGGTTCTAAGACGGGAAATGCTTCGTTAGCGCTGGCGGTCAGCGATGATAGGAGTCGGCCATGGCACCGAGCTACTAGTCACCCGCTAGACACCGGCTAAACTAGCCGTACCCCCCCCCCAACTAAGGCTTTCCAGTCGCCTTCTAAGTCGCTCGCGGCGACTAAGCCCTAAACATGGTCGGTGAATACCGAGTGCTTACTTAGCTGTGATTACCACCTGCCACGTGATCATTTTAATCGATGTCGTAGTTAGTCAGCGGATAAACAGGCGTCAGTTGCGTCTGGTGAATACGGATGATGGTTTCAATTACACTCTCAGAAAAAAAAAGGGGGCGCAGTGTTACACCCCTTGTCCCACGTAATACACTCCCAAACTTCAGTTCGACATACAGCGCACTGAAGGAGAGCCGACGGTACCAACCTTCACAAGCAGCATGATCGCCGAGTGGTGCAAACTTATTAAAATAGCTAATGTACGCGTTACTGACTACAAAGAAATAATCGGGGTTTTGATTACCCTGCTGCAAAAATCTAAGTTTCTTTTTTTTAGTTTTTGGTATTCACTTTAGCTGCTTAGTAAGTTATATGACACCGTTATCAAGCCCCTCGTAGAAGTTGCAGCAGTCAGATCGACGTCAGTGTAAAGTTTTCGGGTGTACTATATATATGGCATGGGACAAAGAGCGTAAGACTACACCCTTTTTGTCTGAGAGTGTATATTAGAAACTTGCTGAGCGTCATCGAAAACCACTAAACCAGTCAATTTTAGGAAGACTCGGAGCACGCGGAAGCACGATGCAGTGCTAAAGGTATGTATACCTATCGATCGTGCATTAGGAACGAGGCTAACGTTGTGAAGACGCAGACGATCAGACTACCATACGCGTTTTTCCACCGCTATATAGCTTTGCGCCCGTTGCACGGCTGTTAACTTTGGCGCACCCACGCGCTGGCCATGCGCTAAAAAAAAAAAAGAAAAAAAAAAAGAAAAGCTTTCTAGAATTGTACTGATTTAGTGGTCTTCAACGACGCTCAGCAAGTTTCTAATTAGAACCGCACGTTTATTTTCGATAATTAAAACGTCAATTAACGAATCTTTGGTAATTGACAAACGGATCGTTACGATTAGCCCCCCTGTAGCATGCTCGCCCGGCCGCGTAACTACTCTGAACAAACCGCATTCATGTAATTCTCACGGGTTTTTTTTTGTTTTTCTTGTTTTTTAGAAATGTATTAAGTTTAAAAGGAAACGCCCCGTATACAGTCACTGGCTAGCAACGCAGAACAAGGAGGGCCCAGAGAATATTAGTGTCACTCTACAGCCAATAATATTGCGGCATTGGCTAGTAAGAACACCACAAAGCCAATCACGAAGCGAGAGGCGTGAACATGTTAAGCCACCCACCTGCGTCTCTTAGTCCCAAGAAAATGTTTACATTATCGGCGTGTTAAGAAGTCTTGATATTACTAATGTAATGTAAACAGGCTAAAGGTCTCCAAGCACGCTGCACAACCAAATCGATACAATATATTTAAAACAAAAATAATACCAGTGCAAACACGACGAATTACAAGAGAAGATTAATTCTTAATTTCATTAAGAAATCACACGCATCGAAGTGAAGAAAAGATGACGATTACACATTCACCGAGTCATTCGCTACGCAATCTTGTAAAAACTACCTAAGAACGCAAGTTCCTCGTCATAGAGCGCTACTGGTGTCACACTAACACACTTGTCATACCTACTGGGTCTACGGGCCAACTCGTCGAAAGCGTACTCGTCCACGGTCAACTCATAGGCGGCTCTTTCGTTGAATAGGCCAATTCGTCGTAGGGCTACTCGTCGAAGGCAAACTCATCGAAGGGATACTGGTCGCAGCGTTTTCGAAGCCAAAATATATCATTTTTGTCCAGAAATATTAAAGTCAATACTGCCCTATAGCAATCCGTAAAATCGGCGCACGGTAACTGACCTCCAGTGTGTTCTTTTTCGTCGAAGATAGCAACTTGCCGCTTTCACGGTGCAGTGGGGGGACGGTCACTACGTCGCGCGTGTATCACTGGGGCGCGTGTTAACCTACTCGGCCCACCCGTTCGCGCCGCTTCGCGGCGAAAATCTGCGGCGGCTCATTACAAAATCTTTAACCGACCTGGCCCACCCCTTAACGCCGCTTCGTGGCAACAGGCTGCGGCGGTTCATCGCAACAAGTGATAAAGGAAAGGAACTAAAGGACGAGCCTGAGATGACACGTTTCTCAACTTGTCTGAAGGCTCTGTCCTGTCTTCGCTTTCTTGTGATTTTTCTTTCAGTCCTATAACCTAAGAAGCGCGCAGCCCCTAGTCCAACACAAATAAAAATTTAGCTCAAAAGATAACAAGAAACCACAAACTTTTACCTCGGACCGTCATTCAAACCATTCGACGAATCGCTCTTCGACAGATTGCCCCTTTCGACAAGTTTCCCTTCGATAAATTGCCTTATTACGAATTGGCCTATTCGACAAACTGGCCGTCGACAAGTTGGCCGTCGACAGGTTGGCTTTCGACGAATTGGCCTGATCCCCACACCGCGATATGAAGCGTGCCTCTGCTATCGCCCTCGTGACATGCCGGCCATATCTCCCCAAAATGGCCGTATCCTCTAGCTTAGGCACACTGCCACGTCTGCTACAATGATTAGCAAGAATGCCCGAGAACGATGATCAAGCGATATTACCTGAGAGCGCTGATCTAACGGTATCGTTCGGGAGCGTCTTCAAGTCAAACGCAAGTTATTATTATTTTTTTAATCAGCCGACGACTACGTAATATGATGTGGCAAGACGACATCGACGATGAAACATTGCTTTTCTGTTATTTGCTGCAATCAGAACACCGATTAACGATCACTCAGTAAACAAGTAAAGAAAGGAAGAACGCCGAACTTCCCAATTAGAAATGCCTCCTTCAACAAGCCAGTAAGGAGAGCATCATGTTTCATTGTTTTGAAAGTACGTAAACAAAACGGCACAGCATAAATGCTTTCACGCACCCCCCTCCCCCCTCCCCGCTCAATCATATCTACAAAAAGAAAACGTTATCTCGGAAACTACGCCTAAAATGGTAGTGCTAAAACCCAGAAAAGGTTCGCCTAAATAATCGCGCAACACGAAGAGATAGACGCAAACTTCGTGAACCAATAAAAAAAAAAAATAAAAAAAATCTCCCTGCTTCGCTGCCCCCATACGTGAAATATACACACACACCTCGCGTAAGGAACTGCATGGGCCAGATGACCCGCGGTAATTTATGGCCAGACGTTATAAATTAAGTCGTTGCCCAGAATTCGCTCGCCGCGTTTTTGCTTTATTATTATCCACTGGCGTCCGCTTCGTCGTCTTAGGCCTCGTCTTTCATTCTTCTTTCACTCTCTCGCCCTTATACATAGACACCGTGTTTTACTAATGTTGTACTTATACCTACTTCTCGTATAGATGGCGTTTCCCTCGAAAACCGATGGGATGCGCGTATTTTAGGGGAGAGTCTTTATACACCCGCCGTGTTTACCGAGAAAATCGCTTTTTCGTAGATTTCTTTTATTTTTCCTCGCGTTAATCCCACTCATCCGCGGCTGCCATTTTTCGCCTTCCTCGTCCCCCCTCTCCCCTTTCCCGACAATTATGCCGTTACTCTCACTTCCGATTTCTTATTTATGGGCGTTCCACGTCGGACCGAGAAGATTTACGCGTTCATCTATTAAACATCGCCAGACACATAAAACGCGAACTGATCGCGCGTCCGAGGCGAGCGCGTCGTATGATCGGCTCGGCCGCCCTCCTGTATACACGCGGCGTTTCATGAACGATGCCACGCGGACAGCTGACGTGAAACGGCGCCGGTCCAGAAGTTGCGCCTTCTTACGACGAGAAACAATAATTGAGTCCTCGCGGTGCGCTTCGCTGGACGAGGCAGCCGAACACAACACGGGGAACGCGCAATAAAAGTTTATTAATGGAGAGCTATGACAAAAAGTATTTTGAATAGTCACTGATGTGCCTTAATATTGCCCCGACAGATTAATAACAGACACGTTGAACCGGTAACCGAAATCACGATTCGGAATGATCTTCGTTTCGCGAAGTTATTGAATTTTCAAGTTTGGTCCGAGAGGCTGAGAGGCTCTCATTGGCCACAGTGAAAACGTGACGTCAACCGAAATAATTTTAGAGCAGTATGGTTTATTTCCGACAAGGTTCCAAAAAAGTTGATAGTGTGGAACGAAACGAACAGTGCGGAAGCTCACGCAGAAAGACAAAAACAAAAACGACGGACAAAATACTTTTTTTTTACTTCTCGTTTGAGTTGCAAGCTAGTGCCACTAAATAAGCTACGGTTCAGAGTAACGACACTTGGCCATATTGTGGCTTAAAATCATAGTTGGCAGTTATCTGAAGCTTTATCTAAAATCACAGGAAACGCTTTTCCGTCTTCCACAAATGCTTAAAGGGCCCATGAAACGAATTTTGGGCTGGAATAAATCAATTTATATTGGGATTTTACTAATAGCACAAAGTCCAGTGGGCCAAAAAAAAGGAAGAAAATCAAAAGCCTGACTTTCGGTACGAAAATTTGAAAACACAGCGGTCTATTTTGTACTTTCTTCCCTTCGTAAGCTCACTGCCTTTTCACTATGATACATCCGCGGACCCCGCAGCGAGTCAGCGGTGCCAACCTAACGTCAGCCGAGCCAGTTCACGCATTGGACACGAGAACTGCGTCACTCGGACGTATGCGCTCGTCAACAATCAATCCGTCGACGAATATTTGGATTCGCGTTCATGACCAATGGGTGCCCTGACGGAACTTATCGTCACTGGCGAATGACAAGTTCTATGTTGTCCATAAAAAGCACGGTGGAAGCTAGGAGTCATCGCACCGGTACAGAAGAATGCCACGACGACGTGATTTCACATTTGAAAAACGTGTGTTATTCGCGCTGTTTTTCAAATATGGATTCATACCAACTCGCCCAACTTTCCATTCTAGTGATTTCACAATTCGCATTTGAGTTGAGGATTAAAGCTAAGGAGGAAGAAGTAGGAAAATTGTTTCATGACCCCTTTAAACAGTTCGCGGCAAAGCAGATCAATACTACATGAGCTTCCTAACAGCGTATCTAATGCTGAGAAAGTCGCACTTTCGAATCATGACGATCGGGAGTTGAGTCTGCTCTGCACACGCACCAAAATGGCGGCGCCCACAACAATGTCGGGGAACGGAGTGCCGATACTCTGAGTGCAGCTCCTTTGGTCCTCAAAGGGAGCGCGGGAATTTTGAATGTTGCTTTTGGCATCACCATTATTTTCCGTTTTCTCGTGGCCATTTTTTATATTTATTTAGAAACACCGAACAGCATGCCGGCAAGAGTAAAACCTCGGTACTCCGAAACTGTGCCTAGTTCGGGTAGCTCAAAAAACCTTCCGTAGAAATCCAACTTTAAACTGTCGCAACACAAAAATCGAAGAGGGGGCTTCGTCCCCTCTTCAGGACAGATAGACGATAAACCTCCGAACGAAAGAAAAGGAAGCTCTGCCTACAGTCTATTGCAGATTAAGAAACTCACAAAACTCTTTACTTTTTGCTCCACGCGAATGGATGTTTCCTTCTCTCCACTCGCCTCTTCAATTTTCGCTCTGCTAAGGCAGAAAGGGAGGAGGGCTTCGCAGGAGAATATTTGCCCCACGTGTTTTACGTTGAAGCAGACTATAACGTCCAAATGCGGCTCGGCGCGTTGGGCATCGAACAGAGCGTTTTCTTTTGTGCACGAAGCCTCGCCTGCTGTTCCCTATTTCGTAACAGGCTAGATATACGACTATACTTCGTATCAGCCTAAGTCGTGACGAGGCCGACTCTACGATCTAATGGCACCAAGCAAGCTGCGCCAAAAGCGCAAGTCACTGGGTCTCACTCACGGCTTAAAGGTGCCTCGAGGAAGTTTCTGAGATGGCCTAAATATGACGACATCTCACTCTGCGGGCTCTAAGCATCCTGGGAATCCATAAATCATGACGATGTGCGACCGATGTAAGTATTAAAAAGGCAATCAAAGATCTAAGTTATCGGGGAGGAGCATTGTTCCGGCATCCAGGACGATATGTGACCAACGAAAACGCCATATATCGCTGAGATTGCAAACTCTGTTAGTACAATACGTGTAAGCTTTTGTAGATGATAAAAGCAAAAAAAGAGTAGCCGGAAAATTTTACTTTTTCGCGGAGAGGGAACATACTACTGCAATATTCGTCTCGAAAACAATGCACTGTGCTTTTTAATATTGTTTCCTGTTTTTCGCAAAAGTGATGTGTCGCGTCGTCAGCTCTCGGGCGCTCGCTCGCTGGGTTGAAACTTGAATCGTAGTCCGGGTTGTATGGGCGACGATCGAGCCGCGCGCATTCGAGATACCGCTCCGCGGTTCCAACGGTCGAAGGCGCGAGAATCATTCGCTCGCTATTGACTGACAGTGGTCCTGGTTTCGGAATATCCTCCTCCCATCGCCGGAGATGACCTCTGTGTGCTGCAATCTTTGACATTTTTTTTTTTTTTTTAAATAAGAAATTGGATCGCCTGTTGTCATGATTTAGGGCAGTGGTTCTCAAATGGGGGTCCGTGAAGGCATTCTAGGGGTCTGCGAAGCCCTGCCTCATCAGTCAAGCCCGGCAATAAAAGTTGTGTTTTCTTCAGGTCGAAAAGAAATGTTTCAGTTTTCAGGCGAGTTTTCTCGAGTGAGCGTCAATATTGAGAGGTCTACTTCACACTAGCCTTTGGTTATCCATTTATTAAATTAGTATTATATTTCACCTATACCTTTCCTCTCCTCTCACCACGAACGGGGTCCTCCATCATCTCCGCCGATCCACAAGGGGTCCGCGAAACATCGATGGTTGAGAACCACTCATTTAGGGAATTGTAGCGATCTCAGGAACCTCCTCAGGCACCTTCAAAGGGCAAGTCCGGTCGAAAGCGAAACCAAAATAAATGACTGGTGGCACGAAATATGATGACAGTCGAAATATTACGTCAAAGTGAGGCCACGTACTTCACTAAAACCGATTTTAAAGATGCGATCACCCGCCCTTTAGCGCTTGGCAAGCGCGTGAGCTTTTAGTCAAGGAACGCTGGGTGACGTTTACCGCAGTGACGATATTGTAGAGGGTAAGCGAATTGGCGAAGGAAAGAAATCATACTTTTGGTTCTTAATTTCTGGCTAGGTGGCGCAAGCTACCGCCCGTTATAACGAGTACAGCCCTTAGCATCCATCCATCCATCCATCCGGCACCCACGTGACGCCACGTCGCGGTGGAGCTGCGGTTGATTTCGCACGTCGTACCGCGTACCGCAGCACCACGGTGACGTCACGTCGTGGCCGTACAGCCAACGATCAGTGTTGCCATCCCTCTCTAGCAGATAGTTTCGGTTTTGCCGTAGACGCCGGAAACAGAACTTTGAGCCGGATATTTATAAAAGGTATAAGCAATATCTAGAAAAAAAACTATACCTTGTAAAATTTAGGGACGCTGACTGAGCTGAAAACAGTCGTAATCCCAAATTCGAAATTATTGACCGGAGTTGTCGTTTAAGAAACGTAGGGTACGCAGAGTCCCGCGCATATCATGATAGACCCACAGCCAATCCGATTCCGGCATCAGCAGATAAGAACGCCAAAGAGCCAATCACGAAGCAAGACGCGTCAAATTAACATGATAAGCAACGCCCCACGTTTCTTAAGCCGGCAGTAACTACATATAGCTCTCGGAACAAGGCAATTATGCTCGAAGATCGAAGAACGAGCAGAAACGTCCAATAGAAAAGCATCTGCGCGGGCGCATCCCTCGCCGCGACGTCATCGATATGAATTTGAGTTCCGCTAAAGACAATATCAGGCGGACCCCAGCCTTCGCCGAAAAATAAAAACAACAACGAGGCTTCCTCGCCCTCTCCTCCTCCCAATTAACAACATGGCCACGCCCCCTTTACAGACGAGATCCAGCCCACCGTTCAAAACGTCAACATCAACTCGACGAAACACCAACAATAATAAAGAAATAGAAAAATCGCAAGCACGACAGGCGCCTGCGAACGTTTCGACGGCGTTCCAACGGAATCTCGCCTAAACACGACCACATCTCGCGCGGAGACGAAACAGACCTCCTGTAACGCATCAAAAAACTCTTTCACTCTCTCGTTTCGTTGCACGGCCCAACAGCCTCCATATATCGCCTTCTCATTAAACACCCTCTCCAACTTTCATTATTACTCTTTCAGAAAAAAAAGACAAAACATCCATTCCGCGTAGTATTTTGTTTTACGGAATGTTTCATTTTGCTTGTTTGGTTTTCCCCTATCGCTGCGTTTCGTCTTTGGAGCCATTTTGCCTGCGTTTCGTTTCCCCATCCACGCCAACTAGCGGCCACATCTAGCAACAGCGCGATAGCAGCAACAACGCACGCGCGCGCCGACTTTCGCTAATGCGAATGGAGACCCCTCAGCGTTAGCGGACGGCGATCTAGATGTGAGCCCGACAAACGAGACGCGTACAGAGTAGGAACGTACGCGCGCGGCGCGCTCGCGCAAGCGTAACACAAACAAACAAAACACGAAAACACCAAACTTTCGACCCAACTTCGTTTTGTGCACAGCGATATATACCTACCTGCCTAGTCGGAGATGAAAATTACCTTTCAATGTTTTCTCCCCCCTCTCTCTCTCTCCCCCCTTTCCCATACGAAACTCACAACCAGCTCGTGCTGTGTTCCATCTTTCTTTTTTTTTTTTTTTTTTGCGGTTTGTTTTTCTTCGTCATTTCATTGCTCGGTACATCAAGTATATAGTTCGTGCAGTTTGTGTATATCGCCCATTCGAAAAACAACGACCGGGTAAAAACAGAAGCGGGCTAAACCGGTATGTGTGTGTATATTCGTACATAGATTCTCGCTTGTTTTCTCTCTACAACCCATTTCTTTCGAAAAAAAAAAAGTAAAGAATGCTTTAGACCATGAAGCATTATTAGCTCTCCCTTTTCCCCTCACCTCCCCAAACTTCTCATACCGGCGTTGCTAGAGTAAAACTAATAAAACCTTTACCCCCCCCCCCCAAAAAAAAAAAAAAAAAATAAATAAATAAATATAGTAAAAAATAAAGAAACCCAGTCGCACGCCGCACTGGAACATATCGCACGATCACCGCAATTCTCCGCCGCAATTAGTTTAATGACCTTTTTCACCGTTCCCCTCTTTTTTTTTTTCTTCACTTCATTCGCTTCCTTAGTTTTCCCGACCACCCAACAGCCGCCGTGTTTCCAACGTTTTGCAGCACGCTTCCCCAACACACTTTATTTCTTTTTAATTTTTTTGCGCCTTGCTTTTTAATTAACTCGACTTTAGTCTAATTGGCTGACGTCATCGCAATTTTTACGTCGTGCTGATTGCGCTGCGGCGCCGGCCCTATTTTTTATATTTATTTTTCGCTCGCTTTCCTGCCCTTTTTTCGAGGCAAGCCCGTACAAGACACACAAGCTAGGTTGGAAATGTAATGAGCATTCACTCTCGGAGTCAACTCGCGCCGCGGGTCGCGTGAGTTTCGTGTTTTGCTAGGTTTGGTTCCGTTCCGTTTTCTTCTTCTTTTACTTCCTGGTGCTAATTCGCTCTTCCACTTGACGCGTCTTCCAGATAAACATTATACTGTTTCGTCACCTTGCCCAAAACTTTGCTCGCTCATCACAACAAAGCAAAAAAAAATGTAGAAAAACGAGGACAAAATTTAGTGACAAGGAAAGAAAGAGGGGAAGACAAGAAAAAAGAGAGATAAAGAAAGAGAGAGCCGACATCAATTTTCGTCAGTGTCGAAATGAGTATCGCAGGCGACTAAAGCTTTATTGTTTCATTGCCTTCGCTACACTTTACTCGTTGATAACAATACAATAAGATTAGGAATATTAAGATAGGGAGGAAGAGAGAAAGAGAGAGAGGAAGAGGAGGAGGAGGAGGAGGAGGGAAACAGGCAGAGAAAGAAAGTACCCAGTTCGATTGTAACGTCGAAGTCGAACTCAGCAGCGCGGGCGCCGAGGAGAACGTCAGGCACGTTCCCCATTACTCCCGCAATCGCGTGGGCGGCGCCACAGGTCACATTGAATGTTCAGTCGATCGTTCGATCACCGCTTTGGATTCGAACATTAACATTTTTGCTCGTAGAATATTTCTGCTGTATAGACGTTTGCAAGCATGGCGTCCCGGCTGGTGCCCCATCCGTGCAAGCACGTGCAGCACGCACGTGAAGATAGCCTTGGCAGGCCTGGAATTCCACGTGCTTGCTCACACGAGGAAGAGCATGGCGGCCGCCAGATGCCCGGTTTGCAATCGTCTATAGTCGCTGCCAATTTAAGAAGCGCAGCGCGTGGCTTAAGTCCGCGCTCCTTTACTCCTCCTCTGACGCTCCGAGTTTCACACTCCGAGTGCAGCAACTAAGCGGAGCGGAGCACACGGGAATGCGACACACCAAAACCGTCGACGAGTCGGACGCCATTTCCGGCCATCATAAGGTTACGATGCGAGCGCAGAACGTCGTGGATACAAACGGCAGGAGCTCGAATTAGTCCGACCATATATTAAAGCAGCCCGTATGCCTGTGTGCAAACCTAGAGTATAAAGTATATAAAAAAAAGTACGTAATGCAATGCAGTATTGAATGTTTTGATCATTTTAATACGACAGAAAGGTTGAGAAACTCGATCTCTTCATGCGCAGAGGCAGTAAGTTGCCGAGGCCGGCCTATTCGGACTGGGGAAACCTTCAAGCTTCTCAGGGTTGTTCAGATGGGTTTTCGTCGCCCAGCGTGAGAGCAAGACCCGTCGACGTGCCATGGCTCACCACAGTTCAATAGATATATCGCTAATTCATTTTCAGGCCATATACACGAACAAACCTTTTCCCGGAGGCTAATTGATGTTACGGCTTTCCGATCGACTTGCTTTTACTCCCTAGACTAAGCATTATTCCACTTAAAAGGGGCAGCGTTTCGACTGCACTCTTCGTCACGACAAAGTTCCCGCCGCCTCGAGAAGAGAAGAAGAAAAAAAAATATATACTCGGTGCACGAAGAGCGCGTTCGAATGTCAGTCGCGGGTGGTACTCCTGTCCCTTTAGTGAACGGAGCGCCAAACTCTCCCGAGCACGGACTTAACGCGCACAATGATAACATCTAGGCAATCTTTGACCCAAAGGTCAAAGAGTACTTGACTTTAAAGGAATCATGAAACGATTTTCCTACTTCTTCCTCCTTAGACTTAATCCTCAACTCAAATGCGAACTGTGAAATCACGTGGTCGTGACATTCCTTCGGCACCGGTGCGATGACTCCTAGGTTCCACCGTGCTTTTTATGCACACCATAGAACTTGTCATTCTCCAGTGACAATAAGTTCCGTCAGGGCACTCATTGGCCACGAACGCGAATCCAAATATTCGTCGACGGATTGATTGTTGACGAGCGCATACGTCCGAGTGACGCAGTTCTCGTGTCCAATGCGTGAGCTGGGCTCTGCTGACGTCAGTTTGGCGCCGGTGACGCGCTTTTGGAACCGCGGATGTATCATAGTGAAAAGGCGGAGAGCTTTCGAAGGTAAGAAGGTACAAAATAGTCCGCTATATTTTCAAATGTTCGTACCGAAAAGCTGGCTTTTGACTTTCTAGCCTCTTTCTGTTGGCCAACTAAACGATATGCGATTAGTAAAGTCCCAATTTAAAATCATTCATCCCAACCCAAAATTCGTTTCATGGCCCCTTTAAAGGGACACTGACAGGGCATTTATGCTCGCCGAGATTTTTAGTCGTACATGACATATGAGGGCCCAACTACCCAGAACAAAATTTGCGGCTCGAAATTCGGTTTCTTTCCGCCCGAAAACCGCCGATCAAGAACTAGCCGGTTCGAGTCTCGCTCACTCTCTTTTCCTAAGGTATCGATGCGATTACCAAATTTAATCGAAGTCGTGGGTCATTGAAGGCACACAGTCAATATTAAAAATAGAAATAAATATGAAACCCATTTTTTCTGGCTTCTAAAAAGCTGCAATAACGTTGATTAAAAAAAAGGTGCACACACAACCGGAAGCCTCTGTGCGTTCACTGCGTAGATGGTTCTCAACATGGCGTCGTCAGCGTCGTATCGCGTATCGTGGGACTGGGACTAGCTTGCTGGACGGCGATGGCAGGGGACGACGGGCGTGGGACCTCTACTTCGTTCGCGGTACCGGCGAATCTTTCTTCCTTCGAAAGAGAAATCTTGGATAGAACAAAACAATTAGGATTCGTCGTCGTCTGCTGCGCGGCAGGAGAAAAAAAAAAAAAAGGAGGAAAAAAAAAAAAAAAAGCGCGGTCGGGTGTAGCCACGTGACTTCCGCCACTCCCGCTATCCTCTCCACTTCTCCGTTTCGGTTTCGGTTTCGCGCAGTTGCGTTTTTTGGCTTTATTAAAAAAATACGCTACTCTGTTGCAAAATATTAATTGGGTAGTCCTCCGACACCATAATAAAGCGCCTGGCAAAAAATGAAAAAAATTTTTTGGGGGGTGTCAGTGTCCCTTTAAGACACTTTAATCTTCATGATTATTTTTGTTTTGTTTTTGTTTTGTTGAGGGTGACCGTGAGTTTCCTCAGATACTGCACGTTGCGTCTCTTTCAATAAAACAATATATATTTCTTACCTTTTCAGGATGGCTGATCGCCGCGGATGATCAGCAGCTGACACGACGGACCAGTTGACCGACAGGAGGCAGCGAAATTCCTGTAAGTATAAAAAAAGAAAAGTTCCCGTATGTGTGTAAACAATACATACACGGCGACGCCACTACCAGTAACAACACAAAATTGACCGCATCTCCACGTGGTGAATGATGTTGCTTGGGGCGAAGCTCTGGTGGTGCTTGTCTGCGTAGACGCCGAGCCGCAGCATGCCGAGCCTTTTCATTCATGTCAGTAGAAGAATGTGTGGTTTTCTTCTTTTTCTTTTTTTGCGCAGACAGATGGGATGGCATCTCACAACCCCCTACTCTTTTTTTTCTTCTTTTTCTTTGAGCCTTTTCATTCATGTCAGTAGGAGAATGTGTGGTTTTCTTCTTTTTCTTTTTTTAAGCAGACAGATGGGATGGCATCTCAGAACCCCCTACTCTTTTTTTTTCTTCTTTTTCTTTGAGCCTTTTCATTCATGTCAGTAGGAGAATGTGTGGTTTTCTTCTTTTTCTTTTTTTAAGCAGACAGATGGGATGGCATCTAGGAGCCCCCTACTCTTTTTTTTTCTTCTTTTTCTTTGAGCCTTTTCATTCATGTCAGTAGGAGAATGTGTGGTTTTCTTCTTTTTCTTTTTTTAAGCAGACAGATGGGATGGCATCTCAGAACCCCCTACTCTTTTTTTTCTTCTTTTTCTTTGAGCCTTTTCATTCATGTCAGTAGGAGAATGTGTGGTTTTCTTCTTTTTCTTTTTTTGCGCAGACAGATGGGATGGCATCTCACAACCCCCTACTCTTTTTTTTCTTCTTTTTCTTTGAGCCTTTTCATTCATGTCAGTAGGAGAATGTGTGGTTTTCTTCTTTTTCTTTTTTAAGCAGACAGATGGGATGGCATCTCAGAACCCCCTACTCTTTTTTTTCTTCTTTTTCTTTGAGCCTTTTCATTCATGTCAGTAGGAGAATGTGTGGTTTTCTTCTTTTTCTTTTTTTAAGCAGACAGATGGGATGGCATCTCGGAGCCCCCTACTCTTTTTTTTTCTTCTTTTTTTTTGAGCCTTTTCATTCATGTCAGTAGGAGAATGTGTGGTTTTCTTCTTTTTCTTTTTTTAAGCAGACAGATGGGATGGCATCTCAGAACCCCCTACTCTTTTTTTTCTTCTTTTTCTTTGAGCCTTTTCATTCATGTCAGTAGGAGAATGTGTGGTTTTCTTCTTTTTCTTTTTTAAGCAGACAGATGGGATGGCATCTCAGAACCCCCTACTCTTTTTTTTTCTTCTTTTTCTTTGAGCCTTTTCATTCATGTCAGTAGGAGAATGTGTGGTTTTCTTCTTTTTCTTTTTTTAAGCAGACAGATGGGATGGCATCTCAGAACCCCCTACTCTTTTTTTTTTCTTCTTTTTCGTTGAGCCTTTTCATTCATGTCAGTAGGAGAATGTGTGGTTTTCTTCTTTTTCTTTTTTTAAGCAGACAGATGGGATGGCATCTCAGAACCCCCTACTCTTTTTTTTTTCTTCTTTTTCTTTGAGCCTTTTCATTCATGTCAGTAGGAGAATGTGTGGTTTTCTTCTTTTCTTTTTTTAAGCAGACAGATGGGATGGCATCTCAGAGCCCCCTACTCTTTTTTTTTTCTTCTTTTTCTTTGAGCCTTTTCATTCATGTCAGTAGGAGAATGTGTGGTTTTCTTCTTTTTCTTTTTTTAAGCAGACAGATGGGATGGCATCTCGGAGCCCTCTACTCTTTTTTTTTCTTCTTTTTCTTTGAGCCTTTTCATTCATGTCAGTAGGAGAATGTGTGGTTTTCTTCTTTTTCTTTTTTTAAGCAGACAGATGGGATGGCATCTCAGAACCCCCTACTCTTTTTTTTCTTCTTTTTCTTTGAGCCTTATCATTCATGTCAGTAGGAGAATGTGTGGTTTTCTTCTTTTTCTTTTTTTAAGCAGACAGATGGGATGGCATCTCAGAACCCCCTACTCTTTTTTTTTCTTCTTTTTCTTTGAGCCTTTTCATTCATGTCAGTAGGAGAATGTGTGGTTTTCTTCTTTTTCTTTTTTTAAGCAGACAGATGGGATGGCATCTCGGAGCCCTCTACTCTTTTTTTTTCTTCTTTTTCTTTGAGCCTTTTCATTCATGTCAGTAGGAGAATGTGTGGTTTTCTTCTTTTTCTTTTTTTAAGCAGACAGATGGGATGGCATCTCAGAACCCCCTACTCTCTTTTTTCTTCTTTTTCTTTGAGCCTTATCATTCATGTCAGTAGGAGAATGTGTGGTTTTCTTCTTTTTCTTTTTTTAAGCAGACAGATGGGATGGCATCTCAGAACCCCCTACTCTTTTTTTTTCTTCTTTTTCTTTGAGCCTTTTCATTCATGTCAGTAGGAGAATGTGTGGTTTTCTTCTTTTTCTTTTTTTAAGCAGACAGATGGGATGACATCTCGGAACCCCCTACTCTTTTTTTCTTCTTTTTCTTTTTTCATAAGTTTTTTTATCTTTTGTTTTTCAATTTTTTTTTGCCCTACACGAGCACGTGAGCATGTGCTCACGTGCTCGTGAGCACGTGATCTCACGAGCAGAAGCACGAGCACCCGACGCCGGCCTACGGCGGACGGCGGACGGACATGGCTAGCCCCTAAGGAGCTTCGCCCCTAAAATCGCGTGATACACAGACGGACTGTTCAAGCTGTTCCGTGTGAAAATTCTCGCACTGCAGCCTTCGTGGCTGCATGCAGAGAAAGAGAGTCGTATAATTTATCCGCGAAACGCGCGTTGTTGGCGTTGTTTTGTTGTCGTCGCAGTGGTGGCGTGTGACCGACAAAACGTCTATCTCGGGGTGTCGTTTCATTTGAGCGTCAAACATTAATTGCTCTTGGCCCAGAACAAAATTATGAATGTTTTTTTTCTTTGCCGGCCTCAGCGATCCTCTGCAAAACCAAATGTCAGGGAACACGTGCTTCCGCGGCAAGTTTGTGTTTCTCATCATGGGCATAAGAAGTATCGCAAATAAGATGCAGCAGATACGCGCACCAGCGATGTTTGTTGTTCGTCTCTCTGGTGTGACAAAGCCCTCGCAGAATTGCTGGAAAGTTTGAGGTATACGAGCACTCTGGTAGAATTCGAACGTGTGTTTCTGACAAAAAAAAAACACTATTGTTACAAAGTCGTTGTAGCGTGTTGCAGCATAAGAACTGAAAAAGCCCGATCGCAAAGTTATATATATATATATATATATATATATATCATTGGGCATCGTACGGAGTTTTAGTTTTTGTGTGCATATTAAAAAAAAAAGAACGGTGCAAACCTTTGTGGAAAGAAGGTCCTCGCTTTCCGTGACGTCACGAAACATCGTGCGTGCGTAGTGAGCCGCGTAATGACGTCATTTCTCTATGGAAATCGGGGGCGGGGGTGGAGCCTTTCCTACGGTTCTTATGTTGTAACGTACTACGGTCACAGATAGCCTAAGAAGCGCGGGGCGTGCCTTATTATTATCATCATGATCATCATTTATTACGTACACGCCTCTTGCTTCGTGATCGGCTCTTCTGCGTTCTCAAAAAACCCATTGCTGCAATTTCATTGGCTCCCGAACGATAATCAGATGCACGGAACTGGACACGCCCCGCATTTCTTAAGTTGTCGACGACTATCCGGAGGCCAAGTTTGTCTGCTTCCTGTGCAGGAGTTGCGGTGACGTCAGAATGACACCGAGCTCTGATTGGCTTTGAATGAAAGGACAGTGGGTTGACCGCAATGTCATACACGAACTCAGCTCTGTGACGTCACGGCGCGGTGGTGGCGCGTCGGGCGCACTTCCGGTCTGGGGCTGTGGGCGGAAGTCACCATGCGGGACGTGCATTCCTGTGTCGTTTTTGAAAGAAACCAGACAAAAAACCTGCCTTATCGTCAAAACGCTGCGACTGCGGGCTGTACCAAAAGAGTCGGGAAAGGTTTGAAGTTCAGTATTCATGTGTCTTCTGCCTCCTCGGTTCGTCCGAGAAGAACGTGGATAGGGGCCGTGAAAGGGGAAAACCAGATGCCGTCGGACCACGATTGCTTGTACAAGGACGCACTTTGGGTTGACTTCACGGATACTTGTGGTCGTCAGATTTATTTTGTTTGTGTTTCAACATGAACGCGGGAAAACCGACAAGTTCAAACAGCCGCCTGATCCTTCGAACTGTCACCTGGGGCCCTAATCTTGACATTTGGCGAGAAAGCCGGCGAGAAATCTGGCGTCCGTGATTGGCCGACGCCGCACTTGACCTTGGCGCTGGCCAATCATACCCACCAGATTTCTCGCCAGCTTTTCCGCCAAGTGTCCAGATTAGGGCCCCTGCTCTTTCAAACGTTTCTGGTTGTTGTCGTCTGCTCGTTCAAACGACAGCGGCCCGTAGACCAAACGTTGACCCGGTAATTACGACAAGAAGCAAGTGCAGGCCTCAAAAGGCTTCTAAGTTTGAAGGTTGGTTGGGCCAAGTAGGCTCGGTGTAAACAGTAGATACAAGGAGATGTTGATAATTGTTACCAGTGGCCATCATCGGCTTGTCATGTCTGATTCACTCGGTCCGATTTTGCTCCCGATTTTCAGTATCGACGTCGACCATTTCAGCTACAGTTCACGATTTTGAGCCTAGCGACGTCATGATTGAAAATTTCGAGCAGAATCTCACAGTGCGAATCAGGCTTTGGCGTCCATTCTGCGGCGTCTACGCGGAATGAATCGCCGCATGTCACATTATTCACGCGAAGTGTTGCGGTGAAACGAGCCTCGTTGATTTCGCTGAGGCCGCTCACGTAGTCAGACATTGCCAGGAAGACGTAGAATCAACAATTCGAATGCGAAAAAGGGTAGGGGGACTCACACCGACGCCGATAACATCGCATTTCAATGGTTTGTTTATGGGCGACGGCGAGCTTCTTGCCCACACCCCCATCGCGCATGCGCGGCGCCGGTGGCGTCCGCCAGGGGCGCTCCGCTTTGTTTGTAAACATGAGTTGGTCTATAGACCGACACGCGGGGCGGCTCTGCTTACCAACCCCGCCGGAGGGCCGCGCATGCGCAGAAGCAATGTGGACAAAAACGGCCCGGCTCTCCGTGTTTTCGCCATTGCGTTGTGTGGCATGCGCTCGTTGCTGACGTTGTAGAGACGCTTCTAGCTTTATTTGTGCGTCGTATTTCTCGTCAATGAATGTCGTATGCTATGCCCGAGTATTTGAGCTCGCTACCCGAGCCTCAACGGCAGCGGTATCGAGACAAACTGTTGCGTGAACGGCGTAGACGATCCGTACGCCGTAAACAAGGACTGCTGCAGTTCCGATATGAAGTTGCTGCCACTGACGCCGATGGCTCACGTCTTCGTTTATCTAGTTTCTTCGCCAAGTCAGTTCACGAAAGACATGGTGCAGGCGTACAGGTCACCCGAGACCCACAATTACTTCGAGCCGCTTTCCGCGCTGCCGGTGGGATCAGCACAGTGGATCAGCAGATTGAGGGTCTGCGGAAGTATATATATATTAATTGATTAAATATATACAGCGTCCTTCGAGTCAAGGTATGATATTTTATAACCCTCATGATCACAAGGCACGACAAGCGGTCACGCATTTTTTCCGTTCTGCCGCGGGTCTCCTTCCGCTTGACCTCAACGCGCGTAGCGAGCAGTGTTGTCGCCGTTACCGAAAAAAAAAGTTACGAAATATGTCATTCGTTACTCGCAAAAAAAAAAGGAACGCATCACCGACCTGCGTTACCATGGAATAAAAGGAAAGCGTTACCACTAAAAAGTAGCGCACGTTACTTTTGCATTACTTTTTATTTATAAATTACCATCAACAGTTTTTTTTTTTTTGCGACAGCGTTTTTTGACGCTGGAACAAAGGGCGTAGGCGTTGGGGTTTTTTTCCAAAGTGGCCCTTTTTTGCGTAGGAAAAAGACAAGCAACATTTTGAAGGTAGGTGAAATGTAGCGCAATAATTAATGACTTGGCGCCTATACTTGGTTTGAGCTTAAGTCCAGACGCAACCGAAGCTCCGAGCTAATGGGACCACTCCAAGCAGCGTCAAAAGAGCGAGTCACTGGGCCCTCCTTGTTTACGATCGGTTCAGGGAGGATGGTAGAAGACGTACTACAGAATCATGACGGACGCCATGATGCTGCGTTTTTGACGCTGTCGATTGGTCCCATAAGCTCGTAGCGCGGGCTCCGTCTGGGCTGAATGTAGGACAAAGTATAAAAGCACGAAAAAAATAAACTTTCTTCAGGCCTTGGGAAGAATATGTAACGACTAACGTAACTAGTAGTACGCGCTATTCGAAATAAGCAGCGTAAGTACGTTCCCCGTCTTGAAGAAGTGACGAGTACGTTATTGCGTTACAAAAAAAAGTAACGCGTTACCGGCAACGCCGTTACTCGTAACGTGTTGCCGCCAACACAGGGAGCGAGCCACCGACAAGCGCTTGGCCGGTGATTTGTGCGCGATCACCGTAGGAATAAAATCTGGGAGGGGGGTCTCGATCAGACGACGGTTTCCCTGCACATATGCAAGCCTCGGAACGGAGATTGAAATGGAAGCCACACTTGCCTTCGAAAGAAAATGCTTCCCGCACAAACGGCAGTCCGCGCGAGGCGATCATTATTTTCGATCCACGGATATTATCCACCTTCTGAGCCTTTCCGAGTCAGCCGGGAACTTGGAAAAACTCATTCCGCTACTTTTGCTGCACCTTTCGGTGCTACTAACGGCTGCACAACTTTGCGGCATGCTGAAATGCAATGACGCCCATGCTAAACGCGCGCCCTTTTGCCCACACCTCCCGGCTCCGGCGCGATCGCAGCGCCGCCGCAGCTCCCTGACGTCAAGCCCGCGTGTCAGGTCTATATATGCCTCGAGGTCTACCCACTATTTTTTTTTTTTTAATCAGCCAATAAAAGCTCGGCGTTCTGATATCATCGCAACCCAGGTGCAAGAAGCAGACAAACTTGCGCTCCGCATATACGAGTGGAGGTGCCTGATCAGCGGGCGCTGATAATGTAATGGCAACTGCAGGCGTAATTAGTCGGATAATCTGTACCTATTTATGGACCAAACTTCTTAAGTTTAACCGATGCTTAAAAAATTGGTTGAGTAGAAAAAAAAAAAAAAAAACAGACCCCCGAGCGTAGAAAAAAACGTTTTCGACTTGCGGCCATTTTTTTTTTTTTTTTTTTTTAACGGGGGAAAGTCGTCTGACACGTCTATAATTTGGGACGCGTCCCAGTGGGCAAGACCGCTTAAAGAAAGTCATCTCGCTTCGATGAAGAAAGTAAATAAAAAAAATCAAAAGCGAAAGCCCGCACTTCACAGTTAGCAAACGGAGGACCCTTTATATACATTCACCGCCGCCCGCTTTAAAAAAAAAAAAAAAAAATACAAATATATATGTATATAAATTAAAAACGAAATAATTACGATGAAACGAAGACCGCGAGTAGGCGAGGTGTGGCTTCCCAAACTGCAATTACGTCAGGGCAAACGCCAATTAACCGAAATTCTCGGAGCGCGCGCGTACATAGAGACGCCAACCCACATTTTGTTACTACTCTCCCGCCGTTTAAAACGAGCCAATAATTTCGCTTCAAAAACGATATCTCAACGCGCCATCAGATACGGGACACGCACACACACACACCCGCAGAAACAACGATGATCAAAATAACAAAGAAAACAAAACCAACCAAAAAAAATTCAAAACTTCGAAAGACGTGCCGAATCGAGAAATCTCTCTCGAAGTCTAAAATACTCTGCGGGCAGTCTGATCAAGTGGCCGCTGATATCCATCTATAATTAAACCAGTTTCATAAAACCTTGAAAAGAAAAAAAAAAAATGTCTCACACCGCATCGACCTCGCGGTAGTTCTTGCTTTTAAACGCTTCAAGCCATACCGGGCGATCCCCGCAGCAAAACAAGCGCGCTACAATTTTTTTTTTCTATTTTGTTTGACGCTACACCGACTTTTCTTTTTTTTTTAATTTTCATTTCCAACTCGCGTTCCTCTTGTTTGCTTTTTATCTTATAATTAACATATAACCGACTTAGGAGCCCGCTAGATAATTGCTGGCACCCGCGCTTGTGTACGGCATCGGCTCGTTATATACCGAGCCGTCTCTATATACTTTTTAATCGGCGTTTTTCCTCGTTCTTATTACTTTATTTCTGGTATTGCCGTATAGGTCCCTTGCCCATTACCGGTTCACTCCGACGCGCGTACGTAGTGCACGCAGCGGCGGCGGTGGCGGCGTCAGACCTTATACCGAGGCGACCGCACCCACACAGCGCCCGCCTAAAAAAGGCACGCCCAAAAATTGTCGGCAATGAAAAATACACCGCGTCTATCCGAGCGGCGGCCCATATGCTCGAGCTCGTACTCGCCGACGGAGGTGCGGTTGTTGCCTCCAAACACAACACGTTCTTCACTTTTCGTTTTCTATTTGTGTGTGTGTGTGTATTATGTGCATGGGTGGCTCGAGAAATAAAAAAATAAAACAAATTATAGCATTTCTTTTTTTAAACCAAAAAAAACAAACAAAAAAACTATGTATTTTGGAAAGCTGAGTTTCTATACTCAAAAGTTTCGCCAGCGGTCCGGAGCTTCGGGACTGGCCGTTATCTGATTTAAAAGTTATAAGCGATTTTCGACAATTTTCAGTCACAAAATAGCGGCATTCGAAGGAAGCCCACGAAATCATGAAGATAAACGCCGTCTGCTATCGGGAACAAGCCCCGTTTCCCTATTGAACATTTTTCAAACATTTATGTAAAACGTTTGAATGAAACGAAGGCAAGCTCCGAAGCTTTGGCGTCTGGTATAGGACCGCTAGCGCTAGAAACGCTGGCCCACCAACACAACCTAGACGACGAATATCACCGACACACTCACGAGGTTAACGTTCCGTTATGGAAGGCAACCTCGCAAGTCTTAGAAACGAGCGTAATCAGGGGAGCCGTTCACGCCCTATGTATTTTTTTAAGCGATTTCCGTCCGTCACGTATATGCCCGATGTTGGCTCAACGTACACAAGCAGTGTAACGCAAACTTATTTTTGCAAAATTTGTTTTTTTTCGACAGCTCATTTACACGGAAAGGAACAACTGCCGGGATATGTGTATTTCCCGCGATAGGCGATGTATACCTGCCCGCGGCTGCTCTCCGTGATCGAGCCTCACAGCGGGCGCGCGGCGGGGCCACCGTGCCGCTTTCACGCCAACGGAAGGGACGAGTGGAACTACGTGAATCGCATCTTAATTCTACCAGAAGACGCGTGTCGAACGAAAACGGAGCAAATGAAAGAAAGAAAAAAATACTCATCCGACTGGAACGCGATATCACGCGCGCGCGACACACGAGAGAGAGGTCGTGAACTTCCTTATCCGAGGAACACTGTAGATTACGGTGACAAATTGCTCGTAGATAGATTGGCTCGATGGATGGATGCGCGGGTACGGCTGAACTCTTTTAATCGGGCGGCGGCTCGCGCCACCTATAGCCAGTGCCTGTAGTTAGAAATCCGAAGAAACGGCCGAGACCGACGAACTGCGGTAACACCGTTAACGCATTGCATACAAGAGACAGTCCGCGGACACTGCCTGCAGCACACGCATGTACAAGCAAACGTGCGTTGAACATTTTTGAGGCGTGTGCGTAGATATTTCGGTCGCCGTGGCTGCGGAGAGACTCTGTGACTTGTACGATATATCAGCGTGACTGCGGGGCAACGATATCGGGTCGGAATGTTCGTGACTTTACAGGGGCGTACTGGTCCTGTAGTCTGGCTCGAGTAATACTCGCACGGACCGCCACTGATTCGGAAGCTTTTTCTTGGTCCCGGTGAAATTGCGCGGATAAAAGGGGAATAATTCTTTCAGTCTTGCATTTCGCGAAGCTCGATGACGTGATTAAGGGATCGGAGCCACCCGCCTGACGACAGTCGAGCGCGGATCATGGATTGAACACGAGAACATGCCTGAGCACTCGATTTTAGCTCGTAACAATCAACGTCGAACTCTTCTGGAGCTTAGCACGCGTTTTCTACTTTGTCCACCCCAGCGCATGTGTATGATAAACGTTGGTGGCATAGGATAGGCACCAGGCTACGTGGCCGCTTGTTCTGGCTCCGAGTTGAGGGGATGAACGATGCTCATATTTTTAAAATAACTGAGGCAAGGTTATTCTTTTATTAACGCTATGGAGTGATTCTGAGTAGTATTTAGCGACACTACAAAAATCGTTTCACGGCCCGTTTAAGACCAACTCTCCACCCCTGTCCGGTTCGATTCGGATGAACATCGTACCGCAGCGTTCAGTCGTGTACCTCTACTGCGGTGAGGCGCGTTGATGCCGCCAAGATAGCAGTCTGCACCGGCTCAATTTCTTACGTATATATACAACGTGAACCCCGAGTGTCGACATGCTATAACGGGCCGAGCCCACGCTGTCCAAACATCCAACGTCTATAATTTGCTCTTGCCGTGTCGGGCTCTCTATACAGTCAGACGCCCAATGACCCACGGCAGCGGAGCGCCCAGTCGCATCCTTCGCCGTTGCGCACGTCAGGGTGCCTTTAATTAAACAAAAACGTTGCTCGTGAAAATAAATAAAGAAATAAAGTGGTTGCATAAAAAAAAGAATAAACCGAGGAATATGAAGAATGAGAAGAAGACGTTCGTACGAAGACGCCGCGCGAATAAAATAGAGACAGAAATGAAGGCAAGCGGCGGCCGTGCAGCCGAGTGGAAATCAGAGGCAATATGGGCCGGCATTCGAGACACGTCCGGCTGAGATATTTCCTGATTTCGTCGACTCCGTCGTCCTCCCAACCCGGCCTGTGTACTTCCAAGCTCATATGAGGGCTACACTCACGCTCCTCTACTCGGCACAAAGAAATACATCCACGTTGAGAAAACAAAAAAAAAAAAACGGCGGCGTTTCTAGCACGGCAACCGAAACTTCTCCGTCGGTATGTCACTGCCCTTCCTCGGCTGCAGCAGCGGGGCAAAGGCGACGCATCTCATGATAGAATCATCAGATACGATCGCAGCGCCTCTCTCTACATACATACACGACGCGTTGAGTATCTTCCAGATGCAGCGTGCGCGAAGGTTAGTTACAGCGACGTTGTAGATTCACCACATAAGCTATGTGCCCGAATCATAACGACGCTCCAGCCATTTTGTTTCTTAAAATAATTGTTGCCAGTTATCTACGAAATGATTTTGTTTTGCGTTCGTTTAGATATCGGGAATTTAGTCAGCCCCAAAGGGCGTCTGGTGACTCTAGCTCATCCCGACCAAAAACTGGCAGGGGCGGAGGTTCAACTCGCAGGATCCTCGCAAGCTTTCCCTCCACGTGTCTACCGTGCTTCCAGCTGCGGTGCGTTTCCACTCGATTCTTCGGAAGTTGAGTCGATTAACTTCGTAGCCCTGCGTTTTGCACGTTTCGTGTATTTCTTCTGGACATAGCTTTATCCAGTATTGGTAAGGAACGATGACGTTCACCCCTTCTTTTTTTTTTGATCGTCGCGTAATTTTTGGTGGCGTCATTTATAGTGACGTTGATTTTCGGTGTGACATCGTTTACGGTGAAGTCATTATCAGTGCGACGTCATTCGGAACAGCCTTCCGAACGCCGCTGCCCCGAGCGGTCCGAGCGACTCCCGCGAACACCGGCCGCATCTCTCTCGCCCGCCAGCGCGGGTACGCGTTTAGTACCACCAGGCCCCACGAGATGGCGCCAGTGGTGAGCCAAACTCCGATCTGCGGCGGCACCACCAGGTCGCCCGAGCCTGACCAATAGTCGGCGACAGGTTGAGAGTTCAGGGGAAGCTCGTCCCACCTCTTTTTCACTTTAGCAGAGCAAACGCCGGAGGTGAGGTCCACTAACGATGACGTCGTGCGTGAGCCTCGTCTTCTATATGGTATTGGCCAGAGTCACTATAAGTAAGCCACGCTTTAGATGAAAATCGCTTCAGCCATCTTGGTCCCTAGAATCATTGTTGCCAGTTATCTGAGGCTTTATCTGAAATCGCAGGAACCGCTCCTCCGTCCTCCAGGAATGTGAACACAGTACGCGACAGAGCGAAACGAAATAGCCCGAGCCTCCGGACACCGTATCTATATATAAAGCTCAGTCTGTCGCATTTTTGAATCGTAGCGATCGACTGTTGCACCTGTTTTGTGCACCAAAATTATTGCACCACAAAATGTTTTTTTTTTTTTTTTTTTTTTTTAAGTTGAGGATTTCTCTAGCCTGACAAAGAAGCGCTTACGGTGAACATATACAAGGGCGAAATAAAGGGAAACACCCTATCATCGTTAAAGGGGCGGTGCAACGATATTCAATTGGAATGTTTTTCACTTTACACGAGCTTACTGGCACTAGTGGGACTCAAGGATACTTGCAGGCAACGCCACTGACCAAGGAACGGCTTTGTTGCGCTGTAATTTCGAGGACAAAACCGAGCGTTTTCATTCAATCTCTCCTTCGCAAAACCTGATGACGTAGCTGGGCGGTAGCAGTACCGCCCAGTGACGATATTTGAATGCGGCTCATAGATTGGACCCGAGCATTGCGTAGGCACTCGATTTGGGCTCGTGATAATCTATAGCTCAAGAAGCATTCGGGTAGTGTCCTGTGTCCAATCGCTGCATTAACGACAACAGCCGAACCATAACAATGTCTGGAACGCAGCGCGTGTCCTGTGCCTTGCCAACCCCAGCGCATGGCTATGATCAACATTGGCGGCATATATTCGGCTCCAGATCACGTGGCCGCTTGTTCTGGCTGCGAGTTGAGGGGGTGAACTCTGCTCGTTTTAGATGCGGAGCATCGCTTGCTCGGGTCTATGTCCCGCGGCGTCGGCGTTGTAGTCGGCACTCGAACTACGCACGCGAAACTCTCCTCCTTCCCTCTCTCCAACAGCTGCGCGTTACTCTCTCCGCTCTCTCTCTCTACCAGCTGCGTGCACTGCGCGTGCGTTCGCTTCTCCTCACACCGCGCGCGCACGCGCAACTCTCCTCCTCTAGTCTCCTCTCCTTCAAGTGTGAAAAAAAAATAAACGGCGAGCGGCGAGCGTTCCAAGTTTCTCTGCCGCGAGCCGCGACGAAGGCTCGCGTAGGGGGTAACGCTAGGGCAGTCGGTGGCGCCATCTCTCGACGTCAGCACGAAACTGACTCTTTCCTCGGAACCAACACGATGCTCCGCATCACCCAATGGTTCCCCTCGGGAAGATGGTGTAATTGTTTCTTTATTTTTTTCTGCGACTTCGACTGCGTGTGGTGAAAAAGGAACGGGTATTTCCCAGGTTATTAACGTCAGGGATCCGTTCTAAGCGGTATTTGCGCATAATACAAAAATCGTTGCATCGCCCCTTTAAGACAGCCGTGCTCGTAAAGGCGCCTTTCAAACGAAAGCGGACCGCTAACCTTCGCTACTATTCAGTCTCGCACCCCCGAGGAGCGTGGAGGACGCACACTCTTAGAAAATAGCTGCAAGTTTGGCGAGGATCGGAGCACCCGGACGACACATCAATCGAGCCGAATTCCGAATGGTGGACGTGAAGCAAACGTGCTCCCTTCCCGCGCGTGCACTTTTAGTGCGACCAAAGATGAGTCGAGCTGGCACGCACTATACGGCCTTGTGGTAGATCGTCCCGATAACTCCGATAACGTCATCACCCGATATACCGTACGATGCATGCACAAAAGAGAGTTCTAGTAGATCGTTCCGATAATTCCGACAACGATTGGATGCACGCGCAAAGGCGTCGTCGGGGTATCGGGTATCGTCATTGGAGTCATCGGAACGATCTACTAAAGCTCCCTACTGGCGGAGTATCGTTATCGGAGGAATCGGAACAGTCAACTAAAATTCCCCATTCAGAGAGCCTGGTTTCTTGTTTCCTCGTTTCCATCAATGAAGCAGTGATGCCAACCGACACATCCAAAGGAACCAGGCTTCAATGTTCGATTTGTTTACGTTACCTGGCGGAGGCCAGCGCAATGCGCTGATTGGGCAAGAGCGCTGCGTAACCGTTCGGCTTAGACACGTGTTTAATTTTTTTTTTTTTGTTTAAATATTGAACAAGACGGCTAGGTTATTTAGATGCTGTGCAGTCTTGCATTTGACCACTACTTAAAAAAGTAACCGTTAAGCCAGTGTCCACACTGCTTATGCATCATACAAAAGACAGTCTGCATAAAGATTCGAACGCGAGTCATCGCCAGATCAGTGCTTCAAATGCCGCATGACAATGAGTCCAAGTAGAAAACTTGACAGGCGGCATTCGAACCACGGAAGTTGCGGTGACTCGTCTTTGCAGACTGTCTTTCGTATGATGTATCATCAGTGCGACCACGACTTCATGAGTATCGTACAAGTCTGATGCTGTGCCAGCTATATTCTCTTAACAGTTAAGCTGACAATGCCGTGGGAGCTACGCGCTCCCCGGACCGATCAAACGCCCCCCTCACATGACCTGATCCAGCTCTCCGTGCGTATGCACATGCCCTCCTATATACCGACAAAGCCTTGCAGATCGCCACGAGAAGAGGCTGCGAAATGAAAAAGGTGGAGCAGCAGACAACGGATGAGAGGAGAGCCACGTGACTGGCGCCCCGCTGCGGCGAGACTGCGAAGCACACTTCTCTCGAGCGAACAAGTGTGTTTCGGGTCCTCGCCGCTGCAAAAGCTGTGCGCTGACGTCCAGGTTTCCCGAGAAATGGCTCTTTGATGCTGTGCGCTACCAGATCCTCGCGCTCCAAATCTGCGACCGGTCACTCTGTGGCTCCGTCGTCGAACTGGCAGGCATTGTGGGTATAGAGGAGGCTATGGTATGTATGTCAAAGAGCGTGGTGACACTGGTGAAAGACAAAAAAGTATGACTGGTCCAACGAGCACGTAGATTCTCCTGGAGTGTCAGCTTAAGAGTGAACGGAGTATACATGTACCAGCACCGAACGTTACTGGAAAGAAAGACGGTAAGAACGTTTGGTTGGAGTTGCTGGTAATATGAGGTCCACGCTGAACCAGGACAAGGGGTTATGGGGTCAGCGTGTAACCGTACTGGCCACAACAAATACATACTCTAAAACACTCCCCCCCCCCCCAAAAAAAAAAAAAAAACGGAAAAATAAAATGGTGCCCAAATAGCTGCCGGCATTCACGCGCACATGCGCATGTTCCGGGTGGGAGGGTACATACGAGGGTCATTTAGAGGCCGTCTAGAGGTCAGGCTCGGGTCATTTGAAGGTCACCGCAGAGGTCAAGAAGCGGACGAGCGCGTGCGGGTTACGCTCGTGAGTTCGAACGGCTCCTTCGACAGAAGCGCTGCACTTTTCGTCCGAACTTGATTCATAATTGATGGCATGGTTATTTATTCTCCTCCCTCGAGGCTTCTCCCACCAAACGCTCGGGGCGCCCCGTACGTTGCCGATTTTTACGCCGAAGTCAGCGGTTGTACCTCCATACTCCGTCTCACCGTATACTTGGCAAAACGGCAAAGGCTACGGTCTCCCAGCGAGCCAATCAGCGCGTCGGAGCGAGGCACGTGACTATACTCTATCTCTCTGGTTGCACGCAATGCTGTCGAAGTCAATAGCGGGAGAGAGCAAAAAGCAGCTTTTGTGCAAATTTTGAGTCACAGGCTAATCTCTGAGGTAGACAAAAGTGGCGTCTGGGACACACACACACACACACATACACACACACACACACACAAAAAAAGATCCGTATAAGAAGGCCAGTTCCTCCTTTCCCCCCTCTTCAACCGCGTGGGTTACGCTCTCGGCCCTGTAGCTTTGGTAACCGCTGTAACGTGCTTCCTCCGTGGCTCTGATTGGCTCGATGGGGTCGCAGCGTTCGATCTTTGCCAAGTTACGGTGCACCGACGTATCGACGCGTTCGCCTTTTAAATGCGGTTAATGGAACGCTTTTTCACGATTCTCCGTCTATCTCCTACGTAGCTCTAAACGGGTGAAAAACGAGCGAGACGGCCGGTGAAGTTATAGTTCGCGGCGCTTGGCCGGTGCCTAAGAAGGAAAAATTTGCATGCGTAACCGTTTTATCTTGTCGCGTATGCAGGACCGCCAATTAGAGCCCTCAAATTGACCGTCTCTCCGCCTCTAAGAGCCTCCATTATAAGTCCGCGATTTGGAATGGACGCACACTCCGGCGCGAGGTCAGCCGGTTGTGTGCGAATGTTAGGGGTTTTCGTATACACCCGTACATATTTGCGAGTAGTATGCTCCGGTGCGTGCACCTCGGGTGTGTTAATTTCATACTTTTCCACTCGATCTTCGTTCGGCAAATCGTAATTGCGTAACGACGTTGCCCGTCACGATCCTGGCGGTGGAAAAAGCATCTCCAACAGACAGGTGTTGGGGACGCCGCGACGACAGGCGGCGCCACCGTCCGCTCGCCTTCTACGTCTACACTTCTACGGCCAACCGATCAGATCAACGACGCTTGGCATCACACTGCAGCAGCTTCAGCATGTCTTGCTGTTGTTTCGGGCACACAAGAAGACCAGTCCAAAAGGGTCCGGGGCTCCGACGACACGCCGCTGAGGTGGCGCTGCTGTCGCCGTTGCGCAGGCGCAGACTAGTTTCGTAAACGGCGTGTCGGTCTACAGACGCTTTGCAGAAGCTGTGCATGGGGGCCGCCATAATTGACCTTCAGTTTGCGTTTCCTCTTATTTTGATCAATTTCGTTTCGCCCCGTCATTGCCGCAGCAGGACAGGTCATGGCCATTTTAGATTCGACCGTGCCCTTCTGCACAGCATGTGCCTTTGTGGAGGCTCGTCAACGTATGCTTCGGTGGCTGAGTATCTCGATAAGACGAGCTCAGCAATGGCGGCTCTAATCTTGCGCGCGTGCAGAGCGTCCATCCACCAAGAGGCGCCCACCGTTTAACAATGGTACGAAACAAAAAGGGGCCAGCCATTCCGCTGTGTTCTGTCTCAGTTCAGAGGCGTTTCCCGGCGATTCACGAGACCCCACTTCCAATCTGCCTTCGACGAACATGACTACCAACCTACGAAGTTAGTGGCGAACTCCAGCGAAATCGAAAATTGCGGCGGCAGGTTCGCTCGTCAGCCATCTCGAGCGAACCAAATTTTCGCAGCGCCTGGCGGTCTAAATACGAAGCCGTGAAGCCAACAATCAAGCAGTACCAAAAGTGCATCATCGCGGCGCTACTTAGCTGTGTGCGTTCGCTATCATCGGCTAAACAAATCACGCATAGAAAAAAAAAAAGAAAAAAGCCCAGGATCATGCGTTTGATTGGTTTCGCCGGGGATGGCAAACGCACAAAGAAGCTGAGCCAAGATGAAGCTAAGATAGAGTCAAGATGGAGTCAAGACGGAGCCAAGACGGAGCCAAGAGGGTGTCAATATGAGGCCAAGATAGAGCCAAGATTAAGCCAAGATGCACGCAGGACGGAGCCAAGATGGAGCCAAGCAGGTGTCAAGATGGATCCTAGATAGAGTCAAGGTGGAGCCAAGGTGTACCCAGGACGGAGCCAAGATGGAGCCATTATGGGGCCAAGAAGGTGTCAAGATAGAGCCAAGATGGAGCCAGGATGTACCCAGGACGGAGCCAAGATGGAGCCAAGAAGGTGTCAAGAGAGAGCCAAGACGGGTCCAAGATGTATTCAGGACAGAGCCAAGACGGAGCCAACCAAGCAGCACTCTAGGTGCTGCTTGGTTGGCTTGATCGGATTGTAGCGTTGGTTGCGGGTGGACTTCGAGTGAAACGGACTATACAACCGCCCATCCGGAGGAAATATCTACCGTTTTATCTCGAGAGATAGCCCGACTAAAATCGAGAGAAAATTGGGTGAAAATAGAGAGGACGCTAACTTTCGGGTGTGTAATCAAGAAAAGTCTTAAACAATGCTATTTTAAGATCATGTGTCCCTGCCAAACCTGTTGTCGCGGCGGGGCAATAAAGCTAAGACGACTGTACTCACCAGTCACCAATGCTCGCTTATATCCCGCCATAGCTAACCAGACGTATTTACGCCGAGGTCATCATTGATCCGAGCGACGATTACTGGCGGTGGTCTGTCTTTCGGTGTTTAAAAGGAAATAACAAATCAAGCCAACAATAGGGGTAAGTTACTTTTCGGGGGGAGGGGGGGGGGGGGGGAGGGGGGAGGGGCATCTCTCAAGATTTTAAGGTATACGTTTTTTGTTTTTTTTTATCTATGGTTTTTTTTGTTTTTTTTTCGCAGGCAGCCCGACCAACATTTCGTTACGACATTCACGGTCAGACAGTCAGCAGCCCGAACGTAGACGCGTATATAAGACGAGCATTAATTAGACGATCGGAGAAGTCGTTCAACAACAACAGCAGCAGCACGACTGCCGTCTCTTATAAAAGAAACACGCGGCTGTTTAGTGTATTTATGGCAACGGGCTCGTCTGCCCGCATATAGGAAAGGGCATCTTGCGTAATCCCTTTTCACCGACCGTTCAGAATCCGACTAGTTCCCCGCCTTGGAAGACGCACCGTACTCCAATTGCCCGGATTATAAACAACTGCCGGGAATTCGCTGACTCATTTCATGTAGCTTCCTCTTGCGCCGATATAAGTACATAACCACCTTCCGAGACTCAAAACACACACACACACGCACGCACACACATATATATATATATATATATATATATATATATATATATATATATATATATATATATCGGCTAAGAACCATACACTTCGTGATGGTTCTTTGGCGATCGGCTTCTGCCAAATTCTGATTGGTTCCGCAGTAATGATATTGCCGATCGCCAAAGACCCATCAGGAAGTGTGAATATCACAGAGTGTAGAAACACTCATCTCGGGATGTCCGTAAATTGTCATCACGGGTACTCCAAAGTTCTACCTCCTGCGCACCGTTAACCGAGGCCAGCTCTTTGAAAAGCCAGCGCGCCTCCTTTCCTGCAGAACACGCGATGGGCCGATTAATTCGGCACCGCGATCAGCACATGTAGGACAAGGCCTACAAATTGGTTTGCCTCCAAAACGCAATGTTGGGACAATGAGGACGACGCAAGAACTTTTAGGGGGGGGGGGGGGGGGGGGGGGGGGCTATTATGGGACATAAACAGTGCTGGACGTTGTTCCTAGCTCATGCTCGGAGCAAGTTCCGAATTATCTTCTGTCGATAACGGACATCTTGATAGGGAGGAATGCGCGATTAAGCACGTTCGACGCGCATTCCACTCAATCAGGAAGGTTGTTCTTAGCAGAAGATAAATGTGAGCTACTTTCGAGCGTGGGCTCCGAGCAACGACCAACACTATTGGCGTTCCATAAATACTCTCAAGAGCGACTGACAGCTCAAAAAACGCGGGCACGCCCAACGTTCCTTAAGTCGTCGATTCGTTAATGACTACATAGAGCGTAAGCTGTGCACGTCTGCAAGCCGACACTCTTCAAAGGTGAATCCGGCAACCATGCATGAGGAACAACCTACGGAAATACCATTGTCCATCCTGTAAACCGTTTTTTCTTTCTTGTCCTTTCTTGAGGTCGCTCTGATTGGCTGTGCGAATTCCCTGCGGGAAGGCCGACGCCTCAGTTCTACCAAAAGGCGGCCCTTCACGCCGCCTTTAGGGGCTATTCACTAGCGGCCATAGCTGTGTGCGCGACTGCTGAGCGCGTGCTGGTGTAGAGCTACCAAACTTCTTTTGCAACGTGCATTCTACACCATCGAGAGTGCCGATCTTAGCAGCCTATTAATGTGAGCTCGTTCTGAGCATGCGCTCTATGCTCCGTTCACCCTTAAGCTGAGACTAGAAGCTCAGCCTTCAGCGCGAGCCTTCTTTCCTTGCTAACGCAAGTGTAAACGCGCAGGCACGCGCAACCGAAGCACTGGGGAAGCCGGGGAAGCCGGGGAAGCCAGCGAGCTCGCGCTGACGACGGAGCTTCTAGTCTAAGCTTAAAGCTGCACTAAAGACGTTTCTGAGATCGTCTGCTCTTGGCGATAACTCATTCTACGCAATCTTAGCATTCCAGAATCTGAGCGGAAAAATCTGGAGCACAGAATTCAGCGGAGGCGCCGGCGGCGTGACGACGGGCGCGCGTCAGCCAATCGCAAGCCGCCTCGCTCCAGATTTTTCCACTCAGATTGGGGCGTGGCACGAACTTCGTGCCACGCGCTGGGGTTGGCAAGGCAGAGGACACGCGCTGAGTTCCAAACATTGGTATGTTTCGGCTAGTGTCATCATTGCAGCGATTGGACACGGGCCAGTATACCCGAATGCTTCTCGAGCTATCGATTATCACGAGTCCAAATCGAGTGCCCACGCTACGCTCGGGTCAAATCTATCAGCCGCATTCAAAAACCCTCGCTGGGCGATACTCCGACCGCCCAGCTACGCCATCAAGTTTTGCGAAGGAGAGATTGAATGAAAACACTCGCTTTTGTCCTTGAAATTTCATCGCAACAACGGAGTTTCTTGGCCAGTGGCGTTGCGTGCGAGCATCCTTACTCCCACTAGTGCCAGTAAGCTCGTGTAAAGTGAAAAAAAGATTCCAACTGAATATCGCTGCACCGCCCCTTTAAACTGAGAGTGCAGACAATGCTACAAGCTTGTGAGCGCGAGGCTTTGAGACGTTCTCCTTCAGAACGAGTGCTCGCGTTGCAAAGGCACATCTCAAAGCCAGGAGCCTGGATTATACTTGGTCTCACCCACGGTGGAAGAAACATTTAGGTGATGACTCTCTGTCCGACGCTGCGACCACATTATGTTCGGCGCACCGAGCGCTTCACTCGCACGGCGATAGATGGCGCCTAAGCATAGGGTCCCTCCCAAACCGACCGCTCCGGTTGTTTCTCCCAGCGGTGGTCCCCCATTCTCTCGCTCACCGCTTCTTCTTGTACCTCACCGCCGCCAGCAAGTCGCATGAGTCCGTAAATCTTTTTCTTACTTCTTCTTCTTCGGGTTATAAGGCTCACCTTCGTGCACGATGGTGGCACCTGTGATCGACACAGCACCACAGCAAAACACGAGGCCAGCCACTGGCCGCACACCACCACCACACCGCGAAAAAGGCGAGCACGCTAAGCCGCCGACACCGTAGCCGCCGAGGAGGAACCTCATACCTCAGCGCCCTCCGCGGCGGCGCGGAACTAACTATACTCCTGGTTCGAGGCTACTTCCGAATACGATCTGGTCGCTCGCTCCCCGCGGGAAGAGCGGCCAGAGTCATCACCTAAATGTATTTCTTCCACCGTGGTCTCACCTTAGCATGGATTATTGTTAGCCCATTGCCTCCTCCATACTCACAAAGCCTGGCAGTTCGACGACGGAGCCATAGAGTGCCCGTGGCAGATTTGAAGCGCGAGCATCTGGTAGCACAGAGCATTTCTCGTGGAACCTGGACGTCAGCGCGCAGCTTTTGCAGCGGTGAAAACCCGAAACGTGGTTTTCAAACCCGACGAGAAAAGAAGCGGTAGCGCGAAGAACGCGAGGAGCACGAGCGGGGACATTCCATCGCTCGGGAGAAGTGTGTTTCGGCGTATCGCCGCAGCGGGGCGCCCGTCACATGACTCTCCTCTCATCCGTTGTCTTCCGCTCTACCTTTTCACTTTCGGCGGCCGCGTCTCGTGGCGATCTGCCAGGCTTTGTCAGTTTAGAGGAGGCTATGGTTGTAGTCACCATAGCAGTCGTCCCTAAAAAAGATCGAGGTACACCTAAGCATCTCCTATGACTTGTGAATGCGAAGGCATGCAAGCCACTCGTCCGCTCCCTATTTCGTCTGCTGCGTACGTTTCGTCGCCGGTCAGCGCGTGTGCTCCCCTGGGCACGGTGACTTTGGACGCTCCGTGTTAACGGTGCGCTGATGGACACGCAGCGCCATGGGGTGAGCGGTCGTGGAAACTGACGAGCGCAGCGGCCAATGGGAGCCCCGTCGACGCGCACCAGCCAATGGAACCGAAGGAAACTAGGTGCCGTTTTCGCGCTTCAAACTGATGACGTCAGCTCGCTCCATGAAACAGTTAATGCTTTCGCATTAAAACTGTGGCGCGAGGAACAACGGGAGGCCAGCGGGAGACGTGCCGTGGGTGGGAAAAGGCTCAAGCAAGCGGTGTCTGTGTGCAGTTATGTAACTGAGCAAATCGGTTAGCTCGGCTTGCACGTGACGTCGTCACACCACACTGGTGGTCATTCCTACTCGTTCTTGTCGAGGAGAACACATCGGTTAACGTCTTAATCTCATCGAGTCCAGAGCGATCATCAGATGATCAAGAGTGGGCACGCTCGTGACCTTTCTTGACCTGTCAGTGGCTACAGTTTGTTAGCCCCACGTAACACTCAGATGGTTAAAAAGGAGCATACACTATATGCGGAAAAGACGAATAAATGTGCGAACAAACGGACTGCATATACGTGACAGTATACCCGACGACGAATATATTATAAATGGCGCACGCGTACATAAACTAGTTCCGAATCGCGCTAAAATCAAAACGGAATGAAATACTGACGAAACCGCTGAAATGCTACCTCCTCGCTCACTCTCTTCAGAACCCTCTCTCTCTCTTACTCTCTCCGCTTAGTTTTTGTTAATGAAGTGCATCGATAACAAGGCTGCGAACATCGGCTCCAAATGAGGAACAATAAATCAAATTAGGAATGCGAAAAGTAAATTAAATAAAAATAAAAAAAGTAAATGAGCGAAAGAAGGGTAAGGAGAAAGAAGCGGAGAGAGGAGGGGCAAACCGAGACTCAACAAGCGTCTCCTCCAAAACTCGGCGGCGGCGGCAGCGGCGCGGTCCCGGAACGTTTTAATCCCATTAAGAACTTGTGTTGAATTAGCGGATTACCGCCAAAAGGAAACTTTCAATTTCTTTTAATTGCATTAGGGAACTGCGGCGGCCTTTTCGCGGGGGGTCTAAGGGGTTGCGGTCTCTGATCCTCGCTCCTCTTAATCTCATTAGAGAAAGAAAGAATTAGCGCGGATTAAAAACGAGCGAGCAAACAAATAAACAGGGTCGGGAATAAAAATCAAGTGCCCAAGTGCGAGCGCCGTACACGCGAAACGCGACACGCGGGCTGTCGATTCTAAATCCGGCGTGCTTCGCGAGAAAAGTGAGAACGCGATTCGTTAACGAGAGAGACACAAAAATAATATATATAAATAAATATGCGGCAGTTATTCAATTGCGGGGGGAAAAAAATGAAAAGGTTAATTATAACCTTACTGGAACGACTGCGCTCTCTCGTTATTTTTATTTCGGCGTATAATTCCGAGTCCGTGGGTTAGGTGCATCGTAGTAAGTGTCGCGCGATGCTACGGAAAGCGCGTTGGGTCGAAACCGTGGCTCCGCGCAATGCTTGATCTGCGCGAGCTCTCGCGCAAGAAAGAATGTCGGAGATCGAAAAGTGAAGGCTGGTTCAGACATTCGCGTTTGACCGTGATCGAGTGCCTCGCGTGTTCTTCGAACTCTTTACGAAAAGAAAACGCGCTGCGCCCTCTATCGGCGGGCAATGGCGATAGATGGCGAACCTCTCCTTGTCGCGAGCATATACACGCGGGTCCCAGGACCGAGTCGCTCACTGAATGTGCCGCAGTCTTCACAGTGCCCACCAGGGGGAGGAACGGACTGAAATCATGGTTTACATGCTGCGACTTTGCAGCTGCGAAGTTAGCATCGTAACTTCCACAATATTTTTTTTTTTTTTTTTTTTTACGCTGCAAGGGCGAAATCGGAAGTTAAATCACAGCCTGTTAATAGCTGGACGGAAGCGGCGATCTGCTGAGTACACGACCGTACTCGACGTGTCGAAGAGATGCCGGAGGAGATTGAGCCAAGTTTGGCTCAGGATCAAAGAAGACCTCCATAGAAGGCGAGCAGTATACTTGCTATCGCATTTGGACGTTCGCTTAGCGTACGGAGAAGCACCACCGAAACGCAGCCCCGTTCTTTACAAAATGTATCCCGTCGCAGCTATACGGTTACTCGCGAACATTAACGTTCGGACGGCAATTATAGTTCCAAAATATTCCGCCAAGTCGAGGTGTTTTGCAGACGCTGAATCGACGATCCCGAGTTTCTAACGGGGGAACTCACACATACTGGCTCAGTTTCGTTTTGGGCGAGCACCTTGTGCTCGCATTATAGAGCTCTCGTGTATATTGAATACACGTATATCGCTGCTTCCGAGGCTAAATTAACGGATTTTGGGCATTCGTCGACGTGATTTTTGAAGCGGCTCTGACTGAACCACGCCACGAGTTCCTCCAAGTTGTATCTCTACAACAGCCGTACCGACAGCCTAAGAAACGATGGGAGCGACGCGTCCCGAGCGCCTTGAAATCATAATTTGATTGATTCGATTTTGTTTTCCCGCGTAAAGCGGCCAATCAAATTGCGGCATTAGTTGCTAAGAACCCAAAAATAACGAATCAGGAAACCAAGAAGTGCGAACATAGCAGGTCGCACCCCGCGTTTCTTAAATTTTCGGGGACCATATAAGTTAGGGATCCGGTAAGTGAAACTTAGTCGTAACCCGGTAAAGACTTTCGCTACTGAAATAGTAACTGATTTCCGTGGCTCAAATGCTTCTTTTTTTTAAATATTAATTGGTTAGTGTACAACTCTGCTTACGTGACATCACACAATAGGAAATCCTTGATGCTCCAGCCGTCATCTGCACAAAGTTCTTGACTTGTCTCGTGATTACTGAGTTGTCCGCTTCAATCACTGAGGACCCTTAAAAGCGGGGTTACACCGCTCAAACATTGTAAAAATGTTGTATTTGTTTTTATTATTATTTTGGAAACACGAATCACCGCAATATATCCGTGGTTCGAATGCTGCGGCGTGCAGAGTTTTCTCCTTGGACTCGTTGCCACGTGGCATTCGAAGCACGGATCTCGCGCTGAGTCGCGTTCGAATTGGTATGCAGACTGTTTTTGTTTGATGTATAAGCACCCAGGCTTTATACGTTAAAAACTGTCACGCTTACGAAGGTTGTGCATATTTATTTCGCTCGTGGTGTCCCCCATAAAATGAATACTTATAGACCAATTTCGGGAGCAACTAACTTAGGGGTGTGCGAATATTGCAGTTTCGAATTCGAATCGAATAATGATTACCCGAATAATTGAATTCGACTTTCGGATTCCTATAGTATTGGAATTTTGGAATACTTCGATACACCGAATATGGGTGCTGCTGGCAAATATTCAGGTTTATCCGGGTACGCTGTTGATGTGGCGATACAGTCCTGACAAGCCTGTGTTTCATCTAAATTAGGCCTGCATTCTGAAAACTTTAATAACGAATCCTCTCGACACAAAGTAGATCGTTTCCTGCGTTTCTCGAAAGAAGCAGTCATGCCCCCATCTTCGTAGAGGCGCTCAACGAAAACTCGAAAATCACGCATGTCGACATTTTTTTTTTTTTAATTCAAGCGTCTCGCGTCCCCTGCTGCCGGCTCTGTCCACTATAAACCTATCGCCGTTTGTTGCATACATCTCATGAGAAAGAATCATTAAAATATACAAATAACAGCGATAATTTAACCGGTTCACTTTCGCTAACCCGTTGCTCCTCGTCGGCGCAACGGGTTAACGTCACCCGATTCAAACGCACCGTCCATACCCATCCATTCATCCAGAAAGTATGCGCGTCCACACGCGAATAGGTGGACACATCCGTCGGCTGTGTTTTAAGTTCATAGTTTAAGTGTGGTCTTTAACGCCACTTTTATGCTGGGCGAAGCACCCGCAGTCCGACGGAAGCTTATTGCGGAGAAGGCACCGGGTAACCGAAATTTTAACTTGCACGTCAAAAGAGGTGATCGAAAGTAACCTCCAATAAGACACGATGGTTGTGTCTTATTACGGTCGCGCGTCTCGCTTCGTGATTAACGGCATTCTCATCGGATAATGCAACGAGCTCATTGGCCCTGAAGCGATAATAAGATGGGTTGCCACAAAATACGTTTCTTAAGTTACCAATTACTATAATTTTGCAGTTAAAAACACTCTAAAAATGATTTGCTTGTTTCTCTTTGCTCCGCGTGCCTGCAGGAGAATAAGCTCGTTAGACCTTTCCGCTAATCTATGCGGCATTTTTTTTTTCTTTTTCTTTTTTGTTTTGCGAAGATTGCGAATAAAATTGTTGGTATTCGTATTCGGTTCGACTTTTTTGGCCACTATTCGGAAGCATTCGATTCGAGTTCAAATTACACTATTCACGCACCCCTAAACTAGATATAAATTTGGTAGCTCCTTCTAGCACTTAAATATAAGATTTAGAGCGTTTCTAAGCACCCAAAGTTTCTGGAAAAAGAAAACAAAAAAAAACAAAAAAACATTAGGAACTGTAACACTCTTTAAGGTGATAACCTTAAAGAGTGTTACAGTTCCTAATGTCTTTTTCTTTTTTTTTTTTTGTTGTTGTTTCTTTTTTCCAGAAACTTTGAAGTGGTCAAATATCGTGTTGGTTTAGAATATCGTTACAAAACCCACCTGGGCGACCGTTCGAAATTTCGAATGTATATTGTTTACAGATTGTGTGTTTGACGATTTGGCACCCTTCTAAGCGGAACACACTGCTGATTCGATTTACAATACGTCTGACATCCATGAGATAACATCCATGACATCGGAACTTGGTTGTTATTCCCACCCATTCGCATGTTTCCTCGCACTGATAACGTCCGTAAAGCCCGTCCAATTTTCGCTTCCATCGATTTTGTTTCTTAGCTCCACGTTGCCATTAACAATAAATAACAGACTGAAATAACCTGCCTAACAATATCGTGACCCAGACAGATCATGGCACATTTATATGCCATGTAACCATCTATTTGCAGTGGCACTAATAGCAAATTCGGTTCGTGTTTAAAGAAATTTTATATTCCTGTATTTTTTTTTTCTGTTGAATTAGCTGTTTTTTCTAAAAGTGTTTAAATGTTTATTTTCCCCGGTTGTTTTTTTTTTTTTTTCTTCATATAACAATGTTCACCAGCATGTACACCCATCTTGCGTGATGCCCGTAAGGGCCCTCGAGGTTTAATCAATTATGAATAATAAATGAAGGTGATGACCTGGTTTTATAAATCAATTATCCTAATTTTGTTAATACTCGGCGAAATGCCCCAATAAGCCCAGCGATGACCAGATTCGCTCGCACTTTGCCGAAAAGTCACGTTGAACACTTTGTTTACCGAGCACAGATTGCTTCAATGACGTTGCCTACACACGCAAAACCCACCCTGAGAAGCCAGATGAAGTGCAACACTCACATCAAACGTACGTCTACGCAAATGAAGGTGAAGACATGCAGCGCGGTGTTCTGTTTTACTCCGTTTTGTGCGGCTACTTCGACATCCACACCAGAACTACGGCAAGCGGACGAGAAGGAGTTCGATTCAGACGCTCCTTCCAAATTAAAAAAAAGACAAAAAAAAAAAGCCGCAACGAAAACACCTGCTGCTGTGCTTGTATCTAAGGATGCACGCGATCTCGTTCGACCTATCTTGAAGCCTACCACCACCGCCGGTAGATGACGCTATGGTAGGAAACCGACGTAGCCGACACCGCAAATACTTCCGAAAGGTAAAGCTATCCATCTAAGGCACGCGAACAAACCACGCCGCAGAAACTGCTCAAACGCAAGCTTTGAAAGTAGCGCCAATGCGCGCGCCTTTTTTTTAAAAACGCGACTCCGCCAACTCCGCAGCGACGACGGAGTCAGATTGTTTTGTTTACGTTCGGGCGAAACGCCGGCAAACGAACGACGCCGGAGCGTGCCCGAGAACGAGCAAAAACCACGTCCACCGCTCAATCCCCACCGAATGAAACAGACCCATCGACTCACGTTATCTCACCCGACGCCTTGAGATCCCTCAAAACCGGCCGAATTCCCTTTAATAAAGCCTCCAGTCCGAAACAAACGAGCCGTCCACGCTAGCAAACGGCACCCGCACAGTGCGCCGCCATCTTTAAACGGCGGTGGCGGCTGCGCGATGGCGACACCGTCGCGCTGCCGGGCCGGCTGGGAGAGGAGGAAACGCCGAGCGGCTCTCCGACGGCGGCGCGCGGAGCCTGCTGGGAGAGCGTTCCGCAAAACCAACATGGCTGCGGAAGGGTGTCAGCTGTGAGGATCCGTGTGAGTGACTTTTCCTTACTAACCGCGATCGCGGACGAGCTACGCTTTGCCGGCGACGCGCGGAATGTCGCACGAACGTGCCGGCAACGTCCACGAACCGACCTGGGATCGGGGAAGGTTCGGTTCGGGCGCGATCGGCGTCGGAAACGGCCGACGGTTCGCGCGGTCTCTCGGACGCCTCGTCGGGGATGGGGAGCCTGCGGCCTCGGAGGGAGCGATCCGTGCGCTCGCGCGCCTCATCCTCCGTCGGATGCAGCGCGGGCGGACGTCCACGGCCGCTTCCACGCGGTTTCGCGCTAGCGCCGGACTCGGTCGCGCCGAGTTTCACTTCGTCGTGGCACCTTGCGATAGCAGACGACGTCCCTCGTTTCTTTCTTGTTTCGGTTTCGTTTTTGGTCATTTTATGCGCGGCTCATTTGCGAGGTTCTCCGAAACAAACGCTGACGACTTCGAGAAACTCCTCAAATCTCTGGGCTGCGCTTCGTATACAGCCTCGAATCCGCTAGACAAACTGTGAAGATATACTTAGATGAATAGCATGTACTCTTACTTCGCGTCTTTTGAATGCCGCGTAGCTCCCGGCATGGACGCCAATTTCCTTTAAATACTTTTTTTCGCTTTCGACCGTGTGTCTTCGGTCAAATTGCACGCGCGTTCAGAATCACTCTACACGTTGTTACTGTTGTTGTTTGTGTCGTGTGTCTGTGGGCGTTAATATATCTTGTTTGATCGGTTTATGCTTTTTCAATAATGCGCTTTTCCTTTTTTTCTTTTTTTTTTTTTTCGTGTTGCGCTCGCTCGAGAGCGACCGGCGCTACCCGTAGCGACCGGTCAGCTCGACGCAGCGTCCGAACGTTCGACGATATGCGATGGAGCGGAGGAGAAGAGGGGGAGGTGAAAGCTTGATATGAAACTGCGAGGGGAAGTTCAGACTCCAAGCGCCGGTTGCTATGGTGATCGGTGTATTTCGAACGGCTCCTTGTTTTTCCCCACTCTCGGGATATTTCTTTTTTTCACTCTTCTCTTTCTACTCTCGCGCACCACTTCTCCTCTATTCGTCTTTTTGTCTCGCTTTGTTTTTATACGCGAGAATCTATCCGTTATTATTAATGCTGTTATTACTGTCGAGTCAGTTCGGTGCCTCGTTGTTGATTATTTTGCTGTTTATGGTTCTGATTAGGATCAAGCTGCGTGGATGGTCGATTTGGGTTGAAATGAAAGATTATAAGCAACGCTTATTATTTATTTTTCTGGTCAATTTACGTAGTTTGAGACAAAGTATCTTACAAACTTCCTTAATTGACGTGCTCCCGGTAGGTTGGAATACTGTGACGTGCAGTCCTTAATTAACTTCTCTTTAAGTGGCGTTTCGGTTTTCTTTGGTTTTGTGTCGCGTCATAACCACTTTTCTTGGTTGTCAATTACGTTTCTTCGCAAGGGTGACGGTAGCACCGGTCGAACTCTTTCCTCTTCGAGACTGCCATTAACTTCGGTTATTTTTATCGGCTGACTACTTTATCGAGCCTTTATATTCCCTTCGCAGTCTAAGATAAATAACTCAATTCAGCGCAATAGACCCTTTTCAAAAGTGCGCGCCCTCTGGAGGTCGCACCGAGGCCGCCAAAATTACGGGCACGCAATATGGGCAGGCAGTGGACACGTCTGTCACATCAGGGTTCGGCGCGTACTCGGGCGCCAGTCTATTGGGCACGAGTGCTGGGTCAGCGCTCGGCGTGAAGTCGGATCCAATCGCGCGCTTGGTACAGGAAGCGACGTCCAATGGCAGGCCACTAGTGTGGCTTGGTCGACTTTTGAATGGGGTCTGTTAACACGTTAAAATTCCCATGAATGGTGGGCCAAGAGCATCATGTTTAGGCACTCACACATAGGATTTTTTTCTTTCTGTCGCTTTCTGTGGGTACTGCTATTATTGGACGGAAAATCGCATTTTACATTTCTGTCTGACTTCGCTTATGCATTGCAGTTTCATTGACGTCATATCCTTGCTGGTCAACGCGCTCTTTTGAGAACATACATTTCGCACCTACGAATTTGTTTTTCTCAGCAAGAACACGTAGGAATGACGGTGAGCACGGCGGGATGACGTCACGTGCAAGCCATCTATACTTGTGGCACGGACACCTTGCGAACATGTGCATTTCTCGGCAGGAAGTCGTGCCCTATATCAGATCTAGTGCACACTGTCACGTTCACACTATGAAAATGTCGTTACCCAGTAGTGTTGTTCTATAATAATATGAATAACAAGAATAATAATGGTCACATTCCTTCTTGCTTTTGTCTAGAGGCAGCTGTAGCAGTCGAAATTGACACACGGCAAATGCAAACATACACGACTTACTTTCCACGTTTCAACGTGGTAAGAGAAGCAGCATCACCCATTCGTAATATCGCTGGGTGAAAGAGAAACCGAAAAGCAACTCTACTAAACTGCTAGCTATAGAGTTAACTAACCAGACCTCTATTGCAGTCTGTGTATGTTATCGCGAACGTCTAAAAGCTACAAAAAAAAAATGTGAGAAAAAAAAGATATTCTAATAGACCAGGTGCGATGGTTCATTGCTATACTCAACAGATACCCCGCGCCTGACTTAGCAGTTATCTATATAGTGCCAACCAGATATGAGGGATGATTCCGATTCGACGGTGATAAGCGACGCGCGCACGGCTGTGTTCAATCGAGGGATCGTTTCAGGTCGAGTGATTGCCGGTCCATCGAAATCGTACTAATTAAAAGGGGGAAAAAAAGGGGGGGGGGGGAGGGGGATAGAGTAAGGATTTACGATAATGCGAGCGCACTAACCCGACTCACAATATTGTTACCTCTGAAGACGCCCCCCTGTTTCATGCCTGATTCAGTCTCATCTCGTCGGACTGTGTTCCTATTGGCCGGTCATCGTTAATGAGATGTTCGGTGGGTGCTAGAGTCGGCACCGCCATTACTTGTTCTCTCGTAAAAATCTACTTTCCTTCTTAGGATTAATGAAAAGAAAGACAGAGAGAGAAAAAGTTACTACGATCTACGGGGGAGAAAACTCGGCGAACGATGCGAATAAAAATATATTTACGCCTAAAAATTAAGTCGTGGCGCCGCCGGACTGGACGTGATCGCGAACTTGTAAAAACGTCACGCTCGGTGTTACACTTCGCACACCCGGTTCTTATTGTAACTCTGCGGTGCGGTCGAGGAGTGCGCAGCGTATTATTATTATTGCTCCAGCCAACGAGATTTGCAGCGTGGCTTAACAACAAATCTCAAATCAACGAGTTATTAAGCAACGTTCTGCGTTTCATAAGCTGTGACATTTTCTCATACACCATTTCCAGCGTTTATAACCCTGGCAAAAAAAAAAAAAAGAAGAAAGAAATGACGATTCATTGACTGTGTACGCATGCGCGGCATCTGATACTATATAGTAAGCCCATGCAGCCTGCTCAAGTTTAGTCAAATGCGATCGCCGTATTGCACCTTTATGCAGTAAGCGCAAAAAAAAAAAAAGTGCCTGACGTTGTTTTTTTTTTTTTTTGTTGGCGATGTATCCCACGCTATTTGGTGATAGTTACAAAACGAAAAAATGCGGGAGAGAAGGAAATTGGTTTCAAAGGGCGAGAAGAAGAATCGCATTTTTAGTTTCTAGGCTAGGTGTCGCGAGCTACCGCCCGTTTTCAAGGCTACGGCTGTTAGCATCCATCCATGCTTGTGCCACAGCCCAGACTGGTTTGCTTTCCTAGGTCGAAACGCATTTCCAGCCTAGTCATCCGTGGATTGCGGCGATTGACTCTGCTAAATGCGTTTCGGGAAAGTGAACTCCCCAGATTTCTTTGGAGTGTAAAAACAGCGGCTCAACGTGGGAGGCTAAAAGTCAGAGAGAGAGAGGGAGAGAGTGAACACCCGGGTTTGTAAATTCGGCTTAAATTTACGATGTGGGATGAACGCCGCGCCGAGGAAAAGAAAATAAAGCTGCGAAAGGACCTTACAAGAAGGCGAAAAGGACAGCAAAGAAGAGGATGAAAGTTATCTTTTATTACTCGTTTTGAGTTTGCCCAGCTGTAAAACAAAATGGCCGACGAGCCCCGCCGCGAGGTGTTGCCGGTGCTGGCGAGCCGAGGCGATAAAAACTCTACACCCTGTTCAAACAACGGCGCAACTAAAAGGAAAAAATACATATATAACAATACAAGAGACAGATGTGGGACCAGTCTAAGCACACCCTTGTCTTTAAAACGCAAAGAAATAAAAAAAAGTAGAACAGAGTTAAGCGCGATAAGGCGGGATAAAAAGACGGATAATGTGTGTCCACGTCTGTCGAGTATAGGTTTCGATCCATTCCTTTTTGTTGTTTTATTTGCTTCTTTCCCGTGAATCCGCTTTTTCGGCGTGACCTACCGTTGTTCGCGTAGAGACGGGCGTGTTTAAACAGTGGTCCGCGTGGACGAAGCATTTGAGCGTAGACGGATGACACCTCGAAAGGACAGCGATCGCACACGCTCGTTTTATACTTTCTAAACTGTTTAGTTTTAAAGCGAACGATAGTTTGTTTCTCACCGCTGCTCACTCAGTGAGTTTGCATGATGTTACCTTCAATGTCGTCACGACGCAAACAAAATTTTTAGGCAAACATTTTTTGTTTGTTTGTGCTTGTAATTTGTGTTGGGTTTGTGATGGTTGGTTCTCTCCAACCCAGTCTTTGAGCTCACTTCTCTGCACATCAGGAAAACAGCCAATCACGGTGAACAGTAGAAGGATTCGAGCGCATAAGAAAGCTCAGAATACTATTACACAAAAACACACGCTGTTTTTCTTTACGTGGACAATGAGCATCATCGTTTCACTTAATCATTGTCGTCACTGCGCACGTCGCATTTTTTTTTTTTATCTAATCGTATTTCGAGCTTTGTCATTGGTTAGAATCCTTTTACTGCTTGTGATTCCACCACGTGATTGGCTTTCATCGTTGCGGGCAGAAAAGTGGCCTCGCAGGCTTTTTTTTTTAGATTGTTTTTGGAGTGCTTTGTAGGAAAGTGGACGCACGGACATTTACCGTAGAGGATGCACCGCATGCCTGGAAAAAGAAACATAAAATACGTGGCCACACTTCTAAAATATCATACAAAAGGAAATATGCAAACACTGTCTGAGATGTGCATATTTTTTGTATGACGCTCAGCTGTCACAATGGTGATACAAAAACTACGAAGCCGCGTCTCCGGCTTCATAGTTCGTATGTACCTGAGGCAAGCACGCGCTATACGAAAAATACTCAGTCCGAACTACATCGCATTAGTTTTTCAACGCTTTCGATCGATGTAATCCGGAAGGAAAGAGGACGCGCACGGGATGATGCATGCAAACAAAACCAAACAGGCAAAAAAAAAAAAAAAAAAAAATTCGAGAGTGACTTGTGTGTATGCGAACTCGGATTCATTATTCGAACTTTGAAACCGAACTTTCGCACCCTTCTCTCGGTGCCAGCCACGTTTACCCTACTCATCTATCCGTGTGTACACACACACAGACACACACGAGTCAGACGCCGCGGGCTTCGGCCGATACAACTTCCCAAACAGTTCAAAGTTTGCGGGCTCAAAAGAAAAAAAAAAAAGAAAAAGGTTGGGCGTCCATCCGAGTTGGGCGACTGCAGCGCCGGCAGATTGCGCCCACCGAAGGACTATACGGAACCAAAAGGAAAGCAACAAAGAGTAGAGGAGTTAAAGTTTAGCAAGGTAAAGCGCTGTTTCACTCGGAATGTAAACGTTTGTGTTCGAGTTATGTTCACGCGTGATCGCACGTGAGACTTGAACAGACGCCGGTGCGTTGGATTCGGCAGTATTTTTTTTTTTTATTGCGCGCGCGTGATACTTCTTTTCGTTGTTGTCGTTTGAAGCCACGGTGGGAGTCTAGAAACAAACGTCAGTCTGTTTGCTTCTGTTAGCAGAAAACAATCGCGAAGAGAAATATAGTGGCACTTGTAACGTGCTGACTTACGGACGCTTGGAAAGTTGCGGAGCCATTGGACTCGGAGCGCGCTGGAGTTTTGCTTATGCCGTGTCTTTTCGTTCTTGTTTAATGTTATGTCGACGTAAGCTTGTGTGCAGAAGGAACAAAGAAAAAAAAAACTGTTCGCGTTTGTTTGTTATGAATGAAAAGGCTCCGCTTTTACGGGGATTTCTTGCGCTTGTACAATGAACCGAGCTGTCTGTTAGCGTCGGGATGTTTCGCTAGCGTCCTCTGACGGTTTCATTCGTGACGTCACGTCCAGGATTTGCCGATTTGCCTCGCCGTGAATTCACGAGTTGTTACCCTGGCTACTTATCATCAGTTGCAACCAGTTCAACGGTGCGTTTTAAAAGGACACTGGAAGCCAGGAGTCATCGAATTCTCAAACCAACACCGTCCAAGTTGGCGGTCTCTGACAGTGATTTTAGGCTCGTTGTTTGGCCAATCGTGGAAAGCCTGGAAAGCCGACCTAAGCGACGCTTTTAGTCGCGCCCGTCGCTAACAGTCAATGGCATGATAGCCTGATAGGATAACTGCCATAGCCTCCCCTATTCTGACAAAGCCTGTCAGATCGCCACGAGAAGCGGCCGCCGAAACGGAAAAGGTGGAGCGGCAAACAACGGATGAGAGGAGAGCCACGTGACTGGCGCCCCGCTGCGGCGAGACGCCGAAACACACTTCTCCCGAGCGAAGAAGCGTGTTTCGGGTCCTCGCCGCTGCAAAAGCTGTGCGCTGACGTCCAGGTTCTCCAGGCTCTCCGAGAAATGGCTGTTTGGTGCTCTGTGCTACCGGATCCTCGCGCTCCAAATCTGCGACCGGGCACTCAATGGCCCCGTCGTCGAACTGACAGGCTTCGTGAGTATAGAGGAGGCTATGAAACTGCAGAAAGATTCTTCTCTTCTTCCGGCTCCGGCGCGAGCTACTTTTGGTAACACCTCGCCGTCTTCTGAGCTTCGAACATGCGCGCGCAGCTGAAAGGCGGCGGATGTCACGGAACGCGCGCTGGAAGGATTCAAAAGACACGCCTTGCCGTTCTCACTCTGCAAGAGACAAAATGCGCGCGAAAGCCTCGATTCGACGCGGCGACGGCAGCGAGGCATGTGGTACACAGCACACCGTAAAAGAATAATCAATAACGGTTTTAGAGTGCGTTCTTTGTTAGTAACTGTAACGCCCGAGTCCCACTAGAGCGTCAAACAGAAACAACTGAAACCGACAAGCCTCAAGCACGCGCAGCACGTATACGCGAAGCTACCTTCGGCAGGCTTGCAGTCTTGCTGCTCATGAAGAAAGCACGAGTGATCTCAAGCCTCACAAACATACCTTCGCGAGCGTGCTACACGTAATCAATAAGGCTAACACCAACCAGCAATATTGTACTCGTTACGGCGAGAAAGGAACGGGACACGTCAGGGGTTAACACCGGTTCACACATGCGGCGCATACGCCAAATTGGCGCCTGGAAAACGGCGCTGATGCAGCTCTTGAATTGCACGTGACTTATCGCCGATGCTCTTCCGCAGTGGTGCACGTGACTTATATAACGCCGACGTGCTGTTCCACAGTGGTGTGGAACAGCTTGCGACGCCGCATCGACGCCGCATCGGCGCTGCATCGGCGGCTTTTCCGGCGCCGATTAGGCGCTGCGCGGTATGTGTGAACCGGCCTTAACTCGTAAATGAAGTAACACATCGCAGCAACGAATAATGTTAGTATACAGGTTAACGATTAAAGTTGCACTCACGCTGCTCGCACATCATACAACATACATGGTGTTCGCGGCAGACATGATGACAGAATCATGTCAGAACATGCCTGAAGGGAAGGCACTCACTTGATCGAATGGCATTTTAGCGAACGCCCACGTTTCACCGAATGGCACTTTAGCGAACAGTCGGACGCCGCCACGCGGCGTTTTCGGGTGGGCCAAGTCGGTTCACATTTTTGTAATGAGCTGCCGCAGACTGTCGCCGCGAAGCGGCGTAAAGCGCAGCGCGGCGGATGGCTTAACGCGCGCCCCCGTTATTCACTAAAACGTCGATTGGCTCAAATGTCGCTGTTCGCTAAAACGTCATTCGCTCATGTGATATGGACCCTGCCTGAAGCATGTTCGAAGCAAGTTTCCTTCCAACATATTATGCTTCAAACATTTCAGCGGAAAGTTTTTTTTTTTTTTTTTGCATGATTAATGTTAGAGAACCGTCTCACAAACGCGTCTTAGACACTAGAGAATTTTAGGGAACCGTATTTGCACATCCGATACGGTATACGATGTGCCTTCCGGTACGAAGTGCGCAAGTTGTAGTCTTCTATAGGTAGCGCATGCGCAGTTCGTACCGTATTGCATGTGCACAAACGGCTCCCTAAAACACTCTACTTCCTGCAGACTGCCTTTTGTATGATGTCTATTAGCAGTGCGACCGCGACTTTCAAGTAACGGCACATGTTACGCGTCGCTTCGTGTTCAAGGCTACACTTTACGATATAACCGGCTGCGTTCGATTCAGTTCGGTTCGTTGTGTATTGTATTGTTGTCCCTCCATTAGCGCCAGCTTCGTATACCTTCAATAAATCTTCGTCGTTTCGCGAGCTTCGAGCTTGTTCGCGGAGCCGAAGAACGGCAAAAGGCAACGTGCGCCTGCTAGCTGGGGGTCAGGTTTTCGAAAGAGACGCCCTTGTCGTTCTCACCTTGTCAATGAATATAGCGGTACTAATAAAAATTTGTTCAAATCGAAAAAAAATAAAAATAAGACAAGTTCTCTTTGTTATGTTGGAGAGAAACGTTGGTTCTGTGTTTGCCTGGTGTGAGTGTGAAGCGGATATGACCTGCATTCTTCGCGCTTCGGCCTATCCGATTCGCTTGATATACTCTCGTTTTGAAAAACGAAGGCATTCGGGGAACGACAACGGAACAAAAACGACAGCCAAACAACAGTAAAAAAAAAGAAAAAAAAAAAGATGGCTGTCCCAGCAACTCGATGCAGTCCAGCCTGCTAGTGCTTCCCCTGGCCGAGAACAAAGCAGTGCCGGAAAAAAAAAAATGTAAAAAAGATAAATCAGGCTGGACTGTCCCCAAAGGGGAAAAAATAGGGATCAGCTCAAAATACTGGTTGAGAGAGAGAGAGAGAGAGAGAGAGAGAGAGAGAGAGTGTCGCATAGGGGGTTTGGGGAGAGTTTGGGGGACGGTAGGTGAGAAAGAGGACTGAAACGGGATGGGGGAAAGAAATAAGCACAGGGTTGTCCGACTGCATTTTTGTTTTCCATCCAGTCCCAGGCATGAGACTGCCGTATTGATTGATTCTATGATGGTGCTTCTTGATCTGCGATTCGATTGTATTTTTTTTTTCGACGTATCGTTTTTATTTCGTAGAATAAGTGTTGTTCTGAAAGACGACTTTTTTTTTTCATTGGGTGTTTTCTTTTAAGGATTTTTTGTCGATTCTTGTTGTTCTTAATACGGCCTCTATTTTTACTCTGATTAGCTTTATTGTTATTATGTTTGGTAGTTGTTCCTTTGTTTTAGGTTTGATGCCGATGTGACAGGGTCCGATTAGGCTAGGGAATAAGACGTAAAAGAAGAAAAACAAAATAATGACGCAAGAGAACTTCAGCGGACGTTTGTTGCTTATATGTTTTGAGTTTCTGACAACGGTTCCACACTTATCACTTTGCCGCGTTATTTCCTCCTTTTTATTTTCATGGCAAATTCCCTGTCTGTTCGGTTATACTTCCTTCGGAGGAAGTGTAGTCTTGTTTTTATTTAGGCGCTGCAGTTTTCCTATCTAATTAATTAACGAAGCAATAAGATATCCAGCAACGTGTCTGCACTGCACCAATCACTTAAATTAAGGGCTTCGTGAGTGGCTAAAAGTGTTCCATTAATCGCTGTGATTGGCCGTCTTCGTTCAAGGGGGGGGGGGGGGGGGGGGGCAAATAAGTATACAGACTATTTCGTGTACAACGCACGAAGTCTGTTGCAACGTAAAAAACTGTTCACGAAGCTCCGCCTATACTTGATGAATCATCCTCCCTCTCTGTGACGTCCGTAAAAAAAAAAAAAAAAAAAAAAAAAAAGAAATGGTGCATTCGTAACGGGTGGCGTAGTGACGGCATTTGTCTCTTTGAATTGAGAGGCGAAGCCTCTAACGTAAGATACATTTTGTTTTTTGTTTTCGAAATCACATCAAGCAGCATTGGCGGGCGCAGTTTTGTGGGCCATCTTGGTGATATCCTACACCGCCTGATGATAGTTACGAAATTGCTGAGGGTAAGAAAATTGGCGAAGGAAAGAAGTCACACTTTTGGTTCTTAATTTCTAGGCTAGGTGGCGCAAGCTACCGGCCGTTGTAAAGGTACAGCCGTTAGCATCCATCCATCCACCCGTGAGCACAAAGCGTGGGACTGGATCCGAATCCTCTCTGAACGCCGAAGCAGCCCTCGTGTAAAATACGTGCTCGAAGAGTGCGCCCATAAAAATGGCAGATTCTAATAAATGGCGCAGCAACCACTAGGTGGCACGCATTTTTGAAAATGGTCTATTCTTACGTGAAAATAATGGAGGTAGGAAGCTTCTGGAGGTGACGAGACGTTACTAGAGGCTTCACCTCTGGTGACGTCAAGCCACTTCCATAAGCGTCAAATCGCCATGGTAAAAACAGACTTTTCGCGAGGAGATCGAATACAGGGGGCGCTTTGTCCAACCTGTTGCTACTTGGGCTGAGCGCGGCGTCCGAACAGAAGTAAATTATTCGTGTTGTTTCCTCTGGTTAATCTTCTCTCCAATCATAAATTATTATGCCGCCACGGGATCTCGAGTGATAAATTCGAATGCATTTTATCGAGTTCCATAGGTTCTGAGGAATCGGGACGCTCCCGTCCATAGATTGCATCGAACAACTTAAAACCGGCAGAGCAAATTTACATCCGCCGCAACACAGGATGCATAAGAGACTCGAGCATTCCGTGCACAACACATCAAAAATCAAGAGAGAAAGAAAGGGGGGAGGGGGAAAGGGAGAAATGTAAGAAAGGCAGAAAAGATAATCGTGGAAACAAAAGCCTAACGTAGGATTTCGGATTTCCGGTTTCCGCAGAAAGTGGAGACTTCCGTTCATTTTTGCTGCTTGCATCTACTTTTTTTTCCCCCTTCATTATTGGCATTCGAAGTACGCACCGTGGCTCCAGACGTCTTTGATTTCACTGCATATACGTGCGTCAGAACGGGTATGGTTATATTTTGTGCCATTCGTCTTTTTTCTTTTTTCCTTTTTCATTCCGAGCCAGCGTCGGCGGTTGTTGAGTGCACAGTGACGGAACGCTCAGCGACGAAACCGTGAATGGATCCGAACTTGATGCTACACTCCGATTGCCGGAGCTACGAAATTACTGTAAAACCCTTAATGTTCGCGAGCCCCTAATTTTCGCGGATTTCGCGAATTGAAAAATTTGCGAAATTTAAGGGCACGCGAAAATTTCGAGTTTTAATGTAGGCGCATGGAAGTCGCGAAATTTAGTAGACGCGATTATGTCCTCTGTGACCGATTCGCGAAAAATAAGGGCCGCGAAAATATAGGGTTTTACAGTATTCGATTGGTGCCGTGACCAGGACTAACGCTCTCGGATGGATGAATGCATGCACACGGTTCGAGTTTCTTAATCGGGCGGCGACTTGCGCCACCTAGCCCGCGTTTTCGTTTTAATTGCAACAGTCATTCTAATCACTGCGATTCAAAGAGGCATAATACACGTTTTCCTGCTATAATCAATGACAGCTTAAAAAGCCCGGGGCCTGTCCTATGATGATCTCGTTGGACCCTCGGCATTCTTATCAACTGATGTCGGAACCCGATTGGCTGCCCCACATTTCTTAAGCTTTCAGTTACCGCGAAAAATTATATTTGTGAAGTGAGAGCGAGTATGACGTTTTATATGCTCACGTCGTATCAAATGTCACGCGTACGATTTTGGATTTTGGCTCGGTGTCCAACGTAAACATCAATTGTGGGCATGCTTATACGTTTCACTTTTCATGCGTCTGGGCACTTGTCTGTTATTTTTGTGTTTGCGAGACACGCTTTACGTAAACTTTCAGAAGTGATACTCTAACTCGTTAAAGGACAATACATTTTTTTTTTTAGTTTTCAATAGCAAAAAGCCAGTTTCTTGATCACACGGAAGGACAAACAACTGTGATTTGAGGAGCGCTTTCTGGCGATTCCCAAAAAGAGTGCTTGTGCTCGAAAACTCAATCTGCACAGGGCCAATGATCACGAGAGATCTCACGTGCGTTGTATACTCGAATAATTTTTATGGGAATGCATAATTTTCCTCTGTCCATAAGTCGCACCCTTTGCAGGAGTCGCACCCTGAGTTGTACGGCACTCATTTATAACCATCAAATTAATTTTAATGAAATCATTTTGGAGTAATTTTGCGATATTTTTGATACATTTACTAGGGGAAGTAATCACAACAATAATTTAATTACTTTTGGAATTACTAAAATTACTTCTAACTGTTTCTTTTCTTTTTTTTTCCCCTCCCGTTTGTAATGGCGCCATTTGGTCGTTCAAGTTTCCTCCCGAGGAAGCTCCGAACGAAATCTCTGACAAGTGAATGATGGTTTACCTAAATTGGTGGATTAAAGAAAGATAAGTAGTTAATCATTCGGTGACTCTAATCCCATAACGGACGGTGCAAAATACCCGTTTTCAAACAGCTTGAAAGCTTCGTCGTTTCGTAAGGCTGAAGTAATCGTAGAAGTAACGGTTTTTTTTTTAAAGTAATAGCCAATTACTTTTGTCTCGAGTAATTGGCTAATCTAATCGAATACCTTTTAAACGAGAGTAATTCTGATTTTAATGGATTACTTTCTTCGGGCAACGTGTACGAGACTGGCCGCCACCCCTCTGTAAACGGCTGTGTTCAAGGGGAAAAAAAAAAGTTTGTATACAAGTCGCACCATATATTTGTACGGCGGTCGGCGCGGCGAAACTATACATTGAAAGGCCCGTTTATCTGTATTTTGATCCCAATTTAATCGCGAGCGAATGCAAGTTTGGATATTCTCGTCGACGAAACGAACGAGAAATATACGGGTAGGGAATGAGGGAGAGGAGGAGAGACGAGAGCGCGCGTCCGACAAAAGGAGCTAGCTTATTGTCTACCCACTACCGTATGATCCCCATCCCCGAAAGATAGCCCACCCCTACTTTTAATATAATATGCTTTTTTTTTCTTTGAAACACCGAACGATATGTTACTTTTAGTAACTGGAAAGCCCTGGCCAATGATAACCTCGACATAAACGGTGTTAGTTAACCACGGCGGGAGATGAGGGAACATTGCTGACTGTGAGAGACAGTCGTCTTTGGTTCATTGCCAATTCCTCAAATCACAAGTTTCGAGGTTCACAATATTTAAAACTAGTAGTTTTTTCATTTTAGGTGGGCCATCTCTCGGGATGTTGCGGTATAATCATTCCAACTTGAGCTCGATGTTTTGACGCCCCCGCGTGCCTCTTGTCCCACCCTCTTCCTCGGCTTCTATCCATATATCCGCGTGACAAATTTACGCAGTTGAAGTTTGTACTTTTGGAGAATAAAAAAAAGAATTCAAACCACTCTAAATAAATGAATAAAAAAATACACCGACGGAAATTTTAAAGAATAATAAACTCAATTTATACGTTGGAAAATGTGGTAAGGGTATCAATCTACATACCAGGTCGCCCACATTGTTACGTTATCTCCAACTAAACTTACACGAGTTCCAGCCCGTTTTCACTTCCTTTATAGATGATATCTTTGTCGATTAGTCGGCACCGTGACGCGCAAAAGACGGCGACACTCTGTGCGAACTTCCGGTTTCGAGCTCCGTTCGACAATAGAAACGCCTAAGTAACCAGAGACGCACTGGTCGACCGGGCGCTCTTCCTTGGACCGGAGAGAACGAAATAGCGACGACCAAACCGTCGCTAAAGTAGCGACGTGGGAACTGACGTCACGCGCGAAAGAGACCAATCAGAGGCAGAAGGCGCACGTCGGCTATACGTCACGCCTCCGAGACTTTGCGAGGACAGTATCACTCTTGACAAAGATAGCGTATGATGAGGCCCGCCGTTACCCCGCCTCAGCTTCGGCAGATTATCGAATGACCGTCGCGATGATATAGTTTCGGATTAATTTCCGACTCCGGACTTCGTTGCGCGGTAAGTTGTACTTTTCGTCGAGAGATGCGGCGCGGTTCGCAATACATGCTCGCTATATTGTGACCGACGGTTAAAGAAACGCAGTTTGTGGTGGCTTCGAAGCATCTCATTATCGCTTCACGGTCAATTAAATGGCGGCGCTAACTGACAAGAACGTCCAAAGAACAAATCCTGATGCAAAAAAGCGGGAACATAATGGCGCCTTTCGTTTCTTAATATGTCAATCAATATATATAAAAAAAAATTTAAAAATTAGCGAGTTTACTTTTTTTGAAGAGCACGCGGAGACGGCCAACCGTGTCGAACGATAGAAGCATCCCATCGCGTGACGGAGCTCAGAACACGATTTGATCGGATAAAATGCGACGTGAGCACGTCGTATCTCTAGGTGTAGCGTTTCATGTGGCGCTCGCCGTGATTGTTTGCCTCCGTGCCTGCATAAAAATAAACTCACAAACTTTTTTTTTTTTTTTTTGAAGGGTGCAAGAAGTTTGGGGCGTCAAGTTTACCCGCAAAGCGCCTGGGAGAGTCAATCGCTGCAATTTACGAAGAGATCGGCAAATCCCAAAACTAACAAAATGTAAAAAAAAAAAAGTTGTATGCGTTGGAGCATATAGCATGACGTTTCACGTGTTTGCGTCGCGCTCAGTGTCATAGTTCAGTAACGTGATCAGTTGAAGGTGTTGATACGTACTTGAAGGAAAAGAGAGAAAAAAAAAAAAACAGCCTGAACTTGGAGAAGAAACGTAGAGAGAAAACAGCAGACATGTGGCGAGACAGCTGTTTGACTACCAACGAGTTTAGTGAAAACTTCTTCCTCATGCTGTAACGTCATCGAACAGAAACATTAAAAAAATCTACAAAGAAAACTTTTTTTTTTTTTAAGTAAAAAGGAAAACACATTTGTCTACACTGCCCCACTCCGGTGTGCCCCGCCCAACGTACGGGCAGCATGAGCCGGAGTGCACTCTAAGAAATGCCATCGCGTCTACTTACCCGCAAAACACTCAAAGAGCCAATCTCTGCTATCTACGAAATCAGCTCAGCAAATGATAAGACGGAACATCTCTTTAGACTTCAACATGAAGTCTGCGCTGTGGCATTACGCAATGCAAGCATGACGCTGTAGCATTGCGTAATGACACAGCGCAGACTTCAATTCTAGGTCTAAACGGATGTTCCGCCTCATCATTCGCTGACCTGATTTCGTACATCGCGGAGATTTGCTCTTTGAGTGTTTTTATCGGGTAAGTAGACGCACAGGCATTTATCTGAGTGTGGTAGAGTGTGGGGCACTGTAGACGAAGTGTTTTTCCTCAAGATTTACTTTCTAAAAAACTTTTCTTTGTAGAATAAGTTTTTAAAAATGCTTCTGCTGGAGTACGCCACAGCGTGAGGAAGAAGTTTTCACTAAAACTCGTTGGTAGTCAGCCGTCTCGTCTCATCCCTCCTGTTTTCTCTCCGCGTTTCTTCTCTAAGTTCAAGCTGTTTTTTTTTTTTGTTTTTTTTCTTTCAAATCCTAGTTCAAACTGCATCATTCTTTTTCAGTACTGAACGTATTTTGTGTTTCTCCACGGCCAATGGGATTGCCGCATCAGCCGACAAGACAAGTTCTAAAGTGGCGTGTTTTTACTCCGTTCAGCTTATAAAGCTGAACGGAGTAAAAGGAGGAGCCGCGGACTCACCTAACTAATCAACTGTTTCCATTCCACAGCCTGATTCCTCCCTGTGCGCGTGGGTATGGGGTGGGATCGTAAACACGGGGCGAGAGACGACTGGTCCAGCGAGCATGATATAGCTTCTACCGCGCTGTCAGCCTAGGGATGAACGGAGTAACTAGTATAGTGGCCTCCGATGACTCCCAGTAACGACCTCATCGAAGCCATAATATCTGCATTTTGTATTACTCACGAATTCAATCGAGATAAGTAAGGCAGCTCCCTAAATAGGCCTCTCGGCACTGACCCTTACCGCGTCTACATTGTTCCTTGTTCGGTGCTTAATTTTCGCCCGAAGATTGGGGCTTCTTGCATGTATAGTCCATACCCTATCGCGGGATATGATATCCTATCTTTGCACGACAGTTCTGGGCACTTTAAGAACTTATGCTGGATGGAGATACGGACCGATTAAATAACGCGAAGCGATTCGGTGTCCTCCGCTCACTTGTTTTCTTTATTATTTCATATCCTTGCACGTGTATATACTTTTGTGACCTCCAAAGCGAGCGTATCCGCCGATAGGAAGCGTCCCAGAAGCTATTTCTCCAAAGATATTCCGCTGGTTGAGTCACTCACTGCAGCAATTTCGTTTATTGTTTGTTTAAACGAGATTTACGGATGTTATAACAGCGAGAACAACCGACGGTGTTCTCATTGCCACCGTACTCGTCTTTGGTTTCTTCCCCGTAAATTGGTGTCGCGCGGTTGTCGCGGCTATGGTCGCTAACAGGATGAGAACTACAGGGCGTCTCTTTCGAATCCCCAACCTCCAGTAGACGCTGGTTGCCTTCCGCAGTGCTTTGGATGCGCGTGCACGATTGAGGCTCAACGAGACGCCGAAGCGCTATCGAAGGTACGACATTGGCGCTGGAGGCGGGACGACTGAATGACCTGGCTGCCGTTCTCATCCTTGCGGCGACTATCCAACTTTTTCTTGAACTATAGTATCTCGGTGGCACATCCCCCGTCGTCGCGGATCCTGGTCGGTAAATTATTACTCGGGACTTTTAGCAAACCGTTACCCTGTTCCGGTGTACCGAGCTATCAGAGCCTTTGAAGCATGCTTGTACCCGGGTGCGCGCTTGACAGCACGCTTCGAAGACTCCGATAGGCCACAGTCGGCCCTAACGAAGAACCAAGTCGGTTCAAAACGTAGCGCTCCTACATGTTTAGGAATTGGTTGGTTGCCATATTTTAATTATAATCCGATAGCGCGGTACGCGGAACACGGTAACGGTTTGCTAAAAAGTCCCTATTACCCGCGGCAGCATTTTGGACAAAATTCCGTCACACCTTAGTGAGCGCGTGAAGTGGTACACTTTGACGCGGCGTTCATCTCAGCTGTATTTTTTTAACGCGAAACGTTCTTTGGCCGGTTGCTCCGGATTTCTTGAAGGCGTGGCCCGTGATGTCACATGACTTCGATTTCCCCGTCAGATTTAGCGGAAAAATTGGCGTCGCTTGAGCTCAACAGCGATTCAGTTTCCCCGCTAAATTGAGCGGGAAAAGTGACATTTTCGAGCACGTGACCTATACACAAGTTCAGTTTTTCCGCTGCGGGAAAATGGACCTCACGTGACTTCAATGCCAATTCACTTTCCCCGCTATATTGAGCGGGGAAAACGATGTCACGCGGCTTCGCGTCACGTAACCTATACACAAACTCAGTTTCTCTGCTAAATTTAGTGGAAAAATTGACGTCACGTGGCATGATGTCACGTGACCTAAACACCAATTCAGTTTCCCCGTTAGATTTAGCGGGAAAATTGACATCGTGTGACCTACACATAAATTCAGTTCACCCGCTACATTTAGCGGGAAAATTGACGCCTGACCTGCCGCTTTTACTCCGTTCAGCTTTATAAGCTGAACGGAGTAAAAACACGCCACTTTAGAACTTGTCTCGTCGACTGATGCGGCAATTCCATTGGCCGCGGAAAAACAGAAAATGCGTTCAGTTCTAAAAACAAAAACGCAATTTAAACTATGATATGGAAAAAAAAAAAAAACAGCCTGAAGTTAGGGAAGAAACGCAGAGAGAAAACAGGAGCGATGAGACGAGACGGCTGACTACCAACGAGTTTTAGTGAAAACTTCTTCCTCGTGCTGTGGCGTACTCCAGCAGAAGCATTTTTAAAAACTTAATCTACAAAGAAAATATTTTAAGAAAGTAAATCTTGAGGAAAAACAGTTCGTCATTCCCCATACTCTGTGGACGCAGGCCGACTCGACGGGGAAACTTAATGGGGTGGAGACTAGTGGAGACACCTGGAGGCAGAGCTCGAGAAGGAATGTCTGAAGGTTACCATACGGAGCGCAGGTTCGTCTGCTTCTTTTGCAGGGGTTTTGGTGACGTCAGAACGACGCCGAGCTCTGATTGGCTCTGATCGAAGCATAGTGGGTAGATCTCAATGCAGCTTGCTTTGAGGTCTACCCACTATCCTTCAATCAGAGCCAATCAGAGCTCGGAGTTCTGCCGTCATCGCAGTCTAGGTTTAAACGTCGTCCCAATTTGCGTTTCGATATTAGCTGCAGAGCAGAGACAAAAAAAAAAACAGAAAAAAAACAACAAAACGCTGTTTGTCACACAAACTCCAGATGCGCGTCACACTTCTGAAGTTATCGTTGCTAAAATCGAGACAGTATACTGACCTAGTACTCCGAGGTTTTATTTCGAGTCTCTTCTCCTAGCACCACTTTTTGGGCTTTTAAAGCGTTACATTACATTTTTTTTTTTTTTTTTCATCTCAGCGGTTTCAAAATTTCAAAAGATGCGTCTCGCGCGTTGGTAGACACGTTTGTCTTGTTCTCACCTCTCGAAGCAACCGCCCGTGGCTCTCTCCGTGAAAGGCGTGAAAACGAGTTATGAAATCGTAAAAAAAACTGAAGAACTGAAAAAAACATAAACGTTGAAATATTACCTGTACACGAGGAACCCCTCCCCACACCTATTTTCCTCTTCTTTTTAATGCTGTTATTAGCTTGTCTGTCCTTTCGTTTCTTTCTTATTTCTGTCTTACACCTATATATATATATATATAAACGTTCTCCTCTCTTTATTTTTCTATTGTTTCGTTCTGTTTGTACCCCGCAAAATTCGCGTCTGCCTTTTTTGTTTCCCCCAGTTTTTACGTCTAAATGGGTGCCGGCCCACTCTTATAATTGGGAGAGATGTCTGAGCGTACAGAGAGAAAGTTTCTTCTGCAACTTTCTTTCATCTTCCATTCGTTCCCTCAATTATTTTTTGAAGAGTAGGTTTGGGGTTCCCGGCTTTATATGGGCTACTGTCATTTCGTTTTGCGTCATGCCAAATAGGACGCCCCGAAGGAGAAAACGAAATGCAAAACAAAAATGAAAAGTGGGAAAGAAAAACCGGAACATGAAACAACAACATAATTACTCGAACATTAAAGTCGAACCAGACGGACTTGCATCAGCGAGGTAGGTAGGTAGGTAGGTGGCTGGTGGCGATGAAAACTCGGGAAAAAAAAAAAATTACATAATTTTAGTTCTTCTCGTGAATAACGTGATTCAGCTTTCTTTCCTGTTTTCACTTTCGCTGTGTGTCTTTTGGTTCGTTAACGTTTAGTCGCGAATTTAAGTTCCAAAACAACAAAAACAACAAAACCTTCAGCGGTGTATAGGCGCTTGATACGCCTAGAGAGCGATGCGCCAAAGTAGGTGTACAACATTTTTTTTTTTTTTTACTCTCTAGTAGGTGAATTAATGTACGCGTTACCAGGAATGACACTTAAGTTTACTTTAAAGAAAAAAAACATGTTTCGAAAAATTCATTATTCATTAACATGTTTCTTGTGTTTTTCTTTAGAGCGATGCAATTCGAAGAAAAATGGGCGGTTTGTGGCTTGGCGCACGGCGCCGTCAGTGGTTACGACGGAAACCGAAAGATAATAATAATAATAATATTAATATTAAAAAGAAATAAAGAAAAAAAAACTTAACTAAAGAAGAAAAAAAGTCGCGGTTTTATGCATGCGCGAGGGGGCAGACGCTAATTTGCATAAATAGCTCGTGCATTTCGAGAGAGAGAAAAACGAAAAAAAAAAAAAAAGAAGAAAGTTTGGGCCCGAGCGAGCATTCATTTTATATATGCCGCAAATCATGCCGCTACCGGCGTTCTTCTTTTTTACTTTTTTTTTCCTTAACGTTTATTTATTTGTCTTTCTATATTTAATTTACGTCTCGCTTCTATCGTCAGTCATGACTTTTAATGACTCGCGTTTTAATGACCCCGCTTCGCCGACTTCGCGGCCTTCGGGGTCGTAAAATGGCCGCGACGTCGGAATGCGCGGCTGGGGCCGTAATGCGCGCCTTAACATATTAAAACGGAGAGAAGAAAAACAAAAACAAAAAAAACGAAATCAATGGCGCACTTTAGTGCGACGCAACTACAGTTTAAAACTGAGGCTTCGGGACTAAAGGGAAAAGGATGGTCACATAATTTGCGGTATGTGCCCAGTTTTTCTGTTTGCTTTTTTTGAAATCTTATATTCAGGCTCGGTTTTTGTTGTTTAGTCTAAGCTCCGAGCCTACTTGAAACACGGCTTCAACTACGATTTCAACTTGAACTTTGACTTGGGTTTTGTAAAGACAATTAGAACTCGGTTATCATCACGTGACTTCACATTTGACTTTGTGATTACAAGTTCTGCTACAATTTTCGCATCGATTTACATTTAAAATTGGACTGACTTCAACTTTGGCTCTGACTTTAAGATGGACTCTAATTACAACATTGGGTTTGATTAGTATAGTCTTAAAATTTGGGTCTACTTACAATTTTGACTTTAACTTGGATTTTAATTAGAACCGTCTTTAAATTTCGCTCTACTTACAACTTTGCCTTTGACTTTGACTCAAACTACAACTTTGACTTCAACTTTGACTTGGGTATGGGCAATAAGAACAAGCAGAACTCTGACATCGTGTTAGATTTGACTTCGATTACGATTTCCACTACCGTTTTCACATCGATGTATATTTCAAACTTGACTGTATTTAGGATTGACTTCAACTTTGGCTCTGATTTTACTTTGACTGTAATTACAGCTTTGGCTTTAATTAGAATAGTTTTCAAATTCGGCTCGACATACAACTTCGACTTTGACTTTAATTAGGACTGTCTTCTAATTTCGTCCCACCTACGACTTTGGCTCGAACTACAAATTTAGCTTCCACTTTTACTCTGATGACAACTTTGACTTCAACTCTGGCTTTAACCTCGACTCCAATCGCAACTTTGACTTTTATTTTCTTGGACCAATTTTATCTCACGCTTCAATTATACATTCGACTTCGATTATTTATCAAATTACGACGTCATATTCGACGATCGCCGACTTACAACAATCAAGACTACCTTCGTCTCCTACTGACTTCAATTCATGGTTGGATCTTTTTTTTTTTTTACTTCTTACTTGGCTTGGATTTGACCCAAACTTAACCTTGATAAAAGTCATGGACACCGGGATGACGCCCGTCCCATAACCACTATTCCGAATAAAATAGAAATAAAAGGCATCACCTAGAAGATAACACCTGCGCATGACGTCATCGTTACTGGGTCCCCGACGCGCCCCAAGCGGCAAAACGCTGAAATTCGACGAGGTCCCGCAGGCCTAGTCTTTTAGGTGGTGTATTAATCAACTCAAGTAAAGTCAAACCAAGTCTAGTCAAACCATATCAAAAATATTTTTTTTTTAACAAGTTGTTATTTTATTTTTCGAGAGAAAAAAAAAAAAAAAAAAAAAACTGGTGAAGGGACCCCTTTGTAATGAAGTGTTAGGTACCGATCAAATGTGAGCCCAGAATTTAATATCAATCAAAGAAACAACACTATGATAAACGAGAGCAAAGTTACCCAGTGTAAAGGGGCAATTGTGGTACATACGTGAGAACCAAACGGTATAAAACCAACTGAAATGCAAGAAAACCGAACGTTATGCGATTCCAAACTCTAATCTCGTTTTAGTTTGTCGATGTATCGATGTTTCTGAAAAAAAAAAGGAAAAAAAAAAGGACATGGCATTATACGGCGATCGCATCCGTCAACGAAAGGCCGAATACGGGCGTTTGTTCAACCTCGTTTTCTCGGCTACATTATTCTCCAATTAAGCGTGCTTAAATAACCCCCAAGACGCGTGCCAAGTCTTCGGGTGTAACCCGAACATGACTGATAACTGTAATGCGAGAAGAAAAAAAAATATTTTCCCCAGAAACAAATGAAACCTTGTGGATAGACCGTTTTGGCTCGAAACAAAACGAGGGTGGAACTCGCGAACAAACATAAAAACACGTCTGACCACGTTATAAAAAAAGTAAGATTAATCGAGTAGAGTAAGTGAAAAGATCGCTAATGACTGCAGCAAACAAACAAAATAAAAAAAAGACAAAAAAACAAAGATAGGGCACGCGCCCTGCGAATGAATAGCTTGGGGTAATATAACTCTCCGCGCGACAGCTAAAAAAAAAAAAATCGTATATTTTAATAACGCGCAAGAGCACGACATCGAAGGTTAACAGTTTTTTGCACGAACAACGGTGTGGCATGCATGCTCGCGGGGCGGCAAGGTTATCTATCGTTTCTGGTTTTGTCCTATTGCCGTTTTTCGATCTTCCTTCTCCCACTCACTCTCTTCCCTCCCCCTACCCTCCTCGCCCAACCAATATCCCCAACTCCTCCAAATTACAGCGTACACGTCCGCTACAAATGTTCTCACAGAAACACGACTCGTAAGTTTGGATCTCGGAGTAGCCAAGAGCGAGCTCTACGTCGTTTTGCTCGGAACACGTGTGTAACCGCCTCAACGAAATAAAAATAAAAATAAAACAAACGATTTCGAAGGCTACCAATAATATACATAGTATGTAGACAAAGGAAAATTTTAGTCGGCAGTTAGGAGAACGATACACCGAGCAACCGACCGACCGCAACGTTGGAGGAAGTACAAACCCACGTACCTACGAGATAGATTATTTGAGACACTCGCAATTAATGCAAATTACTATACTCTCGCCAGTTTTTTTCGAACCGGAAGGGTGAGGGGGAAGTTCAAAACTTGCCCTTGTCTACGTGAAAGTATCGAGGGTTGTGGGGGTGGAAAGGGTGGAGGAGAGTAAGGCGGAGAAAGAGAGACATAGGGGAGGAGGTGGATGAGAAGGGAGGGGGCGTGTGAGACGTGGAAGGTCAACTTAAGACACGGAAGACATTCGGTCGTGATATCGCAACCAACTGAAACGTTGTTGTTACGTTGTTTGTTCATCGTCTACTTTTTTATTATTTTTTATTTTTATTTTTTCCGGGCTCAAGAATGAATCACAAAAAAGCGACCGCGAAAAGGAACAAAAACTGGATTGTTTGAGTGACGTTTCAAGGTGGTTTCGTGATCGGCACGTCCAATACTTTTCAGGTTTGAGAGCGCGAGTCGTTCGAGAAAAGTAAACAACATCCTTCGCAAAAAGGAAAAAAAAAGGAAAGAAAATTACACGGCGAAGTTATAAGATGCGAGGTAGTTGAGGGGGAGGTGCCAGCGCGAGTGTATGTGCGGTATATATTCGCGCTGTGAGGTCGATGCAAACTTTGTACTTTTTTTTTATATGGTTGCCCGTTGTGCACGATTTAACCTTCCGGCGTACCGATTGTGAACCGACAGCTCTGATGGTCGTACACTCGGCCGTGGTGAAGCGATTAGCTCAATTAACTTCTATTGTTTCGATGGGATGAGCCCCGTGGATGGGATGCTTTTGCTGTGCGCGCCACCGAGTTGAAAAAAAGACGATGCGCTGCGAACTTGGCGGTTACTCCTTCTTCCCCTTAGACTGACTCGAGCACGGTAATTGTGTCTTGTGTACGTTAAGACAACGGGAAGTCAGATAGCCCCCAGCGGGCGCCCGATGTCTCTGCTGTAGACGAAAAATGTAGCCAGTGAAGTACTTAGAGCCTGGGGTCTTTAACATATGCCCTACGGTAGTGACACTCGACCGCGCGCAGGTACGATGCTCAGTTACATCGAAACGCGGGTGGGAATGCACTCTCAACAAAGTTAGTCGTAGGGTACTACATTTGGGGTAGTCAGAAGCCGTCACAGATGTCGCTACCTTAGTTATACTAACGACTCCATGGGTAGTCACACGACACGCAATCAACAGGTAGTCACAGTGACCACCCTCAAAAGCAACATGGCGGCTGGCAAGCGACAGTGGAGCAATACGAGTAAGGCCTAGCTAGCTGGACTGCTTTTTGCTAAAATACGATTCTCAGGTGCGTACGCCCGTTCGCTGCCTTCCGTGCGCACTAAAGCACTCCAAAACATGCCTCGAAGCACCGGCACCGCACCTATTACAAGTACGGGCGACGATGTGAGGGGGGGAGGGGGGGGGGGTGCATTCGAGGGGGTTTGTCCGCGACCACTTTCGCGCGGCCGGCTGCATTTACTTCACGGCTAGAAAACATCCAAAGAAGGAATCGTATAGCGACAAATGGAGTGATGTCTTTATTGAACAGAGCATCTGCTCGCTGTGCTTGCCGCAAGTGATCCGGCGTTTTCGGTTGACAGCGCCCAGGCGAAGCATCACCGATTCAAGCGGTGTCGGTTCCGATCGTTCAACGCTCCTGCTCACCTGTTAGCATTCGTTATCCACTTTCAAGTCCCTGGTAATCCTCACCGCGTCTGTGCACGCACTTGGCGCTATTCACCGCACGGAACACCCATTCAACTGTCTATGGGACTGATCCCACTGGGACGAGAGGCCGAGAACCGAACCCTCCGTAGGCTGCTGCGTGGAGCCATGGAACGCCTCCATGTTTTTCACTCACATAAGTATACACATAAACTCGCTACTCCTTGAATTGGGCGGCGACACGCGCCACCTAACGGACAGCGCTCAAACTAAAAAAAAAAGAAACAAAGTCTTTGCTTTGAGCGCCTGGCCAGACATGCACATATTCCACACCACACTTCACACATACGCGGCAAACAGACACCGTAGGATTTTATACATGAACGCGTTCACAAACATCACACCGTACAACATGAGATATTTACACTCTACATTCCTATACACACGACAGGCGACACCACCAGCTCATAGACCTTTTCCGCTTACTCTCGCCCCCGACCGCCAAGTTGGCATATCCGGTATGGGCGACGAAAAAATATCAAAACGTTTCAACCTGCAAATAGTAAAAAAATAGAGGGGAGGCAAAGCGAGAATGTGTGACGGTTACGTGTATGTCCTAAATGCCTTCTATCGGCCTGGCGACGGCAAAACAACGTTTTCGCCAATACTGGAAGTGACGACAATTCAAGATGGCGGCGCCCTTGCGAAAAAGGTCTATATACTGCTGTATTTTATGTGAGCGAGTAGGATGGTGACCACTGTCATATTTTGCATAAATACGAAAAGACTGTGCAAGATTTACCCGTATATAATAGTTTCCTCTACTGCCCTTAGGAAAGCGTTCGTATCTCTAATGTAATCCATTGCAAAAGTGAACTGCTGGTTATAAATAAATTTGAATAGTCGCTACACGTCACGTTTTGATCCGTTCCGTTTTCTCGCTAGCCTACACTCCAAGTATACAGAAGCCTGTTTAATTAATTGTATTAATTATCGAAACCAATTTCTGCAATCACAACTTTCTAAACACGCTGATGCATTTTCTTTTCTCTTTTACATATCCGAATGACTTCAGCGGCGGTTGAGTACACGTTGAGTACACTGAGCACGCGCAGGTGATTCTAGCGAAGCCCGTCCGCCGGTCCTCCCCGAAGCGTTGTTTCAGTTTTCTTCTTTTCGCTACTATTGTTTCTGCTCAAGCGCGTGTCGTTCAAATATGCGTTCTATGCGCTCGCGCTCGCGCCAAGAGGACAGTACAGAATCGCCGCTTTCGGGCCCGTGCCTTCACCTGCAATGAACGCGAAAGACGTATGCTAAATTATCTAAGCATCAAAGAACGCCGAGAACATAGTTCTCTGCGCTGCATCTGCTGGCGTCTGCAGCAGAACGTTTTCTAAAAAAAATCTAAAACAAATAGCACTTGAGTTGTATGTTTGCCAACGCCTTATTTTTGGAAATTTACTTGGAATCTTTTATCTAGGTAAAAGGAACGCGTGCCGGAAGGCCTGAAATCCTAATCCCCTTGAAAGTACTCCACCTGGGATGACACACACTTGTTTGAAGCATTTTTGTTTGAAGCATTTTTTATCGAGTATGCTCAATGAAATGTGCCAAATGAGCCAGTGAAGGCGAATCATACATCCCGAGACAGAGACATACTGAAATACACGGACATGATCCCAGATATTTGTGTACGTTCGTCCTGTCCGGCCTCAGTCGGGGTGTTCAATGCTTCATACTTCACTGCACTTAAAAGCAAAAAAATTGGGTATGACAGGCGTGCAAGTTCGGCGGAACCGAGGAGGCCATTTGCAACTGATCTGTACGCAGAACTGACCGATCACACCTTTAATGAGAGCACGCTCTTTACTGAACCGCACAATAAAAGACGACAAAAGTATCTCGTCCGACGAACATTCAAGTCAACTCATGCCCGTGTGTAGCTTCCTGTGCTTTTCTAGAGATTTGGTTAAATTCCTCGAGCACGACGCCAGCTGCCAGCTGTTTACTGCTGTACATGGTAAAACCCGCGACGGAACCAAAAAGGACAACCGCGATACTTTTTATCTGCCTTGGGTTTTAGTAGGTGCCCTTTAGGTAAACTGAGCCACACGCCTGTTTCGACCGGTTTAAATTTGAATAAATGGTAACCAACGCACAAAGAAAACAAGTTTTAAGTACTTTTTGAGATTTTTGAAGTTACTTTTACTATTGAACGACTGCATGCAGTTGAATGTTCAATTCAAGAGTTTATGAAACGTGACTACCCCATGGCTTGTCACCTGCCAACAGGGTGGTAACGCTCAATGGCTCGAGCCAGTGTTGGCGGTAACGCGTTACAAGTAACGGCGTTACCGGTAACGCGTTACTTTTTTTGGTAGCGTAGTAACGTACTCGTTACTTTTCCAAAGAAGTAACGGGTAACGTACTTACGTTACTTATTTTGAGTAACGTGTAACGAAATTACGTTACGTTACTTTACTTCCTAGAACTTTACAAAAATTAAATTTCGAAATTCAGCTGTTGCTGAAGTACAACGGCGGAGTGTGCTTCGGGTAACGGAGGAACTTGTTCACAGCAACTATCTGTAATTCGACATGTTGTGAATAAAATATATTAAAAGTTTCAATCTCGGCTGCTCTTAATTTCTGTGCTAATGAGGGAGGTTCCGTGCCAACATGTTATAAATCAGCTTCATATATACTTCAGCGTTTTTTCTTGTAACTCTTCGGGTGAAAGCCTAAAAAAGAGAGGGTAATTAAGTTCCCGCATGGACATATTTTAGCTATGGCGTTGTAACGCCTCAATGGCTCGCGCCCAGTGGGTAGTTAAGTAAGCCTGTGGGTAGTTACAGCCGTCAAAACGCCTGACGACAAGGGGGGGGGGGGGGGGTGCTCACATTTTTTTAGAGTGTGGGACCCAGGATCTCCGAGTTGCTCGAACGGAGTGTTTAGGTTTGTCCAGTTGGTATGCGGAAATGGTAAAACACGTTACAGCGGCTCGAAATAACAAAACAAGGTCTCCCGTCTTATATCAGGAATGAAAATAAGCGACTGTCTTCGTAGTCCCGACCTTCTTTTCAAGGACGATCGCGCGGGATCTCCAGGTACTAATCGAGAAAGATAATTAAGAAAGAGGGCAACGAGACGCTTCGTATTACGTTTAACATAATACCATACTGACGGATGACATTTCCTATCATCAACACAAAAAATTAGTTAGTTTCGTCTTATGTCCGAGCAATGCTGGACGCTGTAGGAGTTCATAGATCGAATAATAGAGGCATATACCGCTAATTTTTTTTTAGTCGTACGGCGGCTTGCGCCACCCAACCAGTGTCTTTTTTTTTCTCGCGTTTTTACAGGTAAAACCGTGAGCACAATAAGTCACACCTTGCGTTTCAAAAGTTGTCCGTAATTATACTTATTGACAGATTAAGAAATGCAAGGCGTGGCGTATTATGCTTATTTAGCTGATTAGACTCAAACGCTTCTGGCTTTGCACGAAACAAAACCAAGCATCGTGAAACTAATAAGCCACGCCTTTTGTTTCTTAATCTGTCGTCTACTTTAATGCAATCATGAATACGGCGCTTTCAACAATTAATCTTGAGAAACTTCAGCCGAAACACTCGTGTGTTTATTAAGCTTGCTGAAAAAAAAAAAAGGAAAAAAAAAGAAGCTTAAATGGAGGAAGAGACAGCACGCGGATGGCTCGAATCTGGGTCGCCAACTTTACAGATCGGTGTCTTCCAACCGCGACAATAGGAAAGTTGTTGTTTTCGATAAGGTCTTATCTAGAGCGCAAATAACAAATAGCGATGATACTCGCAAAAGTACAGGTCAGTAAAAAACAAAAACAAAATAAAATTACGAGAAAAAATAAATAAGGGTCAACTTTCGCTCGACCGGCGACTTCCGTCTCTCCAACTGCAAAGTTTGTTTTGCGATAACGACTCCAGCGATTTGCATAAACACGCGTTCGCCACGTGTCGTGACCCACTTGCGGAGACGGTGCGCCTTTAAAGTTTCGTTTTCGCTCGACTCGTTCGACAAACGACCGGACCCGGTGGGATTGAGTGGACAGCTCTCTCGTTTTAAAGTGGCACTGACGACGAATTTACGCTTGTTGAGACTTAATCCGGCACAAACGACAAGGGTTCCAACTTCTCCAAACAACTAATTTCAATTCCAAATCCGTTTTTTTTTGTATGTGTGTGTGCGTGTGTGTGTGTGCGTGCGTGCTTGCGTGCGTGTGTGTGTGTGTGTGTACGATTAACGTCGGTCTAGGATCGTGTGTTCGGGGCTGCGGGAGGTCGCCGCAACGGAACTGCTCAGCAGTTTGCTACGCAATTGTTTTACGTGAAACGTTCTTTGGCTAGTTTCTCCGGATTTTGTGAAGCCGTGGCCTGTGACATACCCATAATGCAACGCGCGAAGTGTGTTGCATTATGGGACGTCACAGACCTACACACCAATTCAGTTTCTCCGCTAAATTTAGCGGGGAAGTTTAGCTGGTGTATAGGCCACGTAACTTTAATTTCCCCGATAAATTTAGCGGGAAAATTAACGTCACGTGATTTGATGTCTGGTAACCTATACGGCAGTTTAGTTTCTCTAAATTTAGCGCTAAAATTAACGTCACGTGACGCTCACACCAATTCAGTTTCCCCGGTAAAATTTAGCGGGAAAATTGATGTCACGTGACCTGGTGTCACGTGATGCTAGAGGCCATGAACATACGCAACACAATTGCCCAGCCATTTGCCGTATAATTCCTAGAGGCAGGTATTTTAGGTATTTTCCGCATATGAACACAGACTTTAGATTAGATTAGATAGATAGATAGATAGATAGATTGATTGATTGATTGATTGATTGATTGATTGATTGATTGATTGATTGATTGATTGATTGATTGATTGATTGATTGATTTCAGTGCCTGTCAACAGCCGAGAGGCTTACAGGACAGTGCACTTCGTCGAATAAAACACGGTTACTTTCGTTGCCAAAGGCAGAGTAAAAAGAAAGTGAAGTGAACGTAATCTGGATCGAACAAATCGAGTAAGATAAGGCAGAAGTCTGCTGTCAGAGATATAATGCTTTAACGATACAAATCAATTAAAAATGTTGTGCTCCAAAATTTTTAGATTTTATGTCTCTTGCAACCGTGTCACTAGACACTTGACGTGCGTATCTGTATGAAAAGTGTGTAGACATTTATGTGTTTTCCGAGATGGGACTCTGAAACACAGCGACGACAATAGCTCATCACAGTCAAGTGTACCGCGTACGACATTGCGCAAATATGTCATGTCACGTGCAAGCCTCCTGTCATGAAGAGTCTGAAGGCCAAGGTCTTCCAAAACAGAGCTGTAGCTATAAAAACGGCGGCGATCAATGTGTCTATCGTACACAGCACAATACGAATACAAACTTGCGCTGGACATTTTCGATTATATTGCTATAAGACAAAGACAGAAGTTCCTAATTACGGATGCAAACTCTAAACGCTGCCGGATGCAGGTGAGCAATAAAGAGAGCGAATGCAAGGTGGTCTGCGAAATCTTCTTGTTCACCGTGATACGGCACCAAGGCATCGTAGTGCCTGACTGGCTATGTTGAACACATGCTGGTGAAAATCCAGCCTGGAATCCACTTGAACACCAAGTTGCTATACAAAAGTGACACGCGCTGTATCTGACCGTCAGAGAGAATACAGTCGAACACGATGCGCTCCTGTCTCTTGCTCACTGACATTAGCGAAGTTTTTCTTGACATTTAGTTGCAGTCTATTTGTTTTGCACCATTTCTCAATAGAACATACGTTATTTTGTAACAGAAAGCAGTCCTGCACGTTCTGCACGTTTGGGTTATGCACCTACGACGGCAAGTCATTAATGAACACTAAAGACAACAACGGCCCAAGGTTGGAGCCCTGGGACACATCTGATGATGATGCGAACGGCGCTGACATACAATTAAAAAAAAAAAAAGACTAACTCGATTCTGGCGATTTCCCAAGTAACTTGCAAACCATGAAGGGTAACTCGTGCATAAGCCATACTTATTCAATCTGGACAAAAGTACGTTATGTGAAACCTTGTCAAAAGCCATTGACATATCAAAATAAATAGTGTCTAGTTGACCGCCGCTGTGTAGTAAAGGCGCACTAAGCCCGAGAAAAACACTCATCTTTGTCTCAATAGATGCATTGACTATCTTGCAAGAACCGATAATTGAGTTATCTGCGTTGGCCACGCCCGCCGTGTCTGAAGCTGTCTCCTACTCGAGAGACGAGCGCGATCGGCTCAGATTTCGGACGAGGACTATCGAGACGCTGGACAGACGTACATAAAATTGTAATTCGAGGTCTTGAGAACGCATCGAGACGTCAAATGAAGAAGCCATTCCGGTTATCGGCTCCAATCTCCCGCAACAACGGGCGATCCTTACGACAGGACCACTGATTAACTTCTTCGGCCATCGCTGCACCCTGGGAAAACGCGGCTCGATACCTTCTATTATAATTTTTTTTTTGTCATTATTCGGTCGTAGCAGGGGGAAGCTTTCATTTGGAACTCGTTATACTGGCCCGAAACGCGTATGTTATACTTTTCGAAAGATGTGTGGTTACTGAAGTCATGATGACACCTGCGACCCAATCACCAATCACGGCGGTTGAAGACGGCTTCATTGCTTCTATAGATGGAAATTGGTTCCACGATTTTTTTTTTTCCTTCTTATTTCCAACTCGAACATGGTTATCTGGGGACGCGGAACCACTTAAGTTGCGAACGCGTCTCGAGACAAAAAAAAAAAAATTAAAATGATCCTTATAAGAGACAACAGCGCGACCCTGCAGAAGTCGTCGACCGGGTTGTTTAAAGAGGACCACTTTGAAACTCTTCCTCCTCTAGTCAAACTCAAAATGATCGCAGTTAGAGAGTTGCAACAGCGACTCGACTTCAAAGTTGGGCGTGGGACTCGAGGGCCGAAAAATAGCATAAATAAATAAAAAAAAGAGAGATAAAGATGATCGACCACGGCCGATTTGGAACTGCACTAAATTTGATGGTTGATCTTAGCACCAACAGTGTCCGCTTTAGACGGAGAAGTGCGTGCACGCGATCTGTTTTCGAAGTTCGGGTAATCGCACGGGTCGTCCGCTTATTGTGATTCTCGTATCGTTTTGTTAAACGACCTCATAATGCGTCTTCGTGTCGGTTACATAAAGATATAGGGCTCGACACCAAGCCGTTTATTGGAACAATGTTGTTCAATACAACGGCTACCGCCTCCTAAACTTTGGAATCTTTTATAGAAAAATTAATTTAGCTCCAAATTGTGAAGTTTGACACTCACAAACTTTGAGTAGAAGAGAAAAAACAAAAACATAATGCCGCGCAAGCCTAGTCAGCTTGAACTTTCTTGTTCGCCGAAAAAGCCGACTCGTGTTTTTCTCCGCCGCAGAAATTCGACTGCGTACCCTAGTGCAGCTCTAGCAATTGCGATATGATCCCAAAGTTTCGGAACTCGATAGCACCTTAAACAAAAATAAGATTCGATTTGCAGAAATTTGACACGAGAATTTGGCGTGGGTTCCTTTTCGGCAGCAGAAACGCGGGCCCCGGCCGCCATTTTCTCATGTAAAATTTCAGAACCATCGCTTCTAACCTTTGTAGCAGATAACGCTCTGTCCTGAAACATTGCTCATGTTATTCCGGCCGCCGACGTTGCATTCGGAAAAGATGTTGAGCTCCAGGTGGCGCATAGTTTATTTCCGCAGAGCAAAAACCGCCGTTCCTTTTCTGGGCTAACACCTTGTAGTTTTAAAACGGCTGATCGCGGCTCACTGATTGGGTACCGACATTGCGTCAGAACTCATCTTAGGCTTCCATCACATCACAAGTTCAATCACTCGAGGGACTAGACTTTCTGAAAGCCAGACCACGTGGTTCTCGCTAACGAGGACGACCGTAAACCCCGAGAACAACTACTTCTGTTCTGTGTTCCCTTTATTAACGGCAGTAAGTTTTTTTTCTCTTTAAAACGGATTTAGAAATATAATGATACGTAGTGTCGGACTGAGCGTTTAACGATTCGACAGCTCGCGGGAGGCCGCCAACTTTTTTAAAGAACATCTCGGCACTAATGGTTCTCTCCCGACTAACACGTGAACCCGTCGCGAGTGTCACATTAACCGTCGTACGTCGATTTCGTGTAGCCGAAGTAAGTGCGTGTTTTACGTTGAGCCTAAAAAAAAATATATTAAGAGGGCGAGGAGGAAAAAACATCACCAATCATCGCTATCGTCATCGGACGCGGAGGGCTGGGGTTATCACAATTACATTCATTCCGCGGGCGGAATTCTTTCCTCGAGCTAAAACCAGTACGCCGCTAAGATCGACGAGAGGACTAATGTATCCCTCCGCCAAATAACAGACGAATAAGTAGGATATACATAAAACAAGAGCCTTAAAAAAAGGAAAACCCGAGACAACAAACGAAAGAGAGAAAACTTAATGCACGAATCAAACGTGAACGCCGAAAGCAAATGGAAGGGAGGAAGCTTCCAAAGCAGAAGAGAATGGCAACAACACCAATCACGCTAAAACAAAAGACGGCTTAAAGAAAGAAGGATGGTAAGAGGAAAGGAAAAAAAAAGTTTTCTTCTTTTATCTTCTTTCTTTCTTTCTCATCTGCGTTTATAACGACCATCGCATAATGCTTATTATTCGCTTCCCGCAACGTTAAAAACACGACGAGACACACAAGAAGAAAATATGTATCCGGTTTTTGCTGTTGAATCGAAGTGGAGACCTTGAATATGAGGTCTCATCGCCCCCTCTCCACCCTTCACCCTCTGTCTCTCTCTCTCTCTTTCACTAATTTTTGTTTTTCTTAATAGGTATTCCTTTGTCTTTCTTTTTTTAAACTTGCGTTTATGGCGTCATTTTTTCTTGTGCTTTGAGGTATTGTGTACGTTTGAAGTACAAAACGGGGGGCTGTTATTATATTAGGGTCGTTTTGGAACGTGTACGCTGTTTTTAGCGTTAGAGTTAGCTCCGCGCTCTCGCGTCGTTCCTTGTGTTTTTCTTTAGTTTTTGTTTATATTTACACTAAGCAACAGAAAAAGGCTTTCAAAAGGCAACCTTCGCGCTTTAATTGTCCGTTTAAAGCGTGACGTATAGAAGATTTCGAAATAAGTGTCCCGCGTTTCTACGGGCAGAAAAGATTGGCAGGTAATGGCAGAAAAAAATAAAAGAAGAAAGCTACAACATGCCAGATTGTCAGACACCGTTTAAAGAGGCACTACTGAGGTGTTAGAGCTTGTCTTAATTTTGATGTTGATAGCTAAATGGACCACCTCTGAGCTTCCTGAAAATCTTAAAATATGATCATGCGCGGAATATTTTTATATAAATATATATAAAAAACGTGATCAGACACGAAAAACGTGATCAAAGATCGCCGCACGCCCCTTTTCTCACGGACGCGTGTCCCAATCTTCGATCGCGTTGTTAATAAGGAGATAGACCGGGCATGATTGTAATTTTGTGTTTCCGTGGGTCACTTGGAGCGCGTGGATTAAGTTGTCGCCATAACAAAGAAGCACGTAGACACCTTTTCTGCGCCTTTTTGACGAAAAACGTGCAACATTATACAAATGACAGAATTAAAGAAGCCTACCCTTAGTCACTGGCGGTATAAGAACGGCGGGGATGAGAACCGCCTCTAGCGCGAGCTTTCTAACTTCAATAACGGCGTCTCGGGAGCCTTGAGCGTGCGCGCGAAGTTAAAGCACGGCCGAAGGCGACAAATGCTCGCGGAAGTCTAGTCGCTGTGCGGGTGCCTGCGAACCATCGACGTTTGGTTACGGGCTCTTTCCCATGGCCCATGGTGCAGTTCTCTCGGCCGAAGCATGCAGTTGATGCATAGGCGATCCCTATTCTTCATATATGATGCTGCGAAGGCTAGGAGCTCGAGTCCTTAGCTTTGGAATCTGCTCGCATTTCACAAGCTTCCGTGTAAGGTCAGCGCCGTCGTAGTCTTTGGAATCGCACCCGTAGTCGATGTCGTACTTCGGTAAGCCTCGATCGCAGACAAAACCGTCGCACCATACAATTCTACGCTTTGCCTGCTCATGGCAGTCGGATTTTACTGTCGGATCTGCTACGAAAGAGATCCATAAATGAGTGTCACAATATCGCGGTGAAAATTTCTTCTAATATGTAGATTACTTTCTAAAGTTGGTTGAGTACAATCTTGAAATGCGCATTAGGCAAAAAAACTAAAAACAAAACGAAACGAAATGACAATAGATTGTTTACGGTAATATAAAACGGCCGTTACAAACGGTTTTTACTTAATTGGCGTGACGACTGACAGGGAGCGTCGGTGATCAATCAACAATTAGCCATATTTTTAAATACTATTTTTTTTTTTCGGAGAGAACGGGTTCGTGGCGGAGAAAAAACGACTCATGTTAAAGTGATTATATAAAAAAATGATGGCCATAACCTCGGTCCCATAATTGTGTTGTGCGTATGTTCAGGCAGCCGGAAGTTTGTCAGTCCCAATCTGCGTCTGATGTGACCGCTGTAGACGAGAAGTGTAGCCAGTGCAGTGCGACTCTTAGCCTGGGGGGTCTTTAACGTGCATCCCGCAGTACTGGCACACGACCGCACGCCGATGCGAGGCTCATAGAGATCGAAATGGGCAAGGATTGGGATTGAGCCCAGGATCATAGCCTCCTATATGCTGACAAAGCCTGGCAGATCTCCACGAGAAGTGGCCGCCGAAATAGAAAAAGGTGGAGCGGCAGACAACGGATGAGAGGAGAGCCACGTGACTGGCGCCCCGCTGCGGCGAGACGCCGAAACACACTTCTCCCGAGCGAAAAAGTGTGTTTCGGGTCCTCGCCGCTGCAAAAGCTGTGCACTGACGTCCAGGTTCCCCGAGAAATGGCTCTTTTGATGCTCTGTGCTACCAGATCCTCGCGCTTCAAATCTGCGACCGGGCGCTCTATGGCTCCGTCGTCGAACTACCAGGCTTTGTGAGTATAGAGGAGGCTATGCCAAGATCCTAGGGCTCTGCAACGCGAGCTTTCGTGCTCCGACCTGGGGTGCGTTCATTGCAACCAAGCCTGATACACGTTACAAACGTCGCCTTTGTGACGCTTGTGCTTCATGCACTGAAATCTGAAGTAGGCTATCCTCAACAGTTTGCAGTGACAACGATCCGGAACACAGGACGGGTACATTCGCTGCTAAGCTTTTACTTTGCGGCATCACAGATCAAAAACAAACAAAAAAGAATGCTGCTTACGACGTCACGAGGAGCGCTCGACCAATCACAGAGAGGCGACCGGAACGACGCCCTTTGACGGGAACATTAATCAAAACGTGTGCTAACAAAATCTTTCATTTTCCGATTAGCGATTAGCAGAAGAAAAACTAAGCATAGTAACAAGGCATAACCAATGGTTTTCCCACGACGGGGTGTAGAGATTGTAGGATACGACTCGCTGTAATTAAAGTTTGGTTACACTGATCGGAGACGCTCGACCACCAGGGGCTCACTTTGCGAGTTTTCAAAGAGGAAAGATTTCCAAGTGTAGTCGCTAATCACACTCAGGGATGCACAGCGCGCGAGACATTTTTAGCACGTACACGCAAGTGTCTTTTTTAGCGAGTAACGTTTTGTTGCAAATAAAGGAAAGAAAAGGAAATGCGCGCGTGCATCGCTTTGATCGGTTTTCAAAATCCCGACCGCACAAACGCCCCTACGAATTCGACTTTATCCGGGGCTTTAATATACGCGTTAAAGGGATGCTGAAGCGAAATCTGGATTCCACAAAACACGGCGGCAAAAGCGTGCAACGAGATGCTACGAACACCAAAACATCGCTCACACAGCGATATCTCGAACGGATGACCGTATTTTTCGATAAAAGGGGGCGCATTTGACCATAGCCTCCTTTATACTGAAAATGCCTGCCCAATGGTTTCTTTGTCGTCGTCGCGCCTACTTCACATATTTGCTACTAGGGGCGCCAAAACCCCATACAGAAAAGCAGACGACGCTTGTCCGCTGCCTGCTACTACAGTTCACTGTAGCTAGTGTAAGCTACGTTATCACGTTAAGCTATGTGATAACGTAAGTTTTCCATGTTAGGTTACGTGGTAACGTGACCTTACGTGTTTAAATATGTCACGTGATCACGTAATATTTTTGTGACACGAGTAACTTTTTTCGGTTGTCGTTCGATTCGCAGAGCTCTAGAGCGCTTAGTCATAGCCGGCATAGCTCAATAGCACGAGGCTGTCTGCGGCTCCCGGCACGCACACCGTGACGCCACACGGTATGCGTGTGGCGTCACGTAGTAGTAGGTGGATATTTGGCACGGGTCGTGAAGGAACATGTCAACTGCAGTGACTGCTTCCTACTGGTTATTAAGCAGGCTTCTACGGCTCACAGTGATTCCATCATCAGGCACCAAGACAGGGCAGGACTATATACTATCCATCGGAGAAGCTAGTGAGGGTGCTGTATGCGCTGAAGAACTTCGTAGAGGTTTTACTGAAAAAAACGAAATATGCTGAAAAAGCCTTTGTATGTAGCTGTTGAGACTTCGGTAGATACACGTATGCACCATGGCGCTCTGAAATGCGCAAAGGCAGATAAAGATGTAAACCATTACAAGATACCCTGCAAATTCTGTGTACTAAGTATTTCAGGCCAATTTCCACAAACTACTCTGCATCCGTGTCTGACAAGCATGACCTCAAGAAGATCTTCTTCAACAAGCCACTATCTAGGAAATCGTTAAAGCTCTAGAACTGCATCCGTGAAAAACCGTGCAGACCAGAAGAAGCCGGTCAAAACACAAAGAAAAACTGTGAGCTTAAAAAAAAAAATTAAAAAAATTGAAAATGTATTTTAAGATCCCCGGTCAGAGCGTTGCCAACGGGTGCGCAGGTTTCCGGTCAGCGAAGGCTCATTCGCGGTCCTGAGAAACATCCCTTGACTGCCGCATGTGGTCCGCGGGCCGTATGTTTTCCAACTCTGCTCCAGAAGCAATAAAAACGCCAAGTGGCTGCTGTTGCAACGTCGTGAACGTCCGCCAGCCTCTCTGTCTCCTTTTTAATTTGGAATGACTAGTACTGTTGTCGCTGTGACAAGCACCAGAGGTCTGGTAACATTTCAGCATAGAAACAAAACCAAGAAGTGAAAGCTAAAAGAAAGGTTAAGACTTCTTTTATGTATAAAAACTATACTGGCGGTTCCCTGTGCTAGCTATGTAGCACAGGTTACAAATGTATTCAGTTCACAAATGGCGTCACAGTGGACTGTAGCAGCGGGCAGCGGAGAAGCGTCGTCTGCATTTTTGTATGGGGTTTTGGCGCCTCTAGTGGCAAATATGGGAAGCAGGCGCAACGACGACGAAGCATGGGGAAGCCAACCATTGAGCAGGCATTATCAGTATAAAGGAGGCTATGATTTGACAGATATGTTTACGTCTTGTTTCTCTGAGAAGGAGAGGGAACGGCATCGCGTCTTCTCGGCCTCGCCGCCTTGAGGGAGCGAAGCGAAGAGAGGAGGAAACGAGATATCTCTACGTCAAGCGCCTCGTCGGCCTGGTTCAGTGTCGACCTCTTTTTCCAAAGATACGGCCGTTCATTCGAGATGATCGCCTTACGAGTAGTGTCGTAGGGATTGTAGCGTCCCGCCTACCGCTCCTGCATTTTTTTTTTTTTAATCCAAATTTTGGTTCACCATTTGTTGTCTGTCAGCGCGCAATTGGAGTATACTGCGGAAACGCATTGATGCCGTGGTGTCGCCCAAGGTGTTCGCGTCCACCATTGTGTAGAAGACACAGTGCGAGCGACACAGGAAACGAGCGCGACTTTCTTGCGTATCTTAGCTTTCTCAAGACTATTTCAACTCTCCCAATGACAAAGTTATAGTTCCCTCCCCTCCCCCCCACAAAAAAAAAAAAAAATTCTTGTCGGGTGTGTAACGTTTTTTTATTCAATTTACTCTTAACAGCTATAATGATCATTTAAATGGTGCTCGCATTTTTTTTATTGTCTATCGATTATTCTAAAGAAAATAAAACGCGCAGGCACATAATACTAAGAGAGAGAGAGCTAGTTATCATTTATTTAAACGAGAAAGGAGGGGAGTGCTTTTGCGATACTTTGTTGGAAGATTACGCTGAAATGCGATAGCATCGGCTCGTCTTCTTTCAAGGCTATATTCCGCCGATCAAATTGCGACGAACCCTATCGCGGGTAACTATATGCTTCCTCTCACCCGGTGTCTCTCTTTGGCACGTCGAGCGCGGTCCTACTCATCGCGTCGACGCCCTTGTGCTCGTCTACCTCCCCTTCAGTCCGCCCCTTGCTCTTGCGAGGCATGGTGAAGACTGCGGCGCATCCAGTAAAGGACTCGAACCGCTAATGCGCGTGCGTTTTGATGTGAAGACCGGCACTTTTGAGGGGAGGTGGGGGGGGGGGGAGGGAAGGGGGAAGGGGGGGAATATGACATTAAAAAAAGTCAAGTATGTTCTAAGGGCTGGTTGAAAGGGCGGTTTTGAAATTGAGCGTGATGTCTACTCCGTAGATTGACAATTTGGGCAGTACAGTTTACTGCTAACCTGGCGTCTATATAACGTGCATGGCGCAGTAATAGGGAATTGTAGTAGACTGTTTCCGCAGCCCGCTAAGCACCCGGATAGCGCTCCGTAATCCGCCACAAGACCTTGAACTATGCAGACAAGGCTGGCGGCGCGCATGCGCAGCTGCGGCGTTTTCTTCGGGGATACCGTAGCGGAGGAGAAAAACGATCTACTATAACTCCCTAATGATAACCGATTGTACGACCGCATGCCGTTATAACGTTCATCCCGGATGAAAACCGACAGGAGCTTGCTGGGATAAAAAAAAGGTTCACTGTACAAGTTCACAACACAGCCGCCTCCGACGGAAGTCGGACGCTAGCTAGTACGTGGAACAAGAAGTAGTTAGAGAATAATTGAACACAATTCTTCAAAGATTTTTTTCTCTCTCTTTTTGTTTCGGTTTAACGAAGGCGAGACGAAAAACGCAGGTTAGAGGGGGCAGTTGCGTAGACAACCTTGGGTTACGCTCCGCTGACGTGATGTTGAGAAATGCTTCGCATAACCATTTGACGCTTTTTTTTTTTTTTTTTGCGGGTGTGTGCGCTTGAGTCCAGTAATTTTCGGGAGCGACTAAGCAGACTACGCGTCGCAGCCGCCCGCCGCGCGTGCGCACGCGCAGGGATGAATAATCTTTTTTGGGGGGCCTAAAGGCGCATCCGCCGAAGAAAGTAGCTAGCGCAACGGAGCCGGTAAAATACGAGAGGGGGACTTACGTCGTTTTCGAATTAAATGACGCGTACGGGCAGTATGTAAATGAAGGCGAATGTTTTGTGTATGTGTGCGTAGCTGCGTGTAGGTTTTCTATTTTAATATACTTTTATTTTATTTTAGTGTACAGGAAGGAGGCACGAAAACCCCGGAGAGAAGGAGACGAAAAACAAAATAATGAAAAGGATTTTTTTTTTTTTCTTTGGAGTATTCTTTCTGCCGTCTGCAATTTAAATAATGGCTTCACAATCGACGTAGTCGAAATAAAAAAAAGCGAAAGCGGAAACCTGGACTACTAAGAATATAAATGCGGTGGAAATAATATAAACTCAACCCTCTCCCTTTTTTTTATTCTTATTTCTCGGAGAAGAGTTGTTAGGCAGTAGCGCGCGAGACTAACCGAACAAAAGCCGAAACGGACAGTCAAGAACCGCCCCCTTGCGGGAAAGAGAGAAACGTCGAAAGGAATAAAAGCGCTGCGCCGCTTTTGAAGGCGTATAATTATAAACGATAAATATTTCATACTCGAATCATAAAAACAAAAAGTAAAATAAGAACGCGCTCTGACTGATTTCGCCCGCGCTCACATTCTTTTCTTGTTCGTTTCTTCCTCGTACCGGTATTGAGGATACTACCTCGCCAATTCTTTTCTTGTTTTTTTTTTTCCCCTCCTCCAAACGTACGTATGTATATTGTTTTTTTTTATAGCCGTTTAAAAAAAAAAAAAAAAAAATGTCGGTCCAGTCCGTTCCTTTTCGTTTCGGCTTTTCGTCGCTTTCTAATAGCGAATTGAGCCGGTCTAAGTGCAGCGCGGCTGACCGGGAGAGGGGCATTCGCGCAGCCGACGTTGGGGCGAGGGGACGCAGTAATTGTGGCTCAGTCGGTAATTATGAAGAAATGACCTCAATGTCGACTCGAGGAATATTATTACACTCTGGGAGGCCTTCGGGCCAATCGCTCGAGCTCTCGTCTGTCGTCTCCCTTTTTTTAAAATGGCCGAGGCCCTACATTTGTGCTAACCCCCCTCCCCCTCCTCCCTCTCTTTGCCAATGCAATAGTCCGTAGGGTGTTTTTTTTGATACAGGCCACTACCACGCGGACGGGTTTATTGCTATTTATTTATTTATTTCTCTTCAAAGGTCATGACTAGTTGGCTTGCCTGCCGGCTCCGTTCTTGCTGTTTGGATGTTTTTTGTGGCTTTGGATTCGGTTTCGACTTTGGCTTCGGCTTAATTTCTCCCGGCGGCGTTCCTCCGAGTGCCGATAGGGTTGAGGCGGGGAGGCGGCAAGTCGCGCGATTTTGGAAGGGTTCAACGCACTGGGCCTTTCTGCGCCTGTGGTGACAACGATGTATGTATATATTTGTATATTGCTTGCGGATGGTACGCTCTGAACATCACTCGACCGTCCGCCATCTTGGTACACCTAAGTTTCGGTCAATGTGTAGGAGTGTGTATGTCACAGAGAGAGATAGAGGGAGAAGTAATATAAGTATTTATCAATAAATATGATGGTGACGGGTAATAAAACATCAAATTTAACGGAACGCCAGGAACGTTGTCCTGGTGTTATGTGCCAAATTGGATGTCTAGAAAAACAACACAAACTGATGAAGAAAATGTAGGTACGTCAAAAGGAAGCCACTTCATCTGCATATATTAATTTTATTAGGTCAATCATTGCAAAAAACAAAGAAGTCATTCCGAAATTGTGGGATTATTCTACTGGTGTGTTTCCACAAAGTATAGAGAGGGACTTGAGCATTTTGTTGTGTGTGTTAATTGTTCACTCTTGTGGAACAATACGTGTACACACAGTGCGACGAAAAAAAGTTTTTTGTTTGTGTTTATAAATTTTGGTCTTCTTATTGTACACACCATTTAGTCGGGCATTTAAGCGGTACAAAGACTCGAGCTCGCTTCTAAAATTGAATCGCTCCACTCTCCATGAAAACTACCGTGATCGGAATACATATGCTATACGAAGTTCTTTCTGGTACGCTCCAACTTTACAATCAAATATCGTCGTCAGAAAAAAGTCTGCACGAACTCGATATAATAAAGCGGAAGAATAAAAAACACGCATCAAAAACTATATAGTTCCGATATATTCATTTTCTAATGGTTCGTCCAGATCATTCGGCAAAAATGGCATTCGCCGCCCGCCACGACTAAAAGTGAAAAAGAAAATTAAATATAAAACGAATCAAAAGATTCAGCACACAACGCTCTCACGTTCTCATTTTTAAACGACCCCCATAAATGTTTTTTTTTTTTTTCACCGCACTAAAAACGACGGTGAGTGAAAAGAAAAAAATAACTTCGAGTCGTTAATCGAACGTGATCTCCGGTCAGCCCCTTTGGCGACCCCGTCAGACCCCGCGAGATCACGTCCCACAACACGACAGTGCACGAGCACGCTTTAACGAGGATCGTGAGCGCGTGCGTGCGCGCGCCCATCTCCGGTCCGAACCGTTCCCGCAAGCACTGGCTCCGACTGTAAGCCGGGCGAGCGCTCGACCCAACAAACAAACAACCACCGACAAAACGACGAGGAAGGAACGGCGCGTTTTCGAATATGCTCACACAACCGCCGCGTCGGAGCGCTATGTGTGTTTTTGCTCGTCGTCGTTCGGATACTCCACCGCTCACCACAACCGCAATAGCAGCAGCAGCATTTCGATGAGTGCGCTCCGCTCACCCCTAAGCTGACACTCGGATGGTAGCTAACGCGCTCGTCCGACCATGTCTATCTCTCGTCACGTGACCACGTTCTCACGCCCGTGCACACCAAGACACGAAGAGAGTAGGGTCACGTGATGAAATGGAGGCGGGTGATTTGGTCCGGCGGGCGCCTAGCTCCCACTGCGCTGTCAGCTTCTGAGTAAACGGAGTTATATAGGAAGCGCAGCAGCGTGTAGGAGGAGGAGGTATTTTTTATCAATCGCGCGGCCGGCCGGCCTGCCGGACTCTACCTACTGCGCCTGCGTTGATGGTTTCCTTACGCACACACACGCGCTCGCGCATTGACTTCGCGTTAGTGGTGCAAGGTTCAAAGATCGTTCACGAAATACCCGACGGGACCTGCCCCCTTTTTTGTTTTATTATTCCCGTTCTTTTTTTGTTTAGACTCGGTTGCGATTTGGGTTTATGGTTTTGCGCTGGTGGCGTTGGTGGACGTTGGCCACCGCGCCGTTTTCCATGTCCGCGTGCCCCCCGCATGTGTTTATGGTTCGGCAGAGTGCGTTTTCTCAGATACTTGCCCGCTGCGGCGTGTATACCCGTTCGAATGGAGCCACCGTCTGTGGAACGTCACCCTACGACCAAACGAAACGTTAAACAAACCGTGCAAACGCACGACAGCAACAACAATATATTTGTGTGTTTGCTGTTTTCTTCTGGGCGCGCGGAATTCGGTCGACGGATCACTATTGTCGAAACCTTCGTCGTACATCGAAACTTGGGGTCGGGCAGTGGCTGCATATAGGCACCGATAGCTGAAAGAACGCGGGAAGTGGTTTAATATATTCCGAAATCTCATCAACTGCCGATAGATATAACGATGCTCGAGACACGGCTCACGTTTCTTAAGTTTTCGGGGACTCCAGGTTCGCGAAACTTTAAAGGAGCTGTGCAACGATATTCAATTGGAATGTTTTTCACTTTACACGAGCTTACTGGCACTAGTGGGACTCAAGGATACTCGCATGCAATGCCACTGGCCAAGAAACTCCTTTGTTGCGGTGTAATTTCAAGGACAAAAGCGATCATTTTCATTCAATCTCTCCCTTGCAAAATTCGATGACGTAACGCGGGGATCGCAGTACACCCGTATGACGATATTTGAATGCGGTTCATAGATTGGACCCGAGCATTGCGTGGGCACTCGATTTAGGCTCGTGATAATTGATAGCTCGAGAAGCATTCGAGTAGTGGCCCGTGTCCAATCGCTGCAACGACGACAATAGCCGAGCCATAACAATGTCTGGAACTCAGCGCGTGTCCTGTGCTTTGCCAACCCCAGCGCGTGGCTATGATCAACATTGGCGGCATATAATCGGCTCCAGATCACGTGGCCGCTTGTTCTGGCTGCGAGTTGAGGGCGTGAACGCTGCTCGTTGTTTTTTAATTTTTTTCTGGGACTTCTAATGCGTCGGGTGAAAAACGAAGGCGTGTTTCATAGGTCATTAACGTCAGGGATCCGTTCTAAGCGGTATTTGCGCAAAGTAAAAAAATTGTTGCATAGCCCCTTTAAGTACGTCGTGGGTATACCATCGGGAGTTTCCCCATTTTCTCCGGCTTTGATGCGAAGAGGTGCGTTGTAATGCCGTCGGGCATGCCCATGGAGTATACTCTTTAAAGTAATACGCTTCAGAGTACACCAGGTCACATATAGTTCCATGTGCTTGTCAATATTTCTTTCTTCGTACGAGCCATAAGGAGAAGTTTATGCAGTTTATAAATAGCCTGCTATACAGTCACTCGCACGGTTGAAGAAGAGAGAGAGAGGTGACTGAACGGCACCGTTTCGCCACGGAACAAGTCTGGCGAAAGGTCACTCAGATCTTGGACAAATGCCGCGAGGTGGCGTGGCACAAAAGGGACCGATGAGAGCCAATCGAGGAACCGTCCTTATTTGCGCACCCGTCTACAAGGTCGCGCGAGCGCGAAGGCCTCTCAACCCTGCCGCGAGGTGCGGGAAGCCTGAGCAAGCTTGTGACACCTTGGCTGGCCTCGTCCAGATACCTCTTTCTTCAACCACCTTGGTCACCGACAACTTAATGAACGAAGAAAGACTAGGCTCGTTAAGTTCTCACTTTTTGCTTCGCGGTTCGTCCTTCGATCGGCGTTGGACAGATGGATGGATGGATGCTAATGGCTCTACTCTTTGAAACGGGCGGTAGCTTGCGCCACCTAGCCCGAGTCTAAAAAGACTTATCGGTCGTCCTTATCGGCTAATGTCGATATCTCATCGGCTGCAGAGCGACGCTACAATGCTCATCCCTCGCCGCCAGAGAGCGCAGAAGGAACGATTTCGAATAATCCTAACGGAAATATATACTCGTACCCAGAAACCGGCAGAATATATAACGAGTGATAGAAAGACGCGGCGTCAAAGTTAACGGCTTTCGTGATATATGTTAGCAATGGCTGCAGCCCCAGAAATCCGCAGCCGCGTGTGTACCGCGTCAATACGAACTCGTCTTCAAGCTGTTACGCCGCGGTCAGTGGCGCCGAAAACCTCGCGTATACCCTTCCGTTTTCGTTTTATTATTCTTGGAGGCTCTAAGAGAAGGGAGGGGGGGCATGTTATATGGACATCCGGGTATGCACGCGTAGCATATGGCCGACGCGGCGTATGTACGTCGGCTTCATCCCAACGCGGGCCAGAGATTCTTTCGCCCGGCGGGCGCCCAAAAGTAAAAGTCATTGCCGGAGGTTTGAAAACCGACAGGGTCGGCCTCGTATATCCATAAAGCAAAAGTTAATTGCTGTTTGCTGCCGCGGCTGCGTGCGGTGTGTATGCTCCTCGCACTTTGTTAATTAACTAGTTTGCATCTTTTACTTTCGCTTCTCTTCCCCCCTTTTTGTTTCTCTCGTCGTCGTCTTTAATAGTCACGTTTTCCTAGTCGTTACGTGTGTAGTTGTGGGGTACCGCGCTATACCAATACCGCCTAGAAGACAAGGCTTGCGGATGACGTCATCGATAATGGTTCCCCCCCCCCCTCTTTCCTGGTTCCCTCCTTTCTTTCAAAACTAATATTCCTAGTGTTGCGTATACGAGCGAACGCAATCACTGCGCGTTTGCATTAGCGTTCCGTGTTCCACACTGCGCGAGCGCGGAGCCCAAACTTTTTCAAAATGTTTCAAGTTTTTTTTTAAGCAGGTAGATCTCTACCGAAAATGTTTACGTTCAAGCCCATATTACTGTCTCGAATTGGCGCATGGCCACGACGCGCATGCGCAGCGTGGAGCACGCAACGCTAACGGAAACGCACGGTATTTGCGTTCGCTCCTATACGCAATACTCAAACTCTCCCAAGTCCCGCCCTTCGCTTCTCGGGGTGTCGGTGACGATGGTTAACCGAACGAACCGGTCTGAAAAGCGCGTCAAAGTGCTCAACGTCAAATCCGCCGAATCACGGTGTAAAGAAAATAACAACGACTGTAACAAAGGAAAGGTATAGCTAATCGCGAATGACAGCATGCTGTGACCGTCATTAGAGGGATAGCGATAACTTTAAGGGCTAAACACTATAAAACAAATATGCCTTAAGGAGAAAAAAAAATTAACACTAAAGCTATCAAACAAAAACAGTCAGAGGGACTGTTTTTCTTTGATGTTTTTATCGAGTGACTTTGATGTTTAGATTGTTATACACTCGATATTTAGGAAACGGTCTCTTTATGAGATTGCGTGAAGTGGGGCAGCCCCTAGGGGCGACTGGAGTCTCCGATGGAGATGCGAAATTTATCCAGCGTAGTACGACCGCGGTCTTGGACGCGCACCGCACGGCAGCGACCGCACGCCGGTACGATGCTCATCCAGATCGAAACGGGCGGAGGTGTGGATCGAAATCATCGTGTCCCTGAGTTCTGCAGCTCGAACGTTCGCTCTCGATATTTCGTTATACGAGGTAACACAAAGAACACGTTTCCCCCGGAGCTCCCTCCACACAGAGGGCACCATAGAGCCGCAACTTAAATGCAGTGTTTTTGTGTTTTGTATCTCTGCAGAATGTATTTCATCTTTTTTTCTTTCTGTGCCTTCACTTCACTCTGCTTCCCGGACCGTTGAAATCGCAAGGCGTGGAGACAAGTGCGACGGTTTTCAACGAACAAACACACGCGACCACGCGGCATTCATAACGAAAGATTTGGTCAAGGTTCTTAGGAGTGTTGAGACCGTCCTGAAAAAAGTATTTAAAACAATAGAAAAAAAAGCTTAACATCGCACAAACTCAATTGCATCCCATTTTGGCTGTCATTTTGTTACTTGTCTTCATTATAGTCTTATTATATTTTTTTCTCCTTCACATTGCGTCCAGCCGCTGTCTTTACGGGTTCAAGAGAGCAAATGTTATAATTCGTTCTCTGTAAGTAAAGGGTCAGGAAAAGAAACAGTTTCACAGCAAGGTAAAGAGAGAAGACAGTGCCAATCCCCAGTGCTGATTGTTTAGAAGAATTAGATTAAGTCTCTCCATGCGGGACCAACATCGTTTCTTTGTTGAGCACACAATCGCAAACCGTATAAAGGGAAAACCTGATATAAATCATTAAAGCACGACCACGCAGTCGGACGAAAAAAGAATATATGAATGCTCCCTTTCTGAAAAAAAAACAACAAAAAAACGTTTTCTTTTCGAAAGAAATTATGATTTGCTGCGATTTCGAGATTTCCCTTCATAAACGTCCCACTCTCTCTTTATTAGTTTATTTTATTTTATTTTCCAAGTTTCCTGATGATCGCAATGATTTGATGATGATTGCTTTTTGTTTTCGTTTTTTTTTTTTCTTTTTCCCTACAACCTCCGGGTTGAGGGTAATTTTGTTTGATGGCAGCCGAGCTGTATAATAAAGGCGCCGTGTTTCGCGAATGCATTGGCGTATATCGAAATGAATGCCACGACGCAGAGTGTGTGCGTGGCTTCGAAAACAAAAAACACAAAAACAAAAAAAAACTAAAGAGACAGAAAAAAAATAAAAAGGTGGAACGCCGGGGACCATTGCGACAATAATTTTCGAATCCATTATGCAAATCATCGACGAGAAGAATTATATAAAAAAATAACATCCGCGCCACGTGAGAGAGGAGAAGTCACATATTCGCGTTCCCAGACCGTAACGACCAAGAGACATCGAAAATTAAAACTACAAAAAAAAAAAGTTTTGTTGGAAACGTAAAAAAAAAAAAAAAAAAAAAGGAAGAGCTAGAACCCTCATTTATTGACACGACCTTGAAGAGACTTTCCTCTTATTTCTACTCTGCGTTTGTTTGTCGGTCCTCTTTATTATCCTAATGTTCCAGACGTTTCTTTGTCTCCGCATACACGGGTTTTAGGAATATGCTAATTGCTCTCGAGTTGCGTGATCATTTTCTTGTCACATTGCTTCGGCGGTTCACCGTCCGTCTACATCGTGTTCGGTCTCCGTATTGTTATAACTTTTCGTGTGACCCTCAGCGTTTTGGCATCTTTTTAGAAGACCGGATCCAAGCAGACCAACACACACACACACACAAACACGAAGCAGTATCGTCGAGAAATCTAGGTGGGAGAAACCGTCGTAATCATACCCATTTGTGAATGGAGGCCTATATGAGTGGCCTCTTGAATATGCGCGTCGAGTGCCATCTCTTGAGAGGTAATCTTGCTACAGATACGTCTAGAACGAACGTAAAGCTAGACCTTCAGACTTCGACGATAGATGGCGCTTTCGTCGCTAGCGTCGCGCTTAGCGTTGCTGCGGTGGCAGCAGGCTCGCACGTGCGCGCAGACGTTGCGTCAATTTTAATGGGGGACCTGAATGGTGAGACTGAAAAACAAATATTGAATGTCTATAACGTGCAACTCGATGAACTACATAAGGCCCCGAAGATGGCCGATCCTCGGTTCCCAAGAGCGGATGAGGTCACAATATGATTGACGTCATCGTACTTTGCTTAGGGCAACACGAAAAGGGGAGGTGACAGCTTTATATATATATATATATATATATATATGGGGCGCTACGTTTTCTCCGCGGTTTTCAGGCCTAAATATTACTCAAGAAAAAAAAAATCATACATTCTTAAGTGTTTTTATTTTTAAGACACGAAGTACTTTGAAAAGCGCACTAGTTTGAAGAAGTAATATGTTGCTCTTGTCTTTTTTTTATTTTATTATAACGACGTTTACGTAGCAAAAGGAAGAAACAAAAAGAAAAGAAAGAAAGCCCATTGGCGGTGTGTGCAAGCTGTCGAGCTCGTCAGAGTTGCCATCAATCCGCTTCCATCCGTCATGTGGACGACACATGCGTCAAAAACGCAGCCGACCGTGTCTGAACACCAGACGCCGATGAGATGCGCGGGTTGGCTCGGAGGCGACGGGTTCCTAAAGAAAAAGGACGTGGGATTCGAAAGTGATACATGAAAGGCACTGTACCTGCATTAGGAGTGTGCGAATAGTGGCTCGAATGGAATAGCTGATTGCCATCACAGCGCTACGGAAACCCGCAACATGTCGGAGTTTTTTTGTTTTTTTTTTTACTGCGGTGTTTAAAGTGGGGATGACGCTGCGATATTTGATTCCATGTCGTCCAAGTTTGACATCTTGACGCGATCGCATTCGCGACTCCCAGTCACGTGTTTCCTATCCTAATTTCTGTGCCGTGATTTATTCACTAGGAGTCGGGCTAGGTGGCGCTAGCCGCCGCCCTATTCAACGAGTTCGCCCGTATTCATCCATCCATGTATGATTCGCTTCGCGTGCTTGGTGCACTGTCTCCCGGCTAAATCGTGTTCTGATCACTGGCTACTGCCGCTGTACGCTGGTTAGGTCAGGAAGCAAACGAATGGATAGATGGATTGATAGTTTAAGCTTGGTTCGAATTGGGGTGTGGCTCGCACCCAACGAGCTTGAGTATGACTTAGAGCGGTAAACCGCAACCCAGGGCCTGCAGAGGAAATGGCACCCCCCCGGTTGCTGCCATCTTGCCCGTTTGCCACATTAGTGATCACGTGACGTCAAGATGGCTGCGCCCAGAGGTGGGCCAGATCAGACTGGCCAGATCACGGTAAGCAGAGCGGCCAGAGCGGCCCCCTGGGGATGCGTTCGAATCTTACTCGAGTAGATCCGCGTTACTCCGGTGGGTCATGTCACGTGACAAGACTGATAAAGTAACTGGACGCGGGTAGGTTTTCGCGGTTTTCGAACTCCAAGGTACAGAACATTTACCCTAGAGTGAGATCAAGTAAATTTCGGACCGCGGCCTCGCTTACCGTAATCTGGCCAATCTGATCTGGCGCACCTATGGACGCAGCCATCTTAAAGTCACGTGATCACTAATGTGGCAAACGGTCAAGATGGCGGCAACCGGGGGGGTGCCATTTTTGGCCGCTGGTTTACCGCTCTAAGCTTACTCAAGCTCGTTGCTCGCACCACGTAGCTTCTAGCCGGTTCTATTTTCAGTTTTCGTGCGATTGGCGCGCGATTTACTCCCTTTGCGAAGCGACAAACCTGAGCGTGCTGGGCTGATGATCTGGAAATAGTGGAATGGTGTATAGAGCCGTATGGCAGTCGACAGAGCTCTACGACCCGACTGCCCTTCGCTCGTTAATACTTGTTCGGACGTTCATTCATTTCTCTTCTATTTCCAGTCAAAACATCTTTCTTTTTTTTTGTATTTGCCTATGCCCTCGGGGTCGATGATTTCCACCCGAACAGGCTGCTTTGTTTTTTTCTTTCTTCTCGTTAATACGTCTGACGTTCCACCTGTCCAAACACCTAAAGTTATCGTCAATATTTTTTTTTTTATTATTTCTGGGACCGTCTGCGCGCAAAGGCCAACTTTGAGAAATAATTTTGTTTCCTTTCATTTTTTTTTTCTTTTTTTGCGATAGAAGACCCGTAACGTTGGGGGCAGACGGCATTTATTTGAAGGAACGAGCAGCGCCATCCAGAATCTGCCACTCTGGCGCTCTTTTTTCGGACTGAACTCATTCGAGTGTCGAACATGGCATGGTGCTATCAAAGTTGGTACGGTACGTGTGATAATATTCATCTACTTACCTAGAACTATTAACAACTGATTTCATTTGCTAAAAAAAACAAAAAAAAATATTACAACTGATAATTGATAGCCGCGTGTTCCTCCTGAATACGTCACACCCTATATTGACGGCCGCTGCGATCACCTCATTATCACTTGGCAACCTATGAGATTGCAGAATCACCCTATAAGATCAATCAGTAACAAATCGTAAAACAATAAAAGGTGCTCCGGCTTTTTTATGGTAATTAACGTCAATTAACTATATTTCTGAAACCACCGGCCTTCACCTTTTCCGGTATGCTATTTAGTATCACTAAATTGAGATAGAATAGTAATTGTCAAATCGGCAAGTAAACATGACGCCACAATCCAAGATTCAAATATACCCGCACTTTTCAGCGCTGTGTCGCCAATGGCAGGTATGGGTTTGCCAGTCCAGTAGGCAGTTTAAAATATAGACCATGCCAAGAATTTGTTTCTGGCAGGTGCGCGGATACTGGAGCAAGCTTCTAAAGCGTTCATTTGACACCACGAAACTGCTTGGAATCAGTGGTGAAAAAAGTCTACAGTTCAAAGACTGAGCCCCTGCCTGCCAATGGCTGTACCCTTAATAACACGCTGTAGCTCGCGCTACCTAGCCTAGAAACTAGAAACCTAGAAACGCTGGCGTCACTTTTTCATTGCTGCCAGTGGAGAGTTCCAGTTTAAAAAATACAGTGAGGGCCAAAATTTTAAAGGGAAGCTGAAACACTTCTTGAAAAAAACGAGTTAGAGGTGAATTCTGGCGTATTTTTATCCCGTGAATCTGAATATCACATTCACTTTCCCCGAAGATGCAACTAGAAGCGAGAAAACGCGAAAAACATCCGACCAGTCGTGACGTCATACTAGGATATTTGAGCCGCCAAGCGCGTGTCGCTCGTGTGGGCAGCGCGTGCAATGACAAGCTTGCCAGGTATATTTTTCCGCACTGACGGCAGTCACGACGTCTCTTTCTGACCTTTTTGAAAATAGCAAAAGTGCGCGTGCATAGCTTTGACAGGCGCTGAAGATGCGCAAGAGCAGAGATTCCGAAAACTCCTAGTGTGACGTCACGCCTCGGGAAGGAGGGGCTTCGGCGGTACTTTAAAAATTAATTTCTGAAGCATCCGTGCACCAAATTCAAAAATGATCTTGATATTCCTGATCCTGGAGGTAGAATGAAGGCCATTGAAGTCTTTTTTCTCAAATACAAAACCGCTTCAGTTTCCCTTTAAATAAAATACCTTGGCAAAAAAAAAAAAAAGTCAACACCGGCGCTAAAAGACTAAAGTATCCCGATACCTTTGTTCTGAATCCCGGACAAAAGCTCACCGGACAAAAGCTCACCGGACAGAAGCTCACCGGACAAAAGCTCACCGGACAAAAGCTCACCCATTTTTTCACAAACCCGGACAAAAGCTCACCCATTTTTTCACAGACCCGGACAAAAGCTCACCACGAGAAAATTTCATGTTGGTCTTAACACGAGTGCGGACAACTTAGGTGCATGCGTGCGACACAAAAAGGCAACGATAAATTAAATCTGACAGGCGCATGGTTTGTTGATTTTAATACAACAAAGTTTATTTATCGATTGGTTAGAAGCGAATGCAGTCGCCTACTAGCTCCAGCAGTCTTGGTAGATCTCGATGTGCATGCAAGCCCTCGCAAATATTTCTAAAACGATTCTGCAGGCCCAGAGTGGTTTTTCGCACCCGCTTTAAGGGGTGTCCAAACAGGACACTACAAAACGCACGACTCCGACAAATCGTGAAAATGGAAGCGGACGCTTCAATTTTTACGATTTGTCGGAGTCGTGAAAATTTCTCATTTCATTTCTCATTTCTCCGGGGTTGTGTCAATGCCGTGGCAACGAGCGCCTGATTTTGCTGTAGGCATTCAATCAGCCTCAAGACGCTTGGATGGGCGTGGCCGACGAGCTTCTGGAACCCGGTACTCCATCCTTCGCAGGTGTTGTTCATCCGGTCTTTATCTTGAAGAGTGGCGTCGTACATATTCCACCGTAACGGGGGAAACTCCGGTCGTCGTCGGCGCAGAGTCAGGCGAAGGGAAGAATTCGCTCTGGGTGCCGCCGCAGATGGAACAGAAGCATAACGGAAGCGACCGTTGACATACGTGCAATCAAAATAGTCCAGCAGGTAGCCGATGTCACCGGTAGACTTTTCCCTGGTGGTTAGTTCTTGTGGAACAAGCTGTGGTGGAAGGAACGCGAGCCTGTCCAAAATCCCGCACAGTTTTCTAAATTGGTCATCTGTCTTGTACTTTTCCAAAAGGCCCAACTCTCGTTCTTTCAAAGTATTTTTAAAAATTTGCAACTCAATGGTGGATGGGGTACAAGTTTTAAAAATAGTCCAATGTCCACCGCGTCCGCACTTTATTTCAGCCCGTGTTTCGCCCGGGTAGCAAAAAAAGAAAAAAAAATCGAGGTGAGCATTTGTCCGGGTCTGTCAAAAAATGGGTGAGCTTTTGTCCGGGTCTGTGAAAAACGGGTGAACTTTTGTCCGGTGAGCTTTTGTCCGGTGAGCTTTTGTCCGGTTACCCTTTGTTCTACATGTCACGATAACCAACACGGGTCATAAGGTCCATTTCGCGGGCTCAAAAGCGGCGCCTCTCAGTTCATTCTGCGGTTGTGCGCCGCCATTTCTTTGCCAAGACCTGCACCGCCGCGCAGTCCGCGATTTAAAGAAGGAATGTTTTTTGTAAGAAGCGCGAAGGGTGACTTTTATAAGTGGGATTTACAAATGCCCAACGCAGGAAAACGTGACGTCGCAGAGAAGTCATCTGAGTTATTTCAGTTCCCACGTCTATATGCTTTTAAAGTATTTTGAGATCAGCTTATCATTAGTGTTTCGGTGGCCATAAATGTTGCCTTCCAGCAATTCAAATATACTTTTCTTTTTTTTTTGTGAACGAAGGTTTTGAGTTAGTAATATTTGTTTGATTGTTGGAGCGCTTGTACGCTGTGTTTTTTGCAAATATCTAGGCACATGTAAAACCGACAAATCTGTTGCGGCCGCAACCATCTGCGACCAAGAAACGTTTAATAACGTTGGTCACGAAAAAACGTCGAACTCGCGACTTATCTCCAAACAAGGAAACGACTACTGTCATTAGCCCATTCAGTGTTGCTGCAGGCGTAGTGTAGGGGTACTGCTAATACGATAATAAATACCGACTGAATTGGGACCATTGCAACGGGTTACTCATCCATCGGGCAAAAAAAGAACAGTTTCGTGGAAACATGGCGGAGACGTTTCGAATGTAGGATCGTGACTGGATAGATTAAATCGCAGTCACGTGTTTATGGCGCCCGGATAAGATTCCGGCGTTAGCTGATTAAAACGTAGAAGAATGAACCACGCAGCAAAAAAACGTAAATACACACAGTAAGTGACTCCACGGCCTGTTTCTTGAGGTGGCAGTGACTGTAGTTTCTTTTGTCCGCCACTTCATTTGCAACTGCAGAGGAGGTGACGCCACCCAGCGGAAAAGACGTGAAAGAGAGAAGCGCGGAGCTACTACCTAACCAGGTGGATGGATGGATAGATGGGTACATGAATGCTTGGTGGCTGTTCCCTTTGGCACGAGTCACCGCCCCGGGTCGGTGACTCGCGCCACCTATCCAAGTGTGCAGCAAAAACCGACACCTGCCGGCCGAAACGTGAAACAGAGCAAGGGGGACGAAACGCACGCCTTTGGAGTTGCAAATAGTCCCGCCGCGCTGACCAGGAGACGCCTCGGTCGGCTGCCATAATGAGCGCCGCTGGTGGACAAGAAGCGAAACTTTGGGCATGGCCGGGCCACCGAACGATCAGGCACGAGTGCTTGCGTCACAGTTCGGCAAGGCACTCGGGAACGTTCGATCTTGGGAGTTACGAAAATGCCGCGTGAGATGGCGCTACCCGCCGAGCCGAGCTTCTGCGTCTGGTCAATGTACCTATAAAGCCGCAGTCAAACTGCCCATATATATCATTCAAAGAACACGGTGTTTGCTAAAGACGTAATAGGGAGTTTTTAGGGAACCGTTTTTGCGCTCTCTATTACGTCTGCAACTCCAGAAGTCTCGCGCATGCGCAGTTCGGACCAGAGGGCCCATCGTACCGTATCGGACGCGCAAAAACGCGCATGCGCATGCGCCTAATACTCTCTGGTGTCTGTATAGACGGTCCTTAATAGGATGTAGTAGCAGTGTGTACGGCCACGACTTTGGACTTAAGAAAACTCCGCGTGAGATGGCGCTACCCGTCGAAGCGAGCTTGTTCGTCTGGTTGGTGTACCTAAGTATTGTAGCAGATGACGCATCGAGGATATGATGGTTTACTGGTGTGGAAGTTCCGTCAACATGGCGCATAACGGCGGGTGTACAGCGCTCGCGTGTGAGAGTCAGAAATTTAAATAGTTTAGTGTCGTCCTTGTTTTATCTTCAACTTTGTAAAACAACTTTCGTTTTTTTTTATTTTTTTTTTGTTGCACGGTAGCCGTGTATGAGCGTGTTAGTTCAGCAGCCGAACGCGGTAACGGTCACGCGAGAATTTACACGCGAAACTCATTTCACTGGAAAGTAGCTCGCACTGGCATATATATGTTTTGTCTGCCCTTCTGCTTCGCATGAAATATATGTATATATAAAAAATAGTGACTGGGGAAAAAAGAAAAAAAAGAAACCCACGTTGTCACTCGTCCTCGATTAATTATACCCCGAATGTCCAGTAGTACACCTGTGCTGACACGATCGGCAGGACCGGATAATTCGAGGTAACATACAATGGAGACTGCACGCAAAACAAACGAAGCCACGAGAGCAAGAAAAGAGCTGAAATCTCATTTTTACCCGTAATCGGTGACAGGTTAGGAACCCAGTGGGAGCTCCGTCTGTTAGGGATGAGATCGAACAGTCACGCCTTTTGAGGTACGCTTAGGCTTTTAGGTACAACAAACCGTATTTTCTTGTTTGTTTTTGAGCCGAGAAATCGAAGATGACGATTCGAAGACCGCTTCTCGTGCGACTAAAGCGCTGCTCAGAGCGAAGCGCTCGTGCCCGGATCGTGCTAGGCGAGGTTTCATTTTTTGCTTTTTATGCTGTGTTAGTATAATCACCGGGCTGTGGGGACAACGAGCTCGATAAAGCGCCCCCTATAGTTCGATCTCCTGCCCAATAGTGTCGCTATATTAACAGCGCCAGAAAGCACTCACGCACACGCACTCCCACCCAAGCACGCACGCAAACACACACGCGCACACACACACACACAGGAACGATATGTACACAGCAAAGTTGGTACACAGACAGAGCGCTGACTGACAACTGTTTATTTGAAAATAAATAGAAACATATACGCCGACATGTTTTAATGTACAACTTCGACGCATGTTTTTTTTTTTTTTCTTGAAATAAACAGTTCTTATTAAGCCCTCTGGTTCTCCATCTCGTTTTTGGCGCATGTGGCTTTTTTAATTATTTTGTTTTCTTGGCGCTGTTGGTACGGTAGCTTTACTTTCTACCCTACTACACTCTAAGAAATATGGAGCGTCTGTTTACCCACAAAACACTCGGAAGAGCCAATGGCTGCAGTGTATGGAGGGCGCTCAGCGAATGACGAAACTAATAATATCTTTAAAACCCAAGAAAAAAAAAAAAAACTCTTTGTGCATGTGGCACTAGTGGACATGACGTTCACCGTGTTCATTGCCGCAGCGCAGACAGCTTATTTAGGTCTAAACATATAATCAAACCCGTCATTCGGCTCCCTCTCTTCGTAGTCGGCACCGATTGGCTCTGCCGAGTGCTTTGTGGTAGAGCAGACGCTCCAGACTTCTTAGAGTGATGTACTCTTTCTTCCTCTCCTTAACAAAAAAAAAAACAAAAAAAACAATTATTTGTTTTTTCCACATTTTTCGCCTATAAGACATGCGGAACAGCTCCGCTCCATCTTGCCAGTCAGACCCATATATGTTCAGTTTCGCGGAAAGCTTTTAATTCAGTTTGTTTCCTGCAACCGAAAACTCCCCTTTTTTCAAAAGCAACTGAACAGACCTACGCTAGTCTCGCGCTTGTATCTGTAAAAGTGAATTCAAATTATTTATTTATGTATTTTTTTTTATTGCAGCCTACCTTAAACACTCAATATGTGTACTTTAAATGTGCCTCTAGCGCATTTCATGCTCGAGCAACGCGCTGCCCGTATCGACCTATAGTCTGTTCGACTAAGGCGTGGAGTCTGAAAGTATATTTTCAATATACACTAGTTGTTAGACTAAGAAAATAACTTAAGTATACTTGCCGGCGTAATTCGCAAAAAAGTACATCATTAGCATATTTTGTGGGCGTTGTTCTTTCCTTGCAAAGGGCCGTATCGATTACCGTAAACCTAGGCCGTATACTCTAAAACACTTAGTGGTTTAGGCTTACGCGTAATTACCTCTCTTAAAAAGAAGTTTCGGTTTTTAGCGTAGACGATAACGCGAACAAACAGGCGACGTGCGTGATTGGCCAAATCGATGCGCGTGCACACGCCACACCTAAAAAAAAGAAGAAAAACGACAAGAAACGAATTGTACACAAGGGCGTACCTTACCAACAAACACATACACACACACACACCGGTCGCGCAAACATTAAACACGGGCACGGGTCATCAGGTTCCGTATTTAGATTATACGCGCAACAACGCAGTCGCCGCGACGAACCGAAACCTTTACCGCAGAGCGATACGTATATACATTCGAGGGTCCCGGTTGTATGTAGTATAATACTAATACATTTGAAAGCTTTCAGTTGCCTTGCCCCCCTCTCCCGTTCCGCTTCCTTAAGACCACACTCCTATCTGACCGAAAGCGGCCGTTACGATTGTTGACTCTGCGGCATCGATTGATGAAAAGTAAAAGCCTCAGCATATATATATATATATTTTTTTTTTTTGAGGCCGCCCGTTGTTTATAGTGGCGTCTACACTTCGGAGAATCGTTGCCCTCTTACAATTATGACGAGCGCGTGCGCGTAGTCTGTTTGAACTGGCTTTGGGTGGAGAAAGTAAATGCATTCGGCGGGCCGCAACGGCAGCCCTCGCAAGAAAGCTATTCCGTGTTCTTTTGAAAAGCGGGACCGCCATGGCGAGCGGGCGGAATTGTACTCGCAATTCCCGATGCGATCCTTCTAAATAATACGAAGAAACGACTTCACGATGTGTACGATATATTACGAATGCGTTTTTCCGCGGCCCTTTATATACACGGTTCACCATGCTCGGAAATACTATATTTTTTACTATTATTATAGTCATTGTTATTCCGGTGTGCACCAAGAATAAGTCACTTTTTTTTTCTTTTTTTTTTGTTGGTATGAATAATACATTTGCGTGAGCAGAAGCTTTCTTCCTACAGTAATTGTTTCGTGCGACGTTAGGCCCGTATTTAAATGTTGTCGTAAGTTTGGTTTGCATTTGGATCTGTCTGTGCTTGTACGTGCGTGCGTGATTTGGGTCTTGTAGTGTTTGTTTTCGGCTAGCGATGAAATTGAATTCTTAGTTGCTGGGAAAGAGAGAGAGTCACGATTCATAAAAACGAACGCCGCGGCGATTGACTTCTTTGGCTAAAAATTTATACGTCTCGTCAAAGTTTTTTTTTTTTTTTTTTAACAACGCTAGAGAGGATATTTGGGCTATGTATTTCGGAAGATTGACAAAAGTAACAATATTGGATAACTAAGTTACATCCGTAGCAAGGACATCACTGTTCTAAGGATGAAACAAAAAGCAAAGTTCTAACTGCGTCGAGAATAGTAACACGATCTGTTTACAAAAAGAGGCATAAATTCGTATCGAAAATAACAAAACAGAAATGATTCACTTTTTTTTTTTTTTTTTGTCCTAAGCTTATCAAGGGGTATTTCGGAGGGCCTAGGCTCCTCAATAAGTTTCCTCTTGACAGAATTCATTTCTCTTCCACCTGCGTTCCTAACACACAAAAAAAAAAAAAAAATATGCGGGGCATTTTTTTTTTTAATTTGTTTCTTTCAAACGGCGTCCGCCGTTCCCAGACCCTCGTTTGTCCGGTGTTTTCGCACCCAGGCGCAATCAGCCAACTGCACCAAAAGAACAAACAAAAAAAAATGTTGGAAACAGACAAAAAGCTAGCCCTCTAGTTTCTAAAACAAAAGAGCCATACGAACCGAGTTTACACCAAAGAACTGGAGAGGCGCAATATATTATGTAGTTCCAGTTTGCTTTCTGTATTTACTTTGTTTTTTTCTTTATCGAGCTGTTTTTTCGAGTGACGACGCATACCTTCAAACACCCGGCCTACGCAGTACACAGAACACAAGCGACGCGACACCGACAGAAGCGAACGCACAACTCGCGCCTGTCCACCCTCTCATTTCGACAATTTAACGAGCCGCTCAACATTATACTGCATCGCCGTCGAAACCCTTTCCCCCTTCCTCTCTTCCTCTTTGTATTCTCCCCCTCCGCCATCTTTTGTCTTCTCCGTTTTGACCGATGTAATAACAACGTGTCTGAACCGAGTCGGAGCTTCGCGTATTGTGCCCCCACCGGGAAACACGCGCTTGCACAAACACACACGAACACCCGTCCAGAAAATAATGGTACGATAAAGCGCGCGGCCATATTGCACCGGTCGGTCAGCCCTGGACAACGGGAGAACGTGCACACACACATGTACGGACTTGACGGGAATATAGAGTAAAGAAAAAACAAAGACGTACAAAACGAGACAGACCGACATAACTGAGCTCAGAACTACACAAAACGAGAAGAGAAAAAAAAAAGTCCGTCCATTCCATTGTGCAACCTGAATTTTCCCACGCTCGTGGCGTATACGAGTACATGCTACAGCCCTTTCTATCCTCACCGTTCTACCACGTGTATCTCTGTAAAAACGCTCTCGCACAAACGAGAAAAACAAAAACAAAAAAAAAAAAAAACTCCTACGCGCTCGCAAAAAGCGGTGTCAAAGGAAACAAATAAATGCGCACGAGTGAAACGATCGTGCGTTACTATATTGCTCGTCGAGATGTTCCATTCCCAAACTTACCTACCCTCCCTCAAAAAACTGAAGCAGACAACGCATCGAATGCTAAGAAAGCATAGCAGACGTACAGGCCGTTTGCGAAACAGATGACCGTACAAAGAGCGCGAGACGATTGTATAAAAAATAATAATAAAAAAACAAGAAACTGTACTTGAAATAAACATGACCACAAGTTTTTGGTATACGACCTGTGGCCGTTTTTTTTTTTTTTCTTTTTATCTGGACATTGAAAAGCGCACGGATTGACCTCTAGGTGCCTCGCTAATGCGTTCTCTGGTTACGAGGTTCGAGCTTGGGGGCATCATTGTCGTACGCGCTGTTAGAGGTATATTGTCTGCTTTATTGCGATCGCACGCAAATATACAAAGTATAGTTTCTTGTCTCGGAGTTTGCCATCTTTGACCTTCCGCTCCGTTCGAACGATTCGGGTGTGTGCATCCAAGGTTTCCCCATAGGGCTAAAGCACAGCACATTCCATTCCGTTCATTTCGCTACGTCGTCATCGAACACTTGTCCACTTGTTTTACGTTGATATATTTTTTTTCTTCTTTCGAATTCCGGATGTAAATTTTGTATGGACCAACTGATGGCGCTGTGCTGAATGGGCGGCGACGTTGAACTCGGCTTCGAACAGTTTGTCTTGTAGATTTTGGTCTTGATTTGCTTATAGTATTGTTTCAATACATTTTAATGGTATCCCCTTCTTATATATATATATATATATATATATATATATATACACAAATGGTCAAAGGAAATAAGTGGTTGCTTGATTTAAATTAGGAAAACAAGCTCGAACTATTGATTACAATTAAATGCAAACTAAACAAAAGGGACGTCTAAGAAGAGAAAAACATAATATATTTGGAAGACGATGAGGTTCACCTAGCTGAATGACACTGGCAACGTTACTAGAACCCTCAGTTGGGAAACTCACCGTTGAAACATGGGCCGCTGGCGTCCACCGAGACCAAGCTAAATACGACAACAGCGCCACCCTTTATCATTTGTCTTTACTGTGGTCACCTTGAACTTTCAGACGCATGCTTTTGCGTAAAAACCAACCGAGAAAAACTCTTTTTGTAGTAACTTTTATTGGAGTTTAGTACAAATTGAGGAAGTGTGATGTTTTCTCAAATCTTTAGTTTGAAAGGTTTTACGGCACAATTAATATTGTTTTTATACAACCATGCCTCAGCGGTGATTTCAGGTAGCGCGTCCCGACCTAGGAGCCATTTTAGCTTCGCTAACAATTCGTGGCGCGTCCGCTAGGGAGACGGGGGTGGCCCCCCTGTAACCTCTTCCACCGTATCTGTTTCGGCGCCCTAATGGCCGATTAAAGCCAAAATAAAAGTCACGTGCAGTTCCTCGACTGGCCGCTGCGGGAGAAATGGCGGCGTTGTGATCGCAATTTGCTTCGTTCTGGCGGACGGGTCGGTGCTACTTTTTCAGAGCAGTCTCCATGGCAGTTTCCCAACTGAGCGGTTTAGGTAACGTTGGACACTGGTTTGCTACTTCGTGCGCGGGAAATTGGGCGAGGGTTTAAAGAAAGAACAAGGAAGTACAGAGAAAAAAAAGAACGCAATTTAAACCATTTAAACGAATAAATATATCAAATAAAATTGAAGTTACAGATAAAATGAGGATATAGCATTTATGAAGCATGCAGATTACTGGGCGTGTAATAGACCCCTTTCGAAATTCGCGTGCCGATTATTAGAAGGTCGGAACCACTGCACAGTGGCGGAAAAACTGGCGTCGTGGAACGTGCAAGTCATTCCGTGAGATAGCGAACGTTCGGAGCGCGGTGGCCAACGGAGCAGACGAGCCAATCGAACAGCGGGGAAAGCGCAACATCACTGCGCTCATCACCTTTCTCTGTGGGTGTGTTTTTTTCTTCTACTCCAAGCAAACGCATAAAGTGTGCCGTGACGTTGCGGTTTTAGTCCGCCATTGTGCAGGGATTCCACAGCTGCCAACAGAGGGCAGTATTTCGAAAGGGGTCTATAATACCCTTTTCGCAAGGCACAACTTAATGGGATTTCCATCGAGTGAGATTCGGCTAATCAGCTCGCGATGCTGACCAAGAGCCTCACGCGCGCACCTCGTTGCACCAGGAGTGACGCGCACTGATCGGTCGATCAGATAATTCGACTCGATCGACATTACATGAAATTTTGCGGTGTGGCAGGGGTGTCATTTTTTAAGCTTTATTTAAATTAATCTAATTAGAATTTAGACGATACAATCTTTTCCCGCAAAACGGATTGTTGAACGCAGCTTGGCAAGCGGAAAAACAAAATGCACAAGGTTTCACGTCCGAGCGGTCATTGACCTCTTTCTGGTCAGCGTTAAATTTCGATTTTGTGGCAATGACTTCCGTGGTAGACGAACCGATACGCCGGTGCCGTCGCCCCCTACCACTGGATTCCCTAACCCGGGATCACGACGCAACATGAAAGCGCAGCCTCATTAAAAACCTTTTCTAATCAGATTTGGCGGGTCAATCTTTCACGGCGTCCAGTTCTCAAATTAAAAAAAAAAAGCGTTCTTTCCTAGCACGTCACGTAAAGTCACCCCGGATATTGGAAGAAGCGCGCGCTAAAGGCTTTCCGATATAACCATAGTTCCTGCCCCCTTAATCAATTCGCACCTCTCTGCTAGAACAATCGACCCGCAATATCCGACGTTCCACGCGCCTTCTTGTTTTTTTTGTTTTTTTTGTTGGCCCAACCTACAATTATTAGCGGAGAGCTCGTGAACTTAGTCATAATCTTAAACTACTGTTAGGATTGCACAGTTAACCACCATAATGTGCGAGATATGAAGTAAAAATAAATCAATAAAAACTGGAGCCCTCACTTACAACGGCGCATAAAGTTGGCGCCCAAAGTGAGGTCGCCCCAAAATATTTAGAAACTCAGCCCTAACACGACGTGCACTTCGCGGGGTCACATCTAAGCGTTCAAAACTGTCACACAAAGCGGAAAGGGGTTGCGGAGAATCGCATTAACCGGCGACGCGAAGCCGTTTAGCGTGCGCAGGCCCAGAGGCCACGGAGGTTCATTCGGCGGGCGATCACGAACTGACCGGGGAGGGCCCCAAAACGCTTGTCATTACGTAACCTGTACCACCGTATATTACCGATATCCCCCCCCCCCCCCTCCTCTCTAGTGAAGGTGCTCGCGCTGTTAAGTATCGGTTCCGGATTGAACCTGTTTGTTTCTTTATCATTTCTTTTTCTGATTATTCTTTAAACAATGCAAAATGTTCCGAACAGCGAATAACAAGAAAATACCGAAAACTAGAAAGAGTGGGGGAGAGAGAGCCGTGTTGACCCTCGGCGGATTTGCACATGGCTCACCAACTTCTTCAACTAAACCACCCCCCTCCCCCCCCCCCCCCCAAAAAAAAAACAAAAAAACAAACATAATTAGTCTTGAGAGAATAAGCTAAAGCGTGAAAGGCAAATGCAATCAGAATAAGCAATGAACGTGCGGTTTCCCTCACGCTCACACAGGCACGGACAAGGGCGGAGAAGGAACCCCGAAAACAAAAGGATGATAATAATATTAATAATAATATTTATCTTTTTGAATAAGCGCGATCGTTATATTCTTGCTGCGCCTATTTTGTCTCGACGGACAGAGTGATAGATAGGTCTTGGAGGATTTAAGGGTTAAGGTCACGCAAAAGTCGTCGAATCTCCCCCCCCCCCCCCCCCCCCCCCCCCGCCTTCCTCCCGACGCCGTCACGTTGTTTGCTGTGTTTAGCTGCGCCGTATTCATCCCTGCGTGCTATCGAGACGTTCTCCCGGCAGTCTCTCGTTCTATCCAACAAGGAATCAAACTCGGCGTGTACGACGACAAATATAATAAACAATGTGCGATATAAAAAAAAAAAAAACACGAAAGATGAGCCGATTTATCGACGAGGAGGTGGAATAATAATAATCTCGGTAGACATCTTGAAGTCGCTTAGCCGTTTTTTTATGTTTGTTTTGTTTTTGTTTTTGTTTTGTATGGCGTCTCGTGCGAGGACACGACGGGCAGGTGCGACATAGCGTTTCGCGTGATTCTTGTAACGCAAATATGGTGTGGTGTGTGTGTCGGCGCCTGCTGCGGTTGCTTTTGTGTTTGAGCTCAGACCCGCGCGAAATGCATATGGAAAAGACTGCCGGGGTTCGGTAGAGATCGTCTCGCCATGCGGAACGAATTTTATCTCTGCGGTCGCAGGTGATTGCGAAATGAATGTCGTCGATTTCCAGTTTCACCTTTGTCGGGGGATGCCGCACGGACTTGCCAGGAACGTACTGCCCAAGTAAATATTTGGATAGATTTTGTTTTACATCATGTACCAAATATTGTTAGAACGGACCCTTTCTCGAGTCCTCGTCACTGTACACTTTTGTGCCTCGACTCATGCCAAACGCGTGGCGTTTGAAAGACAATAGACGTAGAATGTAATGCTCTAACAATGCAAGAAATGGATTAGGGTGGCGATGTGGGGTAGTTGGTTCGTACTGACGAAAGGGCAAGCAGCGGACAAAAAGCGGGGACAAAGTAGAAAAAGTGCACACAGGACGAGCGCTGACTCTCAACTGAACTTTATTAAAAACAAAATCAGCAACACCGAACATATCACGGGGTGGTTAATCAAAAAGACAATCTATTTTGCTTTGTCTTGTAAGAATGCTTTTGCAACGACGTCTGGCTGACGTATTTCATACCCCCTTTTAATCGCATTGGCTTCTAAAATTTCCCTAATCATTCGGTCTCTGCCCTTGCCAATAACCTGCGCCCTTTTGAAGATGGGTCGACTGTTTGGGGAAACAGCGCGCTGTTTGCCCTTTTGGCAAAAAAACAAAAAGGATCGATATAACCCCAACGTTGGATCGCACACATATCGCCGCACGGCACTCTGAAAAAAACAAGTAAATAAATAAATAAAATAACTTCTCAATCTGTGCGTCCTGTCGGAAGCACATTATAATTTCTATGCGGTGGATCACTCTCGTGTGGCTCGCTTTAAGAAAAATAGCAGGGAACGACGAGTTTGACAGACCCGAAACGAGGGATATTCAGAGAGTAACAAAACAAATATATATAAAAAAACTGACAGGATCAGAACGGCGAGGCGTCTCTTTAGAATGCTTAGTCTCCAGCGCCCACTCTTTGCCTTCCGCCGTGCTTTGCCTGCGCCTGCACGCTCGAGGCCCACGAGACATCGAAGCGTTATCGAAGGTAGGGAGCCTGCGCTGGACGCTGGAACAACTGAAAGACCTTGTCGCCGTTCTCATCCTTTCGGTGACTATAAATGTTAATCAACCGGCCTGTTCGAGCTCACCGTCACCTAAAGCCCCGGATAATTTTTTGCTTCTCCGCGTTCCCTTCTTCGTGTTTGTCTGTGTTCGCGCATACAATTTTCCTCGTAATCATTTTTGGCACGCTCTTTTTTCCGTCTGATCTGTGGATTTAGGTTCGGACACGTGTTCTACCATATATCCTGCCATATACTGACAAAGCCTGGCGGGTCGCCACGAGAAGCGGCCGCCGAAATGGAAAAGGTGGAGCGGCAGACAACGGCCGAGAGGAGGGCCACGTGACTGGCGCCCCGCTGCGGCGAGACGCCGAAGCACACTCCTCCCTAGCGATCAAGTGTGTTTCGGGTCCTCGCCGCTGCAAAAGCTGTGCACTGACGTCCAGGTTCCCTGAGAAATGGCTCTTTGATGCTCGGTGCTACCAGATCCTCGCGCTCCAAATCTGCGACCGCGGGCACTTTGTGGCTCCGTTGTCGAACTGCCAGGCTTTGCGAGTATAGAGGAGGCTATGGTTCTACACTTCGTTTCGGCTCAAGTCCGAGTACAGCCGACGGTACGAGCCGAGGGTGTGTAGCGCTTCGTATACCGTCGGGGAGCGCCAAAAGTGCAATGTCATGATGTTCGCCGAATTTTTGTATGCGGGCTCATCCGCCGGCTCATCCAATGAAGCGCAGAGAGTGCTCCGTGACCTTACGCCTTTAGTTCGTGTGTATGCGTTTGTTTGTCTTCCAGGCTTTGGCCTTGCTCGGACTAAGGCAAGACAATAACCACGGTACTTGAATAAACTATAGACGGACACGCTGTTTACAAACAAGCCCGCGTTTGCCCATACCAGGTGTGGGCACTGCGCGTGCGCAGAAACCGAATTCGGGTGAAGTGAGGCTTCTGCGCATGCGCAGTGCCGTCGACAGCGCCTCCGCAGCTGCGTGACGTCAGGGCCGCGTGTTGGTCTATACGCACAGGTTTGGAATCTTGGGCGGTTTACGCCCTGGTTAAGTTTGCCACCACAAGCGTCACTGGTGCAAGTAGGAGTGATAAAATTTGAGAAATTATTACCGCTGTCCGACGGGCACGTTCAAGGCCTTCAAAACGAACCCCTTTAAAGAGATGCCGAAAACCTAAATTTAGATTTTGCAAAATAAGGTAGCAGAAGAGTTGAACGGGACGGTACGATCTCCGAAACATGACTCATACATCGGTATCTCAAACGGCTGGCCGTATTTTGAAGAAAAAAGGTCGCGATAAGCGAGGACTATGACGTCACGATTCTCTTCGAACAGTTGAGAATGAGGGGAAGCGGCCTCGCTTCTCTCCTCCTCTCTTCGGTTCACCAGCTCGACCAGCTGAACGGGACGAAGCGAGGGGGAGAGGGAATGAGAATCGTGACGTCACATATCTCGTCGGCCTCGTCGGCCGTGTTTCAGTCGCTCACTTCTTTTCCAAAATTCCGGCCCTCCGTTGAAAATATCGCTATATGAGTGACGTTTAGCGGTTTTGCAGCGTCCCGCTTATCGCTCCAGCCTCGTTTTGTGAGCTCGAAGTTTCGGTTCAGCATCCCTTTAAAAGGGTCAGCGAACCAGCGCACGCCGATAAGTGCAAGACCGCGAGATAATTCGCCCATTCTTTAAAGCCGGGGTCACACTGCTTATACGTCATACAAAGGCACAGCCTGCAAAACAGATTCGAACGCGAGTCACTGCGAGATCCGTGCTTCGAATGCCGCCTGGCAGTGAGTTCAAGGAGAAAACTCGGCACGGCCCGGCATTCGAACCACGGATATTGCGGTGACGCGTGTTTTGCAGACTGTCTTTTGTATGATGTAGAAGAAGTGTCGCACCGGCTTAAAGGAGTTCGTTCTGGAAGGTCTTTAATGTGCCCGTCTGACAGCGGTATAAAAATTTAAACAAAAAAGAATCTCGAAAACTTTGATTAATTTTTTTTTTTTTTAGGCAGATGTAGCACGCTTCACGTGGCGTTCTATTTATTAACCCGATGGCGTTTAGAAGCTCGTTACGCAGAAATTCCGGCGTCAACGTCGGCGGGATTAAAAAATCCCATAATGCAACGCCACAGCCACGTGTGACGTCGCACGTGGCTGCGCGCATTGCATTATGGAATCTACTCGCCAAATTTGGCGGGAACATTTTCCCGCCAAATCAAGCGGGTCGCTAGGGTCATGTCGTCAGAGCCACATCTGACGTAACGTGACTCTACCGACTAGACCACGCACACACGCTTGCAAGGCCTGGCAACGAGCACGGGTTTACACTAGAAGGCTTTGCTGACGGGGCCCGATAACGCTTTCGCGTTCCGCTCTTAAAGGCGGAGCTTAAAGGGATTGTCCGGTCGAAACCGGAAGTACTTAAGTTCTTGCGCTCGTTACGTCGAGGGAGCCCTCATGTAGACAAACGTAATTTTTATTTTGATATATGATCTCCCGTTATTAATTAAACCTTTCATGAGCCTATGTACGAAACTGCACCCCGAAGTTCGCCAGTGTCAATGGCTGACATCCGTAGGTGCTGCGTGACGTCACAAAACGCAAAAGCTTGTCGGATGGTAGGGATACCAAGCGTTGGTCGATAGATGTCTTGTATTTTGTTTCGAATTATATAGTCTCCTAGGCTGTACCCTACTTAAATACGGTTCTTTTAATGCAGTTCCCAAGCATTTGCAAAAAAAGTCACGCCTTTTAGCAGGAAATTACTCGAAAACAGCCATAAGCTTCGAGCAAACGTATGCCGTTTCGCGAAAACACAACTGCGACGGCCACCGATCGAACTAGGGGCGCTTGCAAAGCAAAGGATGCAGATTTCGCCTCTGAAGCGGCAGTATAAGTACACGAAGCGGCATCTTGGTACACATGTCAGCGGATCTACTGGATCGGTGATGAGGCTGCGGGTCGTTCCCTCAGAGGTGATGTCCGCGGGTCGAAGACAAACGGCGAATCGTTCAAAGGCATGTCGTCACTTGACTTGAACGAGCTTGGTGAATCGTAGTCACGCCCCATTGTCACACGCGGGTCAAACAGAATCGGGCTGCACGCGTGCTAAAAACAACTTCTGGTATCGTTTCCAGATGGCCTAGCTGTTGGTTTCGGTTTCGCTGCATAATCAAATTGATTGATCCGATTTGGGCGAGAAGTGGATGGACGTAGTTTAATATCGTTGGCACAGCATCACACCTCAGCTTGAGAGCCTTCTGTCCGCTTCGAGCTCAGCTCGTAGCTCTCCTCTGTGAGATGATTGCTGCATAAACGGGATCTCGATCTTGATGGGAACCTAGTACCTACGCACGGCGACGGTCCACTTCATTCGTCACTTCACGTCTCGCGGAAAAGTGTGGAACGTCGTGTCTTGGCTCGCATGTGCTGTCCGGTGGTTGTGGCACACAACCGCGCAACAAAAATCTCACCCAACTACGAAACAAGTCGAGCACAACAACAAAAACTAAGCATGCTGAGGCAGGCAAAAATGCTCGCTTTGTGTTTTGTGACGTCAGAGCTTCAATGTTTCAACGAAATCTGCGTTTACGCTAGAATGCGATTGGAGCAGCATAAATTCAATTACTCACGCAGAGGGGCATATAAAATTCAGATATTGCACGTACGATCCGTCTCGAGGCAATAACAAAGATATTTAATTGTTTTCTCAAATACAAAATTTGACCGGACAATCCCTTTAAGCGACCCCCAAGTTTTTCGCAATAATATTACCCCTTATAGGTTCTCTTCGAATAGATGGCGCTTCCAGTCATCCTTCGTTTCAACGGATTTCTGGAGGTTTTGGGAAAGAGCAGACGGGCGCATCCTGCGACTTTTCTCCGCGATAAATCCTCGGAACCCCCGTCCATCCGCTAAGCCACAATCGTACCGCTCGTGCAACCTGTACAAAAGACGGGGTGATCGCTGGCACAGACACGAAGACATAATTATCTGCGGTCACGCCTCGAACACCTTCGAAGCTTGTTCACTTCATGCACATATATGTGCGTGTCTCGGGCGCTCAGAGAGTTTTCGGGAGCCGTTTTTGCACATTCGATACGGTACGAAGTGCACATGTGCTACCGCAGAAGACTCGCACATGCGTAGTTCGTACGGGAGCCCATCGTATACCGTATCGGATGCGGAAAAATGGTTCCCTAAAATTCTGGTGCCTGGAAGGCGCGTGTAGACTGTTCACCGCGTCCAAAGAAAGTGGTCCCTCGATTTCGGCCTGATGACGTCATAAAAGTGTCACGCTGTCGCCGGTCGCGATCCAGGCGGTGTGCCAGCAGCTGTGGGGAATGTGGCAGACGCCTGTTCTACTGCAGATCGCTCTCCAGTGTGACAGTCCACGGAAGTTTCGGCAGCCAGAAGTTGGGACGCCGCGACGACAGCGACACTCGCGTTTGGTTGTGCTATACACCTTTTTTGTTTAGCCTCGCACCCAGCCATGTTTTCCCCGTATCCGGTATGCGTTCCGAAAAAAAAAAAAAAGAAGCGATAACAACCCGGAACAAGTAATAAAATATAGAAGGGACATAACAAGAACGACTGACGGTTGCAATTAAAATGTCAACACGTTCTACTGGCGAGGCGAGAAGAAAGCGATGTTTTCACGCATACCGGAAGTTCCAGAATTGAAGATGGCGGCGCCCACGTAGAAAAGGTGTATACTCGCAGCTTCTCGTTATTATTTCTACGATCAATCGTCAGGGTCGCGACATCCAACAGCATGACCACTCCGGCTTTTATGACGTCATTTGGTGCCACTTCGGGAACCTTTTGATGCATGGGTGGGATCGGACGCTAAACACACCAGTCGAAGACGCGCTCCAGGTACCATAGCTAAAGCTCCCTACTGTCTGCAGAGTGATTTTTTTTTATGATGTATTTATAGTGTGACCACAGCTGAACGTCTCCTGTCGCGTTTCACAGCAAAGAAAAAATTATCTGACCAGAATGAAAAAAAGGAGAAGAAAAATCGGCGACATAGCAGGCAGACTCGAGCGAGCGATGTATGATGGATAAGAGTTGAAATTCTTCGAGTCAGCAACCGGCGCACGCACTTCCTAGCAAAAAGATAAAAGAAAAAAAAAACTTTTAAATTTATGTCTTTATCTTAGATTTCTGATCGCCCTTTTTTTTTTTTCTTCCGCTCACCTTTGAAACTTGTTGCTGTGCACTAAAGATAAGTGACAATTAAGAAAAAAAAAGGGCATCTGATAACTCATCATATGCGCCAAGCTGATCCGGTGTATTGAAATATCTGAATAACGAGAGCATCGCATAACCGACGCACCGCCTGGGTCTAAAGCATTTTTGTTTTTATCTTTGAGCACGATAAGAGGCTCGATTGATTGCTGAACTCTACGGGCGTTTGTAAAGTGTCAATCAGCTTGAGTAAGGCTCGACCAGCTACAATTTGCTCCTTGCGTGGATGTGTTTCTGTGAGCGATTGCGAGTTTTCCCGCGTGCACGGTGTCCGTCTAAATTTTCTCTCGAGTTTCTCTCTCTCCCCCCCGTCCCTTCTTTCTACGGCTAAATGTTTTTCGTGATGACTCGTTGAATTAACATTTCCACGCCTTCCGGACACTTTGAATAAGTCTAACATTCGTCACTGTTATTCTCTCCTGTATTCCCGAGAAAAACAAAAGCGCTGATGCGATACACTATATGCTACAGCAGGTTGGCGCGGCAGCAGGGTTCTTCACAATGGCCGCCAATGTGACGTCAGTGCGAGCCACGTGTAGACCAAACACATATATACGTGTGCGCGTTGAGCGACGCGAACACGCGGCCAATGCGCACGGGTGCTAACACGCTGAAAAAGAAATTTGAAAGAAAACCGCATGAAGCTATTCATAGAGCCGTTAAACAATTGGTATACCCTCAGGGTATTGCATCTTCATTTCCCGATGTTGCTTACGGCCGCCGCCATTTTGTGGCTCAGTGCAGAGGGGGTGCAATTAGCCATCGCTACACGATTCGAGACTGTGCGACTTTCCAGGGCTTTAGAGGCGATGTCAGGAAGCTCGAGCGCTACCGTTTTTTTCTGTCGACGACTGTTTTAACAGTTCCGAAGGGGAAAAAAAAAAGCGTTTCCCGTGATTTCAGCTAAAAACTTCCGTTAATCGGCAGCGATGACCCTAAGCACCATGTGAGCTGAAACGTCGTTACTCGAAAGCTCGGTTAGTGGCACCTAAGCCTCCCCCAGTTGCATCCGGCGACAAATCGTCCGTCCCCCTTTCCCCACTCGCGTACACTGGTTCCACCGGCTGCCAAAGTGCGGCGCCAGCCGCAGACAGCGCGGCGCCCGACCGCGACGGTATTATTATCGCTGCGGTCCTTCTCCCGATGCTTTAGATTCAAACCATGCGTTTTGTGGCTCAACCCCTCTCCCCTCCCCTCCACCAAAAGAAGAAGAAAAAAAAAAAACCCTTTTCAACGCTGGCACCGAAACAAACCATCGCTTCGGGCTAAAGGCACTTCGGGATTGACCGAGAGCAACGCTACAAACCAGCAGAACCAGTCGCTTGTCCTGTGCGACGCGCTGCCATCGGTGAGACGCCACCAATGAAAATCCGAGAATTCCGCTACGTCACAGTCGCGTTCGGCGGGCTTGACCAATCGGACGTCTCGCTGGATTCCTCTTCGGTTCCTCTCGAAGACGTGAGACGCGGCAAGACGCTGAGACGGGCGCAACAGTGTGTTCGTTTCCGCGATGCAGAATGCGAGAAAGAGAGAGAGGAAGAGAGTGGTAAGAGAGTTCGAAATTCGTAGAAGCGGCTCGCAGGCTCTGGTTTACAGCCCGAAGCCCGTACCACTGGGAATTAATTCTACGACCTCACTCTAATTACCGACCTCCCCACCGAGGCTTCTCATTTTGCGGGCCACTGAAGAAAAAAAATAATAATAACAACATCAAGAAACACCTCAACCCTTTCGAACAACGTTAACAACATTAGCGATATTAGCAACATTAGCGACGGCGCCGACAGCGACGGCCACCACCACAACAACTACAACAACAAAAAAAGTGAACGGGTTATGTACGTTGGTCCGTCGAGGCTAATCGAACGCGCCGTCACCAGAGGCTCTTTTTTATTTTTTTATTGCTTACGTCATGGACATTTTGTCGCGGAAATGTTCGAGGACCGATGCTCCTCCTACGTTTTTTCTTTTTTTTTTCTTTTTCTTAGAGTGGAATGTTCTCAAAACTATGCTACGTCGCCATGCCGTGGATGACGAAATATAAGACAAATCCAGACTATAATAGAGCCATACGTCCGGATAACTGTAGTTGTGGGCCAAGTGAGCGGAACATTCCGGAAGTATACTTACATGAATATAGTCGCGCATCTATCGATTGTCACGTCTCCCCCGCTCCGAACGTCATCACTAACGGTTCCACCCAGCGCCGTCTATACAGAGCCCAAGTTCGTCTGCTTCTTTTGCAGGGATTATGGTGACGTCAGAAGGTCGAGCTCTGATTGACTCTGATTGAAGAATAGTGGGTAGACCTCGAAGCAAGCTGCCTTGAGGTCTACCCACTATCTTTCAATCAGAGCCAATCAGAGCTCGGCGTTCTGACGTCACCACGATTCCTGCAAAAGATGCAGACGAACTTGCGCTTCGCATAGCTTGCGTCTGCTTCGCCGCCAGTGTGCGTGTTGTAGCGCTTCGCGACGTTGGCACGCGGCGACGCTTGTGGGCGGGACGGGAGGTTCACTAATGATGACGTAATGCACGGGCCTTGTCTTTTACGTGGTATTGGTCTATAGCTCTTCGACTGTATCTACGCGGTCCCTTCTCTAAAGAAGTAGATATACGGAGCCAGGAATGGCGTTTCGACCGGACTATACACGGTCTGCGCAGAGACACTCTGAGCGCGTGTAAGAAATCGGAAATTCTGGGTCGAGACGGAAGCCCCGAAGGGTATTATACATTTGATGGAAGTGAAAGACCCATACGGGTCAAGCCCGTGTTCCCCAAAAAGCGTATTTCGGTCTTTGGATTGTAAGGAAGGGACACGCCAATCAAAGTACAACATACAGATAACGCGCCGGGATCGCACAATGACGACGCAGCCTGCAAGCGCGCGCACCATCATTCGTTGAGGTCGAGGGGAAAACAAAAATTGCCAGGGACCTTCTCCTTCAAAGTCCTATAATGCGTGATATGCAGTTATAGGGAACTGGACGTGTATTTTCCCGCTTAATTGAAGCGGAGAAACTGACCTGACGTATAGGTCACGTGCCATCAATTTCCCAAAGCTGAATGGGTCACGTAACGTTACGTAGAGTCAAGTGACGTCGCGCGGCTAAACGAACGCACTAAGTAGACGGATCTGCACGTCGTATAGTAACAAGAGCAGGGTGAGAGCGGCAGGGCGTCTCTTTCGGATGCCCGGCCTCTAAGAAGGCAATCTTTGCCTTCCGCCGTGCTTTGGCTGCGTGTGCACGCTCGAGGCTCACGACGCGCCGAAGCATCATCGAAGGTACCGGAAACTCCCGTTTGAAGTGGGACAATAAGCGACATTCTTTGCCGTTCAGTGACTATTTGCCGAGAAAACGGGTGGAGCCGGGAGGAGGCGAGAGCAGTGCGCGCGCAGGTCAGAATGCCAAGCATCTGGTTGGAATGATTAGCGGCGAACTGCAGCGCGTGGTGATGGCTTTACGCCATCACCACGCCATCACCACGCCATCACCACGCCATCACCACGCCATCACCACGCGTAAAGCCATCGGTTTTAGAAAGAACAAATAGATGACTGAATTCCCGGTAAAAACCAGGAAACATCCACGGGAAATATTTTTCCCCTCGGATAACGGTGCATTTCTCGAATTGTGTGTCCCCTCGTCCGTTCACGGAACTGCTTGTCTCTACGTCGGTCTTTCTTTCTTTTTTTTTTTTCTTATCCCGCGCCAACGTCTTGATTTCGAGGGCGCACTGCTGAGCCCGCGTGTGTTCGGCTTTGCTTTCTGTAATGACGGACAATTACAATATATTACGAGCTGGCGGAGTTTAGCGGCCGCTTTCGTATCCTTTAATGGTCCCGCCGCTGTATATTCATCCCCGGGGCCGACTGTGACTCAGCAATCATTTAGCAGCGCCCGGGGGCGCCGTGGTAGCCGTCGAGGGCCATCCCAGTGTTCTCTTTTTTCTTCTCTTTTTTTTTTCATGGAGTTGTTTCAGCCAGAATTGAAATGAGGTCCCAGTCCGTTGCCCTCAATTTGTCGCCGACAATTTAAAAAATAAGGAAAGAATGTTAGGCATTAAGAATCCTTGCCCCTCCTCCCTTTGTTATCGCGAGTATCATGGTCACTGGTAACCTAAGAAACACGGGGCGTCGCGTGTCCCCCGAGAATTTATGGTTGTCTCGCATCCAACGAGAATAAGGCATTTCCCGATACGAACGCCTAAAAACGAATCCCCAAGATAGTAGAGTGAGCGTAATAAGTCACCCAACGTGGTCCTTAAGGTGTCGGTGGCTACAGCTAAATCCGTTTGACAAGGGTCGGCGATGATCGTCAGCTGGAAGAGATGTGCCTGCAGGGGCTAGCTTGAGTCCGGGAAATGTTGATTTTGGGTCAGCCGTATTCAACCGGGCATCTGTTTTCTTCGCACACGCGCAGCCAATGGTCCTTTTTTTGTGGAAAATACCGCGAGGCCTCCCGTCGTCCATCCCACATTCCGCGCGGAGCGGGGAATTGTGGGGCCATTGCGCAATTTCTTCTCTCCTGACACTGCGACTTCAAAACACACACACACACACACACACACACACACACACACAAGAAAGGAAGCCAGCGAATACACCAGTACATCGCGAAAGCGATACGTACCCTTCTTTGTTGTGGTTGTGCTCTCTTTGCGTTCTGACATCGCGAAATGCTAAACCAGCATGGACCGCTGCTTCTATTCGCGGGTACGAGCTTCTAAAGACGATGGGAGGCGCCGCGAGTTTTCCGGACTGGTCTATTGCTATCCGAGCTACACCTATAAACTCAAAGACAGACAATCATCGCAACCTACGGGAGGCGCTCGACGAGTGACCTTAAATATCGCAAAGTACGTTTCAGTTTTAGATTTAAGTTCGCTGTGTGACACCGAGCCTCTTGACTCACACGTTCACATCGTGCCCGAGTCAATCATCAGACATCATTTTGGGTCCTGTCGTTTCTTCGTAGAGCGCAGTGATTGGCTCCGCGAGTGACATCCCAAGAAAGCAGACGTATGGACGTTATTTTACAGACTACAGAGACAGAGGGTGAGAGGAAAAGACGTAGAAGCAATTCAATTTGGTTAAGCGAACAGAATAAAAAAAAGAAAACAAAAACGGCAGAAAAAAACAGAAGCGTACGACCTAATGGTACAGCCCTCCCTCTAATATCCCCTTAAGAAGTGGTCTCAGATTTCCTCATACGTAGAGCGATGAATCGGGAAGCTGTATAAGCTCTCTCGCCGAACTCCGCGATCGGAAACAAACGACGAAAAATGCAATCGACTCAAAATTGCCTTCACGCGACGGTGGGGCTTTCCCTTTCCCTTTCATTAAGGGTTTCCAACGTACGCACTTTAAACATTATTCGGAGCGGGAAGTATCGAAGAAAAAAGAAAAAAGTAAGGATAGATTTTGTTGCCGCATATTATTTTCCTGATTGTCTCGCTTGGCCGTCTCGTCCGCGTTGTTGAAAGCATGTTTTCGAAACGAGGAAAGTACAGCTTTGATGCGCTAATAATTATCGTCCGGTATATTTTCAGCTTTTGACGGCGTACGTTGTGTTGTTTCGCTGAATGTCTGCCCCATGTTCTGATGTTCTTTTCCCCTTCTTTTATCAAAACTCTCCGGCATAATTCGCGAGATTTTTCAGCTACGTTTAAAACGTTTCGTGTCAAATTGCTAATCCAAAAATGGGGAAATATTGTAGTTATTACCTATAGAAGTAGGCAACTAGGCTGGCTTTCTTTTGGGGTATTTGCACATGAAAGTACAAAGCGAGTCTCAGCACGACAATATATATATATATATATATATATATATATATATATATATATATATATATATATATATTGTTGTCTGTTTCATACGTGATGTATAATGCTGTTAAAGAACACTAGCAATAAAGTCCCATTAACTGTGTGTGGCGTTTCCCAAGGGCCATGCTAACGGATTCCCCAAGATTCCGCCAATGGACCTTCCTGTTATTTATTTCGCCCCTTTTTTGTACTCTGCCTGTCAGAGTACGTCGACGTCCTTTGATACGGTCATCCATATCACTCGTGGAAGGAACCGCATCCGTATCACTCGTGGAGTGAACCGCGTCCATCGTTTTAACTACACACACCCACATCACAGCCCACGCGCCGCTACTATACGGACACCCAGAGCGAAGAACAACCGGCGACGGCAGAGCGGCAACTGAGCAAGCCCGCATTCCACCGCGCCGCGGCGCAACACCTAGATAACCAAGCCGTAGTACTCAATGAGATGGCGTCATCAGAGAAGGCCAACGTTTGGTACAGAGTGGACACGACGATTGCGTCAACGTTTGGCTCAAACTTGACTCGAATCTGAGCGCTGACACAGCACTCGTTTGCAATCTGTGTCCAGCGTTGGCCTTCCCTGATGACGCCATCTCATTCAGCACTACGGCTTTGTTATCTAGGAGGTGTTGCGCGAAGCCTCCTCCTCCCTGGCTCCGAGTCAGCTGTGCGCGTGACTTTGCCAAAAACGAAAGGGCTCGTTTTGGCGAAAATCCGGCGGTGTCTGTCAGTTTGTCAGCGCCGGGGAGAGAGGGAGAGTTTCACGCGTGCTGACGTCAGCGCTTCGGACCAATGTGAGCGTCGCACGCGACAACTGACAAACGTAAGACACCGCCGGGTTTTCGTCAAAATGAGCGTTCTAATGCTAACGCATTAAAAACAACGCGAAGCGTGAATTTTATCAGGTGGCTTTAAGTAGCCCGAGCACGTGGCTCCATCTATAGCCCGCCTCAACACAATAAACGCAAGACGGCTTAAAGCCTGATTCGAGCCTGCTTCACATGGTGCGATTTGATTCGCGATTTCGCTGTTGCGACGTCGCTGGTACGGCAAAAAAAAAAAAAAAAAAAAAGGTAAAGCTGCGGTGCTTGGTGTCGCTGCTGCGAATTCGCGAGCGAAATTGTACCATGTGAATCGGGCTTTAGTGTCCGAGTTTCCAGAGAGAAATGGCGTCACTGCGACACTCAGCATGATTGTGTCATTTATGCGACATCACGGAAAGGGACGGACGTCCGCCAGCACACTCGTTTTGTCAAGATTGGCTTTCACCCCCCCCCCCCCCCCTTTACACGCACACAAAAAAAAAGCAAAAAAAAAAAAAAGCTTTTGCATGATGTTTGATGCAGCTCGACGCACTGGGCGTTGAGCGGTGCATCGTTTTCTCATAGGTGAACCTAAGGTGAAGCCTTTCCGGCAGTTCATCTGGCACGACTGCATAACGCGAGCCGACGGCGAGCTTCCTCGGTGCTTTCGCCACGGGTGTGCCACACCCATTGAGGCTGCCGGTCTTAGCAGCCTGCGAGTGTGGCGGAGGTCCGAGTCTGTGCCGTGAACAACCCACTCAAATATGGCGTCCGATAAATTTTCGTTTCAGTAGAGGGAGTTTTAGAAGAGGGTACCCTAACGCTCTGGTTCGCCCGATTTGCTTCGGGTGTCGCATCGCGCAAGCGTACTTCTGCGTACTCTGTGCAACGCCCCAAGCTGCTCGAGGGACCAAAACACGTCCCCTATTCTAAAACTCTCTATATAGTGACTCGGCGACGGGCGCCATTTAGATCAGCGCAGCTATAGTAGGCGCGTGACAGACAACTCGAGTGCACCACGGCGGTGCTTTGTCACGATGGATCGCTCCGACGCTCGGATTGGCTCGCCGAGGCCGTATCTCTCGGTCTTTACGTACCAAGTTGTGACGAAACGCAGTACAGAACGCTATATAGGCCCCAAGAGGGAAGGCGACTCGATTTTCCTGCGAGACATTTCCAACAAACGCTACGAGTGCACGACAGCCGTCAAAGTCCGGCACGAGGCTATAGGACAGGTTGGGGGTCTCTCGTTTTTATTCATTATATATATATATATATATATATATATATATATATATATATATATATATATTTTTTTTTTTTTTTTTAATAGCGGGCGCATACGTACACTCCGATTTCTGAGTATCGCGGAGACTATCGATCAAATTAGTGCGACGCAAATTCACCAGGCTAATTATTCTCGACGTACGCGTACAGACGCGCAGTTACAACACTTCCCTTTCCCCCGTCTCTTCCTCAACGTACCCCCCCCCCCCCCAAAAGAAAAAAAAAACAACAACAAACAAACATAGTGAAGAAAAGAAAATGGAACAGGAAACGTCGTAACGGTTTCGGCGGCGACGCGCCGTAGCGAGGTATATACATGTAGTACGATTCGATTGCAAATGTGTGTGCGATTCATAGAAGCGACCCCCCTAGAAGTTGCACGCGAGGCGGTTTCCCCGAATCGCGCATTAAGCGAGCGAAGGTCCTTCGCCTAAAACGTCTCTACGCGCGCACCGCCTGTAAAGGTGTTTATGCGCGGAGCGCGACACGGTTGGCGCCAACAAGAGATGTCGCCTGTATTTCGTCTTTTACTTATGAAAGGCACTGTGTCACTAACAGTGCGAGAACGGCAGGGCGTCTGTTTCCGTTGCCCGTCCTCCAGCATGCGCTTGTTGCCTTCCGTCGTGCTGTGGACGCGCGTGCACGCTGGAAGCCCTCGAGACGCCGAAGCATTGCCGAAGGTAGGGAGCTCGCGCTGGAGGCGGGAGAACTTAAACTCGTCCCTGCCGTTCTCATTCTGGCGGTGAAAATAGTGTTGTAGTACGGGCTTACGTGAGGCGCAAACGTTGACGGTGAAATATGGCGTCCGGCAGTTAAGTATCGTCGGTTAAATACGAGAATAGAGTCTACTGGGAGAATCTACTGGGAGAAGAATAGGGACGTCTGGGCAAATCTGCGAGACGACAAAGAGGGTCCTGGTATAAGAGAAGAGCTCCTCCTTCCCCTCTTTTATGGTGGCCATCGGAGCGCTCTATGAATGACGTCATGTGCATGCCATGTATGGCTCCGAGAGGTGGGCGCAGGTTTTACTCTCTACATTTAACTGAATGAAAGTTGCGCAGCTCATTGTGTACTCCGCCAGGTAGTTGTTTTGCCACTGTAATCAGCGCGCAAAAGAAAAGCAAGCTATGCGTCGAAGGTTATGTGGGCGGCGATTGATCACCGTTGTTCGTCAAAGTAGTCTCTCGAAACCTTGCGTGAAGTGAAGGTGAGCGGCCTCGAATAATGCGGGGGAAAGTTTCACGAAATCGCAGCACCGCTGAAAAGCAGCGTATATTTCTCTTCGAAAGGACTTCCTGGACGCGTTGTAGGGTGATGCTCGAGTGTTCTGTGTCCTCGACTGTGACGTAGACATGATTTCTTTTTGGGGGGATCGGGGAGGAGGAGGAGGAGGAGGAGGAGGAGGAGGAGGAGAAGGAGCAGCAGCAGCAGGAGGAGCAGCAGCAGGAGGAGTGGCTGGGATGTCCTTGATTTGGGACGCGGAGGGGAGGGGGGGGGGGGGAAGGGGAGGTCAAAATGCTTGTGTATAACATAGGCCCTGCTGGATATATATCGGAAGGGGGTAGAGGGGGGGGGGGGGGCTTGAAAATGAAAAGGTAAAAATGATGCTATTACATAATTTTCGCTTCAAAATAATGATATCTGAGCCACCTCGGTGATTGAATTCCTTGCTGCCACTTCTCTGAAGCTTTATCGGAAATCGAAGGAAACGCTCAGCGACAGAATGAAACCATGTCGCCCTAGCTTCCTACCACCTTTACGTTAATCTCAGCGAGTCGAATTTCGAGTTCGAGCGTTCAACAATAGCACCCGTTCTGCACCAAGCATCAACATGGCGGCGCCCACAACAGATTCGCCGATCCTGTTTAGTGGCTTTGGAAAGAGCAAGATCCGCGACGTGCCAACGGAGGCGATAGATCAGTACGGGGTGTTTTCACGGGACAGTGATCCGCCATTCTCCGTTAGATGTCAGTGTGATAAAACTTATCTGTACTCTATGCATCTGAGGGTTCCGTGTGAATCCTTGGGATGACCACGTTCGGCACCCGCCAGACCGCTCATACCAATGTTACTAGAGGGGGGGTCAGCTTGGGAACTCGAGCGGCATAGAGCCGAGGAGCGCGAGCCGCTGCGGTGGCGGGCGAAACAGTGTTACGTGAGATCGGTTTACTCCGCGTCGTCTGCTACACTTGCATCGCTTGCATGCTCTGCTGCGAGCTCCTCTCGATCCGCCGCGAATTCTTTGCTAGCGTTCATCGACTCGGGAATGATCAACCGATTTCGAGCTGTAAATCCACTTTTTCTTTTTTTTTTTTTCGAAATAGCCGACTCAAGACGGTTGTTGTTGGGGTTTGACAGTGGGAAAAAGTTCACGGGGGCGTCCAGCACACACTTTGAAGGAGTCAACATAACCCCAAAACACTCTCAACTCTTCGAGGGCTGATAACTATGACTGTGTCGTACTTTGACTCCTACAGCTTTCCTCTGGCACCAACTTTCCTCCCATGCTGACAACCAGAAGGAGATCCTTTATGAATGTGACAGCCCGCACCACAGAAAATACACCTTGCTTCTCCACAAGCTTGTAGAAAATTATGTGATCCTCAGGTGTCTTGACGTTATCTTCTTTTCTTTTTTTTTTTACTGCTGATTTTGTTTCTGAAATTCTGGAACAGAAGTCGGAAACGTTGGTGCGCGTGCCTGCTTGGTTGCTGTCGTCGTTCTCTGCTTCGGATTCGCATGCAAGTGTTATTATCAGGGGTAACAGAACTGGCTGCAACCTGAGCAACGCTTTGATCGGTGGAGGGGGGGGGGGAGGCTTTTGTTTGCTGATCTGTGTGGTTGGTTTCGAGAAATGTGCGGGGACATTCCGAAAGAGACGCGGTACAGCATCGTTTTTTTTTTTAATTTACCATTGGACCTTGGTTATAAGGACCGGCGTACCATCGATGACGTGCGAGTGATGACGATTTATGTCGTCGGGCTGAAAATGCAAATCGCACCACAGTTTCTTCATGTGAGCTTGAACTTTTTCTGAGAGATCGCGTTCTGCCTTACTCTCAGGCGCGCAGCATCCTTCCAACTTGTAAAGCAGTGGCGCTTCTCTTCGCTTTTCGACGCTCGCAAGGCGCACCCGCTGCGACAGCTGGGAGCGCAGCAGGTCGGCATGCTTACTGATTGATTGACGAACGACTCAGAGCTCCATGGGTGCCAGAACAGTTACGAGCCTACGACGAGCCACCGACGACATGAGCGAGAACACGAGGAACAACAACGATCACGAGGCACCGCCGAGAATCGATCTTACGTCGACTACAGCGTCACCTTTCGCGCGCTCTACGAAATGCTGTCACGCCGGGAAGCGAGTTTCCAAACTGACCCGCTCTAGTAACGATGGCTCGTATACGCTAATACCCTTGTTACACGGGCACACTTAACTGCGGTTACGCAAAGCCACAGTTAGCGCACAATACTTGCCGACAACATTCTGCATCTATGCAGTCAAAGCTATGGGCGAACGTGCGCTCGAGCATCTTGAGCATCTATCGAAGCAGTGCACGCGCGCTCTTCACTTCTTCTGGAATAGCTGTCCGAGAGTATAGTGCGGTGTCTGTGGTGCCACGCAACAGCAGTTAAGCTGAGTTAACCGCGGTTAAGTGTGCCCTGTAACAGGGGTATTACACCAACTAGACGGAGGACGATATTGCTTCAGTAGAATCGCCCTGTAGACGATTGCAAGCGGGGCATGCTGGCAGCCGCCATTTCTCTGCTGTTGAGAGAAAGCGCGTGAAATTGTGAACCTGACAAAAGCACTTACACGTGCATGGTGGAGATAGTTGCGCACAAGGGGACCCAGGTGGGGCTCCACGCTACGTGCACGTTGGTTACCTTTGCCTTTATTCTTGAGAATAATGTTTCGAATGAGAGTAGTGCTTTCGAATATGGGAAGGATACTCAACCGTCACGCCGTTCATGGCTAATTTGAGAGCTACACAGATGGGGACAACAACAACATTAATTACTTGTTTTTGTGTTTTGACGCGGCGCTCGGACCACATATCTCCGAACGGTGCGTCAATGTTCGCCTCGGGCTCTTGTTAAATCAGTGAAGCCGAACGGTCACGCAACACTCAAAAGACTGTGTACTTCATCTCTCGTCTGAGCCCCAAAAAAGAAAAAAAAAAAAATCTGGGCACAAGCCGCGTTCCGCGAGTCAAGAAAGTAAAGAATCCAATGCACGTGCATTGGGTTGGCAAACACACACACACACACACACACACACATCTGGGGAAAACAAGCTGGACATAGCGACCCCTATAGTTCGATCTCCTTGCCAACGGAGGGTGAGATACTCCGCTTCGTCCTAAGCGTACAACGCTGTCAAAGCTGCTGGCGCTAGGATGGGATTTGACCTCGTAGATAATTCGCACCCGTTTTCGCGCAAATGAAACTCTATAGATGAAGCCACGCGCCCGCGCCACTAGCTTCGACAGCGTTGCACATTAGGTATGAAACAGAGTATAACTTCTGCGTGTGTCACTTCCCAAATTTAGGGTGAACGTGTTTCGTCAACATGACGTATCGTAAGCCGTGAAGGTGTTTCTCGCTGGTCTGCAACTAGTGTTTGAAAGCAGCGCCGCGGAAACAATGGCACGGTGCGCACACCCGGGAAAGGCGGAATATTCAAATACATAAGGATGGAAGATATAGCCGAGCGAGAGACGGAAAAGCTCGTCGAGAACAGGGAGCGCTGTACACTTGTCCCTCCGCTCTTTTGTTCTTTGGCGCGTCACACCGCCGACGCACATGTGACCTTCTCGCCCTCCAGAAAACCGCTTGGCAGGTTCGGCGCAGCCGCTAGTCCCACCCACGCCATTTTGAAAAGACGGAGGGTGTTTATACACTCCAAGAAATCAAGTAGAGTCGAAAAGGGAGAGAGAGAAGGAGGTATACTACTCCCGGCTCGATATCCAGAACGACCGAGGCCTCGCGCACCGTGTCACATCTACTCGGATATCAAAGAAATACAAAAAGAGAATATACGGAGTATAAAAGAGGGCAAAAAACTGGTCCGGCCCACCTTTCAATCTGAGTCGAGAGGACTACTTCTATAAAATATGATTGGACCGCCCTCGCAGCTCTTTCTCACCTCCGTTCTCTCCTCTCTTGCCTTCGCTTCTTCTCCATGTTAGCGTGGCTCCTTCGCCTTTTTTTTTTTTTTTTGCTTGCCTGTTTTATTTTCTTATTCAACTTTAGGTCGACGCTAACCTTTCCCGTAAGTCCAAAAATCCTTAGTTCGAAGTGAAACAGGTAACATAAAAAGGATGAAGACTATAGAAGTCGAGGAACGATGAACAACGGCGGAACACACGAATAAAGAAAAAAAGCAGGTGAAAAAAAAAATCAAGATGGCCGAATTATTCACTCCGCCCCAAAGTCGGCGGTGAATATTGCATGAACCCGCGCGCTGGTTCATACTGGAGGCGATGGACAGTGGTGATCTTTAGGCGCGCCCTGAGGCCCTGTTAGATCTTTAAACACGATACGGAATAAAGCGGGACATGTTAAGGAGGAGAAGGAAGAGAAGAAGAAGAGTTAAATAAGATAGAGAGGGAGAGAGAAGAAAGAAAATCTAGTACTACAACGCGGCGGGGATGGCTTCCTTAATGTCTCAATTTTGGACAAGGGATACTTTAGGGTCGGCCATGCGATGGTCACTCCTCCCTCGGTGCTCTTCTTAAGGTCTACCCTTTTTCTTTTACGTTGCTTTTTCATTGGCGGCACTTAAGGTACCCCATCAGGCGTACCGCCCACCCCTAAACCCCCTCCTGAAAAAAAGATTGGCCCGGACCCATCTTCGAGATTGATTCAGAATAACTCCGAGAAGGACATCGGCAACTACAAAAAAAATATATATATATTAAGAATCAAGAGAGATTTCGTTTTCTCCTCTCAATTGCCAGGAAACTACGTATATATTTTCTTTGGATACGTTAGCTTTTAAAAGTTAGTTGGAGCGTCATTACCTCTGCCTGTTATTCTGCTCGTCCCGGACTCAGTTTTTCCCAGTCGAGTTTATTTGAGGGTGGTCGGCATCCAGTTCGGAAAGGTGGGTGGTGTCTGTGACTATCTTTTTTTTTATTATTATTTCGCCGTCGGAATGGTACCATTGTGGACTACTAAGACATCTTCATTATTTCGGCATATGGGATCATTGTTCGAAAGAAAACTGTTCCAGCCACGCCATCGTCACAAACGAACGTTTCGCATCGACATCCCGTATGGGGGGCTGGATTTATTTTTTAAGTGAGATATAGCGGCAAGGTTCTTCCGACTTGCTTGTTCGGTTCTCACGTTGGCGCAGAGGAAGGCGTCGTTTGGGTTGAGAGACAGAACGCATCGTTCGTGCGTTCCGTGGACGAGCTCCTTCGAAAGTGGCTGGGCGTGCGCCTCGATCTCTCCGGTGATTCTCCGCGGTGTGTAGTATAGGGCGATCTGAGGGGTGCCGTTTTCGTACCACACGGTGGTGTACAATGGAAGGTTCGAACGGGGGTATACCGAGCGGCCTCGAGTTGGAATACGTACTTCGCGTGACTCGATCTGAATCTTGCGGTCTTCGTTGGCGAGACTTGACTATGCGTTTTGCTTGTTCTGTATTGTCATACGGGTCTGTTCTTGTTTCTGTTCATTTACTTTTTTTTTCCTTCTTCTTTTTTTTCAATCCGTTCTTTGAAGTGTGATGCATACTACTGAAGGTTGGACAGTTCAGGTGCTCACGCTGCGATCCGTGCTTCAGAACTAAGACCGGTCCTTATCGTTCTGCGGGTAGAGGTATACGAAAAAATACACAAATGCGTATTTTTGAATTTTCTCCGTATCATTTAGAGATCTAGTTGATTACAGTCCCGAATGCCGCGCGTACTTATGGGTCGACCAAACGTACGGCAGTAGACCTTCAAGCTATACAAAGACACTCTCAAGTCAGAAGCTTGAGAAATGCGGGGCGTGGCCAAGCCTCGTGCATCTTATTATCGCCCCTCGGCCCATGAGATTGCAGCAGGGGCCGATAAGAACGCAGATCAACCAATTACAAAGCAAAGAAGCAACATAATAAGCAATACGCCCTCCGCTATAAGAGGTTTTCAAATCAGTGACTGATATTCCAAACTCAAAATCAATCAATCAGGTTGCCTTAACCGTCCTTTGCCGCCGCAACAACTTGTTTCGTTCAGTAAGAAAAAAATAAATATATCGGAATGTTGGCAGTTTGACGACGGAGCCATAGAGTACCCTATCGAATATTTGGAGCGCGAGGATCTGGTAGCACAGAGCATCAAAGAGCCATTTCTTGGGGAACCTGGACGTAAGCGCACAGCTTTTGTAGCGGCGAGGACCCGAAACACACTTGATGGCTCGGGAGAAGTGTGTTTCGGCGTCTCTCCGCAGCGGGGCGCCAGTTACGTGGCTCTCCTTTCATCCGTTGTCTGCCGCTCCACCTTTTCCATTTCGGCGGCCGCTTCTCGTGGCGATCTGCCAGGCTTCGTCAGTATGCATAGGCTACGGCTTTACGAAATGGGGAATGCGTGGCCGTGTGTGTGTGTGTTGGCACACCGCAGCTTGGAGCACGCAGAGCGAAAGCTCGCGCTGCACAGATCAGGTATCCTGGGTTCGATCAATACCAGCTCAAAGACATGGCCTAGGCCTTTAGCCTTCATACGTTATCACTATACTCTGTTTCATACTTAGCGTGCAACGCTGTCAAAGCTACTGGCGCGAGCGTGGAGCTTGATCTCGTTGATCATTGGCACGTGTTCTCGCGCACACAAAACCATAGATGAAGCCACGCGCTCGCGCCAGTAGCTTTGACAGCGTTGCACGCTAAGTATGAAACAGAGTGTAGAGGATCCAGGTATATTGTCGCCTAGCTTGCGTCGGCATCTCTTGCGAGCGCGTCTCGCACCGTCTCACAAGCGCGACGCTAAGCTACACTCTTTAACACACACGAACGTCTAATTTGCCTTCTATTTTTGCTGTACAGGCGTAAAAAAACCGCAAAGAAGAGAAGGAAAAAAAAAAGGCGAGAACATCGAGTCATACAGGGATGGACGTCGTTAAAGACGCAACACCGAGACTCAGAAAAGCCGCTTGTTGATAGCCGGGCCATCAGTGCGGTGCGACGTGTACACGCTCGCGTAAAGAATCGTCGTCCTGTATCCCCCCCCGGCCTTTTAAAACTTTCATGAAGTCAGGTTCTACCGTCGCAGATATCCCTTCCCTAAGCTTTTAAGGCTGCCGAAGATTTAGGCGCCATATTTATTTATGAAGGAACGTCGGCTCCTTACGCTCGCCTTCCCCTCCTCGCCGCGTGTCCGTATTTTTTTTGCGCGTTGATTTCGTGTTCTTTTTCGTCGTTGTTGCCGCGATCACCGCCGTCCGCGGCTCCGCCCAAGTACGACGTCATCGTGCGGCCAACCTTTCGATGCGACGTAACTGGTGGGATTGTTGCGTCCTTTGTCTGCATAGGTAATGAGGCGAAGTGTCTTTCGGTTGTCGTCTTAAAAGCGATATCGGTTTGGATTCAGATGTGGCCGGTGACGGCTGCAGAACGATGGGGCGGTGTCAGAACAAAGTAACCAATCGCCACGTGAGGAATGCTGTTATAGTTAGCCGTGCTCCATTTGTTTTATCTATGTCAGTGGCTCTCGGCATATCCAGTGACATACTTTTTCTTTTCTTATTTTTTATATCTTTTATCAACTTCGCGTTTTTGTCGCCAGGTGCTAAGAAATTTTGAAGCGCTTTCGAAACAAAAGGACATTGTTATTTTTACATCCTTGTTGCCTGACGCCAAGCTGCGGGGATATGAGCGGAAAAAAAATCGCAGTTATCAATAGAGAAATAACTATCTGTTTGTGAACGAATCGAACGATTTGGAGCCCTTGTCTTACTTTTTCATTCATTTAACAAAAGTATATCATCGGTGCAAAATGTCTAGGGAGCTCATCGAATGCATCAAACGAGCGGGTGAAATTAGAGCTGAAAAATAGGGCGAATTTGTGCCTACGAGGGGAAAAGTACCACGCACCTTGCGTCGGTGACGAAGGGCGGCGACTGACCTGACATTACGAGTCACAACTTATTTTGTATAGATTACGTATCCTAGAGAACATCCTGAACAGGAACGGGTGATACGTTACAAGATTCTACTAGAACGCCGTAGAAGATCTGCGAAAAATAAAATGTATATCTAGGTTTGTGGGGTTCGATCCCCGTGCCTTCGCGTGGGAGTTTTGCGCGATACCAACTCGGCCATGCACGCGGCCGTATTTTGATCGAACCGAGGAGGAATCTTTTCACTCTTTGCGCGCAACATTGGAAACGTTGTTTACATATTTTAATAAAGTGTTATAGATCATTTACAATTGTAAGGAACACATACTAGAGAGGACATTATTATTAAAAATAGAACTTATGCACAAAAAAAACAACAAAAAAAACAAGAAAAGAAACTGATTTTTTTTTTTTAAATGTTTCCGACCGAAGAGATACACCTGTATCAACGGGGGGAATGGTTTGAACACACGACAGAGACTAAAACCAACCCCCTGGACCTCGTAGAAAAAACGAAACGAGAACATAAAGAAAGAAAAAAAAAACACAATACCGCACTAAAACGAATCACTTCGCTATACGCAGTGCCATATGCTACTCGAGCTCCTCAAAAGACACAAAGCCAGCAGGTCAGGAACCCCGTCGCAGCGTCCGCTTTGTAGAAGCCACTGCCGCCGTCCGTCGTGCACCCAGCACTATCAAAGACCAAACCAATCTCGTTCCTTTACAGCGTAGGTTAGGGCGGGCAGTCGGAGGACCGCCGCTGCATCTTGATGCTATCTCGGCTTCCCCGCTTTCTCCGAGTAACGAAGCCCCGGAGCGACCCACCGATCGAGGTGCGAATTCCGGATGACGTAACGTATCCTTCTTTGTTTGAGATTCGACGCACGCACAGAGCCGCCCCCTCAGTATTCCGAGCAAAGCGGCACGGTGCGTGCGTCGTTCGGGAAGGGGGGGGGGGGGGGTGCTCTTTGTCTCAAGCAGGCCATAGAATTTCTAAACGTTCATTACATGTGCGCTCTCCCCGTCGAATGGGCACGCGTGAGTCAGAATAGTGTGGAGGGGTTGTTAAAACGCCGTTTGCACCAGAACGACGGACAACAAACATTGTTCGTTTACATGTCAAACGCAATTCGATCCAACGTTTTCACCCTTTTGCTTAATTAAAGGGACAAGGAAATGATTGTTTCAACTTCGTTCTCCTTAGCCTTAACCCTCGACTCAAAAGCGAAATGAGAAATTGCGCGGTCGTGACGTGCTTGGGTACTAAGGGCTATGACTCCAAGCTTCCACCGCGCTTTATGAGCACACCGTGGAAGTTGTCGTCCTCAGAGGATGATGAGTGCCGTCAGGGCACTCATGGACCACGAACGCGAATCCAAATATTCGTCGACGGATTGATCGTTGACGAGCGCGTGCCTCCCAGTTACGCAGTTCTCGTGTCCAAGGCGTGAGCTGGGGTCGGCTGACGCGCTTTGGGCACCGCGGATATATCGCAGCGAATAGGAGGAGAGCTTTCGAAGGAAATGACACAGGAAATAGTCCGCTATATTTTCAAATTTTCGTACAGAAAAGCAGGCCTTTGATCTTCTATCCTCGTGTACTAGTTTTCTTTTGGCGCACTAAACGATACGCGATGAGTCGAATACCAATTTATCCCAGCCCGAAATTCATTTCATGTTCCCTTTAATTGGTACCGATTGGCCATGAAACTACCTTGTGTTTGGAAGAGAAAAAAAAGAACCGTGTATTTCTCGCCGCCAAAATAAACTACGCTTGACCGTACGCCCAGTCGCCGCCCAGATGAAGCGGTAGCGGTTGGGACCAGTTGCCAAAGTTTCGGAAGTTAACGTTATCTAATTCAAAAGGTGGAATATTGAACGGAGAAGTGGCGAATATAAGCCGATAAATACCGATCGCTACCGAGAATGCCCCTCGTTTTCTTATCGAAAATTTCCAAATATCGCAAATAGCTTTTAGTGGTAGTCTTTTTAGTGTGACTGAACATAAAGTGTTACAGATATTCGGGTGGCATTCTAAACTCATTGTTAGCGTTATCGTTAAGGTAACCTCTCCTGTAGGTAACATCGCATTGTAAAGGTTTGCTCTAGCACTGTCTCGTGTTGCTTCCCGTGTTTTCTTAAACACCATTCTCTAGCAGCGCTCACACAACCTCAAGACGGGAACCGCGTCCCAGAGAAACCTACAGCGAAGCGCAACGACGCTTAAAGTCAGCTATTAAGCGCGAGTTTGCTTAAAAGAAACAGCTAATCGCACCTTTAACCGGATCGCGTTCTGACTTTCTCGCTTACGGCAAATCTTTTGATTTCACAAACGCTCCCAGCCACTTTTCTTTCGAGCACTACTTTCCTGATCTAATAGAAGAAAAGGTTAAACTAATTATGGAAGGTGCCGTCCTCAGTCGTCCCACCTTGTTAAAAACAAGAGGGACGTAATCACAATGAAAACACGGGCCTAACCTAGTTATACTCGCCGTTGTCATTGATATCATATCCTTTGTGATACGAGCGCGCGCTCAAAAGCAGCGCAGTCCTCCCAACCGTGGTTACGGTCAACCCACTCGGTGGAGCGGAGGGGGGACTTCCTTTGTCACGTGACTTTTATATTGCGCGCACGCGCACACGTGCTTGCCATCAAACCAATTGTCTGAAGCTTAGGTGTGCTAGCAACCCCGTTACATCTCGTTCTAATTCACGATGCGCTTTTCATCGACGAAGCGAACGTGGAGCGTCGCCGCATGATGTCGCCCCGGTCGCACGCGTCACGGGCGCCGAAGGTTCCTGGTCGTCGCAAGACTCCGTTCCCTTTATTGTCTCTCGTAGGAGCTCTTTTAATCGGGACAAGGGATGCCGATATGTGGGACGCGATAGCGGACATTGTGCCGTTCTTTTTTTGCGACGGCTGCACGCCGCTGGCCCCCCCCCCCCCCCCCCCCTCCGTCGTCAGAACGTCTCATCGGACAAAAAACGAGGTCACGTGGACGTCTTTGTCGCGTCCATTTTGTTTGGAGTCGTCGCAACGACGCTGCCGCGTGCCACTATATAGCGGTGCCGGTCAGCCGGTTAGCCAGTTTCGCATTACTAGAGAGTTTGTGCAGATATAGGACCGCTCTCGGTCAGTTAAGCTTGAGCAGTTCTATTATGGTTCATGGAGGAACGCGTCTCCAACTGGTGTGTTCACCGCGTCCAAAACAAACGCTTCCTGGATTTATTTATTGTGGGGTTCATTGATTCATCATCATCATCATCGAGTTAGCTGCTCTTGTTTGTGGGTGTTGTATCGTATTTTCCGAACTAAATTTCGTGGACTATATACGTGCCTAAAAGACCCCAGGTCACACTTCTTATACGCCGTACAAAAAAACAACAAAAAAAAAAACGGTTTTTGTCGCAGACCTAGTAACTGCACTATTAGACGAATCAGTTAATATCGAACTTGTCGTCGGACGACGTGGCTTCGGGTAGACGGTTAGGTCGAGCTTTGCTGTCATCGGCGTGCCCGAGATGGTTTAGTTCCAGTTGTGAGACTTCAATATCGAGATTAGCGTTGTAATGTGTAGTAATGGCTTCCGCCGCTGTCGCCGTACTACACGTATGGTCGATGACCGCTAATAGACGGAGGGCGTGACGGATCTCTATATACGCAGAGCAAGTCGTCTGCTTCTTTTGTAGGGGGTTACGGTGACGTCAGAATGACGCCGAGCTCCGATTGGCTTTGATTGAAAGGATAGTGGGTAGACTCAATGCTGGATGCCTTGAGGCCTACCCAGTACTTTTTTTCGATCGGCCAATCAGAGCGTGGCGTTCTGACATCATCACAACCCCTGTGCAAGAAGTAGACGAGCTTGCTCTGCGCATAGCATCTCACTATCGCTTTGCGGCAAATCGGATTGCGGCTTTAACCGTTGAGAACTTCGATCGACCAATCGCAAAGCGTTAACATAGTGAGCCCCACCCCGCCTAGCTGTCAGCGAGAATATATAGCGCGACAAACAGAAAATAAATTCGCCAACGTAAGAAGAAGAAGAAAAAAAAAAGAAAATTGCTGGCGATCCGAAGAATCTTTCGCACCGGCGCATGCAGAGACACAGAGGTCAGTTGGCGACACTCGGGACTATACACCTTTTCTACGTGGGCGCAGCCATCTTGAATATCGTCACTTCTGGCGTATACGGTAAACCATCGTTTTGATCTCTCCATGCCGCTGGAAGGTGTGTTTACGAAAAAATGAGCGATTTTCACACATTCTTGTTTTGCCTCACCTATATTTTCTCGTACATTCCAGGTTAAAATATTTTTCCTGTTTTTTTTTTGTTTTTTTTTTGTTCCCGTATACCAGATACGGAACCCATGTGACTAAGAACGACAGGAAACGGAAAACATCTATATAGATGATGTTTCTATATCGCGTGCCGCATCTCTCTCTATCTCTCTCAGGCCATCGTGAGTTTCACGTGTCCGCGTGCAGTGTTTGTTCGTTGTTGGCGGAGTGGGGCGTCGCGCTAAAAACGCCAGTCCCACCGCCCACACGTCGTGTAAAAAACTCAGTATTCGGTGCAGACGCGATGTCGGAATAACCTGCACAGATACGCCTGAAGGATGTTCGGCACGTGTTTGCTTCGCACGTGTTTCGAACGTATGTCTGCGGACAATTTGTTTGTATGACAAATGTTGCGGGACACGCAAGGAACACGCCCCAGACATTGCCTGTGAATTATTTTGTACGTCATTTAATTCCGCTTCTGGTAACACCGCAGGATTAACTAAATCTTTTTTCCGGAATGATATAACTTTCGAGTGCGTTACTACCTATAAGGTGCGTTGTAGAATTTTTCCGCTGCTTTCGGAAGCCGGGATTTAACGCGAGAGGGTGCCTATCCATCGTATTATATCCTCGGACGCGCCCGGAATCACCGGAACGAATCCCAGCAAAAAAATTGCGCGGTGCTGCGCACCTTCGAACATTAAAATGGGCAGGGCCCATTTCCCGCGTGCGAAACCAAACATGACGGTTTTTTTTTTTGTGTGTGTGTGTGTTTTCTGCGCCGATTTCTTCGGACGGTTCTTTTCTTTTCGCCCACTTTTTACCCTTCGCGATTCGCGCGTGGTTCTTTATTTAAACGAACGAGCCATCGTCGAAAAACGGCGCAGTAACAAAACAAATCCACACATTAAAAAAAAAAAAGAACAACTGTTAGATACGAGATGGCGGCGAATTGCGCAATTTCAGGCAGCCTCACCGAGAGGGTGCAGGCAGCGCGTGGCCACACCTAAAAGCAAATGTTTTGTCGCCGACATCGATCTCGCAGCGTCTGTCAGCGTTTTGGATCTCTCTCCTAAATATATTTCGTTGATTTGGACTTTACCACCGCGTTCGCTCCTTTACTTTCTTTCTCTCCCCTCTTCTCTCTATTTTTCTTCACACGCACCCATCCTTGTTTTTTCGTTTTTATCTCTTCCGGTCGTTTTTTTTTTTTTTTTTTCTTTTCTTTTTAATGGACTATCGCTCTCCCCCTGCAGTTCGAGTGCTCTCATCGGCGACCCCGTGGTCCCAGCTACGGTAGCTTGGGCGTCTACTTCCGAGATGTTTCGGTACCGCCCTCTGAGGGTATTGATCCGCAGACTTGGAAGAGTTATCCGTTACATTTAAAGGATTACTCGTAATCCGTTACTTTTTCGAGTAATTTTGTCATTGCCACGTTACTTTTTTTTTTTTCGGCAGTAATTTGTAATGGAATTTCGTTACACATATTGGTAACGGATTACTTTAATTACTCGTTACTTATTAAACATATGAACATATTAGAGAAACTGGAGCAATACGAGTGGGCAATTCAGCAGCATAAAGCTAGCAAGTTCAACAGCATAAAAAAACATCGTGACAAGGAGAATAACCGAAAATAAAACGCGATGTTTTTTTTTGTATGACCGGTCACTAGAACAACTAGAAAAACGTGCAAGGCATATACAAATATGCGAACAACAAAGATCAAGAAGACAATGCCGAAAAGGTGTTGTCTTCTTGATCTCCCAGCAAAGGTAGACGCTGCTGCCGAGCATGTGCGCCGCTAGCTTCGTCTGCGGAATTCCAGAGATAATTTGCGGTCGCCGTAAGCTACCGGGATGGCGGGTGTGGTCGCAGCTTTCGCTGCCTTGTCAGCTTACAGATGCACAAAGTGCACCTACATTCTTCCTCTTAAATACAATATTTTATTTTTACAAGGACTACCATAAGGCGGGCGTACGAAAAATGGAACATTTTTGAAAACATCAAAATTGTTTCTATTGTTTTCTCGGTGAGTGTAGGGGCAAAGTAACGTGAAAGTAATTTTTAACTTAACGAGTAAAATAATTCCGTTACTTTTCAGCGAAAGTAATTTGTAACGGTAATTCATTACATCTTCACGCTCGGTAATTTGTAATTGTAATCTATCACATTTTTTTTCAAGTAACGGGCACGAACCTGCTTATCTGTGACGCCGCGACGCCACTCGTCGTCAGTTGCGGACGAACAGTTCGATGGTGTGCGTAAAGAGCACGATGGAAGCCCGGAATCGTCGCATTCTTAAACCAACGCCGTCGAAATTGACAGCAGCTGACATTACTTTTGCTACCGTAGATGAAACCGGAAACAATCCAACTGAAGACGTCTAGGGCCGGGGTCACACTGCCTATACGCCATGCAAAAGACAGTCTGCGTACAGAATCGAACGCGAGTCAACGCGAGATCCGCCTGCTTCGAATGCCGCATGGCATTCGAAGCGCCGCGTGAAAGAATACGCGCGCAGTCAATTTTTAAGTGTAACGCAAAAGCCCGAAACGACTCTTCTCTCTCGCCTCTCAACCGGGCAGTTCGTTTTCCGCCTCTGTTCCCTTCACGTTGTCGTGCGCGGCGCTCGCGGTGTTCGTTTTCGCACGACAGCCGTCGTCGGAGAGACGACCATTTGACGTGTCATCGTCGGACGGACGGTGCCCGAAGCGAGTAGCAGCGCCCCTAATTTCGCTGACGCATCGACCGAAACGGCCCTCTAAACCCGTTCTTAATCAACTTTAATTACAACGCGAGCGGACTCCCCGCTCCCCGTCCTCATCGTAGTCCTCTATTCGCGTTGACAGCCGACGCGAGGTGCGTGTCGTCGAGTTGAGACATTATTTTCCGAACTCGAAATGTTCTTCGCGTTCGCCACGTATGTGTTCCCCTCTTTCGCTATTTTAGTATCGCCTCATTTAATGCCGAACGATATTCGCGAGAAAAACCCCGCGGGTGTCATCCGAGCGTTCGCGGCGACGGGCCAAGGTTGCCAGCTCGCGGTGACAGGGTTGCCTACTGAAGCTTTCGTTGAGGCTTCCTCCGCGCGTCCCGTTAAAGCAGTAAAAGTGTCACAACGCTGTAATTCACGTCATCCGTGGCGCGAGTTTTATGGTCGACTTACAGCGCCGCCTTCCGTTTCGTTTTTCGAACTGAATCTTCTCGTCTCTTTTCTTTTTAGGGGTTTGTTTTCGGCTCGTGTTTGGCTCTGCGGCTAAAGGGGAGGTGTAGGTCGAATGTAAATTGCCCGTATGATGTCACTCTGCCTGATTTTTTTTTTTTTGAAGGTGTTGCGGGGGGGGGGGGGGGAGGGAGGGGAGGGGAGGAGGGGGAGGAGGAGGTGCGTTTGTTTCCAAACCGGTATGTTTGTATACGTGAGGTGGTCTCTGGAGTTCGGAAAGTCGGCGGGCGTCAGCGACCCGTCTCGTTTCATTAACGTGGAACAGTGGTCTCCTCAAAATCCACATACACTAAAAAAAGTAAGATACTTAAAAAAAAAAGAAATACCGAACTTTTGTTTTGTTTTTAAGTAATCTTCGCCCTTCAGAAAAATACCAACCAGCGAGCTATAAAAAAAAAAAAAAATAGAGAACGTTCTCCTGACAGCGGTAGCAACGAAGCGCTAGCAACAAAAGAAATAAAAACAAGGTTTTCGCCTAGTGGGGATACAACGAGACACCTAAACTCAAAACCGAAGAAAAACAATGACAACAATCGACAAAAGAGAGAACGGGTTTTGCGACTCTACAAGAGCATACTATAGTAACCAGATACGCACTCAAAAAGCCTAGAACACCACCGCATACGCGATGTTACGAGTTCATCCACGCACAAAAAGAACGTCAAGACGGAATCTCTTTTTTTTTTTTTTCTTTCTCGCCGTTAACTGTAGTCTGTTTCGCCTTACCATATACCGCAGAGGGCGCTATGGGCCTTCGAAACCAATCCCGTGCCGTGTGAATGTCACGTGACCCTCGGCAGGGACGCGGCGACGCGTGGGACGCTTCATCACGTGACACGTTTCACAGCGCTGGAGTTTCTAGAATAGCCCGCGTCCGCCACGGGTGTCCAGCGCAAAGTGAAACGGTGCACACGGTCGGTACGGAACCCAGCATACCTCCTTCCTCAGCAAAAGAACGCCACGTCTTTTGTTTTAGGGGACATTTTTTCTTTTTTTTCTTCCCCGTCTGCTTCTGAGACTCGTGTTTTTGATTATGCGTTTTCGGTCGGAAAAGATGGGGAGGGACTCTGTGTGTATTTCGTCTTCTATTTGGGTGCGCGGAAACCCTTCGCAAATGCTGATCGATAGCCCCAGCAGGACGAAGCCACACTTTGCCGTGCCACTCCGTCAAAATCTCCGCGCCCCATTACAAATTCAGAGCCAGAGACAGGAGGGAACCCGCGGTGTATTGCCGACGAGACGTATATACACGATCGGAGCGACCATACACGCGTCCGGTGCATCTCCTCCCCGCTTTTCCTACACCGTATGTATGCATACTCTTCCCTCGCGTGGCGTGCTACCGCGCCGCACCTCTCTTCACTCATTTCCTTCGACGTTCCGTCCAATTCCATTACACTCGAATTTCGTCGACGTGTGCCGCTCACTGTGAACTTACGTATTTACAATTCTTGATTGCAAATCCTTATAGGCACAATTCTCGTTTCGTTTCTGGTGTAGTCGGCAGTACGAAGTCAGAGCCAAGATCTTCATCAGTTTAAACGTAAAAAAAAAAGGATTATATTCAATTTCGCTAAAAATATAATCGACGTTCTATGGTATCCCATCTAGTTTGAATACGTACCGTGATGTTTTGTTTTATATTCCGATATTCCGCTTTACTGGGACATCATCGACGTTTGAGGGTATTTTATTTTATTGGAATATCCTCGACGTTCGATGATATTTCATTTGATCTCACGATATTCGGTATTACTGGAATCATCGACGTTTTATTATTTACAAATGAAAACATGTCATCGAACATCGAAGGACGTTGAATGACATTCCGACGGAATATCCTCCAACCTATAAGTTGATTCGAAACAATTTCAGCGTGAATTATATCTTTGTATCACCGAAGTCTAAAAATTAGTTAACTATATGCTAGAGATATCGTGGTAGCAGAAGTAAATGCCAAAAGCGATCATCTCCAGGTGTCTGGATGGTCCGTTGTCCAGCAGTTGTTTACTATGAAGCGCCGCGGCGAAGGAAGCGGCTTCCTATGGCTTCTTTGAGATCGTCAGCTATCTTCTTCTCTCCCTTTCTTTCAATCTCTCTCCCTTTTCCTTTTTTCCATTTCCGGAGTTGCGCGCACACCTTGAAACGGTCGGCACCAACTCGTCTACCGCCGTAAATCCCCCAGTGCGGCGTTTCAGTTGATGCCTCTTTATAAACGGAAGAGAGAGAGAGTCGGAGATGTGCGGTGCGGCATACAGCGCCGGCCGTCCCAACGGATGATGAAAGTTTTTTTTTTCCGAATCTACAACGAGCCCGTTGGGCTTTAGTATTTTTGTTCGTTTGTCACGCGCAGGTGTTAGCCCGTCAGCTCAGTTTTGACGCTGTTCGTTTCGGCTCGGTTGGGCGTTTTCGAAAAAGAAAAAAAAAACTTCTTCGTATATTCTACGACCGCTGAAATCCCCATCCTACGTTCAACCCCTTCCAGATGGGCGTGGCGGCGGCAGTTTAAAAGACTGCAATCGAAAAGTAAGATTGGTAAAACTTTGAAGGCATCGTCGGCCGGGCAGATTGAGTACCCCCTCACTTGTTGCCGGACTGCCGCATGTTCATTTTCGGTGGCTTAGAAGACGCCGGCTCGTTTTGAAATATTCACGAATATATATATATATACATTTATTTAGTCGCAGAAATAAAATAAATAAATAAATGTATATATATATATAGTATATTTATTTATTGATTTATTTTATTTCCGCAAATAACACGGTGCTTGAGATAACCGCTTCGTTCTCAGTAAAGATGCAGCACCAAGTTAACAGTTGTCGGGATGAGTTTGTGCTCTATGGAGAGGAGACGTAATAATACCCGATTAAGAAGAGACGCTACCTTAAAAATGCAATATTGTTTAGGTCACATTTTGATCAAGTAGTTTTATGAGCTTTCAAGTATCCTGATGGAGGCAGTCAGAAAGTTTCACTCCTGTAACTAAACTATTTTGTTCCGAAAAAAAAAAATTAATTCCGACATGCCGGCCACAGTTTAAGTGCAGCTTTCTGAACCGTCGCACGCGTTAATCTCGGTTTCCCTTTTGCGGCATCAAATCTCGGTTGAGGAAAACTATCATTTCATAATGAACTGACGTGTGAAGCCAGTTTTTGAAGTTTTTGTATATACATTTTGTAAGGAACGTGGCTGTGGGCTTGCTTTCTGCATTTTCATGGTCTTTTTTTATGAATCGCCGCATTATCTTTTTCTCAATGCACGCGAGAAAATAAAAACTTTTTTCGCGTTTTTATTTTTTTTATTAAAATGGTATAATTTCAGTAATGGATTTCAATAGCCGCGTGACACGGGTGTTATTCTGTATGCTTCACGAAGAGAACAGACCATTATCATTACCTTTTCTAAACGATAGTTTTCCTCGCTTGTGGCGCAGTGTTTATTCGATGTACTTCTACACAACGTTTTGAAGGATAAACTTAAAACTTTGCAGTGCCATCCTCTTCCCCAGCTATAAATATGCCCTGCAAATTTCATACAAAAAAAAGAAAGAAAATAACAACAACGAAAAGACAACTAACGGATTGAAAGTTCACCTTCCTGAATCCTCCCTTAAAGGGCCCCTGAAAAAAGAAAGTTTTTCTTTTAATAATCTGGTTCGGACACGCGTGTCTAAAGACAAATTTTACGCGAAAAAAAAAATTAGAGCAATATTGACGGCGAGAGATCTATTCGAATTCCTGCGCGCAAAGTCCATGACGTCATGGGTCATTCCGGAATGACCATCTCGGTCGTGAAGGCGAAGCCGCTCGACCTCTCCTCCAAGCGCCCGAAATGCCGAGAGAGAAAACAAGTGGAAAAGAGGTGACTGCCGACTAAATCGCGTCTCGCGCCATCAATATTGCTCTAAAAAAATTTGTTTCCGCTTTCCGCATAAAATTAATTTTTTCACACGCGTTTTTTTTTTAACAGCCTGGTTGGGACAACCAGGCTGTTAAAAAAACAACAAAAAAAAACATTTTTTTTTTCATTTCAGGGGCCCTTTAAGTTCTCGCCGTGCAGCGACCGCCACGCTGCAGCGCATATTAGCATCTTGTGGTACGCATTGCCGCTACCTGCTACATGTCTCCTCTATCTGGGACAGTACTGTACGGAATTTCCACTCTACATCCGAGACACTTGACGTCATGCAGAGGCGGGCTAACCATGCCGTCGTATCAGGATTCACACACCGAATCGAACCCTTCCGAGTTAACGGACTCACGTGAAACGTTTGGTTCTCTTTCACTTCTTCTGAGCGCTGGATCCAGCGAAATTATGCTGCGGTCAGGAATACACAGCCGCCCGTAGGGCTGAACGTCATGGGGCTACCATGCGGTGAACATCCGATAAACTTAGCCTGGCGGCCCGCTTTCTGCGCGCGAGGCGTCATCTGTTCAGCATGAGGCTATGCACAAAGCGATCGCCGGCGGGCGAAATTAGTCGCTCGTTCGCGCCACATTGTCTCAATAGGGTCCAGTCTCTGGAACCTCCGTCCCCTGACATGAGTAAGTGACCAGAGTAGAAAGCTGTCAGGCGTACGTTCGGACAGACCCCCGTTAGCTGCTAGACCACGTCAGGAATTCACGCGCCTAGAAACTAGGATACGAAGCCGCGAACAGATGCCGAAAAACGATATTTGGCCGGAGCTGTCAATGCTCCGTTTCGCCACCATGCAATGAGACTCTAAAGTCACTGGCAGGCTGAGAAGAACTGGGAGGTCTTTCAGTTGTCCCGCCTCACTTCCCGTCTTGGGTAACGCTTTGACATCTCGTGAGCTTGGAAACACCTTCTTGTCCTATCAGTTGGCTATCGTATTTATCACATTACGTGCGAGGGTGGTGCATCGAACGATCCTTCCATCGCACGAGCTCGAGCATAAATACGCACGGCAGGCAGCAGATGCCACTTCGGACGCCCAACTTTCTCGAACCGTTTCACGGCCCCCGAATCGCGGAAGGTTCCCCTCCTCAGTTCCCCGGCGGACCCTTCCGACCGCTTCTTCCAAGATCGGAAGCCGGGAGACTAGTCCCCCCACCACCGACGCCTCCTCCCGCCGTGCACTCTGCCGAGAGAGCTCCTCAGAGTCGCGACCGGGAGCAGTCGGTGGCCGCCGCTGCTGGATGCCGTCCAGGGAGGCTACCAGGCGATAAATCACGCCCCGCCGAGGGGGTTTTCATTATTCGCTTCGAAATGGGGTCCCCCCGCGCGGCGGACGGGCGAGCCGCAGCGAGCGTACGCCGGGAACGCCAGACGGCCGCGCCGGGATCGGCCATCATTACGGTGATTTACTCCGGCACCTACACGAGTACCGCCTACGCCATCGCTTCTTCTTCTTCCTTCCTTCGTCTTTCTCTAAAAATGGAGCGAGAGGGACGTGGGGGTTAGCCACGCCCTAACCGAACAACCTGTGGGCCATAACGAGAGTTGAGATGATCGGCAGGTATTAGAGCCTAGATGTTTCGGTGGTGCCCCCTCGTATGCCCGAGTTTCACTAGAGCGGCAAAACAGAAACAGCCGACACCGACAAGACGCGTGCAGCGTGCAGGCGATGGCACCTCTGGCACGCTCGCGGTCTTTCGGTGCTCGTGAAGTAAGGACGAGTGATTGCGAACCTGCCAAAGATAGTTTCGCTCGTACGCTGCACGTGTTGGTGGCTCGTCGGTGTCGGTCGTTTGTTTGTCGCTTTAAAGTGACTCAAATGGCTTCTCTGGGCATGACGTCGTGACCAGGATTCTCCTCGCCGTGACGCCACGAGTCGCGATCCTAGCTACTTGTCATCAGTTCTGAATAACACGTTTGATGGCGCGTGCAAGAAGTCGCGGTGGAAACTTTGAATCACCGGCTTCTTAAACCAGCACCGTCAAAGTTTACAGTCCGACATTAAGTATGCTCGTTTCCTTCGACGAAGGCAGAAATACTCCTACTCCAGACAGGGTGTTTGGCCGCTCGTGGAAAGTCGATCACAGCGACGTTTTTCTCTCGCGCGCGTCCCTAATACTGCGCTTTCTATTGCGATGAACCACAACGTACACTATATACGAGACATTCCAACCAATCCCGCGCTGTAAACATATCACGTAACTACTGGTCCTTCGCTTCGCTGGGTCTCTTCCGGAGGTCACGTGGCAAACACGCACGGCATTGAATTGACTCCGATGGCTCGTATAGGTGCATCATCGAGGGGACCCAACTGCAAAGTATGCGGAGCACAACCTCCGGACAGCAGGCACACATACTGGGAATGCCCACTAAAGATTGCAACATATCCTCAAACAGAGACAGCTTCCGCCCCCCCCCCCCCCACACACACACACACATACACACACACACGTGCTTCGACATAATTTCGAAAAATTATGTCGAAGCACGTCCTCGGCTTAGTGCCAATGGCAGGTAACGGTGACGCAAAGCAAAAGGGGCACTCATCTCACTCGAGCGGCGACTTTTAACAGTGGCAAAACCAGCCACAAAGCGGCTCGTACTATGAGCTGCTGCAAAGAAAGTCTATTCACTCACCCATTCATTTATTTCATTCATCGAGACGTGACATACCTGCCAGGTCATGTTTGACTGTCTCACTCTCCTCTTGTTTCTTCCTCACTTTCCTTTGTTTGCTGTTGTCTGCGGAAAAGAGGGAGGGAACGCCGTCATACGGACGCGAACCAAAACGGCGTCGGCTCATGAAGCCCTCGCGAACGAGTTATGAATCTGAACCGCGTCTCATCAGTAAAAGAAAGGTGAAACACTTGCGCCATCTTGAATTTTCTTTCCTCTCCTTCTCCGTTGATTTAAAAAGAATGGAGAGAAAGAAAGAGCGAAAGAGGAGGGGAAAGGGTCTTATCGCCCTGAACACCAAACATTGTTGAAACGTTCGGGGGGTTATGGTCTCGGAGTTGTCTCCCGTGCTATAGTGTGATAGTTACAAAGGAAATCTCTTAAAAAATGAAAAAAAGAACAGCAGAAAGAACACTCCAATTTGACGCGCCTCACGTGTGCGGTTATAGCGCAAAGCGATCAAAGACATCGTAAATTATTCAATACGTGCTTCGTTTTTTTTTTGTTTGTTTGTTTTGTTGGGCGGTTTAGCGGCGTATTTTAGCTCCTGTTCCAGATTACTTTTTCTTATTTACGGAGGTGAGAAGGGAAGGGGAAAATATCAGCCTAAGAAAAGCAGGCTTCGGCGAACCTCTAGCATCTCATTGTCGTCCGGCAGCCAATCAGAGTGCGGCATTAGCCGACCTGTTGCAGAAGGGCCAATCACGATGCACAAAGCGCAAACATAAAATGCCCCGCCCTGCGTTTCTTAGGCTGTCGATGACTATCGGTCCTTTCAGGGTCGAGGCAAAGTCGGTGAAATCCGAGGTATCGTACAGTTGGCGCACTATGGAGACTTCCGAAACAAAAATAAAACGAAAGGCCCCATTTTTTGCTCGGCATAAAAACGCAAGAATAACATTCAAACTACTCGATACGTGGTTTTCGCTGGAGGCTACAACCAAGTTCGTTACGGCTGAACACGTACTACCGTTAATATCCCGAGAGATGGCCCACCCCCCCATTTTAGGCACGATTTGCTCTTTTTTTTTTTCTGAAACACCGAAAGATCGCCCACTTTTAGTGATTGCAGGGCCCTGGGCAATGGTGACCTCGGCATAAACGGTGTTACTTAACCACGGCGGGAGATGAGGGAACATTGCTGACTGCCTTTGTTCATCGCCCCTTCCTGGGATCACAAGTTTCTAGGGCCAAGAAATCTAAAACTAGCATTTCTTTTTAGGGCACACCGAAAGTTAGTTTACCTCCTATTTTTATCCGATTTGCTATCGATATTTTAGGTGGGCGATCTCTGGGGATATTACGGTATACTGCGTTTCACTTCAAGTCTGACCGCAGCCGACTTATCATCCGATGGAGGCAATCGAACAGCTTCAAAAGTGCGTCGTCACGGCGCTCATTGCTTTAGTGTGCTTTCTATCGCTGGCTAAATTAACCACGCACAATAAATGCACCGCTAATCTTTTTTTTTTTTGCGTGATTGGTGAAGTTTTGTGTGGCAAACATTGTATCATAGCTCGTCGACTGCAATCGTACTTAAAGTGAAACGGAGGATACGACTTACTACTGCTGAACGGATGGATAAATATCTGCGAGTTGAAGGTACCGTTCCAAAGCATCCGTGCTTCCACAACAACGAACAAAGAAAAAATCAAAATCAAACTTGGCAGCGATCTTTATTTTTAAAGTCCTGCGATGCAGGAAATGTTCTGTCTTGAGATTATATACAGTCTTGTATAGTGTATAGGTCACGTCACGTCGTCGATTCAGGTGACTTCAATTTTTCCGCTCAATTTAGCGGGGAAACTAAATTTGTGTATACGCACGTGACATCCATTTCCCCTCTAAATGTAGCGGGAAATGCGCGGACGGACGGGCGGACGGAAAAGAATTCTGTGATAGCATTAAAAAGCATTTCATGATAAAAAAAAATAATGATATTGGGGGTAATGATGTGAGATCAGTTTCATTGTTGTCTATTTTATATCCAGGGAAGATAACCTGATAAGTCCAGTCCGCCCCATGATCTCGTCCACGGGTTCCCCCGGCTTGGAATGACGCAGGTCCAGAAGAAGTTGGCAAACACCAAAATGCGATAAGGCGGCTCTCGCTGTTGAAGAATTTTCTCGCCTCCTCGCAGCGAGGCGGGAAGCTTTGGGCCCAGTGCGCGTCGTAAAGCGAGAAACCCCGGGTAATAATCTCTATGGCTTCCGCGGCCTTCTGGTGAGCCAACTACGTTCTTTTTCGTCGTAATCTCGCGTAAGTTTTTTTTTTTGTTGTTTTTCTTATTTGGGCTTATGGTAACTGAAACGTTTCCGTCGACTGCCGAAACTATCCATCACTATGGAAATATCCATCACTGCATCCGTTCCACCTCCAAGATCGGAACAGGCAACAGTGTGGAACTTTTTGTGACGTCATAAGGTGGAAATTGAGGGAGGACCACTAATGAGGCCGCGGTTTACACACACCGGCCGGAAACACGTTTCAGGCACCATACTCATGGGCCCGGCTATAGTACAGTTCCCGAATAGACAACACCGAAGGGTACTGCGACCGAATCGTTAGACGGTTCTACGCACCGTTCCCGTAATCGCCTTCTGCGATCCGCCATCTTTGTTTACTGGTTCGTGGATGGCGTTCAGAGCATGCACGATCTTCTTTTTTTTTTTTTTCGTGAAATCTCGTACACCGCTTACGTGAACCCACAGCTTAGTGACTGCGCATATTTTACCCGAGTGATAGGCGATGTAGAAAATAGAAAAGTGCCGTGATCGTGCCAGTCTTTTACGTGAGCGGCTGTGAAGCTTGTCTGCGTGAAAAATAGGGGGCGCGCCTTTGTCGCCTTGTGTGTAGGTGCCGTTTTATCGATGCTGGTGACGGCGCGTGTCTCGAACGTCGAGCTCTCCGATAAGCAGATATGGAAACACGGCTTTGCGCTATGATAACCTGGCGCGTGCTCGATGGGTGCCGAATGCTATTTCCGCCATGTTGTAAGGAAGCGAACGCTCGCTTGCAAGTAGGGGCGGAAGGTGGCGACGCTGTAGTAATTTATATCGCTCGTCAACAATCGAACACTCAGCTTATTTTATAGTCGCCGGCAAGATGAAAACTGGCCTCCAGCCTAGTTCTTGGCCTTCCGTCTTACTTTTGCCTCACGTACACGCGCGAAGCTCACGGAGACGCCGAGCCCTTTTTAAAGGCAAGGAGCTTCCGCTAGGCGGTACACCCGAAATACCTCCCTACCTTGCTCGTTCTGTCGGGATTTGTATTTGACATTGTGGTGCGGGATCCTCAATGTTGCGAGTGACCGCTGAACTTTGCCACTTCAACGAGCGGAAACTGTCGAAGGTGCAGGTAGCTTCCCTCTGGTTCAAAAACAACCCGCTACTTAACGCAGCGACGCCACCTGAGTCCGAACGCCGGACCCGAACTTCGAAAAGTCTCGTTTCGAAATCAAAACCCGCAGCCTTGTAACTTGGTTCGAATACTGTGCGCGAGGGGGCTCCGACGTTGAACGAAGCAAACATGGGAAGTTTGCTCGCGGAGGTCATTCTTTTTTCGTCTCCCCCCAAGTTTGCCGTCTGCGCGGGCTTGAAATTGGCGTCGGCGCAATCTCTTATCTCACCTGCGTCTCGCTTATAACGCTTGTCTGATAAGGAGTTTGTTGTCCACTTTCGTTCAACATTTCTTTTACCCCATTTCTTATTGGTCTCTCTCCGCTCTCTATGCGTCTCTCCTTCTCCCAAATGCGTTCCTCTCGCAAACCCCTCCGCTTACTAGTACACTATCCGGCAATCTACACGCCGACATTTCATTCCAGTTTTCTGTTTTTGTGCTCTTCCGCTTTCGGCGCCCGATAGGGTATGCATCTCTTCTGCCTCACTCTCCCATGCAAACGATTATCAGTATCCTTAATCTTATTTTCTCGTGTTTTTTTTTTCTCTTCTTGCATTTGTTGTTGCGAGCTTCTCTGGGTCACCGGTACTCAAGCCCGGTGATCATAAAAAAAAGCGTCAAGCAACATTGACGCTTGCTAGGTGGCGCAAGCTACCTCCCGTTACGGGGGTATAGCCATTAACATCCATCCATTCATCCATCCATCCATTGGGCACGAAGCATGGCGTTGAATCGGAGTCCTCGCTAAACGCTAGCGCAGCACTCGTGTCAGATGCACACTCATAGTTCGCGCAGAAAACAACGGCGGACTCGAATAATTAACGCAGGAGTTCCTAGATGGCGCGAACTTCTGCAAAGGGTCTGTTGACTCGCGGTTAATGACGGTTCCCTGTTTTTTGTCTCTTCGCTCGCGTTCTAGCTATTTTTACTGTTCTTATAAGGCAACATTCTTCCGGCCGACGCTACGCAGTTCTCGCGGGAAGTTCTAGAACATTTTGTAGGCGGAGGCGATAAGAAATCTTTGTTCGTCCTCCTCTCCAACCTTTCTGTACGTTTTGAAAGTTACGAAGGCATTCGCTCTCCTTGTGTTTTCTTTTTTTTTCTCTCTCTTTCGTTGCTTCAGTTTTTTTTCTCTCAGTGCTTGGCGTTACATCTCTGCCGTCAAACCGTTTATTACATCCGTTGCGGATGCATCTTGTCTCGAGAGTTCTCGTTACCCCCGTGCAGTTTGCCGAGATTCGACGAGACTATAACGCCGTGCCAGAGTTGCCAACTCACCTATTGATCGGGAAGTGAGTGAGTCACTGGATCCGTTCTTTTTATACATATACATTGTCACCGACAGGTGAAGAAACGTAGAGCGTGACTTAGTACTTCTTTTTTTTTTTTAATGTGTCACAGAAGGTGAGCAAAAGGCAGCAGTCCAAGATTGGGATCGCAGGCTTCACCATATGGCCACTTCTGGAATGCGACGCATAGCTGTCCCGTGTCAAGCGCTGTTCGGGCATTTGCAATAACGGCGGCGTCCGCGCATGCGCAGATCCTCTCATTTGCTGTGCCATGATCGCCGTTGCTCCATTACCTTACGCTGTCGCTTGATAAGGCAGGTTTGTATGTAGCCATCATTTATCTCTATTTTATTGTTTGATCTTATTCTATATTTTACGAGAAGTACGAGTTCAGTTGAAGAGGCAGTACTAAAAGATAGCCGCAACGCGACGTGATACGGCGTAACTATTTATGTGGGTACCTAGTATATACATATATAAATATAGACGTTCTGTATCCATGTTTGGTATCGGCGATAGTCGGCGAAAGCGAAACTACAGGATCAGAAACGGCGACAACCAGGCGCGGTAATCGGCCGTTACAACGGAGTCGCAGACGTCACTTTTGTACCACAACGGTGCATACGACTTTCCGAGTCGCACGAGCCACAGCAACACAACCTATAGGCGTGTTTACCTCAAGAACCATAGCAAAAAAAGAAAAAAAAAAAGTCCGGCTACTCGCGGACCGTTACTAATTTCCTCCTTCATGTGTTCAGTTAATGTATAAGTACGTGAAATCATAGATCAGTAGATATGTAGGCTTATATATAGGTGAATCCTAAATTAGCTTTATGTCATTTTATCAAGATGTACAGGTTTCGAACGCCAAAAAAGCATAGTTTCTTGCTTCGACAATCACACATCCTAAGGACCGCTTCGCGCAGCGCATAAATAATGCGCGAAGCTTTCTTTTCTTTCTTGTTTGATGGGACGACGAGTATACAGAAATCTCCCGAGAAAAGAGAACCGTGTTTTTCGGCCCCGATAGATAAACTATGCATCGCGGAAGGCTCAAACTCCGTGAGGATAGCTGTTGGGATATAGAACGCAAAAAATGTAAGAACATGACGTTACCTGTAAAAAAAAAAAAAAAAAAAAAAATTGAGACGAACGAAATTGTTTAATGAGCCGACTTCCGCCTAAGCCTAATATCGTCAAAACAAGAACTTACATTGCGGGCTGTCGTGGGGTTTATATAAATGAAGACATTTGTCATCAAGAAAGAGAATATTCTTTTCTTTCTTGCAGATAAGTTTTTTTTTTTTTAATAGTTGCTACAGGCGTCCACAATGTCATTTCTGGTTGTGACGATATATTGGGCTTAGGTGGACGTCGACTCACAGGAAAATGTTGTTTTTCGCAGTTATATTTCGATCCCAGATGACGTCGTGTTCTCAAAGTTTCCCCTTCTATCGCAACCGCTTTAGCGTCAGATTCTCACGGAATTTGAGCTTTCTGCGATGCGTAGTTTATTTACCCGGGCCGAAAAAACGCAGTTCTCTTTTTCTCGGGAACTCCCGGTAGATAACAAAGCCTTAGTGCCCAACATTCGGCGTCGGGCTAAAGAAGGCCAACGCAGGACACAGATTGCGCACGACTGCTGCGTCAGTGTTCGCCAAAAACTCGTGTTTAGTCGGTATGAACACGATTCCCCGTATACGCGGACGCAGCGCACGTATCCAGTCCGTTAGCCTTCTTTAGATGTTGCCAAACGTTCAGCACTAAAGCTCTCTTATCCAGGAGGTGTATAGACGACGGCCATTTGACGTATCCGCTCCCGTATGCATATCGGAGACGCCGCGCTCCAGCTCGCGAATTCAGTAACGAACCCCTCAGTAAAGTTCACAACATCTCGCTATCACTTACTTCTGTACCCCTATAGGGCGTAAACAAACGCATGCGCAAGGACCCGTCAAACTTGCACACCGTATAGTCGGTGACATGACGGGGAAGGTAGGGCGTGGCCTATCATGTTCGCGCTTCGTTCTTCCGCTTTCTTATCAGCTAATGGCGCACTTTGATTGGCTGTGGAGCGACAGGTCTCTTAGCGAAGCGTCGCCCGCCACCCTACATTCTAAAAAATTCCTGCGCGTCTACTTACCCGCAAAACACTTAAAGAGCCAATCTCTGCGATGTACGAAATCAGCTCAGCGAATGATAAGGCGGAACATCCGTTTAGACCTAAAAACAAAGTCTGCGCTGTGGCATAACGCAATGCAAAGCGCCAGGCTTGCATTGCGTAATGCCACAGCGCAGACTTAATTTTGAGGTGTAAACAGATGTTCCGCCTCATCATTCGCTGAGCTGATTTCGTACATCGCAGAGATTGGCTTTTCGAGTGCTTTGCGAGTAAGTAGACGCGCAGGCATTTTTTAGAGTGTACCAACCTCCCATAGTATAGGCTTATCTGTACACTTCAGTTCGCAGACCGAGCATCGTGAAATGCGAATTACGTGCAAGTCGCGCAATATAACTTCCTCGTTTCCATATCCGTTTCTCCTTGGACCGCGAGGTCCTCCTGCTTACGCTCGTCCACTTATCTAAACCACCATAAAAAAAATTCTTATCCTTTGTTATCTTGTACTTTTAACTACCTTTACAACTTGCGTGCCTGGAGCATTTGATGTTTCGTAGCGTCTGCCTTCGCTCGGCTGCGTCTCGGATAGCCAGTGACGTCCGCTATCCGCGCCACCGACAGGATGGGAACTGCAGAGAGACTCTTTCGAATGCCTGGTCTCCGGCACGCGGTCGTTGCCTTCCATCGTGCTTTGGTTGCGCGTGCACGCTCGAGGCTCACGAGACGCCGAAGCACTATCGAAGGTACGGGAAGCTCGCGCTGGAGGATGGACAACTAAAAGGCCTCCCTGCCACACTCGTCCTGTCAGTGACGATACCTTGACTCGTGTGGGGCCGTATTCCAAAATGTACTCGATCTCACTCTAGGGCAAAAGTGTTTGTTCTTCGGCGTTTAAAAAATCATGAGCCTTTCCACTCTGTGAAGGTGGATGACCAGCGAAGCTGTTTAGCACACGACACAGGCGTGACACAAAATTTTGAACAAAGGTACGAACACATTTATTTTTTAGAGCGCAGCTCTTAGGCGCCCGTTTCCGGCTTGAGCGGCGTCGGCGCCGTCGCCGTCACCGTCGCCGTCGGCGTCGGCGTAACCGCGCGGTGCATCATGGGTAAATTTCCCCGCTAAATTTAGCGAAAAAATTTCCCCGCTAAATTTAGAGGAAAAATTTCCCCGCTAAATCTAGCGGAAAATTTTCCCCTAAATGCGGGAGGGCAGGAGAGCAGGAGGGGCATTGCCCCCTCTACGTACCTTCCCCTCCTCCTCCTCAAGAGCTGCGCTCTAATTCGGCGTTACAGGGAGTTGTAAACGGCTTTTTTGATTGGGGGTCATCTTCACGAAAAGTATACACATGTTAGCACACGACACAGACGTGGCATGGAATTTTGAACAAAGCTACGAACACAGTTATTGTTTTGGTCAGTGGTCATCGTGACGAAAGGTGCGCGCACACATTTATTGTTGTCTTGATCGGTGGTAGTTATTTGGCCTGAACGACTATCGCCGCCTCGAGGAGCCGGAGGAAACTAGATACGCGCGACGGGACCGCCACCCGGCGGAAAGTAGACGCGCGCGACGGGACTGCCATTCCGGGAGAGCGGAAGGAAAGGAAACTAGGCACGCAATCGGGCTTGGAACGACATGGGGTCGCACAGCGGCAAATCTTTGAGAAACCTTTATTGTACACTTGAGAGTCAACTGATCTTGGAAATACTGCCTATTGATAACTAATTTATTTGAATAGACCTATAGACCTATTGCTAAATTACCCAAGCATCAAGGAGAATGCAGGAATTGGTGTTCCACGCGCCGCACGCGCACGCCTTCCCCGTATAAAAGATTCGAAGTAAATAACCAAAATAAAGCGTTGACGAACGCGCGTGCAAGATGCCATTTTATTTTTGGCTTTTGCTTTAGAACAGTTACTGCTGCAGACGCCGGCACGTGCGGCGCATGGAACACCATTCCCTGCATTTCTTTGATGCCTGGGTAATTTAGCAATAGACCCATGAGAATGCAGGCACGGCTCTGAATGCAGGGATTGGTGTTCCACGCGCCGCACATGCTGGCATCAGCAGTAGTAACGTTTCTAAAGCAAATGCCTAAAACAAATTGCAACTTGCACGCGCGTTCGTCAACGCTTTATTTTGGTTATTTACTTCGAATCTTTTATACGGGGAAGGCGTTCGCGTGCGGCGCCGGCGTCTGCAGCACGAACTGTTCTAAAGCAAAGGCCTAAAACAAATGACATCTTGCACGCGCTTTCGTCAACGCTTTATTTTGTTATTTACTTCGAATCTTTTATACTGGGAAGGCGTGCGCGTGCAGCGGTGCGAACGTGTTGACGCACATTAAAAATCCACGGAACCCTAGCCGAAACAGCTTCGCTGTAAAGCATACCCGCGTCCAGAGTTGCTCAGTCTGTGTTGTTTTCACGTGACGTGACCCGTTGGAGTTACTCGGATCCATTTCAAGTAAGATTTAGGACACAGCCTAGGTTCTTCCCGCAATCATGTCCAAACGAACGCTGCAGAGTTCGCCACCCAATTCCACACTTTTGAAGTTACGAACTTGCGACTGACCTTAACTCGGCAACCACCGGTGGTGCCGGGTGCACGGGGGAATGGTTATATAGTTAAAACTTTTTTTTAATCTGGCGGTTGCTTGTGCCACTTAGTGGCACCGACGAGGACGAGAGGCGCCGTCTGGCGGATTATGTTCGAAGCTCGGAAGTGAGGATTCTTTTAACACATACTGCTTACCCCGGCAAGCGAGCTCTAAGCACGTGTAAGGCTGAGCCTTTGTGATGAGAACATCGGTGAGGGAAGAGCACATGTAGCTGCTTTGGGGCGCCATCAAAAAATGCCGTTCCGTCAGTATAAGAAAGGCCCGTGAAGTTATGAGAGGTCCTGTACACTCCGACGTACCGGCGCCGTAAAACTGAAAGACACAGTTTATTGTTTGCTTTCTCTCTCTCTTTTCCGTTCTGGCTCGCGCTGTTTGGAACATCCGCCTCCTCTCCAGAAAACCTCGAAAAGAGCAATCAAGCCAGATCGCTCCGATATCTCAAACGGCAAAACAAGTCAACAAGCGGGGCCGCCGTGGCAGCGTCTCGTACCCGGACGAGCAGACGTTCCACTAGGAAAACGATTTCGAGTTACCTGTCCTCGACCGAGAGCGTCTCCTCATTCTTTAGATGTGTTTGTTCTGTTTATACAGAAGAGTCCAAAAGTCTGCTTATCGAAAGAAAAAAAAAGTAAGAAGGCACTAGAACTATTTTTTTTTTTCTATTCAATTGTTTCTCGGCGCGAGCGGGGGCGGAAAGGTGCCAAACGCTCTCGATAACAGAAGGAAGCGTCTAATCTGCTCAAACTTTTGCTTTCAAAACAAGACGCAGCATGACTGCGAGCCAAATACGTGGTTCTTTAGTCACTCTGCCTATCTGCTCCATAAAAAGTTGCTTCGAAAAAGTGCGTGGCAGAGTGATCCTTCGTAATGAAACAAGGAAAGAAAAAAAAAAAAAAACTTCGGTAAGGCTGACGTAGAACACTGGTTTTCCAGAGCGATTGCAAACCGGACGGAGATTGATAAGGCTGAAATGTGGAAGAGCTCACGTTTGGCGAATGTCAGCTTTTTAACGATGTCACGAACGGGACTAGCTGAGGTTACGTCCTGCTACTTTATGTGCACACCAGACTGACTGGCGGGCACACTAGACTATTCGATGTGCTTCCCGCGCTTGCGGCCCATCAGATGATCTGATGTGTACACCAGATCAGTTGATCAGCAAGTCCGATGTCAGTCAGTCAGTTTCGTATCTCGATGAGATAACGGGATGTGACCTCAGCTAGTCTGGAATGTGATACGTTGTGCAGATAGCAATCACACATAATTTCTTGGCTGATATTCAAGCAGTAGTTTCTGGTGTTATACCAAAATTCGCTGGTGTAATCTTCATGGGGGAGTATGATAGAAAACGATGAAGGAGGCAGTGAAAGATTGCGAAGTTTAACAAGATGACCGTTTAAATTTAGATCATTGTGTTTTTGCATTCTTGTCTATCACGGGATTTTTTCTTTCTTTTTTCCTTTTTTTTTGATGAACGGGATTTTTTTTTTTAACTTCAGGGATGCACGTTTTGTTTTGTTTTGTTTTTGCGATTAAAACCGTGCTATTTCTGTTCGCTGACCATTCAAGCACAAATAATGTTAGAAGACAAAACAATTTAGGTCAATGCATTTAATAATAGGAATCCCACTTAAAGGAGCTGTGCAACGATATTCAATTGGAATGTTTTTCACTTTACACGAGCTTACTGGCACTAGTGGGACTCAAGGATACTCGCATGCAATACCACTGGCCAAGAAACTCCTTTGTTGCGGTGTAATTTCAAGGACAAAAGCGATCATTTTCATTCAATCTCTCCCTTGCAAAATTCGATGACGTAACGCGGGGATCGCAGTACACCCATATGACGATATTTGAATGCGGTTCATAGATTGGACCCGAGCATTGCGTGGGCACTCGATTTAGGCTCGTGATAATTGATAGCTCGAGAAGCATTCGAGTAGTGGCCCGTGTCCAATCGCTGCAACGACGACAATAGCCGAGCCATAACAATGTCTGGAACTCAGCGCGTGTCCTGTGCTTTGCCAACCCCAGCGCGTGGCTATGATCAACATTGGCGGCATATAATCGGCTCCAGATCACGTGGCCGCTTGTTCTGGCTGCGAGTTGAGGGCGTGAACGCTGCTCGTTGTTTTTTAATTTTTTTCTGGGACTTCTAATGCGTCGGGTGAAAAACGAAGGCGTGTTTCATAGGTCATTAACGTCAGGGATCCGTTCTAAGCGGTATTTGCGCAAAGTAAAAAAAATGTTGCATAGCCCCTTTAATTCTGTTGGTGATACCTTGTGATATACATCACAGCCTTAGGTTGAGAGTTGGACCATGGCGGAAGAAAACCGCAGATAATAAGGACGTTGACGTTCTTAGTTTCTAAATGGTGGAAAATAGCTTTCCTTCGCTCTCGCTTGAAGTGCGCCAGTCTGCTGATATAGTTACAGTCGCTAACCTCTGCATTCTGATTCACTAGTCCTTTTCGTTCTTTCAGTGGACATGCTTTCCTACACAAAAGGTGTCCCTACACACAACTAAACGCGAGAAAGACAAAAAAAAATTGTTATAAATATCACTTACGGTGCAAACATTAAAAAGAAGAGACCCACAGTGGAAGGTTTTGAAGTCGTAACTATGGGAACGACAGAGAAGGAAAGGACGCGGCGAAATCTCCCACAATAGTGACTTACTTTTAATCGGACACGGAGACATATAAATGAACCGTACTGATTAAATAGGAAGGACAATGTTTCTTAGCACCACCTGGTGACGGTACTAGATATTTTTGTCTCCCTCTCGGTGATTTTGTAGCATCGACTCATGTTCGTAACGTCACGACTAGGCGATGGCGCTTGCGCAGATGCGGGCCAACTTGGTTATTTACGAATAGTGAGTTTGGTGTCGATATACTCACCCCCCCCCCCCCCTCCACAAACACTGGAAGATGCTAGCGCGACTAACACAAGGATATTGTGAATCCTATAGTTTATTGCATCTGCATTATTACTCGGCACTCGAGTGGCCATAGAAGGCGAGAAGCTTTTTCCTGGGAAAGATAAAAATGGTTGGCCTTGTTTTTATTTTTTTTTTAAGTTCCCGAAAAAGTCATTAATGCTCTTTTATCCCTCGAAAGGCACGTTATATGCGAGCGCCTCTTATCCATGTCGTCAAGCGGCGTCCGGAAGAGGAGAGAAAAAAAAATATAAAAAACGTCCATAGGTTGAGCCAAAGGTTAGAAACTAGGTTTATATTTATACTTTTCTTGGAGTACATCCGTCCGTAGTTGAAGTGAGCAGAAGGCGCTTTGTTTGCTCGCGATAAGGCACAAACTCTTTTCATATGGGTCAGTACGTTATCGCAAAATGAAAAACAAAACAACAAAAAAAAAATGCACGCGGCATTTTGTTGCCTTGGTGATCGCTTTTCACTGGAGTGCCCCGCGCGTGACGTAGTATACACCTTCCGGCTTCTGTCAGTGCGCTCTAAACACGACACACACTCGGAAGAAAAAAAAAAAGAAAGAAAGTCAGTGGTTACATTACGGGCGGAACCAGTTGAACAAGGAAGGAAGGAAGGAGAAACAGAAAAAGACAACTGACCGCTCGCTCCACCCGTGATGTATAATAACCAACTATACTTCGTCTCACCCTACGATGGACTAAAGACGAAAGCTACGGACCGCGAGATCCAATCACGAGCCACTTAGAAATTGTGCGGTATTTTTCTTCGATGCACGTATCGGTGCCTGCGTCTCGGATCACTGATGAGGGGACGGGTGGACAGTGGTTCGAATAGAAGAGCACTGGGTGACTCAACAATTTTACATCGCAAAAAAGCCACGACATATAGGCTCTTTGCAGCGTCGAAGCTATAGAAATGATGCGGCGCTTTTGGATTCGAGCATTATTCGTCCACCCCCAATCAATGTTAAGCGTGTCATAGTAGAGCGTGGAACGTGATTGGACCTGGCGGCCCGTGGCTTTGGCCTTTAGTCCATCGTAGCATGAGACAAAGTATAGCTCAGTTCATCCCCGCAGTAAGTACACTTTCCTGCAGAACACGGTTACAGCCAATCACGTCTAAGAATAGAAGGATTCCAGCGAATGGGTGGAATACGACGATATCTGAAAAATGCGATGTGCGCAGGGAGAGTGAACGTGACGTTTCATTCGTTCATTGTCTCTTTTGTTGTTCGCAGTGATTGACTGTCATGTTGTTCCACGAGAAAGTGAACTCACGGACCTCTTATTGTTTTTAGAGTATAGGCATGGAAACAAACTTAACGTGTCGCCCCGTGTGAAGCCAGACTCCAACTGGCATGCGCCAGGTGTCGTAAGTTACACAAACGTGCGGACCAAGAACGGTGTAGTGCGGTCCTTCGACAGGTGGCTTCACTATCCCGACTAAACCCAGAGTTTAGATGAACTGGTTCTCACCGGGACCAGTTCATCTAGTCCGACCGAACCTACACTAGTTGGTTCGGTCGGACCTGTCGCTGCACTGTTTCGTGAAGCTCACCGAACCAAAGACGCAATGACGAACTGGAGGGAGCCGTTGAGCCAGAAACCGTCATCAGCCATCCTGTAGCCTGCAAATATGCCAGATCGCGGATGATGAGTAATAGGTCTACTATAAGTCTGGTGGTTCTAGTCGGCTTAACGGTACTGAACCACTGATCCAGTGGCTGAGTTCGGCCGCTCGACCACTATCCGTCGTCTGGTTATCGTCCAAATATGCCGGATGGCGAATGGCGGTTCTGTCTGTGTTGATAGGTTCGATTACTCTAGTCAGATCAACGGGATTCAATCATTCGCCCAATGGCAGAATTGGGCAATTAGACCACAATCTGTCATCTGCAGTCCTCCGAACGTGCCGAATGGCGGATGACGGGCGCTGGCACTGTGTGAACAGGTCAAGTGACCCGTAGTCGAATGAGCCAAAGGAACAGTTGACCTAACTGCAGTGTCGGGCCGATGTACCACCGTGCGTCAGCTTCCATCCGCTATCCACTGGCCTCCAGATATATCCGATGACATGTGCAGACACTATGTGGACCGTCCCAATGATTCTTGTTGGATTACCTGGACTAGACGATTGACTCGGCTTCATAGTCGGACAGAAGTACTACAGCTCGCCAACCGTCATCAGTAAAATTTGCCGGACGACTGGTGACGTGTGCCCACTCTGAGCGGCCAGTGCTTAAGTGTCTAGTGAATCTGGTCGGAGTAGTGAAGCTGAACCGTAGACAAAAGGTCTTAGTAGAACAACACGGTCGTCAGCATAGAACGCGTTGAACCGTTCAGGTTTTGGAAATACTGATTACTACCAGTATGGTCATCTTTCTTCCGGTTTGTGACACTGAGGCTCTAAATCATTACTAGCGAAATTTCTTTTTTTTACTTCGATTAAAAAAAAAAGAAGTTTTCGAACGTCTAAGGGTGTTGTGTTGAGAAATCGCTACAAATCACTGAGATCAACGGACCCCTCTTCACCCCGTTTCACGTAACCAGAAATCACCTACAGTAGTCTATTCGTTAATAGGAGAAGGCAAACTGGGAAAACCGGGTCGTACGCTAGAATTTAAAGAAAACATCTTTATTTCAAATCTGAGCCACACGTCTCGTTGTCGAACGTCGGTTAGTTGAACACCGCAGCCACACGTTAGACATACCCATAATCCGTACAACAGCTCGTACCAGTGTTCAAAGATGCAACCACGCGCGCCCACACGCCACAAACAAAACCGCGGATCGAACAACAACAAACGAAAGAAGACAAACAAAGTTCAAACGGATGCACACACACGAACAGAGAGAGAGAGAGAGGGACCTCACTTTCCGAAACGTGCCCAAGGGGGGGTCACAAACAGGGTCTTGCTTCAATCTCCCCCTCTCCCTCTCAAAATCAGACAACCCCGTGAATCGCAGGTATGCACTCTCGGACGGACGACGGGTGGGTCACTACAGGCAAAGCAAGAAACAACCACACCGCCGCCACCGGAGAAGGACTTGCTTCCTTCTTTTTTTTTTTCTCTCTGTCTTCGAGCCCGTTTCACGATGCTCCGGCTCGCTCGCTCGCCGTAGCCGCGCAATTAAAGTTATTACTCATATTCAACCCGGGCATTAAATTCAACCCACACACACAAACGCACACACGGACTCGCTACAGACGGACGAAGTTCAGGGGCCTCGTGCACCGCTCGTCTCTGTCTCCCGCTCTCCCTCTCTGGACGCTGCAGCGTTGGCAAATCGCGCCGACTGAACGCGAGGTGGATTAAAGAGTCGGAGACGCTCAACGTAAATACCGACGAGCAGAAAAAAAAAAAACACGTTTCTTCTTTATTTTGATTATTCCTCTTTTACTTTCTTGTTGGGGACTCGCTGCTAACGTTTAAGTCATTTATTTTCTCTCTTTTGGATTGTGTGTTGCTGTTCACCAAAGCGTGTTTTTTTTTTGTATTCTCATTTTATCTAATCTTCGAACCCAAGATCCGTTTGCCGTATCGTTGTCCGCCAATTAATCTGCGCTTGGAGTCCGAAAATTGTAATCGATAGGTTTCCTCGCACGTCGCTTATCCATCACGGAACCCAAAACTACGAACGTTTACATTTTTTATCCTCCCCTTCCTCCCCCCCTTTCGAGGTACCCCTCAAATTACGCGAGAATGACCAGATGCGTGCAGGCTGTACGCACCGTCGATGGCACCACCGCATCCAGCATAAAGTAAGAGTAACACTCTAGACTAGTAGATATTCATGCACGTTTCCATTGGTGCTGCACAACCTTCAATCATCCTTAGAACATTATATATGTAGGGGTATATCCTCACCGTACCTTAGCTTTTGTCTCTCTCTCTCTCTCCCTCTCTCTCTCTATCGGTTCTTTAGAAGTCGGCCAGATGGCGCCGGCTACAAATTTGCGCGCTATTTTTGTTTTTTCGTAGTCTATTTGCAATTGGATGCATCCATCTCTACAAAGTCGAGTGTTTCGACGATGATTGTGACAGGTTGCCGTGAATGTTATTATCCTAATCACAATGGTCCGGCGTAATTTTTAGCCCTTGTCTTTGGGCTGGTGGCGAAGCGGGAAGACATGGAACGCGTTCGTTTTAACCGATTGACAAGATGGGCCGCGTCATGCTGTTATGGACAAGCTCGAAGTTCGTGGCCGCTGCCGGCCGTACAATAATGGATTACTTACTTGCTTCTTTCTCGAGCCGGAACCAGCGTTTAGCCTGGCCAAAGCTGATTGTATCATTGTTCGGACGCATCAGTATCGATGCGAAATTTTTGGCCAACTGCCGTAATAACCGCTGACAACGTGACCAATGTTCAGCGTCTCGAGCTATATACGAGACATAAATAAAACTATAATTTCTTTTTTTGGTTGATTGACGCTGTCTTGCATCCTAGCTGCGTAGGCCTCTGAAGGGGCGAGCTTGATTGATTGATTGATTGGTTGATTAAAAACGTTTACACGAATGCAGTGGTTTACAACATGCGTTCAAATCAAAACCGGCAGGTCTCGAAGGTAATCATTCCCAAAGCGTGATTGGCGGCAGATTAGTGACGTAGCTCATTATTGCCAGTCGATTGGTCAGTTGGGTTGCGCAGAGCTGCTTTGAAGAGACTTGACTGACTTAGCTGCGCTCCTAGCCTCCGCTGCTCTCCAGCTCAAGTCGACTGCAAATTACCAAAATTCATCAAGGAAAAGAACTTAAAAAAAAAAAAAATGTTGTCGTGATCCTTGTGTACAATTTTTGATGAACTCGTGATACCTGGACGCACACATAATTATTCCTTCCGATGCCCTCATGATGTCCTACCGTTCCTTTGACGTCATGTGGACGTACTTAAGACATTTGTTCCACGTGGGCCCTATTACGAACGTTCCCTTCGTTTTATCGCTTATTCACTCCCTCCCCCCTTTTCGCTTCTTATTTATTTTATTTTTTTATTAAGTGCAATGGATTCGCACACACAAAGCACCGTCAACCTTCGCTCTACGGCTATCACTACCCGGGGCGGCTCACCAATGACTTGGAAAGTATTTTTTATCACTTTTATTGCTTCGCTCACAACGCAGCCTTCAACGTTATGAGTACAGGGACAGAATTGTTATTTCGCACACCCTTCGAATAAAAACAAAGCCTAAAAACAACCTCAGTAATTAGGCTTTCTCGGCCTGTAATTAGCCGCGCACACATTCTCATTATCTACAATCAACTGATCCATCAACGGGAAGTAGAATGAAACATTTCATCATGTAGTGTCGCACTGTTGTACGTATATGAATTTCGCTGGCTTCATACGGGTAGGTTACAGTATGTGGTCCTGCTACAAACATCACGAACTTCGAAATAAACAAACGTCGTACCATACAAAATGGAGGTAATAAAATAAGCCTATCCCTTTTCTTGCAGAACAAAGTCATCATTAGGACTCGAGCTTGCATTAATTCGAAAGGAAGCAAATAAATACAGTAACGCAAAAATTAGAACTAATGTATTTGTTTAGATATCCTTGTTGCATTACACATCATACTCAGGTTTATCATTTCGTGTAATCTCCAGGTCCGCTAGATTTGTTTTTTCTTCTTTTTGAACATTTTGCGTATTATGTTGCGTGCTTCAAGCTCGCGTGAGTATCCGATTTCGCCCAACGTGGATGTCGAACTTTAGAGGACAAGCCGAAGCCGGAGCCAAACAAAAAAAGACAGCCGAATCCAAAACAGACTTCTCAAAACAACAACAACAAACAAGCAATATACAAAACGAGAAATACAAAGGAAAACTAGAGAATAAAAACAAAAAGAAGGAAGAAATGACAGGAGGTAGCCCCAGCACGCCAGCCAAATGCCCGGGTAAAGGGTTGCAACGCTAATTATCCTCGATTACGGGGGAGGAGGAAAAGAGGAGGGTAGGGCCGTGTATATACTACTCCTAATGCGCCTCCCATCATGACTATTTCCAGTCCAAATGGATGAACGCCGATGGAATGCTCTGGGAGCGCCGCCGCCGCGTGCTTCGACTCGGCCACGGGGCGACCGTAACCTCACTTCACCCCGACGTTTTCTAGCCGATTTCGTTTGTTCATGTTTGGCTTTCACTCGGCCACGGAACGAAGTGTATAGCGAGCCCGGGAAGGCTGGAAGAAGTTGTCACCCCGCCGGTGGCGTCGTGACTCTCGTTCACGTTCAAGTTCTATATAAGACCCTTTTCTTTGCAAATGCCACCAGGCGGTGCTCCAGCCTTTCAAGTCCCAACACGCTTCCGGTTCAAAAAAAAAAAAAAAAAGGAATGAACAAAGCCCATTTTAGCACCACTGCTCGAAACGTCGATGCAACATTTAACCACCAGTTCTCCGGGTGAACGCCAAAAGAACTTAGAAAGCGCGAGATCGGTTCAATTTGTTTCGACTATTCTTATAAACAAAATTGTTTACTCCAAGACGTTAAACCTCCGACCTTGTTGTCCGTGTAGAATCTACGCTTTCTAGCACCGGTGCAAGCTCAACATGCTTTCAAAGACGGTGCGACCGGAAGTCGCTTGGAACGCAAGCGGGGGTTCATGTTTGTAAAGAGTAAAAAAGGTCTCTCAGTGCACGAACGCGCTGTTTACAAACACGTCCACGTTTGAGGACACAGAGTTTGGGCTCCGCGCGGGCTCGAGGAATCAGATTCGTGTGAACTGAAGCGGAGTTTGCGCATTCGCATAGCCTCATATGTACTGACAAAGCCTGGCAGATCGCCGCGAGAAGTGGCCGCCGAAATGGAAAAGGTGGAGCGGCTGACAACGGATGGGAGGAGAGCCACGTGACTGGCGCCCCGCTGCGGCGAGGCGCCGAAACACACTTCTCCCGCGCGAACAAGTGTGTTTTGGGTCCTCACCGCTGCAAAAGCTTTGCGCTGACGTCCAGGTTCCCCGAGAAATCGCTCTCTGATGATCTATGCTACCAGATCCCCGCGCTCCAAATCTGCGACCGGGTACTCTATGGCTCCGTCGTCGAACTGCCAGGCCTTGTGAGTATAGAGGAGGCTATAGCATGCGGCGTCCCGACAGCAGCGCCACCACAAAGGCGTGACGTTAGCGTCACGCGTTGATGCATGGTCGCCGACAGGGTGAGGACGGTAAGGGAGGCTTTTCAGTTGTCCCGACCTCCAGCGCGAGCTTGCTAGACCTTCGATGACGCTTCGGCGCCTCGCGGTCTTCGAGTGTGCGCTCGCAGTCAATGCACGGCGGAAGGCATCGGACGGACGGGTGCTGGAAGCCGGGTATCTGAAAGTGACGCCCTGCCGGCCTCATCTTGTCTGTAACTAAATCACTAACATCACTAACAAATTTTTTTTTCTTCTTCTCGCCAATAGAACGGAATCAGTTTTTCTTGGCGACCCCATCAATCCCCCCCACAGTACCGTTTGATGACAAATATATTTTTTTTCTGACCAATCAATGACATTCACGCACAAAAGAAAAGATCCCCAAAAAATATGCTTTAAAGTTACGTTTGTGGAACGTAACGAGACAGTATTTGCAAGCAATTCCAGTGAAGTCAACGCCACCCAGCGGCAAACACGTGACTTTTAGAAGCGGCGAGCTCGTACCTGCCGAAATGTGCAGCGGAAACTTCCGTAGCCTGGCGGCGAGTACGTGAAACAGAGGAACGGCCGGGGCATTCAATGCACGTCATCGAAGTTGCGGATAACCACGCGTGCGTTTTGTGTCAGGGCTGGTTTTTGCGTTTGACCGTGGTTCCACTGCGCATTACGACGGCTCGTGACCGCTTCGACGAGAGAGAGAACACAGTGCCTCTCTGGCGCCATCTATCGGGTCACGTTGGAAACACTTCCGATCTACGTATATAACTAGACCGAGAGTTTTCGCGCTATTTGCGAAATCAAATCTACCCACCATCTATGACAACTTGTCTCTGTTTAAGGTTGTGAGAATCAATTCGGGCACACGATGAAAGAATAATTCGTAAAATGTACGCATATCGTTATAGTTTTCGGGGGCTACGCGATACCGCCAGTGTCTTCTCTCGACTTATGCGGTGATAAGCGGTTCCAACGCGGTTGATGACACTAAAAAAACCAAATGAGCGAAGCAGCCTTAACCGTAGTTTCTGTGTCGGTCGTGTGACATGTGTTTCTTGTTCGCGCAACCGTCGATAAATGTGCATATGCCGCTGATGCAAGACGCAGTCTTGCATCAGGGGCATATGTAGACTGTTAAAGTATATGTTTGCGTAGATTCAATAGCGCTAATTTCACCCGCGTTGAACGCATTGTCTTACTTATTCGATTTCAACCATGACAGCTTGGTTCGACGCGTAAAAAAATATGTATTTGTTTTTTTTTTATGAAACATTAATTTAATGCTACACGTTTTATGGTAATGAATAGTTACGGAGAGTGTAAATACACGATGTATAAATGCGATCGACCATGGCAAATTTCTCGGTGATCAAGGTCCGACCTTTGCATTTTTCATTCGTTTGCTCATATCTCATTCGTGGTAATAATTCAACACGTGCAGTATACATATAATAGTGCCAAGTTTATTCATATTATCGAGGATAACAGATCTTCCGAGTCCCACGCTTATGGTTTTATTGCGACATATAGACCGTCAGTTGCCTCTGCTTGGGAGGCCTTGCAAACGAGCCTTCATGTTTTTTATACATATTAAATATAATAAACGTGACACAGGCCATCGGACCTGTCTTCCCATGTCTTCGTTTATTTGTACTACGTACTATTGTTTATTTATTTATTTATTTATTTATTTATTTCATTTTCCCTCAAGACCAGAGGCATTACAGAGGGGGAGAGCAACGGAAAATAGAGAAAAGAAAAACAAGCCTAGAAATAGGTTAAACACACTCAACAAATAAAAGATTAGTAATTGCAGTTTTTAAAAAGGTCAGAGTCCGTGATGGTGGCAATTGTCCCGGGAGGGTGGTTCCATTCTCATGATGTACGAGGGACGAACGACGAACGAAATGTTGTTGTGTTAGAAATTGGAATACCAACCTTGTGATTGTGATCGTTGCGAGAAGAAACGTAAAAAGGACGGGATATTAATTTGTCGCGCAGGATAGAATCCGCGGAAACCATGCCATCGCTAGTAGATGATATGGTGTGCTGTCGTATAAACTGTAGCGTGGAGCGATCGCCCAAAAACGCGGTCGTGCGACTGCGCACGACATAATAATAATAATAGTACTTATTATTATTATCGTCGTCATAGAAAAATTATGATGGATATCAATCCGGCGTTGTACATGCATTAATAAAGAAGTCGCTTCGTGTGAAACAGATTTTAAATCTGTCAGTGCGGATATCCAGTATATTTTTTTTTTCCATTCGGACCGATTCTCTTTGTTCAAACGACGTTCTAAAGAGATAGCGGTGATAGCACGTGGTGAACATAGGAGGAGTGCGGCACCCGACTTATCTGCCGACTTTACATTCGCGGTAGATACGGCTCGAATTGTGAGTTTGAACGCACGTCGGCACTTGGAATCCTTGAAACTGTTTACATCCTATCGCCTGAAACGGCTGAATAGCGCCGCCGCGTCGTTGAAGCGGGAGGCCTGATATACCTGATAACGGCGCAAGCTTTTTCTCGTCTTTTGTCGCCGCGTTAATATGAATTTCCGCACACCTTACGCGTTCCAATCTCGCCATTACATCGAACGAGAGTACTACACTTTAAACGAGAATATTCGACGAGATCCGCTTTACGTACCGAGGTTTACAGGTAAGTGTCTTCCGTGTTTGGTGCGTTATGTTTTCTTCGCATTTCGTTTGGACAAGGGGTGTTAGCTACTTGCTTCAAAAAACCGCGATTTCATCCTCGTAACCTTCCGCTCCCAATATACCGGTAACGATACATCTCGATGGAGCGTGTCGTACTCCGAATTGTAGAATACATCAGGTGCACAGCCAATCCTACTTTGACGGTCAACTTAAAACAAAGAAAAAAAAAAAAAGAAAGGCGGATTTTTGACGTTGTTAGTTTCGGTTTAAATTTTGTGAATTTAAATTTGCATTTTTTTTGCGAGCTCCGTGGCGGCTCCATAGGAGGAAAGTACCATTGCTATGTGCAGTCAGGGAAGACACGAGGCTATTCTAGGTTGCCCCGTCAAAGATTTCCTCAAATTGGATCCAGAAGAGGAAGCTACTGGTGGCAGACATAAAATACGATGTACTACAGGTTTTACTTGAGCTAGTTGGTACATACTTGAATAGAGTCAGCTGAACAATTACAAATTAGAAAAACCGTGAGAGGAAAAGCGGTGTGTATGTCTTTGCCTTTCATGGTTTTTCTAATTTGTAATCCTTCAGCTGACCCTATTCAAGTATAAAACACGCGATCTGGACAATTAAAAGAGAAAGAAATGAAGTAAAAACGTGTCTTTTTTTTGTTTTAGGCGTTAAAGTTACACTCAGTTACATGTTTCATTTATACATTCAGTTACGAAAACCTCGAAAACAAACGAACCACTCAAACTTGGTGTCTCTTCTGGTGACGCTATTTTGCAGCTCCATCTTTCGAGTCACTCCCTGATACGTATTTCTATTATGCGTTAAGGAATGGACTACTAGTGACTATGAGCATGAGCTTGTCAAGGGTTTGAGGCAACCTGCAATGGATGAATGGATGAATGACGACTATTCCCTTTGAATTGGGAGGTGACTTGCGCCCCCTAGCCAAGTAGTGTAATGTTTGGTTTGGCGCCATCTAGCGACTGAAGAAAGGAACATTGGGTATGCATGTGGAAGTGGCGGCTGCATTGTTCCAACGTGAGCTATTACTTTGGTGGCGTTGTTTAGCCTAGTGTCCGAAGCAAGAAATGCTGGGTAGGCCAGAAGGCCATGGGCGTATTACATGCCAGTAGGGCGGAAGCTACGGCCCCTGCGGGCCAATCGGAACAACGGAGTTAGTCACGTGACTATATGCGTATCGCCGGAGTGCGCTTTTACTGCGAAGAAGCGTCGAGCTATTCGCTGCGTCATGCTCCAGTTTGTGTGCGTTGCGCTCGTATATAGACGCAGCGCATATCGACGCCGTCGGAACGCAGTGTAGGGCGTAGCGTTCGCCATTTGCCATTTTACAACGAGACGGTGTAACCGCGGGCTCTCACTCGGCAACGGCCGCCTGGCCGCTGCCGGCTAGCCATCCTATAGTCTCCACCGACAACAGGGTAATATAATCGGACGTCAGAATTTTTTAATGTTGGTTTTTTGCTGAGCCTACACGTGTCAAATCCTGACCCCGAACACACATACACGCACGCACATGTTCTCGAGATAAAAGCCAAGAAAGATTACGCCGTCTGGGCGTAACATTATAATTCATTCTCTTTTTTCTTTAGCTTTTTGTTCTTTCTCTTCAACGCTATCACAAAGAAAGCGCTCGATCGTTATCTCGAGATATCCGATAAAGCTGAAGTGTCCGCTGCAGCTCTCAACCCTAGAAATGTAATAGGGTGCTTTCAAAAACTTCCTTTTTTTGTTTGTCGTAATTTCTTTTTTGTAACGTTCTGTCGGTCTTTTTCCTGTGAACATCCTTGTCTACCTTTTTCAAGTGCATCGACACGTGTGTGTTCTTTCTCTCTGAAGGGCGCGCCGTCATGTTTTACCGCGCCCCAGAGTTTTGCAGCGCCTCTTTTGAATTCTTGAGAACTGTCCACGTGTTCACAAATGGCGCGATGACATTGTCGGAGCCCTACGTCCTCTAACTCGACCGAGCGTTCGGCCACGAATTCTGTTGAATCAGCAAGAACACGAGTTCGAGCCAAACACTGACGAAGCGTTGGTTTCAACGTCACCCTACCTATCAAAAGAAAAAAAAAAAAAAAAAAAAACAGCTTTTATGTTTAGCATCAGAGGTTAGTCAATGCGGGGTTTCTTTGGGATCTTCTCTGGGGAACACTTCACAGAGATTCATTCTTCTTCTTAACCGCCCAAGACCTGTCAGCAAAAGTAGGAAGTTGGGATCGTTTTGCTGTCATCCCCCACGCGCACGACTAGGCGCACCTTTCGAAGGCTATTGCCACCCTGTATAGACCGTTTCATTAGGGTCATAGCAGAGAGTGCAATAGAGAGAAAAAAATGCCCTCCCCCTCTCACCCGCATGTCGTCTGCTCCGCTGAGTGGGCTGTACCTAGCATCCGGCTGGCGTACAAACTCTGTTTAAAATCGCGTCATTTTGGAAATTTCAAGCGCAGATGCGCAGATTTTGGTATGCCAGTTATCATGTAATACTATGCTAGATAAAAAGACTAACAGGGACTAATTGCGCTGTTACCTGCGTGCAAATAAAAAAAAATAGGGAAAACTGTGTCAGATTGACCGGTCTCTCCGGCGAAAAGTAAATCCGGTTGCTGTACCTTTTTTACTATACAAAGTTCGTACTGGTGTAGGCCTTTAGCGACCATGAGTGGAAGTCTGAAATAATAAATAAAAACGTGCTCTCCTGCCGCAATACACGCATTAGTTGAGCGTAGTACTGCCGGCTGACTCAACTGCTATTTAAGTAACGGAAAAAAGATATGCTAGTTGATCATTTACCGAAATAGAACAACAGAGAGCTATAGGCTGATTTTGGAGTAGTCATAACTATTCTAAGAACGCGAACCACTTCACAACGGCAGCCACGAGCGAGAGTTCGATGTTCCGTACAGCTCGCCGGTACAGCCCAAAAGATGGAGAATGGCAACCTCCCGGTTTGTCGTCTGCTAGCGGAGTCGGGCGCGTGCCCTCTCTCTCTCGTTTTACTCCGCCGAACCCGCTGAATTTCCCGGATGTATGGAGAGGGTGCTGCTGTCGAACAAAATGGTGCCGCCCAGAGAGCGCTAAATGGAATGGTCTATACAACACGAACGTTGTGTTTTCCTACAGAGTACGCTTAAAACAGCTCTGTAAAGGAGTAAACAACGACGAGAAGCCGCAGCAACGCGCCCGTCAAGCGCGCAAACAAATTCGTTCCGCGCAAAGAGAAGAAAGTTTTTTTTTTTTTTTTCTAGTCCATCAGGCTCAGGAGATCAATATGTTGGGCGAACGGGAAGGATGCGTCGATCACCGACTTCGGGAACATCATTTGGAGTTTTCTCGGGCCTTGCCCGACTCGTGTCACCCTAGCGTCGTTTATTCCCGTTCGCGCGGTGGTTGCATTTTTGAGTGGAACAGGAGGGCACCGTAGCTAAAGGTCCCTAGATAAGAGCTTCCTACAATTAGCGACGTTCTTTGAAGCGCCGACTGCGTGACGGTGCAGGTTCTAGGAAGCGAATGGCTGCGCACAGCGGAGGTTTGAGCTGAATGCCGCCATTTTTTTTCAGTGGAATGTGCTTTGTCGTTTGTATCAGTTGTCGTTACTTGTAAAAAGAAGTATCAAGAGACTTGAACCGTAGCAGGTCCGGCAGAGAGATAATATAATCATTCACCATGAACAAAGACGACAACGATGTTTCTGCACCTTCACTCCTTTTAACTCGAACTATGAGATTGCGTTCTTGTCTCCGAAATTAGCATGCCGTTTGTTCATAATTTTAGGACAGTAATGAACAGTTTTTACCGCCAAGTCATCCTTTCTTTTAATCTTGTAATACTACAAAAAATCAAGATATATTTTTGCCTTCTTGCCATGTCTCTTTCTTTCGTTTTATTATTGTAGGTAGTAATTCCCTGATTTCCCCCCCCCCCCATAAAAAAAAATCGCTGTGGTTTTATTATATGAAAAAATAAAAAAAAGTCTACGTCGTCCCTCGTCCCACCCGTGTCTTATTATTTTGGTGTTCCTCCACTCAACCAACGCGCCCGTCAGTCTGCATTGTAAAAAAGCCTTCTTTAGGCTACGTCATACATTCAGCACTACGGCTTTCTTATCTAGGTGTTGGTACAACGGCATTTTTATCTAGCTGGTGTCGGCTGTGAAGACACCGGACCACTCTCTCCCTTGGGGTGCTTGTTGTAAGCCTTCCAAAGTCTACAAACCTACCTGTATATACGGCATACCTCTGTAGTAACTCAATTACAGTAATTGAATCACTGCAATTTAATTACTTTTGGTAATTTGTCAACAAATAACACCAGGCAGCAGAAAGTTTCTTCAGCCGCTAAGCAAAAATGAATCCATGCATTCGCTAGCCAACCACTGCCCCTGACGCCCATTATACGTATATACGGTTTTGAAATTCTTTCTAGAGCAATAAAGGAAACAAACTCACTGGACATATCTATATGTGTAAAAAGCAGTCTAGCTGTATGTACGCAGTCTAGCAGTACAAGGCTGCCAAGACTGTGACATTTTTCTTTTTTTTTCTTTAATACTCGAACTCTTTTTGTCGTGGGGACACTGGAGGGAAAGGGGGCAGGCTTACCAGGGAGTCGCGAGCCGCAGTTTGGCCACCCCTGGGGCACTGTGGATGGCTACCTAAATTGCCTCCTACCATGGCCCTGTTTATGGCAGGTGGCTCTATTAAAGGGACCACGAAACGATTTTGAAATCGAATTTCATCCACCGCACGTCGTAAAATCCGTGAAAAGAAAACCAAAACACAAAAATAGAAAGCAAAAAAAAAAAAACGATTTCTCTATAAAACTTTTAAAAGCAAAGCGGACTCTTTTATATCTTCTTTCCTTCGAAAGCTCTCTGCCTTTTCACTGCGATGCATCCGCGGCGCCAAGGTACGTCAGCCTAATCCACGTCGCCTATGGGATAAGAGCCTACCTCACCAGCACCGCGGTCATAATGAATAAGCGGCGAATGTTCCTTGAAAGCTTCGTTAAATTATATTCTGATCAATATTTTGTTGAATAATTAGCGATGTGACGGAAATTGCCGAATTTTATAATGCTCGGAGCTACGCGCCATCTACCCTGTGGTAAACGAAGCAAGAGAAAAATAAGACTGCGCCAGCGCTGCTTCGCGGTTGCTGAAAAACATGGCGTCAGTGGTGATCGTTGACGTGGTCGGCGTGGTGAAAGATCATCGTTCCGCGTAGAGTGCTATCCTTGACTGAAGTTTCGTCGTGTGTCGCGATGATAACCTAGCACGATGTTGTGACGGAACCCTCAAGACAGCAGAAACGCGCGTGCCGTCGTCTTTGTTTATTTCGACTACAATGGTGCTTTGTTAGCACTCGTTTCCTCAAACATCGCTGGGATTCCTTTTTTTTTTTTTTGCATTTCATGCGTGTGATCAAGTTCAATGTATTACTGGCGCGTACTGTATTTAAGGGCGTGTATGAAGGATGCGATGTTTGACGCGTTTTTATCACCCGAGAAAAGGGATTAGTGTTAGCATTCCTCGAACGACCGCAACGTCTATGTGATCCCGAAATCATATTTCTACGTTGCTATATCTCCGCGAAGATAACATTGTCTTCTGCAATCGTAGAAAAGGCGTATGGCGAGATTTGTACTACCAGTAAAGTAGTTTTTTGAAGTCGTGATAGTCCAAGACGGAGTACTGCATTTTTGTTTTCTTTTTTATCCACTCTGCCCCGCGAGCCTATCCTGACAAAATAAAAGTTAATAAAGCTTGAGCCGATAGAAAACTCTGTGCATTCTCTGCTACGCCAGTAAGTGACAGTGCGTCCCCTTCTTTTTAGCGATACCGCGGTAAACGGCTGACGGCGGTGGAGAAGCGGCTGTCGTGCTGACAACCTACTGCGCTTCTTGCAATGGTTGCAGGAGTGTGTACGCGCGGCGCAGAGCGGTTGTTCCGGTCACAACGGACAAAGTCGTAGCTAACGCGTTCGTTGCCAGTGCCCGAATTACAGTTTGTGCAGTCCGGAGCTTAAAAAGAAACGGCTGCAGTTTCACCGCTTGCCACTCGAGGAACCACGTCGAAGCACTTGGTGCAGGCTTCATCGGTTTGAAGGACCCCAGGTCTAAGGTCATCGGTGTATGCTCGGAACATTTCGTAAATTGGAGTCGTCACTCCTTGTCGTCCGATTCCGACGGGGAACTGGAGTCTTCGTCGGAAGAGTCGCCGCACTTTCCAGCAGGTGTACCGGCGTATGGGACCAGTCCCATGCTGTCGCTGTAGCGCAACATATCTAATTGAATTTCGCTCAGCTGCGATGTGTCCATGGCTATCCCGGCGATGAGAGGCGCCGATTCTGAGAATATGTCGGTGGCATCGGCGCCATCAGCGCAGTAAAACCAGTAAAACCTATACCGGCCCACCGCCAGCTCTTCGCTAACGCTTCCCTTCTCCTACTGCCGAGAGAACTTCAGGTTCCGGTGACAGAGCACGTCACGACCGTCAAAATTACGCTGCGGCTTGTTTTGCGGTGAGTTGGAGAGGAAGAAAAACTTGATATTTCAATAATTTTTCGCGTAGAAGTTAATTAGCCGAAACAAAAACGGATGCCTGTTCGGCGTTGAGTGAACATTGAAGGTTTAATGTAAACGTCATTTGACAAAAGTAAAAATGTCACTTCATGGTGCCTTTAAACAATAAGTCGAAGAGTACGCTATTTCGAGCGACCAGGGACGAGGGACAATGAAAGCGCTAGGTTCAGAGATAACATTACGGCACCAAACTCGGAAACGAAGGTGTGTATCTTCCCTTTCCCTCGACATCGACTTATCGATGTCGTCGTTGTCACCGCTTTCCAGAAAGCATTTCTCATCGAAGAATTACGGCACGTGTGGAGGTCAGTGTGGAAAGAAAGAACAACAGTAATTTGCTAATAAAAAAAAAAGTGAAATTGGGCGCAGTGCATTTTCCGAGTTGTCAGCATAAACGAATCGAAGATCTCATGACCATTGGTTCACTGATGAGTGAAAATACCTAAAAAAAAGAAAAAATACACTGAAATACAAAAAAAGCAAAAAGAAAAAAGAACACTGGTGTATAGGTTATTAGGGAGTTTCCGTAGACCGCGTTTTCCCCGCCGCTAAGCCCTCCGCAACGAAGAAGCCGCTTCTGCGCCTGCGCGCCGATGGCTTTGACTGTACAGTTCAGGGTGTCGTAGCGGGTTGCGGAGAGCGTTACGAGACAGCGGAAACGATCTACGAAAACTTCCCGGTAACGTCAATTTTTTCGTTAAATTTAGCGAGGAACCTGAATTCGCCTGCAGGTCCCGTGACGTGAGGTCACGTGACGTTAATTTTCCCTCCAAAGTTAGCGGGGAAATCTCTTCCTTTACGGTCACGCCATCGCGAAACTGGGGCACGGGCCACTCTAAAAATTCTTACTTTCCGCGCCGATTCATGGCGCAAATCTAAATCCTTCTAGATATAGGCCTCGATATCGCGGTCACTGATAACTTGAACATTGTGTGCAACCCTCAAGTCGGCATATTGTTTCTGTCGTTCCATTAAACTCTGAATACTCTCGATGATCGTCAGCAGATTCTCGTGTCGTGTGCACACTCTGCCGAAAACGATATTCTCGAAATAGGTGAGTACTTCGTTGTACCACTGTCCGAATTCGGCCTGTCGACGGAAGCTGCTCTCGTTTACGATACTTCATTTCACAAGTTTAGAATTACCCGGTGTCTTTAATAATCTCCCGTCGTTATTATCTTTTTTTTTTTTTACTAAAAAACTGTACACTGGCCTTTAAAACAAATTGTGTTTTCTGTTGTAACAGTTTCGGGCGGCTTAGAAAACGCAGTCCGTGACTTTACGTTTACGCATCTTGCCTCGCGATTAGTTAATCGGCGTTCTGATTGACCAACGCTGCGATATGATTGGTTGCGGAGTGCTCTAGCACTCATTAATCTGCATATATATAAAAAATATGTTTATAAATTTATAAAAAATTATAAATTGATAGGAAAATACAAAATTGTTCGTGTAACTTCGTAAAAAAATTGAAATTTTTACTTCTTATTATTTTTATTAAAAAAATAAGTGGACCGAGCATGGACGACAGTGCGCGTGCTCAGTGCTAACACCTGTACCGCTCGTTATGTACTTCTTACACGCGTTCTCGTGCCTGTAGCCTTTGCTGCCCTGTCGGCTTGGGGGGTGAGCGACGTGTACTAGGGACAGTGTGCTCGCCCGTATAGGAGGTATTCACTGGCCGCCATATTTGAGGTCACTGTTTAGAGCGCATGCTCAGAACGAGCTCGCATTAATAGGCTGCCAAGACCGGCAATCTTGGTGGTGCGGAATGCACGTGGCGAAAGAACTGTGGAAGCTCGCCGTCAGCACGCGCTCCGCAGCCGAGCACACAGCTATGGCCGCCAGTGAATACTCCCCATACAATGAAGAGCTCGAGCTGGTATGCTCATTCTTATGAAAGCGTTGCGAGGCGTATTTTATGGCTATGTTCGTGCGTTTCGCGCGCGCGAGAGCACATTTTGGCTCACCGTATCGTCGACTCCAGCGAAATCAACGGCACCCCTAGCAGCTATACTTCGTTTCACCTTATGTGCGAGCGAAGGCAAAGCTGGAAGCGCGAGTACGAAAGCTCCGTGCGTTCAGGCTTTGCTCGAGCGCGCGAGCTGGGCAGAAACGCAAAAAGCGTTGGTCTCGCGCTTCTAGCTTCGGCTTCGCTCGCAGATAAAGTGAAACGAAGTATAGAACAGAAAACCGTGGCGGCAGGTTCTTCGCTCTCCGGCTTTCTCGAGCGAATCAGGTATTCACAGCGCCTGCAGCGGTCAAAAAGACGAAGCCGTGAAAGTAGGTTCAGAAACGCGTGATGAATATTGCTATTAATTGCGAGCCCGTCCTTAATGGGTTGTGGCAATACCAAACAGTTATTGTAATGTACGCCGGAGATTCGACTGGCGATAGTGTCTATGCAACTTCCACGACGCAAATCGAAGAAGACAGCAACCAGTCTACGTTTGCGGTGCTCCTGTGCATTTCTATGGGGAAACGCGCGTACATGTTTTCGATAACGTGGAACACTCTTGTAATTTGTGTCGTACCTAATAGTATGTACCTTCACTAACATTGTAGAAGTGCAATAGGCCATATGCAAAATCCTTGCCAGCTATCATCATCATTCGATTAGGAGCCGCCATATTGGGGGGTTTATCACATCTTCCAGTTGTGGACGAGGCGAATCTGCATTTAACTCGGTTTTCATGATATTAGGGCAATTTATTTGTACACTCAACGGGTTGCTGGTTTGTTTCGGTTCAGAGAAGAAAAAAAAGACGGCCGCAAAATTCTGGAAAAGGAACTGTCAGCAACGAGGTCGCAAGCCTCGTCACTCAAGCAGTGAACTGGGCCATCCAGGTCAATGAACGGTATTTCTCGAAGACGTCCTGTGAAGGGTTCGTACTGGACTTGCAGCAGGTGATCATATTTTACTTCTACGACTTCCACTTTGCCGGGACTATTGTTTCTCGGGCGAAACCGTCGGTACGGGAACCCCCCAATATGGAGGAAATCTGATAATCCACCTCTTTACGAAATCACCGGTTCAAGAGTTTTGGGTAGAGAACGCGCGTCCACACCACGAGCGCTCTCGCGAGATCTCGCTTGAAAGCATGCCATGGCCGCTCGTGAATCCATGGAACGCGAACATGTGTTTTCATACCAGAAACTCTGGAACCATGATTTCGAAAGAGGTGGATTGATCATGAATACACTAGATGGCGCTTCTTTTCGCATATGGTCTATTAACCGCTATATTTCAGGCCCAAACCTGCGTTCAACAGAAGGTGTGTAAACACGAGCGACGGATCTAAAATAACAATCGAAAGGAATGTAGAGTGTGATCAAGGTTCGCCAGTATTTGCGTGACGCTTATATATTGTTAATATGCCAGTCTTATCGTATATACGAAAATTACCCTGTAGTGCATCTTTACGAGTGGTTAAGAACAGTCGAAACTTAAAGAATAAAGTACGTGGGCTATGAAAGGTGTTTGTTCTTTATTATTTCCTATGGCGGGCAGCTTTAATTGGGCACACGTTTTCTGGCTTCTCCCTATTTTCAAACCCTTCGAGCGTACTGTGTTGTTTTGAACGCAGAACAAGCATCTCCGCACATGTCACATGTGTACGAGCAGAGGGAATAAAGCAATACTTATTTGTTGCAAGTAGGACTGTATTAACTTGGCCTTCAATTTATTTTGCTCGTCTTCATGCACGGGAAGTTGTTCATCCAGTGTTACTGCGTAGTACTTGCGACTTATTGGTTTTCCACATGTCCATCGTTCGCTCGGCACGTAAATCCCCCGTGCAAAAAAGCGCCGACGCCGTGTTCCCCCTAATAGTGCCCGACAGTGCACATAAACGCACGTATGGAGCTGTTTTAGCACTGTGTTTTATGACATGAATTTGACGAAAAACAGTCTCTGACCAATATGTTTATTTACGTGCTTGAAAATGTCCCAAACTCTTTATTGCCTTATAACTATTTTTAATGTTTTCTCTCATATTCCAGCGCAGAGAAAACAAAATTCACCCGTTTTTTTCTGTAGAAATGTATTATACCAGAACTCAATTTTCGACTGGTTGCTGTCTGCTTCAATAAAGCCTTTCCGAAATTCAGTTTGGCCACTTTCATAACTATCATCTAAGTGCATATCATCTGCACATTCTAATGGCGGTCTTTTGGTGGCTGGAGAAGGAGGAATTCAAAGACAGGCACCGATACACAGCCTGAAGATTCCGAACGTTTTCGCTGTGTTGTTCAATGTCACCGTGATGAGACTTACAAGCTTCTATCCGCTACGAATTGGAGGGTGTCTCAAAAATCGTTGGAATGATCTTCTTCCGCAGGCCCCAGACAGCTCAGATGACAATAGAGTGTCGTGAATTTATTCAAAAGCTTTCCTGAACTAAGCGCCTCGTACAGATTTGTGGTACACACCACAAAAGTGAAACAAATCGTGCAAAACACTGAACAGCGAAGAAAACCACACCTTTCGTACGTCTGCCGTTGATGAATAAGTACTCGAGTTTAACTGCCATTAGCGTACAAAAATTTCGACTGATATTTGATCCACTAGATGGCACTGAATTTGTGAAAGGGTCTATTAGCAACAGCACACTAGCGCCAGCTGAACCTCTAGCGTATACATTATAATACCTATATGGGCCACAGCACCTAGAAGTCAAGGCCTGCTCGTGACGTCATCCTTCGCGAATCCCCCACCCGCCCCCAAGCGACAAACACGCTGAACTATTTCTGGGTTCGAGGCTTCCTAGGAAAGGTGTTTTACGTTTGCAAGTATACAGCCGCTGGGCACTGCCATATTGCCGCTGGTGTGTATAGGTTGTTCGGTACTGAGTGAAGCTTTACTAAGGCGTATAACCACGTTTGACAGATGGGTGCCCTTACAAAGCGTTATTCCCCATGGTGGCCAGACTAGCTTCTGAAGCGTGACCGGTTTCGTCCGTGTATAGATGGACTCACAAGCTCGTCTGAACAGTCTGAACCTTCACACCTCAGCTCGGGACACGTGGTGCAAAACCTCGCGCTGCAGAAGAACTCAGGGGCCCTAGGTTCAATTCCCACACCTGCTCTTTTCCATCTGAATGAGCGTCCTACCGGCGTGTGGTCGTACACAGACATGTACACCTTATCCTATACAAAGTAACTAAATACGTTACTACTCGTTACGATTCTCAAAAGGAACGCGTTTCTTTACCTAAAAAATAGTGAGCTACTTTTCCGGTGACTCTGAAGACAAAAAACAACTGATTTTGTTTCATGGTTTATTGTTTTCTTTCCATTAGCCGTTGCATTTAAGCGGTAGCTGCCTCTCGAACTTTTCATCAGTTATGTTTCCCCGCTTCCTTGAGAATACACGTCCGGCGACGCTGAAGAGTCGTTCTGCTGACGCGCCCGATGGAACGGCTGTGTAGTGCTTCAAGAAGAACTGGTCGGATTCCCCTCTCTCTTTTGCTCTCTCTGCTTCTAAAGTTCTAAGTTGACAATGGGATCTGTACCTTCGCGTGTAGACAACCTCCGGGTATCCATTCGGTCTGTACGTGATTTTAGAAAGGTTCAACCAACGAACCTTATTGTGTTCTCTGGGTGAAGGACACTCCCAGCTGTAGAATTCGACTGATGTGTTCAGCGCTAAACGTTGCCATATTGACATACTGTTTGCCCATCTGCCTTTTTCGCAATAGACGCGTACTTAAAAAACGAGGCTGTCTAAACGTTGTTGTACACGTTACTCCTCAAAAGTAACGAAATACCGTTACTCGTTACTTAACCTTAAAAGTAACTAAGCACCTTGCTCGTTCCTTTTCTAAAAGTAACTAAATACTTTACTCCTTGCCAAAAAAAGTAACTAGGTAGAAGTAACTGGTTACGCGCTACGTACATCTCTATTCGTAGAAGCGGTACTAGCTGCGCTGGCTAAATAAATTTCTCTCCTTCAGCGGAGGCACCGGGCGACTACTGGAGCGGACCGACTTCCCCGCTGCCTAAACAAACACACAGCACGATTACGTTTATTAAACCTTTAGGGAAAAAAGGAAAAAAAAAAACAATATACCTGTTTGAGCCGTATGAAGAAAGCACGTAACGATTATAGAAGTTTCAGACTGTATTCGCTGCATAGGATTGCGTAATCTCGAAGCGGAGCCGCTGATTTCCGCTTCCTCTATCCGCTCATCTTTCCACTAAACACTGAGAGAGGTATATTTTGTGAAATGTTTGTACAGATGTTGTCCATATTAGTACGGTTCAAACAACCGTTGGGAAGTGTTCTTCGGGGCTATGATTTTTCATTTTCTCACTTATAAACCTTTCTCTTATACTCCGAGCTCGGAGCTGTTCGACGCTCAACAATTAATCGGCTACAGATATCGTCGGGGTAGTGGCATGCAAACCTTGAAAGAAAAAAAAAACACGCAATAATAACAAATTTGCCTAGACGTCGCCTAGTATCGAACCTTGAAAAGATTAATATCGCCGACGTACTCGCTCGTTTACATTCTAGCCATTTAAGGTGCGGCGAAATTGATTTTGAAAATCGAACACTCTGGCTAACGGCAATCGCGGACAGCTGAGTTTACTTTCATTTGTCAGTTTCAGTTATCCTTTTTTTCTTTCTTTTGTTGCTTTCCAGTTTTGTCAATTTTAATTTGCACAGGCCGTTCTAGTTTGACAGATGCATTTTCATATTCATCGCCGATTCTATGAAATTTGTCGCGAACGCTCGGAATAGTAATCGTCTTTGCTTTCTTTTTTTCTATTCTCGCTTTTTTTCGTTTTTCTTTCTTTCTGGAAACGAACGAAGGAAATATGGAAAGTATAACACGGACACCGTGTCTCCGTTCGCCAGCAACTTTATCCCTGATGTCAATTAACGCTCGACTCCGTGGAGCCAGCAGGCGACAAACATCTGACAAACTTTGCCAGGCCGCCAGGTTCGCTTTGGGCGCGGCGGCAACGGCCACTTTCGCAGAGCGAACGCCATCGAGCGAAATTCGTCGCTTGTTCGCAGCATATATATCGCTCCACTGCGCGTTTCAGTCTCGTGGCCTTTGATGCGCTTGTCTTTGGTACTCTTTCATCCACCGGTCGATGCCAGCTTGCGTACGGCAGCGGAGCAACTTGAGGTTTGCAAATGAAGCGCGAGTTGTCAATGGCTTCCAACGGGATATAGCAGGCGATTACAAGTTGGTCCCGCGTCCTCCGATCTCGCTTCGCCGAGGTGCTCGGTTCGTAGCAAACGGTCAACGTGTTTTTTTTTTTTTTTTCCCGGTTCGTTAGCAGACGATGTACAGTCTGTTCTCGTTTTATTTCCGTCTGCGAACGGCACTCCGTAGCAGACGAACGTTCTTCGATCGCGTTAGCAGACGAACCGCCTAGGAATGCTACTTCGCTCGCTCCGCGGGAGGCACATTAGATCTCGCCCTCGCTCTTGCGGTTACCAAAATCTGACGACCCCAGCTGCGTTTCAGTCAAGACACGTCTTTCTTTGTTTGGAACTTTAACCTCTTAAAGAGATACTGAACCGAAACTTCGAGCTCACAAAACGAGGCTGGAGCGATAGGCGGGACTCTGCAGAACCCCCAAAACACTACTCATACAGCTATATCTCTAACGGGTGGCCGTATTTTTTTAAAAGAAATGCGCGATTGAATGCAGCCGACGAGGCCGACGACAAATGTGACGTCACGATTCTCCTTCGCTCTCCTCCTCGCTTCGTCCCGTCGAGCTGGTGAACCGAAGCAAGGTTCAGAGAAGCGAGGCCGCTCCCCCTCATCCTCAACAGTTCCAGGAGGATCGTGACGTCATAGTCCTCGCTCATTCGCGCCCTTTTTGTTCCAAAAATACGGCCATCCGTTTCAGATATCGATGTAGGAATGAGGTTTTGGAGCTCGTAGCGTCCCGTTCAACGCTCCTGTAACCTTATTTTGCAAAATCCTAATTCCGGTTCGCATCCCTTTAAACCCGGGGTCAGACTGCTTATAGGGAGTTTCCCAGAAAAGAGAACCATCTTTTTCGGCCCAGTTAAATGAACCATGCATCGCTGTTCAAACTCCGTAAAAATGTGACGCTAGCGATTGGGATAGAATGGGAAAGTTTGAGAACATGACGTTCCCTGGGTACTTTTTCTATGAGCCGACGTCCACCTAAGCCTGACTTCAGCAAGTAAAACTTGACATTGTGGGCGCCTGTAGCAACTATTTCAGGGAATAAAGCTTGTCAGCAAGAAAGAAAGGAATTTACTCTTTCTTGCTGACTAGTGTTCTTCACTGATATAAGTCGCACCGGCTTTTACAATATCATTTCTGGTTTTGTCGATATTAGGCTTCGGTGACGTCGCTCATTGAGAAGTTTCGTTTTTTTCTCAATTACGTTCTAATCCAGGCAACGTCATCTTTTCAAACTTTCGCGTTCTGTCCCAACCGCTAGCTTCGCATTCTCACGCAAGTTGATTATTCTGTGATGCATAGTTCATTTATCCCGGCCGAAAAACACGGTTTCCTTCTCTTGGGAACTCTCTGTATGCATCTTACAAAAGACAGTCTGCATATACAGATTCGAACGCGAGTCACGCGAGATTCGCGCTTCGAATGCCTCATGGTAATGAGTTCTAGGAGAAAAAGTGGCACGCAGCATTTGAACCACAGAGCGTATACGTATAGTCACACGTTTCCAATCGCACTCACCCTTTCAGAATTACGAAAAGCGCGATTAAAAAAAAAATTCACTGCTTTATGTGGGGCGGCCTTGGCCAATCACAGTCACCCATATTCATCCGCGCGTATCGCATTTTGTTAGTCAGAGACATTATCCGGGCCTCCTCATTCGCGAAAAAGATTACCAGGCGCTTTCGATAAATCCGAAGGCGGATCTCCGGCCAAAGATGTGCTCCCGCTTCAATTAAAGGATACTCCCAGCCGGGGTTCAAGGGCGTTCCAGATACCTAGTCGACGTACACTCATTATCTGTAAAGAATGTCAGTCTCGATGGTCTGTTTCGTCATTCGCAATAGATAGCAGAGGCGACCGCGTAGTGGTGAATCCTCGACGTTCTACCAACAAAAGGCCAACACGGAGCGCAGGTTGGGGTACGAGCGTTCCTTCAGCGTTCGGCTGGCACCTGAACCGTTGAACTTCGTATGTGCTACTGCATAAGACTCGCACATGCGCACTTCGTATCGGAGGGCCCATCGCATACCGTATCGGATGTGCAAAAACAGTACTCTAAAACTGTCTAGTACTTTGCGGAAAAGTAGCCGTACCGAATTTCTTGGAGTCTATGTTACGTAGAAATGCAATGCGGGGCGCAGTGTATACCCGGAGGAACCCCTGGAAAGAGCGCACGCGCTCTCAGGCAGCGGTCACAGCTATGGCCGCCGGCGACTACTACTCCCTAACGGAACGCGATGCAACGTGAAAGGTTATCCACGCGGAAAGGTTTCTAATTTTTTTTCTGCGATCTTGCAACGTCAAACTCCGCCCTCCCGCTCGGTTGTCGTCTCGCCTTTCTTTCTATTGTGTCAAGCGCCGCGGGATGCAAAGCAAATAAAGCACGCACGCACGCGCGCGCACACACACGCCAGATAGCTGCTGTTGCTTCTGTTACCGCTGCTGCCACTGCGGCTACTAACACACGCTCATTTGCATAAAATTAGCATAAAAAGCCGAGCGTGCCCGTAACCGCCCGGAGCGCGCGTTCATGGTCGAGTCGCCGCTGCGTTTTTACGTGGCTATTTTATTTTAGTTTTTGTCATCACCCCCGCGATTTCAGTTGGCGCTTTTGATGCTGCAGTGTGAACGACAAGCTGTCTTATTTTATTTTTATTTTTTTAACCGGCATATGAATGCTTTTAAGAAATCTAGGCGCAAGAGACCTCAAATCAAAATTCGAGCTTTTTTATTTTATTTTTTTCGTCACGGACGTTGGCAAGGCCGGCGTATTTATAGAGAAACACGTTCACGAGAAAAAAAAAATAGAGCGTTTTGGCAAGACGGGATTGCGATAATTTGTATTTGACTGCATCGATATGAATTCGATGGGACTGAAGGCCGACGAAAAAATAGCGAGACATGCACGCCTGCGTCGGAGTATGCAAAATTTCGCTTTTTTAGTGTTTGTGTCAAAATTCCGGCAACATCCGTTGAAGCTTCCGGTTGATTCGAGTTATCGCGTCCCTTATCATAAAGCGGATGGGTGGAGTTTTTAAACTCGACTTGAGCATTAACATCTTCCAAACAGCAGAAACTGGCTCTGCAATTAGTAAAGCGAAACACTTATTAGAGACGGCATGCTTTTAACGACGAGCTAATGGGTAGATTTCTATAGTCACAGGCAACCTAATTAAAGCGGGTTGTGGCTACACTCTTCAAAACATAGGAGTATTTACTAGGTAAAAGCTAGTAACTGCTTGTTGCATATGTTACTACGTACACATCGCGACACTGTTAGCGCTAACACGTCATCCGCGCATTTTCGCATTTTACTTCTAAATAGTATTAGCAAGCACGAAATTTTCTCGCTTACATTATAGAACTAAATGAGCTCTTTCCGTAGCAATAATAACTTGGATAACATCCCTTGGTTTCAAAAAGGAAAAACTGGAAAAACCGGCGATCGCTTGTTCGCGCTAACAGTGTCACGCTCTGTACCTACTAAGCGTAACGGTCAAGCTAGTAATAGTCAGTAGGTCAACCTAGTAGCTTTTACCAACAACCTTCTCTTAAGCGAATCAAATAACATCATTTAAAGTGTCCCCAGAGCTCTCGAGGTCTAAATAATAGGCCAAAAAACCTATTTGAATCGTGTAAATAATGCCATATCTGTTACGAAGACTGGTGCAAGCAGTTATCCGTGTTAGACAAGGGCAACCCGCGTTCCCAAGACTATTTTTGACAGCCCACCAGCTCGTGATAAAGTTCAGACCTACGTTGAAATTGAAACTACAGTTCTTCGGCTACCCCCGAGATTGTAAAACATAATCCTCGGCACTAAATTTTATTTCTTGACGGCGCATGGAAACCGTCAATCACCGGTGATGCCCATGGGCGCGGTCAAAAAAGTGTTAAAAAAACTGAATGTAAAAAACATCTTTTTTTTTTTTTACAATTTCGTCAATTTATTTTTATCTGGCGACCAAGACGTGAAGCAGAAAAAGCGGGTCGGCAAACGTTTCGTCGGAGCAGCAAAAAGAGGTTCACCGCACCGAGCGCGCGCAAATATACTCGGGAAGAGATATCGCTTTATTTTCAGAGTCGTATCCCCCACTCCCAAGTTTCTGTGCCCTCTCCCCTTTCTCGCCCCTTTATGCTCTCTGGTCTTCTTCCCTCCCTGTTCAAAACTGACACGTGTGTTCGCCAGGATATGTAGTGTGCACGGAGGAAAAGGGGAGAGGGGGGGGGGGTTACATTTACCGCCCCCTTTCCGGCGATTCTCGGAGAACTCGGAAACGTAGTTTTTACTCGGACTTTTGCGAGAACGTCGTTAGTCAAGCCAAATCTCGCGATTCGAGACGGACGGGGGACCTTTTCCAGCTCGTCTATCCTGGGTCGGCTTCTGCGCGTGTGCGACGTTCCTTTCCGCTTCTTCCTAATAAGCGCGCGCTCCCAAAAGCGGGCAACCCTGTTCCTTCGTGTATATGTCATCCTGGTGATATCCCACACCGCCTGATGATAGTTAGCGGGAGAAAATTGGCTCAGAAGGGCGGGAGGAATCGTATGTTTGTTTTTTTAGACTTGGGCTAGGTGGCGCAAGCTAGCGCCCTTTACAAAGGGTAGAGCCATTAACCTCCATCCATCCACCTATATCCGAAGAGCCTGTTTCCCTCCAGTATTGTCCGGGGAGCCAATGAGATGTCGGTATTGGCCGGCAGAAGAACAATCATTTAAAAAATAAAATTAAAAAACAGTCCCACGAACCTTGTCATAATTTTAATAATCTGCACATCTGTACACAGAATCTGATTGCCTAAACATAAACACGATTGCATTTTTTTTTAAGATACCAAGTATAAGTGGACGGATGCATACCGCTAAACTTCTTTTAATCAGGCGGCTGCTTGCGCCACCTGGGCAGTGCTTTTACTATTACAACGCCAACAGTAGGCGTCAATTCATAAACATGCATTTGTATTTTAACGAAATTCCTCAAATTGGAAGAAGAAAAAAAAAAAGTCTAGAAACAACCCGAACTCGTTGAGTATCTATTTAACGCACGCTGTGCTCTCGTAACTGATTGGCCTATTCGATGCCGAGAATGCACTCTCACGTCACTTCAGTCTTTGGACCGGAAAAAAAACAACAAAAAACGAACCAGACGTTGTAATTCAAGAAGGACAGCGAGCGTGACATGTGACGGCAATATTGTCTTGACTTACACAAAATTAATGACCCCCAAACGCATTCATAAATGCTTCGCGATCATCGGACTTTCCCAAACGCATTCAACCATGCAGCGTTCTGAAGGACACGCTGAGAGCCAATCACCGCTTTCACAGAATTACCTTGACAAATCACACAGTGCAGGTATAAGGTCATGCGGCGAGTTTTTTTTTTTCTATTATTACAGTGATTAGAACACATAGTATGCAATAATCCGAACCGCCATTTTTTTTCCTTCCTGGTGCTAGATGCATACAACATGGTTATGCGACGCTTCAAGCCAGGCACGTAGCCAGGATATTGTTTTTGGGGGGGGGGGGGGGGCCGCCCATGACAAAATGCTGTATGAGGGGGATGGGGGAGAGGAGGTCCCAGCAAAATGGAAGTTTTCGGGGGGGGGGGGGGGGACCCTTGCCCCCCCTGGCTACGTGCCTGCTTCAAGCACCCTATACCACCTTGTCCCGACGAAGCCGTGAAGCCTCCATGTTACCAGTACACATCGCGACACTGTTAGCGCGAACACAACATCCGCGCATTCTCGCATTTTACTTCTAAATAGTATTAGTTAGCACGAACCTTTATCGCTTACATTATAGAACTATATGAGCTCTTTCCGTAGCAACAATAACTTGGATAAAATCCGTTGGTTTCGAAGAGAAAAACTGGAAAAACCGGCGATCGCCTGTTCGCGCTAACAGTGTCGCGCTCTGTACCAGAGTATACCGCGAATTACGAGCTACGCAGCCGTGACGTCATCACGCATTATAGAATAAAGTAAACGGGTGAAAAAAGAAAGCGGTGTCAAAGGCACCGTTTGGGTACTGTACACTGTGGCGGTTACGGGGGAGGCTTTCGTCCCGACCGATGTATATAGACGGCGTGACCCTAAGGTGTGTGTGACCCCGACTTTCAGGTGAAACGGAGTTTAGCAGAATGCTTCCCAATGAAACCGACGCCAGAAGACGCCGATTGCCGAGAAGATTGGAGAGGAGTTGATGAACTTTTACCTCGTTCCGTCTTACGAATCAACGAAAAACAGAAACCACAAAAGCGCGATAAAGAAACGAGTGAATAATGACACCAACAGGAACAACGTCATAAAAAATAAAAACACGATATTCTCGGCCCCTCTTTGAAGGGAGTAGTCAGTCCGTGGTAACCTGCATTTAACGACCCAGTGGACGGAGGCAGTCTAAAACACCTATTACTTCGTCGAGTGTAGCCCTGCGCCCGAGCGGCGGTCGCAGCCGTATCGGCATCAGCCGCTTCAGCCTTAATCGGGACAAATTACACGCTTACGTCACCATAACATAAAAACGGTCCTCCCCACGGAGAAGCAGCGACAGTTAAAAGAATACATAAATATCTAGTGCTCTGTCCACCTCATCGAGAATTGGCAACAGGGACAGGGTTGCGGCGTTTAGTCGATTTTACATATCTGGTCTAACCTCCTCTCTATCTTCCCCTTTCCCTCTCTCTCTCTCTCTCGTTTATTATGATTCCATTTCATCTGGTCATTGTACCCTTCCCCCCACTTTTTGTACCCTTTCGGCGTATCCCTCTCAAGCGGTACCCTCTCCAGATTTAAAACAAAACCAAGGGCAAGTGTTAGATAGACATCGGCATCGGACAAGAATGTGTACGGCCGATACTCGGCACGCTTGGCTTTTCGAACCGCTTCGGGGGAAATCGGGAGAGAATTCGAGCTACGAGAGGGGGGGGGGGGGGGGGTGAGAGGAACTGGATAAGGCAGGAGAGATCGCTCGTTCCAATTCTGGCACCCAGTAAAACTCTAATTGCCCCTTGTCTGATTACACGCAGTTGTACCCGTGTCTTTCTCCGCTCTCTTTCTCTATAAGAAACCTCCTTTCCACTTTTTTTTTTCTCTTTTGTTTCTTTTAAATTTATAGCCTGAGGCTTTGCGATGTAAAGTGGCGAAAGTATGCGCGACTCGAGGTAGCGGCTGACGCAGCTTTGACCCGGAGAGCGATATAGTTTGAATAACACTCGTATATGCCGCAAAGTTGGCGACGGTCAAATGTATACGTACGGCATGGCCACAACCAAAGACAAATTTCAACGTACACAGGTATGCCAGAAACAAAATTGCTTCGCCTGGGCGTGTCAATGTTTCTCGGTCCAAGATCACTTTTTTCTCTTTTCTTTTTTCTTTCGTATCTTTTTTTTTTTTCCCCTGAAACTCTGTTTTTGTTAGTGGGAGGGTCAGAAACGACGTGCCGAGCTTGAATGGAGGTTAGAATTTGAAAGCGTTTAATTTAACCGGTACAAACACGTCTAACGTCTGCTCGATGCTGCTTCACCCTGTTTGAAAGAAAATCACGTTAAATGCACGGCCTAAGTACCTGATTATCGAATCGTTGGTCTGAAGTTTCCCTTTTTTATTAAGGCGAACGCCTTACTTGTCCCATTACGTGAAAAGCCGTCAGCGTTGTCCCCGAAAGATGGTCATAAAACTACGTCACGAAGCACGCGCCTCAGAAATAAAACACTAAGAAAAGCGGAGCAACGCAGATGCTTCGTCAGGGAAGCCGTCGTGAAGCCGGCGGGGTTCGCGTCGCCTGGGCAGTGGGGAGCGTGACGCCGGAACGCCGTGTGCAAAAGGAAGACGTGGGAAGCTGCTTGTAAGAATGCGCTGCGTGTAGGAATGCTTTCGCATTCCTACACGTAAGCAGTCTTAAATGTCTTCGGCTAGTTTTTTTTTTACGTATTACTGAATTTTGTGGACAGATTTATTGGCGGACACGCCTGAAATATGTTGTTCGCATCATACACACGTTATGCTTGGAACAATTCTGTAGACAGTGTGGCAGGACAGTCATACGAGGGAAAACAAACACGCATAGGACGGAGTCTGTAGACTGTCTTTGGTATTAACAGCGTGACGCCGGCTTTGTGTGCTGATGAACATCCGAATTGCAAAATTAGAGTGGAGCGCGCTTTCATTCGGCATAATTTATCAGCAACAAATGACCGAATTATTTATCCGGGGAAGGGTATGGACGTGAAATGAACGGTGCACGAAATCCGGGACGCTAAACTTCACCCCAGGGCACGTCGAGACAGGTTTAAACCACCCCCCCCCCCCCCCCCCAAAAAAAAAAAAAAAAAAAGTGCCAGCAACAAGCAATTGCTAAAAAACAAAAAAGCGAACGAAGCAAGAACAAAGGAGCGGTTCGCGTGCTCGGCTCTCATCCGCCCCACACGTTGAATAAAACGCAACCATTCAAAAACATTAACAACAACGGCGCGCTCGCACATGCATATACGCACACTTACGCGTGTGTGTATACGCGGGCTCTGCGCGCGCATACGCACAGGCGCACATAAATCAAAGAGGAAAAAAAAAACACATCATCACCAACAACAAATGCTAGGAACAACAGCCAGAATAAGAACAACAACGGAAGAAGGGGAACAAAAGCGGCGGTGAAGTAGGCATACTGAAGTCCACGAAGGTACCTTCCTTATTTTAAAAGTTCGTCTTTCTTTTCGGTTTGTTTGATTGTTTTGTTTTCGTCAGCCTTCTCGGGAGACGTACCCCTGTCCGCTCCGGCAGGTTCTCTCTCGCCTGGCGCTTCCCAAAAGAGGGGCCGCGACGAATTTAAATATTGCGTTAGCGCGTGATTTATAGAGACACGGGGCGGCGGTGAAGCCTGCAGCGATGCCGACCATGCATCGCCACCAGCAAGCCTCGCATTCGCGGCCGGTGTATGTGGTATGACGCGCTGACGGGCTCTGGAAGCTGCACGCTTTTTGCCAATGTTCGAGTTCTTTTCTTCTGATTCAAGGGCACGCACAAAAGAAAAAAAGAAACAAAAAAAAATCAGTAGTTACTTTCGTGTGTTTGTGGTTGGAGATAATCTCGATTCAGCGAACGGAGCTGTTGAATTTTAAACGGGCGGAGTTGAAGCGAGGCGGCATGCGGGCTCGCGTTTCTCAGTTCGGGTAGCGCGTTTGGGTCTTGCTTGGCGACGCCGCATCGGAGTCCTTTTTTTATTTTTTTACTCGTGTTATTTTTTTGTTTAGAGTCGCGTGAAACTGGAACGGGCCGGATGTGAAATAAGAAAGTGATGATTCACGGCGAAGAGGAGTTGTTTTCTTATAAAACCATAGTTATTACCTCTGTTGGGGTGTTCGCACTGTAATACGTGGCTTGCACGGGACGTCATCGGATCGGGCTGGTAGTCGTTCTTAATTGATTGCATAGAAAAAAAAAAAAAAGACGAAAATTCGAGGGTATTAAACGCATGCTGTAAACGATACGCGGTGAGCAGCAATACAACCGTAGTTGCAGTAGATGGGACGCCCGTGCAAGCCATCTATACTCTGGGGATGAGGCTTTTTTGTGCGATGTTGTCGAGGCTAATGTAGTTTTAGCGATGCTGTCGAATCTACTTGCGCGAACGTATGTCTTCGTTTTGCGTGTCCTTCGCACGAGAGCGTGTGCAAATAAAACGCAAGACGAAGCCACGAGCTCGTGCTGCGCTGCGGTCACGTCACAACGCTAGTCTGAAGAATTAGTTAAGCCTGGTTCAGACAGTTGCGTTTGACTGCGCTTGACTGCGCTGCGGCTTCGAGAAACCAGGACATCCCTGCTGCTTATATCGCGTGTGAGGATGATTCCTTGAATTGGATTCCACGCTTCATACAAAGCACAGATGTGCCGGTGACTCGCTTTCGGTTCTCGACGCAACGCAGTCAAACGCACTCAAACGCAAGTGTCTGAACCGGCCGTTATTAATAGCACTCGGTGCGTTCCACAAAGCCAGACAAACGCAACAACATAGCTGCCTGTTCAAAACAGTCGCGTTTCATTTATTTCCAGCCTCAAATGGTTTTACGTTAATGGGAGGGGGCAGTATCGAACAGATGAATGTAAAACAGTTAAATAAGCGCTACAATATTCAAACCGATCGCGCGAGATCTTAAATGGCGTGGAGAGCGGTGATGGCAGTTTATGTGTAATCTATTTGTTAGAAGTGTCCCCATAGCTGGAAATGTAGTTTGTGTCGGTTGTAGGTAATAATACGTAGTTAACGATAAAGCCGGGTAAATTTAGAATAAACTCGTAACGCCTCCTACAATCCGAAGAGTTAATCGCTTCAAAAGCAACCGAATCAAAACTACCGACACTAAGAGACATACAGCATGCGTTGTGGGGTTCTTTCACTCTCCTAGATTCCGGGCTAAATTTCCAGGAACAGATTTAGTATCAGTCCAATGTTGTCCGGGCAAAAATACTTGAATCTCCATTTTATTTTATTTATTTATTTATTTCGAATACTTTCAGGATTGACCAGGGGAGAGGCTATAGCTATAGAGAACTACAAAGCGCACATAGTAGTAACAACATGTTTGAACAAAACAATATCAGTGATGTTAGCAATCGAGGCGGGTAGGTAGTTCCAGTCTGTCGATGGTTGAGGCATAAAGGAATATTGACATAACGAAGTTCTAGCATTTTGAATACCAATCCTTATGGCTATACGCGAGCAGAAATGTAGAAAGGTGACTTCCTTTTACGAAGGGCAGCATTTTGATGAAAGATTTTATTAAAAAGACACAAATGAGAGATGAATTAGTAACGGCAGACCTAGTGTTTTTTCCTTTATTTTTCTTTTTTATAGTAGAAACGCTGGCAGGACGATGATATGAAACAAGCTGAGCGGTTTTGAAAGTATTCAATAAGAGTAATTAGTGATCAGTGAGCGGGATGTCACACAGCAGCAACATATTCTAATTTTGGGCGTGCTAGAGTTTTATGCATGCACTCTAAGAAATGCCTGCGTGTCTATTTACCCGCAAAACACTCAAAGAGGAAATCTCTGCAATCTACGAAATCAGCTCGCCGAATGATGAGGCGGAACATTTGTTTAGACCTCAAAATTAAATCGGCGCTGTGGCATTACGCAATGCAACTCTTCGAGTACTTTGCGGGTAAGTAGACTCGCAGACATTTCTTAGGGTGATGGTTAGTTTTATTGAAGACGGAGCGAGAAAGAAATTTATTTTTACATATTTGAACATACGGTTAGCACTGTTAATTACGTATACGATATGAATCTCATATGGACCAAGCGGTGGCTTGCGCCATCTAGCGTATCTGGCGTCGGCAGCGCCACCCAGAGACACTTCTTCATCACTGCTATTCGTACGCCAAAGGGGTTCGGCTTTTTCGAGTTTCATTCGCGAGCGTGCTAGATTCGCGAACTTGTTTTACAAGGTTAAACACTTCCGTTTAAGAACGGGGCAGGAGGGGGGGGGGGGGGGGGATCAATCGAAAACGGCGGTGGTACCACGATCCGGGTATTCGATCTCCCGCCACGGAAAATTCCTCACCCCGCAAACGACGAACGCGGTAGCGGCTATACCCGGCGGGATACCAATTATTCACACGCCGTTAAAAAAGAAAAACTCGAACCAACACAGAAAAAGCAATCGCAAACAAAAATTCAGTTAGAACTAAGGCCGCGCGTCAAGAAGAATTAAGCAACAAGCCAGCCCATATACCAGGAGCCAAGTTAAGCCGTTCCAGGTGCGACGATCACACGGGAGTGGCTCGGCACGCGGGGACCAATCAACTCAATAACGCGTAATCTCTTTTACAAGACCCGACACGAAACAATATTTGTTTCCTTTGCGAAAGGAACAACGAAGACGACGACAGAAGTGGGATCAGGCGACTCTGAAAAACCACTCCGAAAAACTTTGAAGAAGCAGAGCAGGTCGTGGCTCCCGGGATTCCCTATATGGTGTAGCACCTTGCTTCTTGATCCGCGATGCGTCTTCCGTTCCGTCCTGGAATTCAGCTTGCGTCAGTTCCCCGACAAATTCGACCGGCACCGCGGAGATCCATTTCGCATTATCTCCATCCTCCGTCGCACGGTCGTGCCGTCGATACCATTTCTATTGTCGACTAGACAGACAGCCATCTCCGCCGGTCGCTACCTAAATTGAAAAAAGAACTAAAAAAAAAAAATCGTTCCAGGTTGTTTTTTTTTCGGAATCCTATTTGCCAAACAGGAATTCGCCAGCGTTTTTTTTTTTTCCTTGCTATATATATATTTTTTTTCGGTTATCGTAAACTGAAGACGACTCAGGTACACAGACGAGGTCGCGAGTGTACAAGTAAATGCGACGGTTTCGAGGACTCTAGGATGTAGTGATATCAAACTTCAATATTCCACTCGATTAAGATTAAGACGCCGTGCGGTGTTCCCCCGCCGTGGCCCGTACGCCCGCCTATCCATTTTGACTGACATCTCCGCCTCTCTCCGGCTTCTTATACTTTATACTTTTTTCTCTCACCTTCAATGCCGTGTTTAAATCTTCACCCTCGTACCTCTCTATCGCCTTTTCTTTTCTTTTCTTTTTCTCTTAACGTACTATTCTCGAAAAAAAATAAATAAAACGTAATCTTTTTTTTTTCTTTTTTTTTTGTTTGTTTTACTTCCATGTCGAAGAGCCACTTCTGTAGCATCCCGCCTACATTCGACCTGTCGTTCGCCAACATGCATCTCTCACTTCACATCGCAATTATCATTCCAAACCTCCCTCTCTATCTCTCTATTTCTCTCACGGTCTTCCCTCTTTTCATTTATTTCATTCTTTCCATCCTTCCCAACAGTCTTCGATTCCTGCGCGAGCTAAGCTGTTTTTTTTTTTTTTTGCGAAACGAACCGGACGATCTGAAAGTCTTACCCTTTCCCATTTCTGTGCCTCCTTACCCCCCAATTTTAGGCATCTGAGGCCAGCTTAAGAAACGGTCATGATCAAAACAAACAAGAACGGAGTGCACATATAGAATCTCTGACTCGGTATGCGAACTACACCCGACAAAACACCATGACGAACCATCAAATAAACAAACCTGTTTTTTTTTTCTGTTTGCATTCTTGTTTTTTTTTTTTTATGTGACAATTTTTATTACTTGACGTTCTGTTTTGATAACCGCATCGGACCTTTACGGGAATCCATTTCTGGTCCCTCCCCCTCCTCTTCTTCTTACCTCCTCCTCCGCTTTGAATTCTCCTCTCTCATTTTATTATTTGTGCGCTGTTCTTTTCTCTCAAACCGGATTTAAAACAGACGCCGCCCGGCTGTGCGGTTCAAAGAAGCAACCGCACACACACACACACACACACTCGCAGTGAAGGCGGCCAGCCGTTTGAAATTCCGCCTCCCTCTTTGCCGTTTGTTTCTTGCCCGGTTTCGGTTTCCATTGGCTTGTTTAAAGAACGGCCGACGAGACAAAAAGAAAGACGGAGGGGAGGGCATCGCGCAAAACAAAGCTCTCCAGGGGCAAAGCTCCCAGCATGCTATGATATATGGATTACTGTCGGCAGGGGACGCTCGTCTAACTGGCTGGCTCGGCTCGGCTCGGCTAAACTATACAACCCTCCGTTTGAGGGAGAGGCTACTACACGCCCTGGCTTGCGTCGGCTACGGCTTGTTGTCTACTTTTTTATCTTCTTTTTTTTTGCTTTTCTCACTCGCTAACCCCGCGCGGTTTAATGTATGTTTTTTTTCTCTTGGGGTTTTTCTTTTTTTTTTTCTTTTCCGTCCGCCGCCGATGCATCAGGAACAATAATGAACCGCGAGTGATTTATTCCGGATGCTATTCGAGAGGGAAGCATCGTTCAGACGAGCCTTTTGACGAGCAGATATATAGATATATATTTTATTCGAGTTTTACTATTAGTGTTGTTGTTGTTGTTGTTTTTATTATTGCTATCATTATTTCTATCCTCGCGATTTGTTCCATCCCACTTTTTTTTCCTCTCTACAAGTTTCAGGAGGAGGGAGAACGTCGGTAAAAGGTGGAGGAGAATCCAAATCCCTCGCGCGTTTCCATATTTCGTTTTTTTTTTCCCTTATTTCTTTTTTTTTTTTTTTTACGCTACGAGGAATAAAATGCAACAAAAACTAAACAGAACTCGGGAAGGAAAAATAAAATAAAGAGAAGCAGTCCACGCTGTCGCTTGTTTTCCACTCTAACTCAGTTCTCGGCTCGAAGCCGCAGGCGGAAGATCTCGCGCGTTTTTTCTCGTTCGCCAGCTCTGCCAGCTTTCGCTCCCTGTGTACCGCTTACTTGTCCCTCGGACTGGAGTTCGGAACGTCCGTGTCTCCCCGCCCCCACCAACCTCGTTACGTCACGTCGGCTCGTCGTCGCCGCGATCTCGCGTCGTCTGCCGTCGTGTCGACTCGTGTGTCGTCGTGCACGCTCGTGTACGTGTGTGTGTGCGTTTGTGTGCGTCTTCGATCGTCATGTGTGGTGGTGTGGCAGCGATCCGTGTTGCTCTTCCCGGGCGTGGTGCTCGTTCGTTCTCGTCGTGCCTGCGAGCGCGTTCACGACCAACATGATTCCGACGTACCCGATCGCGACCAAGTCGCGTCCCTCGGAGATGTCGGCGATTTGTGTCACGTGGGGGTCGTCACACCGACGCCATGGTTAAACGATTTAGAGACGAAAAAAAAAATATATGTAAGGAGTGCTCCGTTTGAACGAGGATGTGACGGAAATTGCAGTTCTGTAAGTATATCTTCGGACTGTTTTTGATCTTAACGCGCGTTCTGAGATATCCCTATACTCCCTCTCGTTTCGTTAAATAAGTATTTAAGCGAAAGCTGCAACTGCGCTCGCATGTTCCTCTGAGAGCTGTATATATATGATGCGTGAAATCGTGCAATCGCAAAACGTTGCACTATATGTCACGAGCTAAAACTTCGTGCGATTCTAGGCCGTGGTTTATCCTGTTCACGTTTATTGCTTCCAGATTCAATGTTCGGCTTTCTAATCGTCTAATACTGTAATGCTGCAACCTGATTGGCTGCAGAGCAACAAACTGTCAGTCAGTATAAAAAAAAAGATGGCCGCGTCCATGTATGAGCAAGCGCACGTGCCGGGTCTTCATGATACTATAAAAAAAAATGTGATAGCTTACGTGCCTTTTTCTCGCGGTCCTTCGAACGAATGTTTGCGCTTATCCCCGCGAACAACGTGCCGAAACGTGAGAACCACACCACGTCTCTTCGGTGAGCATTGCGGTGGCGGCGAAGTGGTCTCGTGACAAGTTGTGGGGCGCGACGGACACAGACGCGCGTGGTTACAGGCGCATCGTACGCGTATACGCCTACCTACCTGTTCGCTCGATACTTTATACGTCTAAGACTAATCGAGCTTTGGGATTACCGGAAAACGGTTGGGCGTCTGGTACTCCCTCGTTTCTCGGATACGCGTGGTTCGCTTCGCTTAGTGAATGGTCGGACTAAAGCTACGCTCGGGGCATCGGCATTCTGTTCCCCGGTTATATTGTGGACGCCGCCATTGTGGTACTTGGTGAAGAAATGGTGCAGTAGCTCATTTTTTCATAAGCACATCTAGCAACATTGGCTGTCGCGCCATTGCTCGGACGCGAACCGCGCGATTGGATCCGAGTTATTGCCGAACGCTGACGTCACACTCGTGGCCAATACAAGCTCAGAGCACGTGATCAAGCAATGGCGGACGGGCGCGACGGCGCGTACTTTCGAGAACTGCCTATTGGCGATGGTCACGATTCGTAAAGTGCGACTTCCTGAGCTTGAGATGCGGCGTCGAGAAGCTCGGGCGATGTGTCGTGTTGCTCTGACGCGGACTGTTTTAACATTTCTGGATGACGGAAAAGCGTTTCTCGCGATTTCGGACGAAGCTTTAGATAACTGGCAACTATGGCTTTTAAGCACCAGGGATGGCTGGAGTGTCGTTGCTTTGAATCGTAGCTCATTCGGCGGCTCTAGGCTGGACGAATTTATGAAATGTATTCGGTTCAAGGTACAGTTAATTAACCGAGTTGTATTACAGTTAACCGAGTTGTAAATTACAGTTAACCGAGTTGTAAAATGTTGTGGTTTTAACGACAGGAAGACCCATTTTTTGTTTGTGATCGAGACGCGACGAGATCTAGGAGGGAGGGATCAGTAACCGTTCATGGAGTGCCTGATTATGGCACTATATTTTATAGAACAAACGAACACGGGAGAACTCGCGGCTCAGAGCGAGGTTAGGCAGGCCTAAAGTTCATTTCATGGATGTTAACTGGCAGTGCGATGATGGTAAGAATGTGGCGAACAGGTCTATTTTGAACAGCCTCCACTGTAGAAGTTAATACGTAATTGCCGGGGTCCCAAGTGGAAGACGCATATTCCAGTTTACAGCGAACGAGGGTTTTGTACAGAAGTAGATTAAGAGATGCGGGAACAGACGGAAAAGTACGTTTGAGGAATCCTAGCACGCGATTATAATTACTTGTGATATACTGGGTTTGCGTTTCCCAAGATAAATTAGATGAAATATGAACGCCTA